>JAOPSE010000024.1:36192367-36909367 GCA_029449295.1 Zea luxurians
CCTAGGAGTAGCAGTAATTTACCCTTCTCATCCCCGATTTCACCTCTCTTCGATTGTACGTCGTCTGAAGGCGTCTTGGGTGGCCTGCCGATCCTAAGGCAAACCCTAGGATGTCTCCTCCCTGACGGGGTCCTCCCTGGGGTTAGATCTAGGTGCTGTTGGCGAACATGCCGCCTCCGTGGACCGTCCGGCCACTAGGCGCGGACCGTCCGGCTTTGGCGCGGAGAAGAACCCACCCTTGTCGCAGGTTAGGCCGCAGACCGTCTACACTGTCGCGGAGAGCACTGCCACCAGTACATCTTGAAGTGATTGGCGTCCAAATCGGCGCCAACACACTTTTTAGCGACTCCACAGGGGACAGGGCATGAAGATCCATCAAATTGGCCCTCGATGGCTGGTTCAAAGGATCACTCTGATGTCTCCCAGCAACATCATTGAGCCGACTATTGAGACTCTGTAAGCTGAAGATCACCAGGAATTCAAAGGACACAAAGAACAGCTAATCAAGGAGGCCCAGGACAAATTCCTGGCCAACTTCAAGGTGGACAGGTATCACAAGGTCGTTCGATAATGGGTGATTGATCTAGCTTCGCTTCGACCTACTACAGCTACCCCTCAAGGTAAGTGAAACAAACGAAATCCAAGCTCTTAGATCTTACATAGATGAACAACGAGAACATATGCAACAAATAATAGGGGTATGCAAGATGATTACAAGAGGCTAGCATGTGCATTTGATAAATCCGTTGTTGCTAATTTTCCTTCGCACAAGGTCAAAACTAAGGAAAATACACATGATTCATCGTCGGCTGCAAATTGGCATGACCAATCCCAACCACTTTATAGGATGTCGATGAACACATCTTCCGAACAACCACCGATCTGCACATGGCCAGACCGTTCGTGCATGAGCATGGACTATCCGGACCAGCGATGGTTGGCCCCGTTTTCTGAACCAAACCATTGAAATCAACGCCAGGGCCGCCGTATCCCACACAAACCCTAAAAGACACATACTATGGCAGAACCTCGAAGTTATTGGGCCCACATGCACCTGTCCTTGTCCCAAAGACCTCAGATGGCTATGCATGTGCACCAGATAACTTAACAGGATCTGTCAGATTGCCCCAAGGACATCGGATAAACCACTTACAACCAGAACCGCGGGATTAAGTAACACAAATCACACACATCAACATTTGTGCAGCGGAAATCTTATTACCAAATTTTATAGGTTACAAAATTTTACATTATATTTATCGGAGTGATTACAAAAGTATAAGTTTGAAATATATGCTAGCTCAAGTGACCATCCTCAATAAGAAGTATAGGAGAGTTACTTAGACTTATAAGAAGGCCGAGCCCACCGGCACTTAACACCATCATCAGCAGCAGAAAACTAGGACCTAAAAAACAACAGGGAATAAAACCCTGAGTATGGAATTACTCAGCAAGACTTACCCGACTAAAGAAAAGACTCTCAAGGGTGTGCTGGCTAGAGGGATTCAAGGTATGGCTCATCAAGAATCAAAGACTCTGTTTTTTGCAGAAAAGCTTACTATGAGTGGATCCTTAAAATCCAGTTTTACTTGTCAGGTTAGGTAAAGTTACCTGCATCTAGAGTTCTTTCTACCCTAGTTCAATCACTTGACCTGCACTAGCCAATTTCTTAACAACCCTTCATCTTCACTGGAGTTCTACGTGTAAGTCAGTGACCAAGTCTTCATAATCGCGAAGGTACGGCGATCCGAATCGATTATACTCAGCTGAGGATCTCTAATCACACGACATATGTAGCACTTAACCCTTGCATATGTCAACCCGCCACCGAGGTTCTTAGGACCAGATCAGGTTCACGCCAACCGAGAGCACAGATACACCACCGTCCAGCCTCTTGCCACTGAGGGTACACGCTACTCTCGCCATCTCACCACTCCCATTGCATGGTATCTTATTCTGGCCTTAGTCTGCCCGAGGCAAAGCTTACCCAAGACGAGGCATGTGACCAGTTAAAGGGTCCTCGGTCATCAAGCCTACATCGAGACGGTCCTTAATCGACTCAGACGGAGACACTACACCGAGACTCCTTTCTCGTGCAAGTCAACCACCCGGTCTCAGCTTTATTAATTTCAACCCAAAGTTTGGTACCTGGCAGAGGTACATCTTTTCCGATGTTGAACCCATCACGGCCATGATGGATTCACCATCAAGTTTTATTTTCGAAAACATTCCCACCCACTGAAGCATCACCTTTGTTTTAAAACAAAACATTTTTGTTTACTAAAGCAAGGCTAAGCATCAAAAACTCTTTTCAAAAAGGGTGTCAAGGAAGGGTAATCAATTTTCCAAGGAAGGAAATGCATCAACGGTTTAGCACACAACTCCTATCACCTAATGCATCAAACAAGGTGATAAAGATTTTAAAACACAAGGAGGTGGCGAATGCACCGGGGCTTGCCTGAATAACACGAAGTTAGTGTTGTTAGGTAGCGATGTCCGCTTGACGAGTATCCCTCGATCGAGCACTTGATTGATTTAACCATCTTCAAGTTGGTCCATCAGCTTCATCTTGCGGATTAGTCCGCGCTTGGGGTCGACTTGGGTCGTCCTTCGCATCGCGCGATTAATCAGTGTACCTAAATGATTTGCATAATGCACATGAATGCATATGAACGGGAATATTATAAACCCAAGTAGTGCTACGCGATAGCGAATTTAAACACCTAGCGGCGAGGCGTTGTACAATTTTATACGATAATACTGGTTATCGACCTACGACTAAGCGCAATAATTACGCTTCTCGAACCTATCACAAACATCACAAACAACAAACTATACACATTAAATACCATTAGCCTACACAACTCACCAGCTAATTAATTAAATGCTAATCCTTATCCCTTGCTTTATAAATTATACTACATCGCTCACAAAGAACTATTTTAATTTTATTTCACTCATCACATATTTTACATGTCAACAATTAATCAAACATTTCTTTATGTTATTTATTTAGTGCAATTGACAACGACAAAATCCATCAGATAGTTATATGAAATACTAAATCTATCCTTTACGTCGCCACCTCGCTTAGATATCCCTAAATTAATCTACCTTTCGCATTACTAAACCCATCGTACTTCACTTATTTTTAACACTACCACAACGTGCCTGCGCTAAATACGAGGATTATTACGACTAATAATTCTAGTTAATCCAATCATTAGATAAACTTACAAAAATTATAAAGCGGCTCACCAGCATCAAACGCGACCCAATACTCGTACGAATGCCGATAAATCCTAGCTCGAGCTTTTTGTCGCGCACTTGGTAAATATCACGTTGTTGGCTCCGTCTTCACTTGACTCTTGGAATTTCATGACGACGCACAGAATGACGACGATCGGCACGCAAGAGAGGAGCTCGACGCGGAAACTCGACACACCGCTGCGAGCAGAGAACTTCGCATGCACAACAACGCGATGGAGGAGAAATAAACAGGGAGCTTCGCGGCAGCACGCGCAGGAACAACGGAATGCTACGCGCGCGACGCAAAGGCGAACTGGGCAGAGTCGAGCCAGGAAGCCTCGACGAACGCGAAGGGGCTCAAGCGGGATCGACGACGCGATGGGGAGCAGCGACGACATGCCATGTATGATGTTGCAGATAAACAAAAACCGAGCTAAGCTCGACATCAGACAAAACACTGCGCAGTACCCGGCACAGCGTTCAGCTGCGCAAGCACAAGGAGCGCGACGCAGCGGCCATGGGAGGTGCTGTGGAGGAACTCGGCTGGGAACGCCACTACGTACAGGAGAACGGCGGCGCGCAGGGAGCAATAGCTAGAGAGGGCGCCGCGAGGAGCAGGGACCTCGGCAGAGCGCGGCGAGCAGAGGGCGTTGGGGAGAAAGAAATTCGTGAGCAGGGAACTTCGGCCGGCTGGGAGCTGGAGGCTTCGATGGCTGGACGCGCAGGGAGCTTCGACGGCGTGGTGGCCATGGCTGTCCGAGCTGGGGAGGTGAGCGTGCGGCCTGGGATCCGAGCAAAGGAGGGCGTGGCCCAAGCAGAGGGCAAGCACCCCCAGCTGGAAAAGCTGAGGGCCATGGGAGCAGGGAGCGGAGGCGAGCTGCGCGCAGAGGGAGTGGGAGCTCGGCGAGGGAGATGGGACTGCCACGGATGCAGGGGAAGAAAGCAGGGAAGGCGGCTGGGGCAGAGGAAATCCAAGCAGGGAGAAGACAAGGGAGGGAGGTCGGCTAGAGCAGGGGCATCCCGGCGAGCTCGCCATGGGAGCCACGCACGCATGGGAGATCCGGCTGGGGACTTGGGCGCCGAGCGCCATGGGGAAGGAAGCTTGGCTAAGGCGCGCAGAGAAGCTCCATTCTGAGGACAGAGCGCTCGGGCGCCAGGGAGGGAGACCGCGAGGGAGCTGTGTGGAGAGGGAGAGCTCGGCTGGAGATTGAAGAAGGGGCTCCGCGCGTGTATAAAAAAGAAAGCAGGGGCGGCAGAAAAATCGTAGGGCAGGGGCGGCGCGTGGATAGGAATAGCTGAAGATTTTTTTCCTTTTTTTATTTCTTTCTCTGTTTTTTAATAAAGAATCACAGATATTTTTGAATTATGATTTTTAGCGACGATTAAAGTGTCGACACGTAATACGACAAACAACTACACACTCTATTTTCTGAATCACGAAACGGAAAATCCGAGGTATACGATTCTGACTAAAATTCGTTTAGATAATTTTCATGACTATTCCGGCCATGACGAAAACGGACCAGATCGACCCGATTTTGGCTTCGCTATTTTAATCTGCTCTGTGTGATTCGACTGAAATTAGCCGAAACCAGAGCCGCTATCGTATACGCGATTTCGTCGTCAGAACAGCGTGCGGACGAATAAATTGAATCCTATTCGCGCGCATGATTTCACTCAGACGACGCGCGATCCTAAATATTTTGCCCCGAATAATTTTAGTCGTCAAGCACAATTAATTTGCCCGGGATAAAAATCATCCGAGTGAGTCGGACTTCCAAATTCGTGTTCACGCGAGCGATGAATTTTAAATACTCACCGAACGCACTGATTTTCAGAACAAATATGTTCCGAACAGCACGAAAATTTAGAAAGAGCCCGTATGATTAAAGATAAAAATGATATCGAACTCGCGTCCGACAAAACAGATGCGATATTAAAATTGCAATAGGCGAAGATGTTTAAAATTCAGTATCGTTTTATCCACTGATATTACATGCTTAAATCCGTACTCGTTGTCGAGCGGAATATAAACACCTGGGGTGTTACAGCCCTCCCCCCTTAAAAGAATCTCGTCCCGAGATTCGGAGCGAAAGACTTCTAAGGGTAGAGAAGTACGTAACCCGTGTTCATATCAGCGATAATTATAAGGCAGTTCCAAGCAAGGACGAGTGTCTCAGAATGTTGTTTCTCTAGTGGACATAACATATATTGCCTTAGGCTAATTTAGAAATGTCCAACAATAGAGACGCTATCTGCCAGAGGAACACATAAGGTTCCATGTGTGCAGTTTGCTTTTTCTGATGACATGGTACTATCTGAGTCTATTGAGCGAGCAGCAAATACGCGATTTTACCCAAACAGAATCAGATGCAACCTCTTGGGTAAAACACACAAAAGGAGGTTTACCAACAAGTGGTCGCGATAAGTTCATAGCACATGAGACGGGTGTGAATGTCGAATAACATCACAGTTGACCCGTGTTAGGCTAGAAAATCTAAGTCCTAGAAGGTGATATAGATTCGAGAAAATCACCAGCGGAGGGATCTGTAGATGCGGACTTTGCAACTAGTCCATTTTAGCAAGCACTGGGCATGGCTCGACATGATCACTCATGCTGGAAAAGCACGCGTGAGGCGATCGAGGCATGACTAGAGCGATGATTGGGTGGTTATCAGTCGATTTAACTTAGTTTTTGTGAGTACTTTCTTTAGGGTGGGTTGAACCAAAGTTAGTTTAGACAACTCGATAAAACGATCTCTAAACTCAACCTTTGTTCACAAAGCAGTTACAAGTTAGTAAAACCAACTTGTTGAACTACTTTTGACATTGAGCAAGTCGTCGCAATACCATCGGTAAGCCAACGGTCGAGAGTTCACTCTTGTTAGCAAAAGGTCATGCATTTGGGTAGAAATCCATTTGGTCAGGTTGTTCATCCGTTTCTTCAGGCAAGATGAACGATCCACTTGGTTAGGGAATACTTGGATTAAATAAGACAGCGAATGAACAAACTCCTGCATCTCAGCAGCAGGGGAAAGTCAATCTTCATTTGAGAGCTAATCAGTTGTTTTCCAACACTAAAAAGCTCCAAGGCTTCACCTTTACACAAAGGATGTAAAGGGAACTTATATGAGTAGTCACTACCAAGATCAAAAGAAATAAGACCACACATGAAAGTGGTATGCCCTTTTGATCCAATAGTGATGATAGCTGCTGCTTGATCACTTCACAAGCAACATAGAAATTGTTTCAAGGAAGAGGCCTACAGAAGATAGCATATTGATATAATCTCATAATGGATTATGACTACTAACTGTGATACTAGCGTGTGCCGAGTAGCGCAACCTTGTGCTCACACACAGAAGACCCTCGGTTTTGTCACGGCACCACTGTGTTAGTCATAACGCCATTATCAGACATAACCAATAAGGAATCTCACGCGACATAAATGAATTGGGCAAGGGTGACAATGTATAAAGAAATACTCCACCTGTAAGGATGGTTACAAGTAGAGAGCCAAATAGATCACGGGCCGATGAAATGAACAGGGCATGGCCATAACCTAAACTTGATGAAAGGAGTACGATGGGAGACTGTTAATTCAGCCCCAAGCATATTTCTATGCCCATCGCAGAGATTACAAGGCCAAGGATTAAGTTGATATGCCTTCGATAGATATGGAGAAACCAAAGGCATCAAATTCAAGAAAATACTCAGACATGTCTTTTCTGGGTTAGGTTGATAAAGCAACATGGCGATCCTTAAGAACAGCGAACTGGATAAGGTACATCAGCTTGCACCAACTGAATAAGGATATGGTTTAGGATGGAGACATGACTCGAGATTCTTGTTTCAAGTCCGGGTACACTTTAGGTCCAACAAAGAAATTATCTAGGTATTTATTTTTATGTGTTTGGTCATGGAGTGATAACAGAAAAATCAACATTAGGTCATGGTTAACTAAATAAGAACAGGACCTAGTTTTGGGTTTAAGCAAACAAACTACCAACCTTCTATCGGCACATCAAGTACAAGGGCAAACACATATAACACCTAAATATATTACCTAAAGAATGGAGGACCACTATTTCATTGGGGTTCATAATACAACATTACACCACATTATCTACAATCAATGGTTACTGAATAAAGATGAGAGAAGCATTTTGGGTGTATAGGTGACAAACATGATGCAACAATCAGGATGCATGCTCGTCTTATTCGTCCTCACAAATTTTGCCAACGTAATGTGGCAATAGCGTTCTATATCGGTGGCATACTAACGACTCTCACGGTATTTTGCTAGTCGTCAACTACACATACGTTTTCGAGGTTAGTGTACCTGCAGAAAATCCATTGCAGCCCAATTTCCCAATGATGCAAGTCACACATGACAGTTTATCACAGTTTATACTCCATATATTTCTATATGGAGGCCAGCTCATCATTAAGCGTCGAGCCACGCATAGGCGCCGTTGCCACACTTTAACCATAGGGCAACCCATTATGGTAACTTACCTTCTTACCTGAGCGTAGGTGCGTCGTTACAAGTACATTACACTTCTCAGTATTCCCATGTCTGTATACCCATACACATTCATGGGGTACTGATTCCCAGAAAAGTAAATACTCCACATCGCAGCCTTCATATATACATATGTAGAACATGTATATAATCAAGTGCTACAATTAAGCACTTCCCTAGACCGACGGTTGTTCGATCATGCTCTCACATCTCACCTTACCTGGGCGTCGATCCATTTAAAACTGAATGGCCTCAAAAATAACATTACACATGTATGCAATACCCCCAGTTGTGGGTTAGTGGTTTTCAACTAAGCCACCTGATAGTCCTTAACTTAGGGCTTAATAGAGGATGTCGCTAGCATTATAGTTTTTCAAAACTGTTTTTCAAAGCCAAACAATGTGTTTAGTTGAAAATAGGTTTTCAAAACCAAAACTTTTGTTTTGAAAATACGTATGTGACTGTAGATACTTAATCCTGCTCTGATACCAGCTTGTGGCGGAACCTCCAAGTTATTGGGCCCACATGCACCTGTCCTTGTCCTAAAGACCTCAGACGGCTATGCATGTGCACCAGATAACTTAACAGGATCTATCAGATTGCCCCAAGGACATCGGATAAACCACTTACAACCAGAACCGCGGGATTAAGTAACACAAATCACACACATCAACATTTTTGCAGCGGAAATCTTATTACCAAATTTTATAGGTTACAAAAATTTTACATTATATTTATTGGAGTGATTACAAAAGTATAAGTTTAAAATATATGCTAGCTCAAGTGACCATCCTCAATAAGAAGTATATGAGAGTTACTTAGACTTATAAGAAGGCCGAGCCCACCGGCACTTAACACCATCATCAGCAACAGAAAACTAGGACCTAAAAAACAACACGGAATAAAACCCTGAGTATGGAATTACTCAGCAAGACTTACCCGACTAAAGAAAAGACTCTCAAGGGTGTGCTAGCTAGAGGGATTCAAGGTATGGCTCATCAAGAATCAAAGACTCTGTTTTGCAGAAAAGCTTACTATGAGTGGATCCTTAAAATCCAGTTTTACTTGTCAGGTTAGGTAAAGTTACCTGCATCTTGAGTTCTTTCTACCCTAGTTCAATCACTTGACCTGCACTAGCCAATTTCTTAACAACCCTTCATCTTCATTGGAGTTCTACGTGTAAGTCAGTAACCAAGTCTTCATAACCGCGAAGGTACGGCGATCCGAATCGATTATACTCAACTGAGGATCTCCAATCACACGACATATGTAGCACTTAACCCTTGCATATGTCAACCCGCCACCGAGGTTCTTAAGACCAGATCAGGTTCACGCCAACCGAGAGCATAGATACACCATCGTCCAGCCTCTTGCCATGGAGGGTACACGCTACTCTCGCCATCTCTCCACTCCCATTGCATGGTATCTTATTCTGGCCTTAGTCTGCCCGAGCAAAGCTTACCCATGACGAGGCATGTGCCCAGTTAAAGGGTCCTCGTCATCAAGCCTACATCGAGACGGTCCTTAATCGACTCAGACGGAGACACTACACCGAGACTCCTTTCTCGTGCAAGTCAAGCGCCCGGTCTCAGCTTTATTAATTTCAACCCAAAGTTTGGTACCTGGCAGAGGTACATCTTTTCCGATGTTGAACCCATCACGGCCATGATGGATTCACCATCAAGTTTATTTTCGAAAACATTCCCACCCACTGAAGCATCACCTTTGTTTTAAAACAAAACATTTTTGTTTACTAAAGCAAGGCTAAGCATCAAAAACTCTTTTCAATAAGGGTGTCAAGGAAGGGTAATCAATTTTCCAAGGAAGGAAATGCATCAACGGTTTAGCACACAACTCCTATCACCTAATGCATCAAACAAGGTGATAAAGATTTTAAAACACAAGGAGGTGGCGAATGCACCGGAGCTTGCCTGAATAACACGAAGTTAGTGTTGTTAGGTAGCGATGTCCGCTTGACGAGTATCCCTCGATCGAGCACTTGATTGATTTAACCTCTTCAAGTTGGTCCATCAGCTTCATCTTGCGGATTAGTCCGCGTTTGGGGTCGACTTTGGGTCGTCCCTTCGCATCGCGCGATTAATCAGCGTACCTAAATGATTTGCATAATGCACATGAATGCATATGAACGGGAATATTATAAACCCAAGTAGTGCTACGCGATAGCGAAATTTAAACACCTAGCGGCGAGGCGTTGTACAATTTTATACGATAATACTGGTTATCGACCTACGACTAAGCGCAATAATTACGCTTCTCGAACCTATCACAAACATCATAAACAACAAACTATACACATTAAATACCATTAGCCTACACAACTCACCAGCTAATTAATTAAATGCTAATCCTTATCCCTTGCTTTATAAATTATACTACATCGCTCACAAAAAACTATTTTAATTTTATTTCACTCATCACATATTTTACATGTCAACAATTAATCAAACATTTCTTTATGTTATTTATTTAGTGCAATTGACAACGACAAAATCCATCAGATAGTTATATGAAATACTAAATCTATCCTTTATGTCGCCACCTCGCTTAGATATCCCTAAATTAATCTACCTTTCACATTACTAAACCCATCGTACTTCACTTATTTTTAACACTACCACAACGCGCCTGCGCTAAATACGAGGATTATTACGACTAATAATTCTAGTTAATCCAATCATTAGATAAACTTACAAAAATTATAAAGCGGTTCACCAGCATCAAACACGACCCAATACTCGTACGAATGCCGATAAAATCCTAGCTCGAGCTTTTTGTCGCGCACTTGGTGAATATCACGTTGCTGGCTCCGTCTTCACTTGACTCTTGGAATTTCATGATGACGCACAGAATGACGGCGATCGGCACGCAAGAGAGGAGCTCGACGTGGAAACTTCGACACACCGCTGCGAGCAGAGAACTTCGCATGCACAACAACGCGACGGAGGAGAACTGAACAGGGAGCTTTGCGGCAGCACGCGCAAAGAACAACAAAATGCTACGCGCGCGACGCAAAGGCAAACTGGGCAGAGTCGAGCCAGGAAGCCTCGACGAACGCGAAGGGGCTCAAGCGGGATCGACGGCGCGATGGGGAGCAGCGACGACATGCCGTGTATGATGCTGCAGAGAAACAAAAACCAAGCTAAGCTCGACATCGGACAAAACACTGCGTAGTACCCGGCACGGCGTTCAGCTGTGCAAGCATAAGGAGCGCGACGCAGCGGCCATAGGAGGTGCTGTGGAGGAACTCGGCTGGGAACGCCACTACGTACAGGAGAACGGCGGCGCACAGGGAGCCATAGCTAGAGAGGGCGCCACGAGGAGCAGGGACCTCGTCAGAGCGCGGCGAGCTGAGAGCGTTGGAGAGAAAGAAATTCGTGAGCAGGGAACTTCGGCCGGCTGGGAGCTGGAGGCTTCGACGGCTGGACGCGCAGGGAGCTTCGACGGCGTGGTGGCCATGGCTGTCCGAGCTGGGGAGGTGAGCGCGCGGCCTGGGATCCGAGCAAGGGAGGGCGCGGCCCAAGCAGAGGGCAAGCACTGGCAGCTGGAGAAGCCGAGGGCCATGGGAGCAGGGAGCGGAGGCGAGCTGCGCGCAGAGGGAGTGGGAGCTCGGCGAGGGAGATGGGACCGCCACGGATGCAGGGGAAGCAAGCAGGGAAGGCGGCTGGGGCAGAGGAAATCCAAGCAGGGAGAAGACAAGGGAGGGAGGTCGGCTGGAGCAGGGGCATCCCGGCGAGCTCGCCATGGGAGCCGCGCGTGCATGGGAGATCCGGCTGGGGACTTGGGTGCCGAGCGCCATGGGGAAGGAAGCTTGGTTGCGGTGCGCAGAGAAGCTCCGTTCCGAGGATAGAGCGCTCGAGCGCCAGGGAGGGAGCACCGCGAGGGAGCTGCGTGGAGAGGGAGAGCTCGGCTGGAGATTGAAGAAGGGGCTCCGCGCGCGTATAAAAAGGGAAGCAGGGGCGGCAGAAAAATCGCAGGGCAAGGGGCGGCGCGCGGATAGGAATAGCTGAAGATTTTTTTTATTTCTTTTTCTGTTTTTTAATAAAGAATCACATATATTTTTGAATTGTGATTTTTAGCGACGATTAAAGTGTCGACGCGTAATACGACAAACAGCTACACACTCTATTTTCCGAATCACGAAACGGAAAATCCGAGGTATACGATTTTGACTAAAATTCGTTTAGATAATTTCCATGACTATTCCGGCCACGATGAAAACGGACCAGATCGACCCGATTTCGGCTTCGCTATTTTAATCTGCTCTACGTGATTCGACCGAAATTAGCCGAAACCAGAGCCGCTATCACATACGCGATTTTGTCGTCAGAACAGCATGCAGACGAATAAATTGAATCCTATTCGCGCGCAACGATTTCACTCAGACGACGCACGATCCTAAATATTTTGCCCCGAATAATTTTAGTCGTCAAGCACAATTAATTTGCCCGGGATAAAAATCATCCGAGTGAGTCGGACTTCCAAATTCGTGTTCACGCGAGCGATGAATTTTAAATACTCACCGAACGCACCGATTTTCAGAACAAATATGTTTCCGAACAGCACGAAAATTTAGGAAGAGCCCATACGATTAAAGATAAAAACGATATCGAACTCGCGTCCGACAAAACAGATGCAATATTAAAATCGCAATATGCGAAAATGTTTTAAAATTCAGTATCCATTTTATCCACTGATATTACGTGCTTAAATCCGTACTCGTTGTCGAGCGGAATATAAACACTTGGGGTGTTACACATACGGACCATCCGTCTACATAGTCGGACAGTCCGCGTACACGGCCAGACATTCCACTCATTACGTCGGAAAGTTTGGCGTAGAATATATAGAACATGATGTTAATTTTCATCACCCATCTATACATATGTCTTATCCAAGCTTATCCTTACTCCCAACGACTCCTCAACATCATAGCATCGCTCGTGTGGGTGAGCACTTTTGGCCCCTAGGAGGCCAAAAAAGGATGACCAACCATATGAGCAGCCTAGGGTAAGAATTATGTCCCACAGAACCCAAACCCCTAGCTAATAAGGCAACATAATATCCAAAACAACCGCACCATTGATTCACAATGTTCGCATCACCTAGCTTATTAATTCCAATTATAATTAAGCCCATTAATGAAAAGATTAAAACGAGAATACATATCTCTAACAAGCTTATTTTCTTTTATTAAAAAGAATTATGCTTATTTAAAACTAGGAAATGTTTTTGCTCACAGACATTTGATGTGCCATCACGAGGCTCATGCAATTTTAGCCAAATCTCATTAACAGTTTCTAAGGAAATACTTGATTGAAATTTTTCATGCTAAAATATTCATACAAGCAATTTTTGGCTCTAGCATTCAAATGAATTTATTTTTCATCACTCGCAGTGAGATTCTCGAGGTTTCTTAGGTGGTTTCATCCCGTCGCGAGTGACTCTCCAAACACCTAGATCAAACCACTTCTAGGTAACAAGCCATTCTAGTGCCATAATAAGAAAAATAGTGTCATCGAAGTGTGGTGACTATGGGTATTCGTCCCTTCCTCTAAATGGCGTCAGCTCTAATAGAATTTAAGCTAAAAGTGTACTAAATCAGCCAAACCGAGTTCTAATACTAATTGAAAGGAACAAGGATGCCTATGAGGGGGGTGAATTAGAACTTCTAAAATTCTCGCTAATCTAGCCCTCAAATATTTCTCCTAAATAAAACCTATGCAAGACTAAGCAATAATGTGCAATCTAGGTTTTGTCTAAGTGTGGCTATCTCTACAGCAAAAGAAGTTATGCAACCTAAATTCCAATCCTATATTCTAAACTAAGAATAGTAAATATTGCAACTTAAGTAATCAATGTAAACGCAGAAGCTAAAGAGCAAAGGTAGAGACTGTAAACTCTCATGGATGCGTCAGTATTTTTACCAACGTATCCAAAACTTTGTAAAGTTCTAATTAATCCTTGTTGCTGCCCCTACGCAAAGGGAAGCCCACGCGAGGGCCAAGCACTGGGATAGGTAGCTCCATAGAGAGCTGTGGGCCTTCTCCACGCGCAAGTTGTGCTCCGGTTCCGGCCTCCTCTCGGACGCTCCCTACCATCTTTACTATCGAGCTTCCGACCAAAACGCCATGGGCCACGTTCCCTCCGATACATAGTGGTAGCCACACCACGGTTGGTGTGGTCTCACAAGACATTGGCCCACTCGATACATTATTACAATGTCTCACGCAAGAGCTGAGGAGGTTTGGTGGGTTTTTTTGAACTCACTCAACTAACTAGGAACAAACCTAGAGCAAGCACATAAGCGGTCTAACTAACCCAAGCACTTCACAAAGCACTTATGATAATCACCGAGTGATTCTATTAAGCACTTGGGTGTTTGAAGCCTTGGAGATGTTGTATCACATGTGATGGTATGTTGCTTGGGCTCCCACACCCCCAAATAGCCGGCTAGGGGGTTATTTATAGAGCCCCCATCCAATACTAGCCATCGGAGAAAGGCTTGCAGTTTTTTGTCTGCGCTGCACCGGACCGGTCTGGCACCACCGGACCAAGGGGTCTAGTGCCTCCTTCATCTAGTCGTTGGATTCTGACTGGTTCCTTGAGCTACAATAATGGTTCGGTGTGCCAACCACACGATCCGGTGCTGCCACATCAGATAGCAGTTAGGTACTAGCGTTGGACCGTGGTCTGATGCACCACCGGACCCAGTCTGGATAGCCAGCTGTCTGAGAGCCGTTTGTAGAGCTCTCTACGCATTCGGTCCAGTGCACCACCAGACCGGTCCGGTGCGCCAGCTGACAGCCCATTTCTTGAATCTTCTATCTTCTTTTGTTGGGATCTTTTGGTCTTGTATCTTAGACTTGTGCTGAGTATTCGTAAGTCTTCTATGAGTCTTTTAGGTATTCTTTTGAGGTGTTGCATCCTCAGAGCCTCAGTCTAATCCACTACGTATCATGTGAACTACAAAACACAAACTCTGATAGCCATTAGTTCACCGGTTATGTTGGTCATCAAACACCAAAATCATTTAGACAAATGAGTTGGAGTTCATTTTTATTACAAAAGCACCGAGTGTCACACTAGATATGGCATGTGAGAGGTCTGTAGCGTATTTGTGGAAGTCTATAATGCTCCCGAACATATTTGGTGGCACACTGGATAGGGTAGTCAGAGAGGTTGCAAATGCAATTGAGTGGGGTTACTGTGGGGCCATCTTTAGCCGAAAGTCCTCAAAACATTAACTTGTTAGTTATTCTTGGGGTTGTTTCAAGCCTAGATTCACCCAACTACTTAGCTAGGACATAAACAAGCTAAGAAAGATAAATCCCTAAGTCATCATGTCAAATACTAAGAAGGTGCAAATATGAAAGTTCCTTTGGCCCGGGAACAGGATCTGGATGTCGCCTAGAGGGGGGTGAATAGGCGAATAAAAATTATTACTTTAAAACTTAAATTCTTACTCTACTCGAAGACTAGAACGCAGTGGAGTGAAGAACCCTTCGAGTAGGTTGCAGTGGAATTGAAGTTCCTGTCTTAAGAATATCCTGCACTTCAAGGAAAGCTAGTACCACAAGTAAGCAGTGAAGTGCAGATATAAAAGCGAGTAAGACAGAGAGTCAGAATACAATACGGAACAGAGCACACAGACGCAAGGATTTATCCCGAGGTTCGGCCAAGCCTGAAATGCTTGCCTAGTCCTCGTTGGAGTTAGCCACACCTGGGCTTGGAGTCTGTTTCAACTCCTTCCTCCGTTTGCTCAGATATGTCAGTCAGACAGATAGAGCCTTCCACTATGATGAGATAGTTACAACAGAAACCGCGGCTGCTTACAAACTTCTTGACAGCACCCCGGCAGAGTAACACTACGCTCAAGACCTTGCTCTTGCTCTTAGCAGCACTTCTCCTCTCTCTAAAAGGCTTATAGCTTTGCCTTCTACACAAACTAGAGAGATACACACAAGAGGGAGAGTGAGAATTGATCAGAGTGATGTCTACACTTGTTGGCAGCGCTTGTACTTTGCTTGAGGCGCCTAGGGGTCCCTTTTATAGGCACAAGGGGCCTAGGAGCTGTTGGAAGCAATCCAGGAAGGCAAATCTTGCCTTCTGTCGGGTGGCGCACCGGACAGTCCGGTGCCCGATTTCCTTCCAGAAATGGAGCAGTCCACCGTTGCAGTCCTGGAGCCGTTGGCGCACCGGACACTGTCCGGTGCCACACCGGACAGTTCGGTGCCCCCCACCCTACCGTTGGGCTCGGCCACGCGTCACGCGCGGATTGCGCGGCCGACCGTTGGCTCACCGGACAGTCCGGTGCTCCACCGGGACAGTCGTACGCCGCCGGCTTCTCCCGAGAGTGGCCTGTTCACTAGAGTTTAGCCTGGCGCACCGGACACTGTCCGGTGCACCACCGGACAGTCCGGTGTGCCAGACTGAGCTGAGTCTTGGCTTTACACAGCCAAGCATTTTGCATCTCTTTTCTTTTCTTCTTTTCTCTGTTTCTAACACTTAGACAAATATGTTAGTACACAAAAACCAATGTACTAAGTCTAGAAACATACCTTCTCTTTGATTTTTACATCTATAGCATTTGACATGCTTGAGCTTTGATGTTGGACTCATAAATCATCAAGTCAGCTTGACTTGATCTAGATTGACATTTCTTAGCTCCAACATCCTGCAAAGGTCACATAGAACATCTCCAAACATAGGAACAACCCAAACTAAAAGTCAAGGTGCACTTAGCTCTTTTTGGGCTGCTTCCAGTTCTGGTTTTGACACTGCTTCTTCTTCTAGTAACCTTGATCTCCTTCTTAGAGCTTGGTCTTGAGCCTTATGACTTACACCACATAACTAGATATGTTTCCTCATTAGTTGTAAGTCACGTCCTTATGTAGTGATCCTTGATGTGCCGTGGCTGTTCTCAACTCGATCACCCTTGACTTTGCAAGTCTTCTTCTTCACCCTTGGCTTTGGGTTCCTCAGCCTCTTTGACCTTCTCCCGTGCACTTGGTACCTCGAAGCTCTTCTTGCCTCCATCCTTGGCTTGATCAGTTGTCTCCGAGCTACGCACCCGAGTCTCACTTTATGCAATGTCCATCTTACTTGTGGTGTCCATTATGTATCCATAATCCAGTTCTTGGACCATCACATTTGTTCACTTGTTGAACCCTGTTAGCTTTACCTTAAGCACCTGTTCAACACTTAGTACACTTGTTAGTCCTTTAATTGAGTTGTCATCCAAACACCAAAACTCACAAGAGAGCTTTCAATCTCCCCTTTTTTGGTGATTGATGGCAACACAATTAAAGCTTACATAAGAATAAGATTTGAAGCACAAATTTTGAATTCTAAGTTTATAGAATGCTCCCCCTAAATATGTGCTCACTTCAAAAACATAATTTTGGCCTCAGACGCCAATTTGCACATACTTAGGCAATTCGAAACATTTCTACACCTTAGCATTTTTTGGGATGCATTTTGTCAAGAATCAAACCATGATGCTATAACACACAAATGCACATAATCAGAGTTAAACTCCATTCAATTTAGTGGATATATCACAGGAATATCAACCTACCACTATTCACCATTAAGATACCAATTTAAACTAAGATACTAATTTAAAACAATCTTAAAGCACCATTAACCACATGAATATCTATTACAGAATAAACACTATAGATGCCAATAAATTCATAGCAGCGGAAACACTAGTCCATATGATGCAACACATATAATACTTCATAGCAGCGGAAACACTAGTCCATAATTAACCACATGAATATCTATTACAAAATAAACACTATAGATGCCAATAAATTCATAGCAGCGGAAAACACTAGTCCATATGATGCAACACATATAATACTTCATAGCAGCGGGAAACACTAGTCCATATGTTGCAACACATATAATACTGCAAAAGGCATATGATAAGAATTATCAATAACACAATAACACAACTAACACATTATCCCTTAGGATAAGCTTTCCTCTCAGGTTGAGATAAGCTTTAATGCACAAATTCTCCCCCTTTGACATCAAACACCAAAACCATATTCAAGCAAGAACATAGAATGATGTCAAGGGACAGCAGGGTATTGAGGAGGTAAACACTAACAATATTCCCCCTTACTCATTCAACAAATGCACCGCAAGCATTTGGAGGAAAGTTTAAGGTACATATACGCAAAAGATCAATACTTCCTTTGTACCTTTGCCCGGATGTGGTGTATTTCCTCTCTTGAAAGTATTAGTCTCTTGGGAGCTTCTCCACACTTGTGTCTGATCCTTTATCCTGACCTTTTCTTGTTGCTAAGACACCAAGCTTAGAGCAAGTTATAGTTTTGTGGCACAAGATGAAGCTTCTATTCTAGTGATTACCAAAAGATGTCAATTGAAGCAAGCTATCACGGCTACCAATTGAAAGATACCAATTGCAAGATCATTTATTATCATAGCTCCATGATATTTAAGGATAAGCATCTAGTATCACCAAATTTTATAGAGCATGAGCAATCTAAAAATATGCAATTACTCACGACTTAAGATACCAATTCCTTGACTTACAGAGGTACCCCAGTCCTGATTGCTCCATTTCTTGCTCATCTTCTCTTTTCCACCTTGAGACTACACAAGATCGCTCAAGATACCATTAGTCTCAAAAGACGCAAGTTATGTGTGCTCCCCCTACACTTGTGCATCAAGTATTTGAATAACTTGCACTTTGCACATTCTAGCTTTCTTAGAACTAGAGGGGATCACAACATATCTTGGTCAAGGAATACTCTCAATTTCATCACAAGGAGATAACAATTGAATACCAAATTAAGGGTTGATTTAATACAACAATACATGCCTCAAGAAGTATAACATTTACACGCAATCTAGACATGCTTCATACTTGACTATCATGGCACCACATATACCAATTGAAAAACAACACGATCATGTTTATAAAGCGCAATGTCTAAGCATATCATAATTAAGAAGGTTCTTTAGGTGCACCGGAAGAAACAACATTTTAAAGTAAGGAGCACCTAAGCCAAGATACTACCAATTCATATGCAAGTCCATAGCTGTGATCACAATCAATGGAACTTCAAGATATTCAATGAAATTGCATAGTTCCATTCTCCATACCTTTGCCTTTTCCTGAATTGCCATGAGAGCACCAGTTGTCACTAATTAAGAGCTCCTTTTGCTCATGCGCCTTAGCTCAAAAGGGTGCATTAGAGGCACAACATGGAGTTGGTATTCACACAATACCAGACTAGAGTAATCATGTGAACATAAACTAAACAATATGTCATATTTGCACATAGGTTAATCATTAAAACCATATAGCATAACTCACAACGGGATACAGGTTTATTCACGAACACAAAAAGAGTTAATCATGGTGGATATATCTAATGAAAAACTACCCATTAAATGATTCAAGAGACATAACCTCTAAAGCACACAATCATGATTAAGCAAGCAGGGTTACGATCTTGGTGATTATTAATCATTGATTGAAGGTACTCAACACAGGTAATCAACAAAGCATAACTGCTCCAAGGACAGGTAGCACACCAATCAGACTTAAGAGCAGTACTGATTATCAACAAAGTACTTAAGATACAAAGGTACCATCCTATGGAGCGCAAGTTGCAGAATCTCATTAAGGTCCTCTGCCTGAATTACCAATAATGATTAAGGACCTATTCAACTTTTCACTTGAGATGAACATGTGATTAGTGTCTCACAATAATTCAACCTTGGGTCAATGAATAAACACCAAAACAATTAAAAGCTTAAGCATAGAGTTTGAGATAACCGTCTTAAGCTCTCCCATGGTCTCCAGTTCATCTCAAGGCACCTGCATGGTCTAGTTAGCACAGTTTGGTACCCATCTCGGGATGGGGTCCATAATGATCATCTAAATGTGCCTTTGGTACCCAAATAGCCTTTGTGCTAGTTCTAGGTGATCTCGTTATAGATCTAGCACAAGTGTATGATTTGGGTCTCCTAAGCGAATGAGATTGAGACAAATTCACTTGCTTAGGAATCTTACCTTTATAACATACCTTGGATAGATGACCCTGCTCACCACACTTGTAGCAGAAGCGTCGCTCAACCTGACATGACGCTTGCTGTTTGTCATTTTCCTTGGTGAGAGTCATCTTGGAGAATGCACATCTTTGATTCTTCATTAGCGGACAAGAAGTGATCGTATGGTTCTTGTCATTGCATCCGAAGCATCTCCTTATCTCTTCTCCCTTGTCGTTGTATGGACACGACACAATGAGGTGTCCTGCCTTATTGCACTTAAAGCACCCCCTTTTCCCTTTTCTCTTTTTGTTCTTGGATGACATAGAGAAATGGTCAGTACAAACAACATGTTTAATTGAATCTTTACCTTTTTCCAAGCTCATGTTGATTTCTTCATCTTTAGGAACATCCTTCTTATGGAGCTTAACATTTGCTGCAGTTTCTCCCTTCTCAAGCTTCTTCACCACGCGCCCGTGGATATCTTGAGAAGGTTGAGCAATGCGTCTTCTCCTTAGTTGTCTTTGCTTCTTGTTCCCACACAATTTCCTTTGTGACCCTAAAACTTGTTGCTCAATCAATGATTGTCTTTCTTTTGAGCAACAGGGGTTAGCACATGGTGATATACAATTCAAATGTGCACATGTGCGAGAATGAGGTTCACATGAATTTAAGTTCGCAATTATAACCTCATGAGCAACATTAAGCATGATATGTCTATCCAAGAGATTATCATGAGAATAAGACAATGAATCATATTTTTCAATGAGAGCTAGTTTATCATGACTTAGTAATTCTACTTGCCTCTCAAGCATGGCATTTTTCATTCTAAGTTGAGCAACACAAGGTAAAGCATCATCATTACTACTTTGCTCAATTAAAATTGAATCATACCGTTGGACCAAGACATCATGAGAGCACCTTAGATCCTCATGTTCTTTGGTCATCTTCTCCAGGCTGTTGTTTGTTTTGATGAGAGTTTCCTCTAGCCTGAGAAGCGTCTCGCCTTGTTTCTTGTTCCTTCTCAACAGCTTAATCAAGAGTGCTTTGTCTTCTTTGTTGAGATGGGTGTAGAAACGGCGAATCTCCTCTTCTTCCACATCGTTGGTCTCATTTTCCCTGTCATTATTATCAGTGGAAGCAAAACAGGAAAATGTACCTTGTGATGATGTAGTCTCCTCATCCTCATATTCCTCCTCATCATTGCTTTTGTCTCCACCATCATTGTTAGCAATAAGACATTTATTACTAGTGGAAGACAAACCTGTTGATGAGGTGGATTCATCGTTTGGTTACCATCGTTCTTGTTCTTCTCCCTTGGACAAGTTAGTATTACCAGCAATAAAGCGAGCAGAGGAAGTGCATATGGACTTAAAAAATTTCAACTTAAGTTTAGTCCATAGATCATGAGCATCAACAAAAAAGTCACTATCACTACTCATGATGGCAAAATAGGCACCTCTAGATAGATAATCAACTAAGATGTTGCAAACATGGTGATTTAGAGTTAGACATCTTAGTTCTTCATTAGAAAGATTTTTACTAACATTAGAGGGAAAAATACTTCTACTAAAGACCTGTCTCAAATCAGGATCAACACTCATGAAAGCATTATAAATAGAGACAGACCAAGACTTGTAATTAGAGCCATCGCCTAAAAGAAGTTCTACAGTTACCTCTTGTGACGACATCGTCATCTCCGGACGGCTAAGCCCACACTGG
The DNA here is from genome assembly GCA_029449295.1 of Zea luxurians. Taxonomy (NCBI): domain Eukaryota; kingdom Viridiplantae; phylum Streptophyta; class Magnoliopsida; order Poales; family Poaceae; genus Zea; species Zea luxurians. Next base: position 36,213,918 of record JAOPSE010000024.1, read on the forward strand.
AGAGGCCTAGCTCTGATACCAATTGAAAGTTCCCTTTGGCCCGGGAACAGGATCTGGATGTCGCCTAGAGGGGGGGTGAATAGGCGAATAAAAATTATTACTTTAAACTTAAATTCTTACTCTACTCGAAGACTAGAACGCAGCGGAGTGAAGAACCCTTCGAGTAGGTTGCAGTGGAATTGAAGTTCCTGTCTTAAGAATATCCTGCACTTCAAGGAAAGCTAGTACCACAAGTAAGCAGTGAAGTGCAGATATAAAAGCGAGTAAGACAGAGAGTCAAAATACAATACGGAACAGAGCACACAGACGCAAGGATTTATCCCGAGGTTCGACCAAGCCTGAAATGCTTGCCTAGTCCTCGTTGGAGTTAGCCACACCTGGGCTTGGAGTCTGTTTCAACTCCTTCCTCCGTTTGCTCAGATATGTCAGTCAGACAGATAGAGCCTTCCACAATGATGAGATAGTTACAACATAAACCGTGGCTGCTTACAAACTTCTTGACAGCACCCCGGTAGAGTAACACTACGCTCAAGACCTTGCTCTTGCTCTTAGCAGCACTTCTCCTCTCTCTAAAAGGCTTATAGCTTTGCCTTCTACACAAACTAGAGAGATACACACAAGAGGGAGAGTGAGAATTGATCAGAGTGATGTCTACACTTGTTGGCTGCGCTTGTACTTTGCTTGAGGCGCCTAGGGGTCCCTTTTATAGGCACAAGGGACCTAGGAGCCGTTGGAAGCAATCCAGGAAGGCAAATCTTGCCTTCTGTCGGGTGGCGCACCGGACAGTCCGGTGCACCACCGGACACTGTCCGGTGCCCGATTTCCTTCCAGAAATGGAGCAGTCGACCGTTGCAGTCCTGGAGCCGTTGGCGCACCGGACATTGTCCGGTGCACACCGGACAGTCTGGTGCCCCCATCTGACCGTTGGCTCGGCCACGCGTCACGCGCGGATTGCGCGGCCGACCGTTGGCCCAGCCGACCGTTGGCTCACCGGACAGTCCGATGCTCCACCGGACAGTCCGGTGAATTATAGCCATACGCCGCCGGCTTCTCCCGAGAGTGGCCTGTTCACCAGAGTTCAGCCTGGCGCACCGGACACTGTCCGGTGCACCACCGGACAGTCCGGTGTGCCAGACTGAGCTGAGTCTTGCTTTACACAGCCAAGCATTTTGCATCTCTTTTCTTTTCTTCTTTTCTCTGTTTCTAACACTTAGACAAATATGTTAGTACACAAAAACCAATGTACTAAGTCTAGAAACATACCTTCTCTTTGATTTTTACATCTATAGCATTTGACATGCTTGAGCTTTGATGTTGGACTCATAAATCATCAAGTCAGCTTGACTTGATCTAGATTGACATTTCTTAGCTCCAACATCCTGCAAAGGTCACATAGAACATCTCCAAACATAGGAACAACCCAAACTAAAAGTCAAGGTGCACTTAGCTCTTTTGGGCTGCTTCCAGTTCTGGTTTTGACACTGCTTCTTGTTCTAGTAACCTTGATCTCCTTCTTAGAGCTTGGTCTTGAGCCTTATGACTTACACCACATAACTAGATATGTTTCCTCATTGGTTGTAAGTCACGTCCTTATGTAGTGATCCTTGATGTGCCGTAGCTGTTCTCAACTCGATCACCCTTGACTTTGCAAGTCTTCTTCTTCACCCTTGGCTTTGGGTTCCTCAGCCTCTTTGACCTTCTCTCGTGCACTTAGTACCTCGAAGCTCTTCTTGCCTCCATCCTTGGCTTGATCAGTTGTCTCCGAGCTACGCACCCGAGTCTCACTTTATGCAATGTCCATCTTACTTGTGGTGTCCATTATGTATCCATAATCCAGTTCTTGGACCATCACATTTGTTCACTTGTTGAACCCTGTTAGCTTTACCTTAAGCACCTGTTCAACACTTAGTACACTTGTTAGTCCTTTAATTGAGTTGTCATCCAAACACCAAAACTCACAAGAGAGCTTTCAATCTCCCTTGGAATGTAAATACTCAAAGTAAATTTTGCTCAAAGTAATTGCAGAAAGTAAAGCAAGGGCAAGAAGACTCCTTCGGTTTTTCCCGAGGTATCAAAGAGTTGACACTCTTCACTAATCCTTGTTAGAGCACCAACGCGAGGGTATAGCTCCCCCTTAGTCTACGTAAGGACTAAGTGCTCACTATGAGTTGATTCTTCGCCACTCCAGTGCGGTGAATCACTCATAACCATGACCAATCTCGAATCGGGTTACCAACAAGTCCTCCAGGGTGATCACTGCGCTCCAAACACCATCGAGCCATCTAGGTGATGTCGATCACCAAAAGTAACAAGCCATAGACTTTCACTTGACCAAGAGAAGCCTAATGTATGTGGTGTGTGCTCCAGGTGTCTCTCACTTGCACTAATGAGATCCTAATGCAAGATTATGATTTTGCTAAACACCTCACTATTGCAAAGGGTCTTGAATGTCTCTCAACGAATGCACTATGCTTGGGAAGGAAAGACATTGAATAGGGCCGGTGGTGGGGGTATAAATAGCCATCCACCAAAAACTAGCCATTATTATTGTGCACAGTCTACGGTCGCACCGGACAGGTCCATGACGTCAGCCGATGGCTAGTTTTGACAACTAGTCATTACTATGCAGAGGGTCCGGCACGCCAGTGAAGTACACTAGACCGGTTCGGTGTACCGGGCAGAAAAGCCCAAAAAACAAGCTCTCTGGGTCGACGGACTGGTGAGCCATCGGACCGGTCTGGTGCCCCACTTCAGACGAGGCACATGAAAAAATCTCTCTGAGTGCACGGTGCGGTGCACCCAGAGGCACTCGGGTTCCTCTAACTTAGGTTTTTCAAAATAGTTTTCACTCCAAACTTCTTGTGGGCTATTGAGTGACACCTAGCACTAGTTTTATGTGTGTGTAAGCAACAACACTACACTAGACATGCCTTTGTCAACTTAATCATCCACCACCCCTCTTTATAATATAGCTAAAATCAAAACAAAAGGTCCTAACTCTATATGAAGTGTCCCACAACTCCTTCGACACTTAGGATACATAGTCTGTCACCTTTTGGTTCATCTTTTTCAGTCATCGCGTTGGTTTTCATCAGTCAGGTTGTTTTCACGTGTTGAAGCCTAATTTGCATTATGACCTAACTTACCATATATTCTGCAAAACATACATTAGTAACAATAATCTTATGCTGTCATTAATCACTAAAACCAACTAGGTGCCTAGATGCATTCACTTCGGGTGTGAGAAAATGCCGATCCCTACAATAGTGGTACTATTTATCTATTTATAAGGGCACATCAGTGTACACCTTTGTACAAAATTACAGAGATGCCCCAGTTTCTACAAACAGGATCTATACAATCATTATAAGACACCTCCATATTTCCATAGATAAGATGTGTCATGTACATCTTCTATTGCCCCCTTCATCTTTCGATGACCCAAATATGACACTCCTTAGACGGTAAAGCTTCATCCCACCTCAAGCATCATTTCATTACCCAAAACAGGCGTCCGAAGTCTTTAGAAATTGCCTACTGAAACAAACTTAAAACAACAGGTCTTGTTATTTGGGGACCTTCGTCAAAGCCTTCTCCCCAATAGTTAGTTATAGTGTTGTTATATCGCTTACTTTAGGTTAACTCCTAGTTGTTAAAAGTGAGGTTAAATACCCTCAACCTCTTGGTGCTTGCGGAATTTTACTCGTTGAAAAGTGACAATTCCATTCTTTTTTGGACATGATGATGACTGCAACAAAGCTAAGGACATATAATACTCTAGTATACATATGACTTTTAGTTCTGATTATCAAACTACAAGACCTTATGCATTGTATGATGTGTAGTTTTCTACATCACCTACACAACACATGTGAGTCCTGATAGAATGTTTTTCTTCTGAACTAACTCATGGATGACCTTTCACCAACCAGGACTAATGTGTCAAGACCTTTTAGGGCCTGTTTGGCAACAATGTTTCTTAAAACCATGGTTTTATGATACTATACTTTGAATTGTCATGTCAATACCTTAATTTTGGCTAGCTCCAAAAATATCATAGCTTTGAAAAACATTGTTTGGATACAACATTGTAAACCATGGTACTAGGCAAAAGCTAGCCATGCCATATAAACTTTGGGTTGGAGTGTAGTTTTTGATACTCCAAAAATATCATGGTATCTATAATACCATGATTTTGCAAACATTAGTTTTTAGGAATGCAACCAAACACCTTATGTCATAAAATACTATGGTATTACTAAAAAATGTGTTATTACCTAGAAACTATATATATATAATTACTTTACTTTCAAATACGCTCTTAGTTTGAGTTGGTAACATTGACCATGATTAACCTACACTGTAGCACCCTGAATTTGGGGTATAAAATTTCTTCTCTAGTATCCACCAAATTCAGGGGTTACCTCTCTTCTCCTCTCTCCATTTTCCTTCTTCTCTTTCTTTTAGTAGAGGAATGACTATTTTATTTGGAGATGTAATAATACTTTAGTAGATCAAACTCCAAGGGAGTATGAATTGCTGCATCATGTCGAACCCTAAATTCTATTTTTGTTTGATGCATATGCTTGTGGAGTTCCAATTTGAATTTGGGGCTTATTTGTATTTGAGTTTAAATGATAAAATAAAAAGAAAAGGAGATCAGATATTCAGAATAAAAGAAAAGGAGAAAGTAGCCCACAACCCCCTTTCCCCCGCCTTTCGGCCCAGTTGGCCCACTCTAGCCCCGCGCCCGCCTCTCGCTCTCTGCCCGGCCTGTCGGCGCCCACCCCCTCAGCCACGCATGCTCCCTCGCTCTCTACCCCATGGGCCCTACTCGCCAGCTGCCCCACTCACACTGCTGTTAACGCCTCGGCCCCACCCGTCTGCCCTGTCTCTCTCCCTGCAACCGCCGCTCCTCCCGGCGCGCACGCACGCCGGTAGAGCCGACCCACGTCACCCCTCCCCTCGCGCAACCCCCATGATCCCTAGCTCTTTTGAGCCTCGTGCACACCTACTCTCTCTCTCCCCCTGCCCCATTTCTCTTGCCCACAACTCACCTCGCGCAAAACCACCACTGCTCCAAGCTCGCCGGTGACACGCTCCCGTCGTGCCGCCCACGCCCGGAGCCTCCAGACATCGTGCCAAGCTTCCCGAGCACCGCCTCGAGGTAAGGAACCACACCCCGCGCTCCTTTTGCCTTAATTCCACTTCACCGAAGTAGATTTGAGCTCGTCGGAGCCGCTACGCGTCGGTCCGCCGTGCCTCCACGGCGCCCGCCCGATATAGCCCCACCCCATGCCCAAGCCTCGGCCTCAGATTCACCAAACCCCCACCGAAGCTTACGTTGGCCTAGGTGCACTCGATCGTCCCTCACTGTGGTCGGAATTGCTCGCTGGAGCACCCTCCGACCCGCCGGAGCGCCCCCTCCGCCGTCCACCCACATCTAGTCCCCTTCTCACGGCCGAAGCCCCACCACAAGGTTCGTCGGGTTCCCTTCATTGGCTCTGGCCCGCTCAGGCGACCCCAGGCCCGCTTCGTCTCTAGCGACCTCACCATCGTGGGTGAGAGCGACACCGCCCATAGCCGGCCGGGCCGGAGCTGTTAAACTCCCAGTCAGCTACCTGTGAAGGACTTACCGTACTACGTTTCGTTCAACACTTTGATTATGATTTAAGTTAATGACTGTGGATGTTTTGAACATCGTGATGTAATAAAGTACTACTTCTTTCCGCTATTATTTGAGCACTGTGTGATGATGTATAATTATGTAATCGTTGTGTACGTGAATCCCTGACTCTGACACGTACATGATTCGCATTCGGGTTGACTTCTAAAACCGAGTGTGACATAAGTGGTATCAAAGCCTTGTTGACTGTAGAACCACTAACTTACAGTAGAATCGGGTGCTAAACTTTAGTACAACACTTTTAACCAGTCTGTTTGGTCCTCTAGAAGCTAAATTTTAGTAAAAAACACAATGCTAAACTTTAGCAAGGGGAAATAAACGTAGCCTAAATATCTAATGCTCATGTTAGTTCAACTCTACCAGAGAGTAATATGGTCGACCGTCTCCATTGGGGGATTGTTAATATAGTACTAGCCAATAAGAACGCTTTGGTACGGTAGGTGTTATTGGCTTCCTTTGACTTAGAATTTGGTATCCGCTGTAGATGCATTGTACCTTAATGAATATGGTCATTTATATTGACAAAACTAGAACACGTAACAATACTTGATAGTCAATAAAATTTTAACCCGAAGTTTGACACGTTTATTAAAAAATCCATACACATACACAAGTTGGTATTTTATCACTTGGCTTGCAGCCTTCCACGGTTTCACCAGCTAGCGCGTAATATTTTTGTTGCTCTTTCATACATCTAGTTTCTCTATTCTAAATTATAAAATTTTACTTTTAATAAATAATTTCTATTATACAATTAGTTATATATTTAAATATTAAAATTATTTACTCAGCTCTGATTTATAATCCGTTTGGTTTTTTTACACTAATTTGACTGGTTTATCTCATTCAAAAAATTCATAATTATTATTAATTTTTACCGGTACATCGTTTAGCATATAATATATTTTAAATATGGTTTTGTATTTTTTTCTAAAAATTCTGAATAAGACGAGCCGATCAAACTTAATAAAAAATGTCAAAAAATTATAATTTAAACTAAAGGAACTATTTCAATAAAAGACAATATGATGCATTCACTAAAATATTCACTAAAACCCTAATTTTATATACACAGAGTATTTGTCCGTTAACTTAGACTGATTTGGTGAACATGAATCACATAGGAAAAATTCTCTTAATATTTAAAATTAAATAGCAACTAGATTCCTCTCCTCCTATAGATCCACCAAATTAGCCCTTAAACAAGAGTATTTGGCCGTTGACGTTTTGCAAAGGTCATTGACTACATCTACGGTGCAGGGTAGGCCAATTCATGTGCTATCTTTAAAAGGCGGGCCGCAAGCTATCTTCAGCTCACCCGCGCACGCCGCAAAAACGAATCCGGAATCCCTGCCGGAGCACAAATAGAGAAAGATGGCGGCGGCCCCGTCCCCCTCCCCCTCCGTCCCCGCCTGCAGCGACCTCCCGGCTGCCGTATCCGCCTTCGCCGACGCGTTCGTGGACTTTGCCGTGTCCGGCATCTTCTTCCCGACCTTCCCGTCCTCCTCCTCGCCCTCTCCTCGCCCGAAGACTCCGACCACCTTCCTCCCTTCCCCATCCCGGCTCGTCGCCATCGGAGACCTCCACGGGGACCTGCCCAAGTCCCTCTCCGCGCTCCGCCTCGCCGGCCTCGTGCCCCCGTCTTGCACCCCCGACTCCCCCTCCGCCTCCTCCTCATGGGCCGCGGGGCCCACCCTCGCCGTCCAGCTCGGCGACATCCTCGACCGCGGCGGCGACGAGCTCCGCCTCCTATACCTACTCCGCCGCCTCTCCCTCTCCGCAGAGAGCCGCGGAGGCGCGTTCCTCCCCATCCTCGGCAACCACGAGGTCATGAACGTCTCCGGCGACTTCCGCTTCACCACGCCGCAGGGTTTCCAGGAGTTCTCCGCCTGGGCAGGGTGGTACCGTGCGGGGCTCGCCATCAAGCGCCGCTGCGGCGAGCACCTCGACCCGCAGCCGAGGAACCCCTTTCTCGGCGTGCCCAAGTCCTTCCCCGGCGTCAAGCCGGAGTTCTGGGACGGGATGCGGTCCCGCCTCGCCGCTCTCCGACCCGACGGGCCCATTGCGCGCCGGTTCCTGGCCGACCTCCCTACCGTGCTTGTAGTGGGCGACTCGGTGTTCGTCCATGGGGGGCTCCTCGAGGCCAACGTCGAGTACGGCCTGGAGCGGATCAATGCGGAGGTCAGCGAGTGGATCCGCGGCGAGGGTGGCGACAATGCCAGGGCGCCCGAGTATGTGCGAGGCCGGGACGCCGTGGTCTGGCTGAGGAGGTTCTCCGACGGCTTCGATTGTGACTGCAAGAGGCTGGAGGGGGTGCTTGGGATGATCCCTGGGGCCAAGAGAATGGTGATGGGGCACACAATTCAGACAGTGGGGATCAATGCAGTGTGTAGCGCACAGGCGGTGAGGGTGGATGTGGGGCTGTCAAGGGGATGCGGGAACGGGCTGCCTGAGGTGCTTGAGATCAATGCTGGTGGCACTGATGTTAGGGTGATCACGACGCCTCCCTCAGAGGCCTGGATGTATAGGAAGCAAGAGGTGGAGAAGGCTGCCGCAGCGGTTGCCGAGAAGAGCGTTGAGGTGAAGGATGGGCTTGCGTTGCTGGTAAGAGAGAGCCATGGGTTAAAAGAGGTAGGAGTTAAGGCTTAGGCTAGGATTGTTTGGGTAACCCACAATTGGGATTGCTTTGGTGAATTTGGTAAAGAAGACTAGTTATGAGAGAGATTGTTTGTAGGAATCATTACCTGTTAGTGGGTTGGTATCCACAAAAGAAAGGAAGATCTACCATTATGTTTTATTTTTCAAGATACAATAGTGCATTGCTGATATATATACCTACAATTAACGGTCCAATTGTGCAGTTGTTTTTGAACTTTTGTGTAGTATATTTCCCTAATGTTACTTTTCTGTTAATGCTGATCATGAACGATTTTGGTCTGATTTGATGTAGAGAATCAACAGTCTCTAGAACACTTTTATGGCTGATTGGCTACAGTTCGGCTCTGTTTTTGTCATATCATTTAGTAGCCAAGTTCCTACTGAAGATTTTACTACGGATCCTTTCTAATTAAGCTCACTGTTTGGAAATTGGGAGTTGAAGCTATCATTTGATTCTTTGGAGCCCATGGATTTGACATCAATGTTAAGTTTTCATTTGTACAAACACCATAATCAATGATTGATGATTGCACAAGCAAATAACCAGTTGGAGTGCTGAAGTGACAGACCAGCTGAAACGAGTATAACACAACAGAAGTTTGGTAATTATGAGAAGCATCAAGGAAATAGTCTTCTCGTAGTGATCATGGCAACACTTACTGACAAGTTGATGAAGTTGAGGGAATTTATAGCAAGATAGAGAGTTGTTGAGGTAGTTCTGAAATGGAGGTAATGGTCATTATCTCCCCATTCTCCATATTTATTGTTCAACGTCACACTACCAATGCTGATTGATGTGTAGAAGTTGAGATGTGCAAATTTCTGCAGTCGTTTTAGTTGAAACATACTGCATAACCTTGTCAGACATGATCACATATGAAATTCTGCTAATCCAGCCTAAAATATGTTTCCTGAAACATGATTGCTGTTCCAGTGCGCCTGCAACGTGTGTGAGGGTGATAGGCTATGTGCATATCCTAACAATCAGTGAGGAGTTTGATTACTACCCATATCGATGTGTATGTTGTGCGGAAAAGGAATTTGACAAGTGGATAGTATTGCCATGCGGAACAGCAAGTAGACAAGGAAAGGTATCTCGAATGTGATTTGCATTTGCATCCTAGCTGTAACCCCTTTTTTCCACAAATTTTCTCCCCACTGGGTTGTTGAATTGGTCTCGTGTTCCTATCTCTTGTGTACTGTGTTCCTACCTCATCTTGTCTTGTCTCCAAACTGTTTTTTGTAGATGTTTTCCATGTTTGGTCCAGCAATTTTCTCACATGCTCAATGCACGCGGATGGCGATGTGATCAGACTTCTCAAGGCAGTTTGCAGTGATGTGGACACCTAAATTTATCCACCGATTTGTTGTCTTGTGCTCTGTTGTGTCTGATGTGATGTGCAATCTTTTCTTTTTGTTTTTGCGGCGGCCTAGTGGAAATCTCTTCGACAGTTCTATTACCTTTTGTTGTTGGTGCATAGTCCAATTTGTGCTGGCAGGTGCTCTAAATGCTCATAATAAACTGGAAAAAGAACATGATAGCTGCCGAAGTTTGCGTGGGCAATCAGGGGTTTCCTTCTCTCGAGTCCTGGCAGAAGTGTTGAAGAATTGATTGAGTATTCAGCACGGTGGGATTTTCAGAGTTGCAGAACTTGGAAGCGAAATACTGACTGAAGTGCCTGAAAATACAAGGTTCTGTTTTCTCCACACAATTTTGATTCGTCCATTTGTACTCTTTTATTCTTAGAAAATAAGTTATTACATCAGTCGATAGAAATTCTTCCTTTTCATGGGAATTTTTCTTGGTGCACGGACAAAACTATTCGTAATGTACTCTCTCGTCCTAAAAATATTAGTCGTTTTAGCATTTGAATAGATTCATATAATATTTAATATATATGTTTTATATATGTCTAGATTTATTGTCATTTATTTAAATATAAATATAAAATTTAATGGCTAAAACGACTAATATTTTAGGACGTAGGGAGTATTTGTTTTCTCCATTACATTCCTGGGATTTTTTTTTTACCCTTTTGAACGGGAAGGTGAACCTATTTTTAGTTGACTGAAAACAAAATCTGAAGACGATCAGCTCGGCACATTGTCGTGGGCGGCAGCCCAGAGCATGGAGAGTTGAAGGCCACAGGGATAGGCTCAGGGTTAGGATTAATGGATAAAGATTAGATTATATAAGATTAAGTTAGTTACTTAGGATTAGATTCGATAAGATTGTGTTAGTTACTTACTTTGGATTAGATTAGACAAGATTGAGTTAGTAATTCGTGGGCATGTCTTTGTATCTATATAAGGATGGGTTGTACCTCTTTAAGGAGGAATCAATCAATGAATCAATAAAAAAGAATTAGTCTCAGATCTCTCTAATAGTCTAATTCCCCTAAGCCGACTCCGCTCGGCTATCTTTCCGGCGCTTGTTTATCCCCTTATGAACTAGGATCCATAACATCTAGTATCGGAGCCAGAGATCCTTTTCCATGACTTCTGCTGCGTACGATGTACACACTTACCATGATGAGCTCGGTCATGACAGGACAGATCTGGAGCAGGCCCGATCTGCTATCCTCTAGCTCTGTGATCTACTCGCAACAAAGGTGGAGTCTGACCGCTGATCAGCAGTGGCAACGCGACTGCATGCGGTTGCACGTGGCTTCCTGGCGCGGCGTCAAGCACGGCAAGCGGGGGCGCGACTGCAGGCAGGGTAGCGATGAGAACGGGACGGGAAATTCCTGTACCGTTCCGTTTCGAATACTGTTTTTTTCGTTCATTTTTAAATTGTTGGGAACCGATTAGAAACGGTACGAAAACGATTTAGCTAGTTTTTCGATTGTTTTCGTATTTTTCGTTTCCGAGTCATGCTAATACCGTTTTCTACCGTTTTATATAATATGAGATAGATCTAGCATATAATTTATTTAAGTTATAGACTTTTATTGTGTTAAAGTGAATGAATAAGCGAAAACTAAATGTTATAACTACTCTAACTAATATGAATGATGAAAAAAGAATTGTTTGTGTATTTCTAAATCTTAAAAATTATGCAATACATCACTTTATTATGTTTTTGTTAAAACTACAAAATAGTTATCTTTCCGACTATAGTTTATCGTTTTCGATAGTTTTCGAATAACCGACAATTCTGATCCCGTATTTCAAGCGTTGATTTTCGTTTTCGTTCCGGCCAAAAAATATGAAAACAAAAACAATTTAGCTGTTTTTTCGATCGTTTTCGACCGTTTTCATCCCTAAGGCAGGGCTTGTCGTCTTCAGGCCATGACATGTGGTTTCCTGGCACGACGTCAAGCACGACAAATGGCGACGCGGCTGCAGGCTGCAGTTCGCCGTTCTCTGGCACAACGACTTGCATTGATATTACACATTAAACAACGCACGACACATGGGTAGGCAAGGCTTTCAATAGGGTTGGTCGATCCTCCACTCCAGTTCACCGTCTTGATCTATAGCCATGTGGATAGCAAGAACACATCTAATTGGGTGGCGTTGTCTCCACTAGAACTCGTGGCAGCTCCGGCCATAGGACTGGTGAGCTGCCATGTCTTGGCCTTTGCAGTCTGGAAGAGGTTCTCATGGGATCTAGGGGACCAACCTTAACATATATTAGGTTCTTTATTTTATTTACAAATAAATTAAAGTCGAGATGTAAAAAGCTTTTAGTTATGGTTGCACTTTTACGTACAGATTAAGTTAGACAGTAAGGTTGTTGTCATGCACCCCATTACAGCTCGAGGACAAGCTGGGATAGAAGTGTTAAAAATAACCACACAATTTTAGTTCGTCCATTTGTTACTTTATTTTATTCTTACAAAATAAGTTATTACATTTGTCGGATAGAAATGCTTTATTTTTCATGGGGAATTTTTTTGGTGCACGGACAAAACTATTCATAATGTATTTGTTTTCTCTATTTACATTCGTGGGATGTTTTTTCCACGTTATACTCAGGCAACATCTCAAGTAATGTGTGCAGCAGCTCCATGGATAAGTAACGGCGTTGTCCTCATTTGAGTGATCATAGCAATCTCTAGCGTAGCTCTTGATTAATCACGGCATGTTTTTGTTCCCAACGCCTCCCAAACCCACAGCAAATCCTACCTCCCATCTAGGGATGAAAACGGTCGGAAACGATATTTATTCGGTAATCAGTTTTTTCTTTGATTGCGAATAAATAAGATATAGAATATACAATACAAATTTGTATTCTTGTTTTTAACATCCAGCTTGTTAAGATTCATAAAAGGTAAACCTCAAATTCATCCTACATTTTCTCAAATAATAGATACAAACTTCGGTATGGATTCGGAAACAAATTCGGTAATTTTTTCAACTTTTTGTGTTGTAGGGAGCAAATAATACATAAAACAACTTATATAATATTTTATTCATATTTGTACTAATGTGCTTGATAACATAAGAAAAGATCAACATCAAATTTTATACATATCTATTTTAAAATACTAAATTTGTTCTAACAATTTGGATTACCACTTTCATCCCTACTCCCATCTTTGCGTTCTACTGTATCGAGAATACTTATCAGACAACAGAAATTGTCATGTCGCTGTTATTTCACTTTCTATCCTGCCTGTGCACAACAATTGAAGTCTCACACGCTCTCGCCACCTATTTATTTTGCTGTTCTCTGGGATGCATTTATATACCATCTGTTTGGTTGTGGTACGGTGATAGCCTGGACCGTACCTGACGAGTCAGGCTCATTGTATACAGACTAATTTCATGCATAGATTTATGTTTGGTTGTTTGCATTAATATATTCAGGATAAATATAACCTGTGTTTGGTTGTCTGCGTCAGAACATGCGCTAAAAAAGAGTACATAAATAAATCGTCAAATATTATATAGCATGTGTGGTCTAGTTTTGTTTCAAAAAATATCAGGAATACAAATATTAAATTGGTTCGGTGATTACATTTTTTATTTAAAAGATACAGTTAAAAAACAACGTAAAAAGCATTCTCGATTTATGTGCCATTGCATGCACTTGGCCTGGACGTGGGCATACGCGGCTCGAGAGCATCGCAAGCGGGCCTGGCTGGCGATCACTTTTTGCATCTATTCAGTCTGTATGTTCAGAGATGGAAACCAAACAAGGTGTGCTTTAACTCTCCGCGGGTGCAGTTGCACGTTCTGAGAAGCAAACCAATCACACGGATAGTGTTGAACTCAAAGAGTGCAGTTATACATACTACAACAAGACAAGCCAAATATATATGATTCTAGCAGATCGGGTAAAATAAGAGATTTACGTTGTAGATTATACTGTTTATAGAGTTAAGTTTGAGATAAGAGGTGAGATAGGATAACTAATGGAATTAGCCTAAAGCACTATATCACTCTTCTTCTAAATCAAGCGGGTGCCCTCCTGAATATTATTTTATATTGGAGTTTAGGAGTTATTACAATGAAACTCGAGAAACCAAGAAAGAGAGAAAAAAGAAAACAAAATTGTAAGCAAGACTATCCATTGTTCTACTAACAGGATGTCGAAGCAAAACTAGTGATGTATCATATGTATGTTTGCGTGCTAATTATTGCAAAGAAAAAGGGAATTGTTGCTAGTTAGACCGTGAAACTTCAAGAATGTGGAAATGATCTTCATATTTTGGGGGTGATTAGTCCTATTGAAGTATGGATGCCCAACATTCGTGAGGAAACCGATGGTATCCAAACTTTCAAGCATAAAACGGACATAGGAGCTAGCCTGCATGAAAAGATCCATAGTCTTCAACCATATTAGTTGTACTAGCTGAGTGTCCGTGCGTTGCAACGAGAATATATAATACTAGTATACTACGATAACTTATATACAAAATGTGTGTTATACTGTTATGAGAAAATGTTTCATAATCAATTTGTGATCTTAGCCATACATAAATTTTATTATTTTAATCTAGTTCTTTCACCACTACATTGCAACCATCAGTATCATGCAGACTTCGATATATGCCACGATTTGTATGGTCTCATCATTGGAGAGCACGTTCCACACATGCCGGAATAAATTCCCTCGTACATCGTTAGTCATCAGACACGTACCACCATACGCTCTTGCTTAAACAAAAAGGCAAGTGTGTGTGTTTGCGAAGAGAATTAAAGGTAGGCCAGCACAAAAGCTACCCTGACGGTGGCGAGGATGATGAACTGGTCACTGTTGTCGATCCTCCTCTGCATCACCTCCGGCGCCAAGATGACGCCACAATCCTCGATATAGTAGTCGTTGAACGAGCGCGACATGACGAGTACTGATGACTCTTGGTTGGGTTACCAAACGAAGTGCACCCTGGGCTCATCAGCGAGGTAGTACCCCTGACCGTTGCACCACTGGATGCGCTACTCTACTACATACATCATGTTCGAGTACACACACAACATCAGCAACGTTCATCGTCCCAGCGCACAAGAATTTATGTCCGGTCAGTAGCGACTTACGTGGTAGGTTGGGCTTCAGGTGGACGATGAGCTGGACGGCGTGATGGCAGCGTCGTTGGATGCGGTGTCCACAACAACCCGAGAGTCGTCGATGTTGGTGACAACCATGAGGCCCCCCTGCTTAACGATGGACAGCACGGTGCAGCTGCTCTGGACCGCGTCCAAGCGACGGCTTCGCAGGAGCTTGTCGTACATAGTGGCACATGCAACCACGTAGGACTGCTTCTAGAGGTCAAACTGACAGTCGTCAAGCTTTTTCTCGCCATCGATGAGCGATGCCAACGCGAGTGCCTCCTGCTCATGGTGTTTGTTCGGAGTTTCAAGTAAGAAATATAGATTCATGCTTGACGTTGGTTTATAAAAATGACTCATAAGTCTGATCCATGGAAAAATATTACGAAGAATAAATGTCACGCATGCAAAAAAGAAATTTAAGTATAAAACATTATTCAAACAAAAGAAATTGCATGCAAAGCTCTTCTTTAAATAATATTACCTCCATCCAAAAATATAATTCAAGAATCACGGTGATACTTATCTACTACTATGCATTGTGCAAGGGTAGCAAATGAGCTTGGTGAGAGATATAGTAGATGTGTTTCCTGTCATAGATGTAGACATAAACACATGTGTGGTGTAGCGGTAACTACTCTTGGCCTTTGTTTGAGAGGTCACAAGTTCAAATCCTCTTGAGGACATGTGTGTTTTTTTAATTTTAGCTAGACATGGGCTGTACGGGGGAATGAGAATGGGTTTTGCGGGGAGGGAGGAATGAGAAAGACAGAACAAAGAATGTGAATGACAGAACATGCGAATGGTGGCAGAACACGGAATGACAGGTGTTTTTTTTAATTTTAGCTAGACATGGGCTGTACGGGGGAATGAGAATGGGTTTTGCGGGGAGGGAGGAATGAGAAAGACAGAACAAAGAATGTGAATGACAGAACATGCGAATGGTGGCAGAACACGGAATGACAGGTGTTTTTTTTAATTTTAGCTAGACATGGGCTGTACGGGGGAATGAGAATGGGTTTTACGGGGAGGGAGGAATGAGAAAGACAAAACAAAGAATGTGAATGACAGAACATGCGAATGGTGGCAGAACACGGAATGACAGGTGTTTTTTTTTAATTTTAGTTAGACATGGGCTGTACGGGGGAATGGGAATGTGCTTTGCGGGAAAGGAGAAATGAGAAAGACAGAACAAAGAATGTGAATGACAGAACATGCGAATGGTGGTAGAACACGGAATGATAGACTACTCTTGCAGCCTTAATAATATTAGTTGTATTAACGGATCCTTTAAGAAAAGCAAGAAGAAAAACCTTGCAATTATATTGATATTTTGTTTTTCTAATAAAGATAAACTTTAGAGTGTCCGTAAGATAGATAAAGACTTAAGGCACATTCAATTCAGCCCATCCTATTGCTAAAGCTTGCTGCATCTATATATATCCTCTGCAGTCCCTAAATTATATTAGTTGTTAATCCCAGTAGGTTAGGGTTAGGGAATTCTAGTCTCACTTTTTTTCAACAGTCATTTACAACCAGTTCCCAGCCGCAACCACGGCTGCCCTTTCAGCCGCCGTGGCGGTTGCCTTCACGATCATCATTGTCATCCTGACCACCATCACGGCTCATCTCCACAACCGTCGTTGCTGCTTGCGGCCAACTCCGCTTGTCGTGACGCTCCGCCTGGCTTCCTCGGCCTCCACTCATCGAGATCATCCACGCGATCGTCCATCTCTCTGCTCCACGCTGTCGTCCGCCTCTCTGCTCCACGTGGTCGTTCCACACCTCTCTACTTCGCGCGGTCGTCTTCTTCAGGTTTGTCCGCACGTAAGAGGATAATAGATCACAATCAAAATATTTCTTCATAATAGGTTAGACCCTTAATAAATTTTAGTTTAAAAATGAATACAAATAGCCTGAATCTAATTTTTTTAAAATGAGATTATACTCAGCTTTTAAGAAAGCAAGTAACATAGTCACTAGTGTCTGGCGGTGAGCCACGCACCAGTACATGAAACTGTGGACACCAGTTTTACAGAGGGAAATCCAAAAGTTCAGAAATAGGCTAAAAAACGCAAACCAACCCACATAGCAAGATTATTTCTAAGACTTCCAGATGACTTCCATGTAAGCAACAGCTTCACGCCTCGGATGGAACCTGTGCCGCTGTGCGGCCACAGCCACAATTTCATGGTATTCAACACCAGTCTCCTTTGTGTTCAGCAACATCCCCCAATTCTGCAAGTAAGAGATAGCATCATACAAGATACCCATTGTGCAGTCAGGAAAATTTTTCTTAGCCATCCTATTCCTATTCTTCCAAATGGCCCAACCCAGACCAGATATCAGGAATAAACGCATTCTACTAGTAGAAGAATGGTTATAAAACCCTGAATCTTAGTAGAAGAATGGTTATAAAAGAAGTCCTCCACAGAACAAGGGTTACTATTCCACTCAAAAATTTGTTTCCAGGAGCTCCACAGAAAATTCGACAGCCGAGTTTTTTAGGTGCTCATAATAAACTGGAAAAAGAACATGATGGCTGCCGAAATTTGCGTGGGCAATCAGGGGTTTCCTTCTCTCGAGTCCTGGCAGAAGTGTTGAAGAATTGTTTGAGTATTCAGCACGGTGGAATTTTCAGCTTTGCAGAACTTCGAAGCGAAATACTCTGACTGAACTGCCTGAAAAATACAAGGTTCTGTTTTCTCAACACAATTTTGGTTCGTCCATTTGTTACTCTCTTTTATTCTTAGAAAATAAGTTATTACATGTGTAGGATAGAAATGATTTCTTTTTTATGGGAAAATTTTTTGGTGCACGGACAAAACTGCTTAATGTATTTGTTTTCTCCATTTACATTCTTAGGATTTTTTTTACCATTTTGAATGGGAAGGTGAACCTATATTTTTAATTGACTATGAAAGCAAAATCTGAAGAACACATTGATCCCAGCAACATCATGGATAGACGACTGAATGCTAACTATCCTCAAGGTATCTCAGGAGCATAGGGTGTATTTTTCCAGTAGCATGAAAAATGAGATCCGATAATAACTATATTAATCTATGGAATATGTAATGTTAAAAATAATGTATTGAAAGAAACGGGCTGTTTGCTGGTGTCAGGCTTGGGCCACGTTATACAGACTAAGGAGAAGCAGGCGACATCTCAGGTAATGTGTGCAGCGCTGCCCTCATCTGAGTGACCATAGCAATCTCTAGCTCAGCTCTTGCTTAATCACGGCATGTTTTTGTTCCCAACGCCTCTCAAACCCACAGCAAATGCAAGTCATTCCTCCCATGCTTTGCCTTCTACTATATCGAGAATACTTATCAGACAACAGAAATTATCATGTAGCTATTATTTCCACTTCCTATCCTGGCTGTGTGCACAACAATGGCGCCACCTTTTTATTTTGCTGTTCTCTGCGATGCATTTATGTAGTATTGAACTCAATGAGTGCAGTTATACATATACACCTAACAAGACCAGCCAGATATATATGGTTGATCACTTTTCTTCTAAATCAAGTGGGTGCCCTCCTATTGAATCTTTTTTTTTGTAAGTATATTGGAGTTTAGGAGTTATTACAATGAAACCAAGAAAGAGAGACAAAAGAACACAAAAATTGCGAACAAGACTATCCATTGCTCAACTAACAGGATGTCGAAGCAAAACTAGTGATGTCTCATATGTATGTTTGCGTGATAATTATTTCAAAGGAAAAAAGGAATTTTTGCCAGTTGGACCGTGAAACTTTAAGAACGTAGACATGATCTTCCTATTTTGGGGTGATTAGTCCTATGGATGCCTAACAAACAAACTGATAGTGAAGGGATAGATTATCCAACCTTTAAAGTATAAAACAAACATAGGAGCTCACAATAGTAAAATAGAAAATTTCGGACGACCAAAGCTGATGGAAATAAGGCCTAAACCATTGGAAATATGTTATTTCTAACGGCCTTCGGCGACGGCAGCCATCGCTCGGTCTTAACGGGGCAAAAATAGCGGTTCATGTATTTGTCTTAAATACGAGCTCTATCAATTACCCCGAGGCTGTCTAATAAAGGGGTAATTCCGGCCCAACACATCTCGTATATGTAGCATGTGAGCTGTGTTGGGCCGAAACGGGTGACGCCTAAATTTTGTTTGTTGACACTACTATCCACTACGAATAATTAGAATCATCATGCATTATTATATAATTTAACTAATAAACCACCAATACAATATTATATACGAAATAACATTATCATAGATGATAAATCATATAAAATGACATTATTTTCGAGGGAATAATAATTACCTTTGGAAATTAAAAATTTAAATTATCTAAGCACCACTAAATGAACTAAAACAAGCTAATTTAATTACATAATCAAATTTCGGACATTGGACATAACAAACTAAATAATATTTACCATACATAGCATTTATTCTATATAAATTACAATCAAACAACACATGCATCTATAAAATTGTTCAAAGTCAAGATGACACAGGCAAGGTGGATGGAGGCACCAGACGTGGGTGTGAGGAAGGGCAGGGCTGGCCGGGTCAGAGACGAACGGCGTTGAGTGAGGGCACGAGCTTGGAGTCGCTGGAGAGGACGGGGGACGGGAGTTTCGAGGCGGCCGACGGGTTGGCGGCAAGCGCGCTTGGGAGGCCTGCGGCGAAGGCGTCGGGCAAGCTAGGGTAGCCCTTGGCAACAACGGTGACAGTGGCGGAGGCGAGGCGCGGTGGCGGTGGCGGCGACGTGAAACCAAGAGAGAGAGAGGCGCGGGTGGTATGCGTGCATGTAGAAAATTGAAACGTACACTGTTACCTAAATATGCATTATGTCTAACGGCTGTCAGTATAGCTGTTAGACATAATGGTTACTTTCGACGGCTGTTGGATGCCGTCGAACATAAGATAACCGCTGACGATTTCCTACAAGGCTGTCAGACATTTCGGGGCCGTCAGACCTTTGTCGTTTTACTGTTGTGATGAGTTATATTAAATGATCCTTTAAGAAAGCCAGAAGAAAACCTTGCAATTATGTTGAAATTTTGATTTTTAAATAAAAGATGAACGGTGCCCATAAGATAGATAAGACAATGTGGTAGGTCCAAGCTTGAAGTGTATGTTGCTCCTTGGCTTACGGCTCTTCCTGTTGATGCTTATTGATTTAAAATATTCGCACAATTCAAAACTTTTTGAAATCTCTCAAAACAACTATTTCCAGCGTTCTTGATTGGCTCATTTTAAATTGTTGTTGTATTGAATACGAATTTAACAAAAATAACAATACTATATCTATCACACCCGAATTTAAGGATAAATCTAGATGCATCTTATATTTGTGACAGGATCAAGTTTCACATATATAGCGACTTAGTGTATAGAAAAAATGTCACATATTTATTACTTAATACAATTTATGTATAAAATAACTAAACAAATTGCACCATATGACAATAACGATCCTCCACAATTATAGTTGACTGGGAGACAACGGTCTTGATCTCCTCAAACTCATCTTCATGCTCCTCCTCTTTGGTGGTATCTGCTCTTGACCTAGTGTGATTATAGAGAGGGTGAGCTCCCATACGGTCATCACTCATCAAGTATGAGGAAAAATGTAGTGTAAGGCTTACCAAGGAATTTAGTTAAGGTTGAACATTGCTTTTGATTAAGATGGTCAAAATTTTATTAGCAATTACTAAGTATAAGTGTATACAAACCTAGTAATATAAATGATCATAAGTAAATAAATATCGATAATACAATGCATGACAAGTTAATTTTAATTCCATAATTTAATCATGTGAGGGTCTAAGCCGCTCATGACGTGAGCACGACTGATATATCAGTTTTACACTCTACAGAGGTGGCACATCTTTACCCACAAGTCGTGATCCCATGTTTACCTCGTGTTGCGCAGACCCTTAAACACTACCAAGGTGAGTAGGCAAGGGCTCACTACGAGACCTTTATAAAGTTCCACTAGCATGAGAAAACATGTTATAGTTTCAGGAAAAAAAAGAAGCATAAGCCTTTTCCATGATCCGTAACCCCATCACAGTAATTACAACCAGCACTATGCTCTACAACGATTCATTCCCCGCTTGCCCTTTTGGGAAAGGATTATCTCATACTAGCTTTTCTAATTATTTAGCCAAGACTAGAGCCATATAGTCTTATGGTAGCACTATTGCCTAATGTTATTGCCTAATGTGGTCGTTCCATGTTTCAATTAATAAAATAATCTTATCATGCACAATAATAAATAATCCAGCAAAATATCGTATTGAAATATGATCATAATTGATAAATATTATTAATCCCAAAACCAGGTAAAGTAATAGCAACACTACCCAATAGTTTATTCATTTGTATGCAAGGTATAGGGTAAACAAGACTAGCTAACCTATTAGGTCCCATCAATTTAGCCTAACTGTGCAACGGTGATTAATAGAATCATAAATATTATTCTTGGGTCAAAGAATGTGACAAGGACACAACTTGCCTTTTTGGGTGCAACTCTATGTACTTCTCAAAGTTGGGCTTCAGGTTCCTTGTAACCTCACTTCTACTCGTAGTAATTCATACAAATAAGCAAATAATGAATACAAATAACATTACACCAAACATGAAAACAAACAACATAATAATATTCTTTGCATCGCTACAAGATCATAGGTTCAAGAACTAATAAAATGAGATTTAAACTAAATAAGATATGAATTTTCTAAATTTTTAGATTAATTTTTATACTAGAAATTATTTTTAGAATTAATTTTATCTCCTTTTAGATGGCGGCTCACATTTTTAAAAAGCTCGGGGTCTGTTCTATAATATGTTGGACTAATCTGCGATGATTCTTATGTCTGGGCGGATGGCAGGCTGACTATGGCAAAACCAAGGGGCTCTTTATGAACTTTACCACGGCGAAGGGGTATCGATCTATCTGAGCCGTGAGATCACCTTCCAAGGGGTCGGATTAGATAGCGAAATGGTACTATCGGGGATTAGATCCACGTTAGGGAAAAGCCTCTGCTAACTGGGACCCATAAGTCAGCTAGAGGGGTAAGTGAAAGGGAAATGGGGTCAAACTTTTTCCTAAATAATTTTGGTGGTTGAATTGTCCAACACAAACAATTGGACTAACTAATTTGCTCTAGATTATGAGTTCTACAGGTGCCAAAGGTTCAACACAAACCAATAAAAAGTCCAAGAAAGGGTTCAAATAAAAAGAGCAAAAGACAACCGAAGGCTGCCCTGGTCTGGCGCACCGGACTATCCGGTGTGCCACCGGACAGTGTCCGGTGTACCAGGGTGGATCAACTCAAACTTGCTAGCTTCGGGAATTTGGGGAGCCACTCCGCTATAATTCACCGGACTGTCCGGCGTAACACCGGACTGTCCGGTGTGCCAGCGGAGCAACGACTACCTGCGCCAACGGTCGTCTGCAAAGGAACAGTGAAACGCTATAGTGCGCGCCTGCGCGCAGAAGTCAGAGCAGGCGTCAGAAGGAGCACCGGATAGTGTACAGTGACTGTCCGGTGCACCACCGGACTATCCGGTGGCCCCACTTGTCAGAGCTCCAACGGTCGAACCCTAACGGTTGGGTGACATGGCTGGCGCACCGGACAGTGTCCGGTGGCGCACCGGATTGTCCGGTGCACCATACGACAGCAGCCATCCCCAACGGCCACTTTGGTGGTTTGGGCTATAAATACCCCCCAACCACCACACTTCAAGGCATCCAAGTTTTCAGCCATTGCATTCAATACAAGAGCTCTAGACTTCACTCCAAGACACAAACAAAGAGATCAAATCCTCTCCCAAGTCCAAAGATCATTCCAATCAAATAGTGACTAGTGAGAGAGTGATATTTGTGTTCTTTTGAGTTCTTGCGCTTGGATCGCTTTCTTCCTTCCTCATTTCTTGTTCTCAAGTGTTTTGTAACCAAGGCAAGAGACACCAAGTGTGTGGTGGTCCTTGCGGGGTCTAAGTGACTCGTGAGATAAGGAGAAAACTCACTCGGTCTAGGTGACCGTTTGAGAGAGGGAAAGGGTTGAAAGAGACCCGGTCTTTGTGACCACCTCAACGGGGAGTAGGTTTGCAAGAACCGAACCTCGGTAAAACAAATTATCGTGTCATCCGCTCTATTTCTTTGGTTGATTTGTTTTCGCCCTCTCTTTCCGACTCGATTATATTTCTAACGCTAACCCCGGCTTGTAGTTGTGCTTAAAGTTTGTAAATTTCAGATTCCGCCTATTCACCCCCCTCTATGCGACTTTCAATTGGTATCAGAGCCCGGTACTTCATTAGAGCCTAACCGCTCGAAGTGATGTCGGGAGAGCACGCCAAGAAGGAGATGGTGACTGGCAAGAAGCCCGCTACAAGCCACGAGAAGGCTCCATCGGGAGAGTCCCGCAATAAGAAGGAGGAATCACCTCCTCACAAGTCGCATCGGAGTGGCGACAAGAAAAGGAAGATGAAGAAGGTGGTCTACTACGAGACCAATTCTTCGTCGCCATCCACCTCCGGCTCCGACGCGCCGTCCGTAACTTCTAAGCGCCATGAGCGCAAAAAGTTTAGTAAGATCCCCCTATGCTATCCTCGCATTTCCAAACGTACTCCTTTACTTTTCGTCCCATTAGGCAAACCACCCGTTTTTGATGGTGAAGATTATAATATATGGAGTGATAAAATGAGACATCATCTAACCTCACTCCACACTAGCATTTGGGATGTTGTTGAGATTGGAGTACAGGTACCATCGTCGGGGGATGAAGATTATGATTCGGACGAAGTTGCCCAAATCCGGCACTTCAACTCCCAAGCCACCACTATACTCCTCGCCTCTCTAAGTCAAGAGGAGTATAACAAGGTGCAAGGGTTGAAGAGCGCCAAGGAAATTTGGGACATGCTCAAGACCGCACAAAGGAGACGAGGTGACCAAGATCACCAAGAGGGAAATGATTGAGGGGGACCTCGGTCGTTTCATGCTCAACCAAGGAGAAGACCCACAAGCCATGTACAACTGGCTAAAGACCTTGGTGAACCAAGTGTGCAACCTCGGGAGCACCAAGTGGGATGACCATGAAATGTTCAAGGTTATTCTAAGATCACTAGTTTTTCTTAATCCTACTCAAGTACAATTAATTCGTGGTGATCCTAGATACAAACTAATGTCTCCCGAGGAAGTGATAGGAAAATTTGTGAGCTTTGAATTGATGATCAAAGGCTCCAAGAAAATCATCGAGCAAGGCACCTCCTCCACACCCGATGTGCAACCCGTCGCATTTAAGGCGGCGGTGGAGAAGAAAGAAGAGTCTACATCAAGTAGGCTTCCCATTGACGCCTCGAAGCTCGACAACGAGGAAATGGCACTCATCATCAAGAGCTTTCGCCAAATCCTCAAGCAAAGGAAGGGGAAAGATTACAAGCCCCGTTCCAAGAAGGTTTGCTACAAGTGTGGTAAGCCCGGTCACTTCATAGAAAAATGTCCTATTTCTAGTGACAGTGACAGGGGCGACGATAAGAGGGGGAAGAAGAAGGAGAAGAAGAGGTACTACAAGAAGAAGGGCGGTGATGCCCATGTTTGCCGGGAGTGGGACTCCGACGAGAGCTCCACCGACTCCTCCTCCGACGAGGACGCCACCAACATCGCCGTCAACAAAGGTCTCCTCTTCCCCAATGTCGGCCACAAGTGCCTCATGGCAAAGGACGGCAAAAAGAAGAAGGTAAAATCTAGATCCTCCACTAAATATGCAACTTCTAGTGATGAGGATAATTCTAGTGATGATGAGGATAACTTGCTTACTCTTTTTGCCAATCTTAACATGCAACAAAAAGAGAAATTGAATGAATTGATTAGTGCTATTCATGAGAAGGATGAACTCTTGGATAGCCAAGAGGACTTCCTTATTAAAGAAAACAAAAGGCATGTTAAGGTTGAAAATGCTTATGCTCTAGAGGTAGAAAAATGTGAAAAACTAAATAGTGAGCTAAGCACTTGCCATGACACTATTTCTAGCCTTAGAAATGAAAATGCCAAATTAATTTCTAAGGTTGAGAAATCAAATGTTTGTGATGATTCAATTGTTAATCTTCGAAATGATAATGCTAGTTTAATTGCTAAGATTGACATGTTGAATGAATCTGTTTCTAGCCTTAAGATTGAAAATGAAAAATTAATTGCTAAGGCCAAAGATTTAAATGTTTGCAATGATGCTATTACCAATATTAGAGATGAGAATGCTATTTTACATGCTAAGATTGTTGAATTAAATGATTGCAAACCCACTACATCTAGTGTTGATCATGTTACTATTTGTACTAGATGTAGAGACATTAATGTTGATGCTATTCATGATCACCTTGCAATGATTAAACAACAAAATGATCATATAGCTAAACTAGATGCAAAAATTGCCGAGCATGAATTAGAGAATGAAAATTTTAAATTTGCTCGAAGTATGCTTTATAGTGGGAGACGCCCTGGCATTAAGGATGGCATTGGCTTCCAACAGGGAGACAATGTCAAGCTTAATGCCCCTCCTAAAAGATTATCTAATTTTGTTAAGGGCAAGGCTCCCATGCCTCAGGATAACGAGGGCTATATTTTATATCCAGCTGGTTATCCTGAGGATAAGATTAGGAGAATTCATGCTAAGAAGACTCATTCTATTTCTCACCATGCTTTTATTTATAAGAATGAGGCTTCCAGCTCTAGGCATTCTACCCATGTTAAAATGCCTAAGAAGAAATCTCCTATTGCATCAAATGATCATAATATTTCATTCAAGACCTTTGATGCTTCATATGTGCTTACTAACAAATCAGGCAAAGTAGTTGCCAAATATGTTGGGGGGCAAACACAAGTGCTCCAAGACTTGTGTTTGGGTACACAAGGTGCTTGTTTCTAATGTAAAAGGACCCAAAACCGTTTGGGTACCTAAGAACAAGGCCTAAATTTGTTTTATAGGTTTATGCATCCGGGGGCTCAAGTTAGATCATCGATAGCAGGTGCACAAACCACATGACTGGGGAGAAAAGGATGTTCTCCTCCTATGAGAAAAACCAAGATCCCCAAAGAGCTATCACATTCGGGGATGGAAATTAAGGTTTGGTCAAAGGACTTGGTAAAATTGCTATATCTCCTGACCATTCTATTTCCAATGTTTTTCTTGTAGATTCATTAGATTATAACTTGTTTTTAGTTTCTCAATTTTGCAAAATGGGTTACAACTATTTTTTTACGGATATAGGTGTTACTGTCTTTAGAAGAAGTGATGATTCAGTAGCTTTTAAGGGAGTATTAGAGGGTCAGCTATACTTAGTTGATTTCAATAAAGCTGAACTCGATACTTGCTTAATTGCTAAGACTAACATGGGTTGGCTCTGGCACCGCCGACTAGCCCACGTTGGAATGAAGAATCTTCACAAGCTTCTAAAGGGAGAGCACATTTTAGGACTAACAAATGTTCATTTTGAGAAAGACAGGATTTGTAGCGCATGCCAAGCAGGGAAGCAAGTTGGTGTTCATCATCCACACAAGAACATCATGACAACTGACAGGCCACTGGAGCTACTCCACATGGATCTATTCGGCCCGATAGCTTACATAAGCATTGACGGGAGTAAGTACTGTCTAGTTATTGCGGATGATTATTCTCGCTTCACTTGGGTATTCTTTTTGCAGGATAAATCTCAAACCCAAGAGACCTTAAAGGGATTCTTGAGACGGGCTCAAAATGAGTTCGGCTTGAGGATCAAGAAAATAAGAAGCGACAACGGGATGAAGTTCAAGAACTCACAAATAGAAGGCTTTCTTGAGGAGGAGGGCATCAAGCATGAGTTCTCTTATCCCTACACGCCATAACAAAATAGTGTAGTGGAGAGGAAGAATAGAACTCTATTGGACATGGCAAGGACCATGCTTGATGAGTACAAGACTTTGGATCGGTTTTGGGTTGAGGCGGTCAACACCGCCTGCTACGCCATCAACCGGTTATATCTTCACCAAATCCTCAAGAAAACATCATATGAACTCCTCACCGGTAAAAAACCTAATGTTTCATATTTTAGAGTCTTTGGTAGCAAATGCTTTATCCTTGTTAAGAGAGGTAGAAAATCTAAATTTGCTCCTAAGGCTGTAGAAGGCTTTTTACTTGGTTATGACTCAAACGCAAGGGCATATAGAGTCTTTAACAAGTCCACTGGACTAGTTGAAGTTTCTTGTGACATTGTGTTTGATGAGACTAACGGCTCTCAAGTAGAGCAAGTTGATCTTGATGAGCTAGATGATGAAGAGGCTCCATGCGTTGCGCTAAGGAACATGTCCATTGGGGATGTGTGTCCTAAAGAATCCGAAGAGCCTCCCCAAGCACAAGATCAACCATCATCTTCCACACAAGCATCTCCACCAACCCAAGATGAGGATCAAGCTCAAGATGATGAAAATGAAGATCAAGAAGATGAGCCACCTCAAGAGGAGGACAATGACCAAGGGGGAGATGCCAATGTTCAAGACAAGGAAGATGAACAAGATCAAAGACCGTCACACCCAAGAGTCCACCAAGCGATCCAATGAGATCACTTCGTGAACACCATCCTCGACGATATTCATAAGGGGGTAACCACTCGATCTCGTGTTGCTCATTTTTGTGAACTTTACTCTTTTGTTTCCTCTATTGAGCCACACAGGGTAGAGGAAGCACTTCAAGATACGGATTGGGTGCTGGCGATGCAAGAGGAGCTCAACAACTTCACGAGAAATGAGGAATGGCATTTGGTTCCACGTCCTAACCAAAATGTTGTAGGAACCAAGTGGGTCTTCCGCAACAAGCAAGATGAGCATGGTGTGGTGACAAGGAACAAGGCACGACTTGTGGCCAAGGGGTATTCACAAGTCGAAGGTTTGGATTTTGGTGAAACCTATGCACCTGTAGTTAGGCTTGAGTCAATTCGTATATTACTTGCCTATGCTACTTACCATGGCTTTAAGCTTTACCAAATAGATGTGAAGAGTGCCTTCCTTAATGGACCAATCAAGGAAGATGTCTATGTTGAGCAACCTCCCGGCTTTGAAGATAGTGAGTACCCTAATCATGTTTACAAACTCTCTAAGGCGCTTTATGGGCTCAAGCAAGCCCTAAGAGCATGGTATGAATGCCTTCGAGATTTTCTTATCACTAATGGCTTCAAAGTCGGCAAGGCCGATCCCACTCTCTGTACTAAAACAATTGAAAATGATTTGTTTGTATGCCAAATTTATGTTGATGATATCATATTTGGGTCTACTAACAAATCTATTTGTGAAGAGTTTAGTAGGATCATGGTACAAAAATTCGAGATGTCTATGATGGGGGAGTTGAAGTATTTTCTAGGATTTCAAGTCAAGCAACTCCAAGAGGGCACCTTCATCAGCCAAACGAAGTACATTCAAGACATACTCACCAAGTTTGGAATGAAGGATGCCAAGCCCATCAAGACACCCATGGGAACCAATGGGCATCTCGACCTCGACAAGGGAGGTAAATCCGTAGATCAAAAGGTATACCGGTCGATGATAGGATCTTTACTCTATTTATGTGCATCTCGACCGGATATTATGCTTTCCGTATGCATGTGTGCAAGATTTCAAGCCGATCCTAAGGAAGTTCACCTTAGGGTCGTGAAGAGAATCTTGAGATATTTAGTTCATACACCTAAGTTTGGTCTTTGGTACCCCAAGGGATCCTCTTTTGATTTGTTAGGATATTCCGATGCTGATTGGGCAGGGTGTCAAATTGATAGGAAGAGCACATCAGGGACTTGTCAGTTTCTGGGGAGATCCCTGGTGTCTTGGGCTTCAAAGAAACAAAACTCAGTAGCTCTTTCTACCGCCAAAGCCGAGTATATTGCCGTAGGCCATTGTTGCGCGCAATTGCTTTAGATGAGGCAAACCCTTAGGGACTATGGCTACAAATTTAGCAAAGTCCCTCTCCTATGTGATAATGAGAGTGCAATCCGCTTGGCGGATAATCCCGGTGAGCACAGTCGCACTAAGCACATAGCCATTCGGTATCACTTTTTGGGAGATCACCAACAACGGGGGGATATCGAGATAGCTTATATTAACACCAAAGATCAATTGGCCGATATCTTTACCAAGCCATTAGATGAGAAATCCTTTACCAAACTTAGGAATGAGCTAAACATTCTTGATTCTTGGTGCACTCACCCTCGGTGAAAGCTGCACTGACTGAGGACCTGCAGGCGGAGCTCAACCGCCGGTGTGCGGGCGAGGATGCCCCAATTTCTCTGGAGAGACCTGACGACCTACGGACAGAACTCAACTGTAGGCGTGCGAGCGAGGACGCACGAGTCTCTCTGGAGAGGGCGCGTGAGCGCCGGCTAAACCTCGAGGGGCGCAACCTCGACCAGGACTTCACTCTGCTTGCGCCGCAAACTCCAAGGAGTGCCTAGACCCACACGGGTGTTCCATTGGTCGGTGTGGGTTGTGCCGCACTGGCGGATCACCTCCACGCGGCAACTTGGCCACCCAAGTTCTGGCCACACCTGCCAGAGAAGTACGATGGTACGTCAAACCTGTCAGAATTTTTGCAGGTTTACATCACCGCCATTACGGCAGCTGGTGGAAACACCGCTGTGATGGCAAGTTATTTCCATGTAGCCTTGACCGGGCTGGCCCGGACCTGGCTCATGAACCTGACCCCGGGGTCCGTCTACTCCTGGGAAGAGCTCTGTGCACGGTTCACAGCGAACTTTGCCAGTGCTTATCAGCAACATGGCGTGGAGGCACATCTCCATGCCGTAAGACAAGAACCCGGGGAAACTCTCTAGGCCTTTATCGCTCGCTTCACCAAGGTACGCGGTACCATACCTTGCGTCTCCGATGCCTCTATCATCACTGCTTTCCGACAGGGGGTGCGTGATGAAAAGATGTTGGAGAAGCTGGCGACACATGACGTGGAAACCGTTACCACGCTCTTCGCTCTAGCTGACAAGTGTGCTAGAGCTGCCGAGGGCCATGCATGGCACTCGGCACCATAGACCAGAGTTACCCAGACGGGTGGCTTGGGTCCCGCTACCTAGGGTGGTAGCAAGAAGAAGAAGAAGAACCGCGGCAATGAGAGGTCGCAGTTTGCTGCTCCGGTCGTCACAGCCGCGACTGGGGCCAGAACGAGCGCAACAAGCTCCCACGGCCATAGGGAGGCAACAGTGGGTCATGCCATGTGCACCCCAATAGTCGCCACAGCGCATCGGAGTGCCGCGAGATCATCAAGCTCGCGAAGCGCGTCAGCGAGCGGCGCGAGTAGGCCTCCAGGGATGGCTCGCCACCTCGTCGCTGGCCTGGCAAGGAGAAGGTCGACGAAGGTGACGCGGTCACTGGAGAACGGGACCTCAGGTATCAGTCACCTGAGGGGGTCCTGAAGGACGTTTTCACTGGAGACTCTGACTCCGGTGGTGAGAGCAACCGCCGCAAGAAGTTGTACATGATGTACGGTGGGAGCTGGGATCTCACCTCCCACAGGAACGTAAAGTCCCTGCGCCGAGAGGTCCTTTCGGTGGTCCCGGGGGTCCCGAAGGCTGCTCCACATCAGCGGTGGAGGAGCACCACTATCACCTTCGAGGCATCCGACTGCCCCGACAACATGGAAGGGGCCGGTATATTACCGCTCATCACCGCCCCTGTCATCTCCAACATGCGGCTGCACCATGTCCTGATTGATGGTGGGGCTGGGCTCAACATCATCAGTCATGCTGCGTTCAAGCAGCTGCAGATCCTAGGGTCCTGACTGGGACCCTCTCGTCCATTCTCCGGAGTGGGCCCATAACCGGTGTATCCCCTAGGGAGCATCGCACTCTTGGTAACATTCGGGACTGAGGAAAACTTTCGCACGGAGAACGTCCAGTTCGACGTCGTGGAGGTTAATCTCCCCTTAAATGCCATCATTGGCAAGCCGACCCTGTACCGGTTCATGGCCATTGCCCATTACGGGTATTTGGTCCTCAAGATGTCGTCCCCGGCTGGGGTCCTTACCGTGCGGGGTGACAGCGCCGCTGAAAGTCGCCTAGAGGGGGGTGAATAGGGCGAAACTGAAAATCACAAAAATAATCACAACTACAAGCCGGGTTAGCGTTAGAAATATAGTAGAGTCCGCGAGAGAGGGTGCAAAACAAATCGCAAGCAAATGATGAAGTGAGACACGCGGATTTGTTTTACCGAGGTTCGGTTTTCTCAAACCTACTCCCCGTTGAGGAGGCCACGAAGGCCGGGTCTCTTTCAACCCTTCCCTCTCTCAAACGGTCCCTCGGACCGAGTGAGCTTTTCTTCTTCTCAATCAATCGGGAACAAAACTTCCCCACAAGGGCCACCACACAATTGGTGCCTCTTGCCTTGGTTACAATTGAGTTTTGATCACAAGAACAAGTGAGAAAGAAAGAAAGCGATCCAAGCGCAAGAGCTCAAAAGAACACGGCAAATCTCTCTCGCTAGTTACTAAAGCCTTGAGTGGAATTGGAGAGGATTTGATCTCTTTTGGTGTGTCTAGAATTGAATGCCTAGCTCTTGTAAGTGGTTGGAAGTTGAAAAACTTGGATGCCATGAATGGTGGGGTGGTTGGGGTATTTATAGCCCCAACCACCAAACTTGACCGTTGGTGGAGGCTGTCTGTCGATGGCGCACCGGACAGTCCGGTGCACACCGGACATGTCCGGTGCCCCCGCCACGTCATCAATGCCGTTGGATTCTGACCGTTGGAGCTTCTGACATCTGGGCCCGCCTGGATGTCCGGTGCACACCGGACATCACCTGTTCATTGTCCGGCGCGCCGGTATGGGCGCGCCTGACTTCTGCGCGCGTAGAGCGCGCATTAAATGCGCCTGCAGGTGACCGTTGGCGCGAAGTAGCCGTTGCCCCGAGGTTGCACCGGACAGTCCGGTGCACACCGGACATGTCCGGTGAATTATAGCGAGTGGCTGCTGCGCGAACCCGAGGCTGGCGAGTTGAGGAGGCCGCGCTTCCTTGGAGCACCGGACACTGTCCGGTGTACACCGGACAGTCCGGTGAATTATAGCGAAGCGGCCTTGAGAAATTCCCGAAGGTGGCGAGTTCGAGTTGGAGTCCTCTGGTGCATCCGGTGGCGCACCGGACACTGTCCGGTGTACACCGGACAGTCCGGTGCCCCCAGACCAGAGGTGCCTTCGGTTGCCTCTTTGCTCCTTTGTTGAATCCAAAACTTGATCTTTTTGTTGGCTGAGTGTGAACCTTTTGCACCTGTATAACTTATACACTAGAGCAAACTAGTTAGTCCAATATTTGTGTTGGGCAATTCAA
This sequence comes from Zea luxurians, assembly GCA_029449295.1. Taxonomy (NCBI): domain Eukaryota; kingdom Viridiplantae; phylum Streptophyta; class Magnoliopsida; order Poales; family Poaceae; genus Zea; species Zea luxurians. Next base: position 36,246,104 of record JAOPSE010000024.1, read on the forward strand.
CCACCAAAATTATTTAGGGACTAGGTGTAAGCCTAATTCCCTTTCAATCTCCCCCTTTTTGGTGATTGATGCCAACACAAACCAAAGCAAATATAGAAGTGCATAATTGAACTAGTTTGCATAATGTAAGTGCAAAGGTTGCTTGGAATTGAGCCAATATAAATGCTTACATGATGCGCATGGATTGTTTTCTTTGTTTTTGACATATTGGACCACATTTGCACCAAAAGTTTTGTTTTTGCAAACTCTTTTGTAAATGCTTTTCAAAGTCCTTTTGCAAGATAGTCAAAGGTAAATGAATAAGATTTTGCAAGGCATTTTCAAGTTTTGAAATTTTCTTTCTTTGTTTAAAATGCTTTCCCTTTGACTAAACAAAACTCCCCCTCAAATAAAGTCTCCTCTTAGTGTTCAAGAGGGTTTTGAGACATCAAATTTGAAAATATTACTTACTCCCCCTTTTGAACACAAAGAGATACCAATTTTGAAATTTACCAATTGAAAATCATCAATTTTAAAAATAGGGTGGTGGTGCGGTCCTTTTGCTTTGGGCTCATATTTTCTCCCCCTTTGGCATGAATCACCAAAAATGGAAATATTAGAGCCCATAGAAGTACTTTCTCCTCTTTTGGTCATAGAATAAATGAGTGAAGATTATACCAAAGATGGAGAGTGATGCGGAGCGACGGCGAAGGATGAGTAGTAGAGTGGAGTGGAAGCCTTGTCTTCGTCGAAGACTCCAATTCCCTTTCAATATACCTATGACTTGGTTTGGAATACACTTGAAAACACATTAGTCATAGCATATAAAAGAGACATGATCAAAGGTATTATTATGAGCTATGTGTGCAAGATTAGCAAAAGAAATTCCTAGAATCAAGAATATTAAGCTCATTCCTAAGTCTGGTAAAAGATTGTTCATCAAGTGGCTTGGTAAAGATATCGGCTAATTGATCTTTAGTGTTAATGTATGAAATCTCGATATCCCCCTTTTGTTGGTGATCCCGAAGAAAATGATACCGAATGGCTATGTGCTTAGTGCGGCTATGCTCAACGGGATTATCCGCCATGCGGATTGCACTCTCATTATCACATAGAAGAGGAACTTTGGTTAATTTGTAACCATAGTCCCGCAGGGTTTGCCTCATCCAAAGCAATTGCGTGCAACAATGGCCTGCGGCAATATACTCGGCTTCGGCGGTAGAAAGAGCGACCGAATTTTGCTTCTTTGAAGCCCATGACACCAAGGATCTTCCCAAGAACTGGCAAGTCCTCGATGTGCTCTTCCTATTAATCTTACACCCCGCCCAATCGGCATCCGAATAACCAATCAAATCAAAAGTGGATCCCCGAGGGTACCAAAGCCCAAACTTAGGAGTATAAGCCAAATATCTCAAGATTCGTTTTACGGCCGTAAGGTGTGATTCCTTAGGGTCGGCTTGGAATCTTGCACACATGCATACGGAAAGCATAATGTCCGGTCGAGATGCACATAAATAAAGCAATGAACCAATCATCGACCGGTATACCTTTTGATCCATGGACTTACCTCCCGTGTCGAGGTCGAGATGCCCATTTGTTCCCATGGGAGTCTTGATGGGCTTGGCATCCTTCATTCCAAACTTGCTTAGAATGTCTTGAGTATACTTTGTTTGGCAAATGAATGTGCCCTCTTGGAGTTGTTTGACTTGAAATCCTAGAAAATACTTCAACTCCCCCATCATAGACATCTCGAATTTCTGTGTCATGATCCTACTAAATTCTTCACATGTAGATTTGTTAGTAGACCCAAATATAATATCATCAACGTAAATTTGGCATACGAACAAATCATTGTCAAGAGTTTTAGTTTATAAAGTAGGATCGGCTTTGCCGACTTTGAAGCCATTTGCAATAAGGAAATCTCTGAGGCATTCATACCATGCTCTTGGGGCTTGCTTGAGCCCATAAAGCGCCTTAGAGAGCCTATAAACATGGTTAGGGTACTCACTGTCTTCAAAGCCGGGAGGTTGCTCAACATAGACCTCCTCCTTGATTGGTCCATTGAGGAAGGCACTCTTCACGTCCATTTGATAAAGCTTGAAGCCATGGTAAGTAGCATAGGCCAATAATATGCGAATTGACTCAAGCCTAGCTACGGGTGCATAGGTTTCACCAAAATCCAAACCTTCGACTTGTGAATACCCTTTGGCCACGAGTCGAGCTTTGTTCCTTGTCACCACACCATGCTCGTCTTGCTTGTTGCGGAAGACCCACTTTGTTCCTACAACATTTTGATTAGGACGTGGAACTAAGTGCCATACCTCATTCCTTGTGAAATTGTTGAGCTCCTCTTGCATCGCCATCACCCAATCCGAATCTTGAAGTGCTTCCTCTACCCTGTGTGGCTCAATAGAGGAAACAAAAGAGTAATGTTCACAAAAATGTGCAACACGAGATCGAGTAGTTACCCCCTTATGAATGTCGCCTAGGATGGTGTCGACGGGGTGATCTCGTTGTATTGCTTGGTGGACTCTTGGGTGTGGCGGTCTTGGTTGTTCATCCTCCTTGTCTTCATCATTTGCATCTCCCCCTTGATCGTTGCCGTCACTTTGAGGTGGCTCATCTTCTTGATCTTCTTGTTCAACATCTTGAGCCTCATCCTCAATTTGAGTTGGTGGAGATGCTTGCATGGAGGAGGATGGTTGATCTTGTGCATGTGGAGGCTCTTCGGATTCCTTAGGACACACATCCCCAATGGACATGTCCCTTAGCGCTATGCATGGAGCCTGTTCTTCACCTATCTCATCAAGATCAACTTGCTCTACTTGAGAGCCGTTAGTCTCATCAAACACAACGTCACAAGAAACTTCAACAAGTCCTGAGGACTTGTTAAAGACTCTATATGCCCTTGTGTTTGAGTCATATCCTAGTAAAAAGCCTTCTACAGTTTTAGGAGCAAATTTAGATTTTCTACCTCTCTTAACAAGAATAAAGCATTTGCTACCAAAAACTCTAAAGTATGAAATATTTGGCTTTTTACCGGTTAGGAGTTCATAGGATGTCTTCTTGAGGATTTGGTGAAGATATAACCGGTTGATGGTGTAGCAAGCGGTGTTGACCGCTTCGGCCCAAAACCGATCCGGTGTCTTGTACTCATCAAGCATGGTTCTTGCCATGTCCAATAGAGTTCGATTCTTCCTCTCCACTACACCATTTTGTTGTGGAGTGTAGGGAGAAGAGAACTCATGCTTAATGCCCTCCTCCTCAAGGAAGCCTTCAATTTGAGAGTTCTTGAACTCCGTCCCATTGTCGCTTCTAATTTTCTTGATCCTTAAGCCGAACTCATTTTGAGCTCGTCTCAAGAATCCCTTTAAGGTCTCTTGGGTATGAGATTTTTCCTGTAAAAAGAACACCCAAGTGAAGCGAGAATAATCATCCACAATAACTAGACAGTACTTACTCCCGCCGATGCTTATGTAAGCGATCGGGCCGAATAGGTCCATGTGTAGGAGCTCCAGTGGCCTGTCACTAGTCATGATGTTCTTGTGTGGATGATGAGTGCCAACTTGCTTCCCGGCTTGGCATGCGCTACAAATCCTGTCTTTCTCAAAATGAACATTTGTTAGTCCTAAAATGTGCTCTCCCTTTAGAAGCTTATGAAGATTCTTCATTCCAACATGGGCTAGTCAACGGTGCCAGAGCCAACCCAAGTTAGTCTTAGCAACCAAGCAAGTGTTGAGTTCAGCTCTATCAAAATCTACAAAGTATAGCTGACCCTCTAACACTCCCTTAAATGCTATTGAATCATCAGTTCTTCTAAAGACAGTAACACCAGTATCAGTAAATAGACAGTTGTAGCCCATTTGACATAATTGGGATACAGAAAGCAAATTGTAATCTAAAGAATCTACAAGAAAAACATTGGAAATAGTATGGTCAGGTGATATAGCAATTTTACCCAAACCTTTGACCAAACCTTGATTTCCATCCCCGAATGTGATAGCTCGTTGGGGATCTTGGTTTTTCTCATAAGAGGAGAACATCTTTTTCTCCCCTGTCATGTGATTTGTGCACCCGCTGTCGAGTATCCAACTTGAGCCCCCGGATGCATAAACCTACAAAACAATTTTAGTTCTTGATTTTAGGTACCCAAACGGTTTTGGGTCCTTTGGCATTAGAAACAAGAACTTTGGGTACCCAAACACAAGTCTTGGAGCCCTTGTGTTTGCCCCCAACAATTTTGGCAACTACCTTGCCGGATTTGTTAGTTAAAACATATGATGCATCAAAAGTCTTAAATGAAATGTTATGCTCATTTGATGCATTAGGAGTTTTCCTTTTAGGCAACTTAGCACGGGTTGGTTGCCTAGAACTAGATGTCTCACCCTTATACATAAAAGCATGATGAGGGCCAGAGTGAGACTTCCTAGAATGAGTTCTCCTAATTTTGCTCTCAGGATAGCCGGCAGGGTACAAAATGTAACCCTCGTTATCCTGAGGCATGGGAGCCTTGCCCTTGACAAAGTTAGATAAATTCTTTGGAGGGGCATTAAGTTTGACATTGTCTCCCCTTTGGAAGCCAATGCCATCCTTGATGCCAGGGCGTCTCCCATTATAGAGCATACTTCTAGCAAATTTAAACTTTTCATTTTCTAAGTTATGCTCGGCAATTTTAGCGTCTAATAATGCTATATGATCATTTTGTTGTTTAATTAAAGCCATGTGATCATGAATAGCATTGATATCAACATCTCTACATCTAGTACAGATAGAAACATGCTCAACATTAGAAGTAGAGGGTTTGCAAGATTTTAGTTCTACAACCTTAGCATGCAACATATCATTCTTAGTTCTAAGGTCGGAAATTGTAACATTGCAAACATCTAATTCTTTAGCCTTAGCAATTAATTTCTCATTCTCATTTCTAAGGCTAGCAATAGAAACATTCAATTCATCAATCCTAGCAAGCAAATCATCATTATCATTTCTAAGATTGGGAATTGAATCAATACAAACATGAGAGTCAACCTTAGTAATTAATTTGGCATTTTCATTTCTAAGGTTGGCAATAGTGTCATGGCAGGTGCTTAGCTCACTAGATAATTTGTTACATTTTTCTACCTCTAGAGCATAAGCATTTTTAACCTTAACATGTTTCTTATTTTCCTTGATTAGGAAGTCCTCTTGGGAGTCCAAGAGATCATCCTTTTCATGGATGGCACTAATTAGCTCATTCAATTTTTCCTTTTGTTCCATGTTAAGGTTAGCAAAAAGAACGCGCAAGTTATCCTCCTCATTTTTATCATCATCCTCATCACTAGATGTTTCATATTTAGTGGAGGACCTTGATTTTACCTTCTTTTTGCCGTCCTTTGCCATGAGGCACTTGTGGCCGACGTTGGGGAAGAGGAGTCCCTTGGTGACGGCGATGTTGGCGGCGTCCTCGTCGGAGGAGGACTCGGTGGAGCTCTCGTCGGAGTCCCATTCCCGGCAAACATGGGCATCGCCGCCCTTCTTCTTGTAGTATTTCTTCTTTTCTCTCCTCTTTCCCTTCTTGTCGTCGCCCCTGTCACTGTCACTAGACATAGGACATTTTGCAATAAAATGACCGGGCTTACCACACTTGTAGCAAACCTTCTTGGAACGGGATTTGTAGTCCTTCCCCTTCCGTTGCTTGAGGATTTGCCGAAAGCTTTTGATGATTAAGGCCATTTCCTCATTGTCGAGCTTGGAGGCGTCAATTGGTTGTCTACTTGGTGTAGACTCCTCCTTCTTCTCCTCCGTTGCCTTGAAGGCCACCGGTTGCGCCTCGGATGTGGAAGGTTCGTCAAGCTCGTTGATCTTCTTTGAGCCCTTAATCATGCATTCAAAGCTCACAAAATTCCCGATAACTTCCTCGGGGGTCATTAGTGGATATCTAGGATTACCACGAATTAATTGAACTTGAGTAGGGTTAAGGAAAATAAGAGCTCTTAAAATAACCTTAACCACCTCGTGGTCATCCCATTTTTTGCTCCCGAGGTTACGCACTTGGTTCACCAAGGTCTTGAGCCGATTGTACATGTCTTGTGGCTCCTCCCCTTGGCGAAGACGAAAGCGACCGAGCTCCCCCTCGATCGTTTCCCGCTTGGTGATCTTAGTGAGTTCATCACCCTCGTGCGCCGTCTTGAGTAGGTCCCAAATCTCCTTTGCGTTCTTCAACCCTTGCACTTTGTTGTATTCCTCCTTGCTTAGAGAGGCAAGGAGAATGGTTGCGGCTTGGGAGTTGAAGTGCTCGATTTGGGCCACTTCGTCCGTGTCATAATCCTCATCCCCTATTGATGGTACCTGTACTCCAAACTCAACAACATTCCATATACTTTTGTGGAGTGAGGTTAGATGAAATTTCATTAAATCACTCCACCTAGCATAATCTTCGCCGTCAAAAGTTGGCGGTTTGCCTAATGGAACGGAAAGTAATGGAGTATGTCTAGATGTACGGGGATAGTTTAAGGGGATCTTACTAAACTTCTTGCGCTCTTGGCGCTTAGAAGTTACGGACGGTGCATCGGAGTCGGAGGTGGATGTTGATGAAGTGTCGGTCTCGTAGTAGACCACCTTCCTCATCCTCTTGTGCTTGTCTCCTTTCCGATGCGACTTGTGAGAAGAAGATTTTTCCTTCTTCTCGTTGTGGTGAGAAGAGGAAGATCTTTTCTCCTTCCGCTTGGAGGAGTCCTTCTTCTTCTCCCTTCTCTTTGTGTGGGACTCTTCCGATGAAGTGCTCCCTTGGCTTGTAGTGGGCTTGTCGCCGGTCTCCATCTCCCTCTTGGTGTGATCTCCCGACATCACTTCGAGCGGTTAGGCTCTAATGAAGCACCGGCTTTGATACCAATTGAAAGTCGCCTAGAGGGGGGGTGAATAGGGCGAAACTGAAAATCACAAAAATAATCACAACTACAAGCCGGGTTAGCGTTAGAAATATAGTAGAGTCCGCGAGAGAGGGTGCAAAACAAATCGCAAGCAAATGATGAAGTGAGACACGCGGATTTGTTTTACCGAGGTTCGGTTTTCTCAAACCTACTCCCCGTTGAGGAGGCCACGAAGGCCGGGTCTCTTTCAACCCTTCCCTCTCTCAAACGGTCCCTCGGACCGAGTGAGCTTTTCTTCTTCTCAATCAATCGGGAACAAAACTTCCCCACAAGGGCCACCACACAATTGGTGCCTCTTGCCTTGGTTACAATTGAGTTTTGATCACAAGAACAAGTGAGAAAGAAAGAAAGCGATCCAAGCGCAAGAGCTCAAAAGAACACGACAAATCTCTCTCGCTAGTTACTAAAGGCTTGAGTGGAATTGGAGAGGATTTGATCTCTTTTGGTGTGTCTAGAATTGAATGCCTAGCTCTTGTAAGTGGTTGGAAGTTGAAAAACTTGGATGCCATGAATGGTGGGGTGGTTGGGGTATTTATAGCCCCAACCACCAAACTTGACCGTTGGTGGAGGCTGTCTGTCGATGGCGCACCGGACAGTCCGGTGCACACCGGACATGTCCGGTGCCCCCGCCACGTCATCAATGCCGTTGGATTCTGACCGTTGGAGCTTCTGACATCTGGGCCCGCCTGGATGTCCGGTGCACACCGGACATCACCTGTTCATTGTCCGGTGCGCCGGTATGGGCGCGCCTGACTTCTGCGCGCGCAGAGCGCGCATTAAATGCGCCTGCAGGTGACCGTTGGCGCGAGTAGCCGTTGCCCCGAGGTTGCACCGGACAGTCCGGTGCACACCGGACATGTCCGGTGAATTATAGCGAGTGGCTGCTGCGTGAACCCGAGGATGGCGAGTTGAGGAGGCCGCGCTTCCTTGGAGCACCGGACACTGTCCGGTGTACACCGGACAGTCCGGTGAATTATAGCGAAGCGGCCTTGAGAAATTCCCGAAGGTGGCGAGTTCGAGTTGGAGTCCTCTGGTGCATCCGGTGGCGCACCGGACACTGTCCGGTGTACACCGGACAGTCCGGTGCCCCCAGACCAGAGGTGCCTTCGGTTGCCTCTTTGCTCCTTTGTTGAATCCAAAACTTGATCTTTTTATTGGCTGAGTGTGAACCTTTTGCACCTGTATAACTTATACACTAGAGCAAACTAGTTAGTCCAATATTTGTGTTGGGCAATTCAACCACCAAAATTATTTAGGGACTAGGTGTAAGCCTAATTCCCTTTCAGCCGCTGCGATGGCGGCTGTCGAGAAGCTGCACGCTCTAGCGGCAGAAAATGCTCGCTCAGATGATGGAGGGAGGGACCCCTCGACCTCCGGTACCAAGGCGTCTACCAAGGTGCCAAAGGTGCAGCCGTCTAGAGCAGACGACGGACCCGTCAAGACCATTCAGGTCGGCGCAGACTCCTCCCAGACCATCCGCATCACGGGCAATCTAGGGGAGAAATAGGAACTCGCGCTCGTCGCCTTCCTCTGGGCAAATGTCGACGTTTTCGCATGGGAACCGTCGCAGATGCCTAGGATCCCCAGGGAGGTGATTGAGCACCATCTGAAGATCCACCCTGACGCCAAACCAGTGAGTCAGAAACCTCGGAGACAGTTCGTTGAGCGGCAGGATTTCATCCATTAGGAGGTCCGGAAGCTGCTAGACGCTGGCTTCATCAAAGAGGTTCATCACCCTGTATGGCTGGCCAACCCAGTCATTGTTCCAAAGGCAAATGGGAAGCTTCGGATGTGCATCGACTACACCAGCCTTAATAAGGCTTGTCCCAAGGACCCGTATCCACTTCCACACATAGATCAGATCGTGGATTCTACCTCCGGGTGCGACCTCTTGTCTTTCCTAGATGCTTACTCTGGTTTCCACCAGATCCAGATGGCTAGGGAAGATAGGAAGCATACCGCTTTTGTAACAGTGGATGGGCTTTACTGCTATGTTGTAATGCCCTACGGTATGAGAAACGCCTTGCCAACATTTGTACGGGCGATGAGTAAGACCTTCGGGGACCTGATTAGGGACAGGATAGATATATATGTCGATGACATCATGGTCAAGACTAAGAGGGGGTCGACTCTGGTGGAAGACCTGACCCTGGTCTTTGACAAGCTGTGGTCGACGCGCATGAAGCTGAACCCGGACAAGTGCGTCTTTGGTGTCTCCGCTGGAAAGTTGCTAGGATTCCTGGTTTCGCACTGGGGCATTGAAGCAAACCTGGAGAAAATCAGGGCAATTGAGGCGATGAGGCCTCCGGCCCGGATCAAGGACGTCCAGAAGCTTACGGGATCCCTGGCCGACCTTAGCCGCTTCATTTCACAGCTGGCTGAGAGGGCTCTACCCTTCTTCAAGCTCCTACGGAAGTCTGGCCCGTTCTCTTAGACCAAGGAGGCAGAGCGAGCCTTCCAAGAGTTAAAGCAGCACCTTGTGTCCCTACCGATACTGGTAGCTCTGGAGCCAGGGGAGCCGTTGTACTTGTACATTGCAGCGGCTGCAGAGGCGGTGAGCATGGTGCTGGTCGTCGAAAGGACGGCGCAACATCTCCAGGGGAGTCAGGAGGTTCCCCTAGGGGAAGGTGGTGGTCCGACCACCATGGACCTTGAGGTCCTGGGATCAACCGTAGGGGTCTGGACCATATAGAGGCCAGTCTACTACGTCAGCGAGGTCCTCCACGAGGCAAAGGCCAGGTACCTCGAGACACATAAGCTTCTTTATGCTGTGCTTGTCGTGGCCAGGAAGTTGCGCCACTATTTCTAGGCACACAGGGTTGTGGTGGTGACCTCCTTTCCGTTAAGGGCCATCCTCCACAACTCTAACGCCACAGGCAACACTGCCAAGTGGGCCGCGAAACTTGCAGAGTTCCAGCTCTACTTCTAGCCTTGCCACGCTGTCAAGAGCCAAGTCCTGGCTGACTTCATCGTGGAGTGGACTCCTCCCCCGAGCGCTCCTGGGGGTCCAGATCCCGATTCGGACCCTACACCTACGGAGCCCAGGGTCCCAGTCTTCACCGAGCCCCACTGGACACTCTTCTTCGATGGGTCCGCCTGCCAGCAAGGAGGTGGTGCTGGGGTGGTCCTCATCGATCCAAGCGGAGATCAAGTCAAGTACATGGTGCACCTCGAGTTCAAGGCCACCAACAACATGGCAGAGTACGAGGCACTTATCTTCGGCTTGTCTGCGGCCCTATCCCTAGGGATCCGCCAGCTCCTCGTGAAGGGGGACTCCCAACTGATCATCAAACAGGTCCACGGGGAATGTAGCTGCAACGAGCCCAAGCTTGCAGCTTACCTCCTCCATGTAAGGAAGCTGGAAAAGGACTTCACGGCCCTGGAACTGCAACATGTTCCTCGGGCTGACAACTCAGCGACAGATAACTCTCCATGAGGGTATCAACTTGGGCACCCGTGCCTGAGGGCGTCTTCGAAAGACGACTACTGCGACCTACCGCCCGGCCTGCCGAGCCGGGCGAAGGGGGCGAGACTAGCACCTCGAAGCTAGCGGTCCCGGTGGCGTATCATCAGCACAACCCACCAAGGATTGTGTGTGCTACAGGGGGTCCTGCCTACCCCTTAGCGCCACAGCCAGTATCTCAGAGTGGTCCCGATGCATGGATCTCCGAGATCCAGGATTACCTGAAGGAAAATATCCTTCCTAAAGATCATGTATCTGCAGAGCGCATAGTGCGGTTGGCTGAACGATACGCAGTGGTAGAAGGGGATCTCTACCGCCGTGGCGCCAACGGCATTTTCGTGCGGTGCATTACCCAGGAGGAGGGTCGTGAGTTACTCACGGAGATCCATGGAGGTGAGTGCGGAAGTCATTCCTCATCCCGCACGCTGGTCAGTAAGGCCTTCCGGCATGGCTTCTACTGGCCAACCGCCCTCCAGCATGCAGCTGAGATGGTAAAGTCCTGCAAGGCGTGTCAGTTCCACACAAAGCAGATGCACACACCAGCTCAGGCTCTACAGATGATTCCACCCTCCTGGCCATTCGCCGTATGGGGGTGGATATCCTGGGACCATTCCCTAGGGCCGTCGGCGGGTACCGCTTCCTCTTCGTCTCCATCGACAAGTTCACAAAGTGGCTAGGGCCACCCCTGTGGTCAGTATCACCCAGGGTGTTGCCGTTGCTTTCCTCAGGTCGATTGTCTATAGATTTGGGGTCCCAAGCCATATCATTACGAATAACGGGACCCAGTTTACAAGTCGGCTCTTCTAAGAGTATTGCGAGGGCATCGACACCCAGCTCTGCTTTGCGTCTGTGGCTTATCCTAGGAGCAACGGCCAGGCAGAGAGGGCAAATACAGAAATCCTCAAGGGACTCAAGACACGCACCTATGACTGCTTGAAAAAGCATGGTGCTAATTGGGTCAACGAGCTTTCGTCCGTGCTATGGGGGAACCGGAGCACACACAGCCGAGCTACCTAGGAGACCCTGTTCTTCCTGGTCTACGGGGCCAAAGCCTGCCTTCCCCCAAAAATCATTATGGGCTCCCCACGGGTCCAAGCTTTCGATGAGTCTATGTAGGAACAGCTACAGCATGAGGACATGGACTTCATCGACGAGCGCAGATGGCGAACGGCGATCTGAAATGCACGGTACAACCAGGCGCTCAGGCGCTACCACCAACGGTTCGTGCATAGTAGGGAGCTCAGGGTCAGGGACCTAGTCCTGAGGCGAGTACTGAACCGAGAGGGGCTCCACAAACTCTCCCCTAGCTGGGAGGGACCCTTCGAGGTGACAAAAATATGCCGACCCGGGTGTGTCCACCTTGCCACAACTGAAGGAGTGCCTCTTCCCAATCCTTGGAACATAGAGAAACTCCGGAGAAGTTGGCAATGCTACACACAACAAAGACAAATAGTATACAGATAAGTGTTGTTTGATTAATAGTGCTCAAGAGTATCTTACAAAACCAAAATCAATTACATCCGCCTTCAAGCGGAGCCCTAGCTTTATCTTTGCAGGAACGAGCTAATCGGCATCGGCAGGGTCGCGCTGGAAGCGAGCGGCCACTGTCTCCACGGCGTCTTGGACGCTCTCCCGGGCGGCGTCTTCTGTGGTGGCCACCGGACCATCGAGCACCGGTGCCAAGGACATGGCTGGGTCGTGGCTCCAGAAGCACGTCAGCACGTAATCCACCACCGCCCGGCAGAGCCTGCTGCCCTTTGCCTCCAGGTGGGCGCCGAGGATCTAGTCTAGGCGACGAAGGCGTTCGGTGGCGGAGTCCAGCACAGGGAGGGCGTCGGAGATCGACGCTGGTGGCTCCGACACTGGGATAGGACTTATCCCTAGTGGCACCAGCGTCGTGCTCGCCTCGTCGGCCCACTCAGCTATCCGTTGGACCCCAGCGCGCTGTTCCGCCTGGAGATCTTCCAGGGCCTTCTTGGTGGCCTCCGTCACCTGGGGACCCGGCGCCGCCTGCGCCGCTTCGAACTAGCGAATCCGCTCCTCTAGCTTCCGCTCCTTCTCCTCTGCCTCTAGCTCGTGCTCGGCCAGCAACATGCCCTGCCTTTCAAGCATCTCCTCCCTGAAGGCGAGATCCTTCTCCCGCCTGGCGAGGTCCATCTCCCGCTTGTCTAGGGACGTATCTTTCTCCTTGAGGTTCTCCTCGGCGAGGGCAATGTTGCTGGCCTTGTCCTCCATCTCTTGCTGCCATTTTTTCATTCTTTCTATGGCCTCAACTTGCTGGACTCGCTGGGCCTCTAGGGTCTGGTCTAGGCCTTCAGCTTGGCCCGGAGCTCTGTTGTGAGGGCCTCCCTCTGGCTCAAGGCCTCCTCCCTCTTGGCCAGCTTCTTCTCTCGCCTGGACGCCTCTAGCTCCCTGGCAAACACCTTCTAGAGGTCCTTTTTATACTCCTTGCGCTCTCGCGATAGTTCGGACCGCTCAGAGGCGAACTGGCAGGACGCCGCCTTGGTGCGATCCTCCAGCTGGGTTTGCCAGTCACTGAGGCGCTAGTGCTTAGATTCCAGTGCCTCCCATTCCCGCCAGATGGCTGCCTCGGTTTCATTGAGGGCTTGGTGGGCGCGAGATAGCTCCTGGGGAAGGGGGATTGGCGCCACGTCCGGCTCGGCACCTGACCGGAGCCGCCGCCCAAAAATCACCTCCACCTCCTCCGGAGCAGGCGGAGGGGTAGAGCTGGACGCGCCTCCTAGGTCACCCCCAGCGTCGGGAGCTGGCGCAGGTCCCCCAGCTGGGACCTCCTCTGCCATCGTGGCATCGCCTGACGCTGGCGCTGCCGCAGCCAGACCCCCAGTTGGGACGTGGGGGGCCGGTGGCGCTGTCCCGGCGACAGCTGGGGGCGCTCCGCCGACACCACTCTCAGCAGATTCCTGCTGTTGAGAGCCAGACCCGCCGGCGGGCCTAGTATCTGGCGGAGGGGGCGCGACCTTGGGAGTAGAGGGGGAGGAAGCCCTGACAAACAAAGGATGGGTTAAGACCCGTCGGCATGATAACTAGACTCGTGGGAAAAAGGGGCTATACTTACTTGGGGCCCTGAACTTTCCAGCGACCCTAGAAGCGGGACGACCGCCGCTCTTACTGTTGTGGTTGTGCTGGCGGCAGTTGCTGCTGCTGCTGTTGTTGCTGCTGCTGTTGTTGCTGTGGTGGTGGTGGCGGCGGCGGCACCGGAGGACTGGCGCGCCTCTGCGCGCCGTGGGTCTGGGAGCTGGCCTCCTCGGCCCCGCCAGCAGTCCTCTAGCGCTTCTGGGGGGTCCGAGACAAGCGACCCTATCGGAGAGGAAATCTCCGGCCAGGTGGTGGAGTGCACCCGCCCTAAATCCTAAGATGAGGAGGGGCCTAAGCGTTTTGCCTGTTATGCGAGATGGAAGGATGAACACAAGAACACGCGAGGGTTTAGAGTGGTTTGGGCCACTGGAGCATAACACCCTACTCCACTGTGTGTTGGATTGCTGTGGAAGCTTGAGAGTCTGAGTGAACTTGTGTTGTAACGTCGCATGCCTCCCCTTTTATAGCTGAAGGGGGGTATGCACAAAGGTACTGAGCCCCGACATATGGGCCCAAGGACAAAATGTATATAGCACTTGGAGCTACTAATGTTCGCTGCTGGGGCAATCTTCTCATGCCCTGACACCCGTGATCTGCGTATCCTCGGCGTGCCAGGGAAGCTTCTTGTATAAGGGACGATATTCATAGTGCGCCGCATAGCACGGGCACACTGTTTGGTAACAGACCTGACAGGCACGTCGCCTGCAAGGTTTCCCTAACGTCGTCTGCCAGCGGAGTGGACAGGACACATTAAATGCTGAGAGGGCACATTGTCTGTCAGCATGGTGGCAGGCGACGCATCCTCTCGGTATTAAATGCAGAGACTGCACGGCTTTAGGGGCCTTACATCAGGCTCCACCCGTTGGCTTATGTCATGGGCCACAAGCCACGCGGCAGCAACGGGTCTTCGCCTGAGCGGGGAGCGTAGGGCAAGGCCTGGACACGTGCCAGCGCCGGACCCTTACTCATGCTGGGGTTCCCCCCGTCCCGGGTCCTTGTTGTGGTCCGGATCTTACTCGGAGGAACCTGGGGCACATCGGAGGGACCCGACATACCTTCTTGGGAGTCCCGGACTGTAATCAAAGGTTCAGGCTGTGCGTACAGGGGTCCGGTGTTCCTCCGTGGAGGTCCAGACCCGATAATGCACCCTAGGGTGTATTATCTTTCCTTGCCACGTGGTACCCCTGAACCTGCCCATGTGGTGGGTCGGGGTGTCATTCTCCGCGCGGCGTCTTTATACTGTAGTAGGGGGTACCCCTGATTCGGGGTACCGACAGTGGCCCCCGGGCCCGCCTCAGGGGAGGATGCGAGCCTGCAGGTGGGGCCAGAGTCTGATTGGCGGTTGGCCTGCTGCTCCTGCATGTCTGTCGATGCGATTACTGCTGGCCCGCCTATGGTCATGCCGTCTGCTACGCTTATTCCCACGGTTGGCTGGCCCGTGACCTTTGTACTTAATGTCACTGTTGGGTCATGCGCGGGGTGCCTCGAGTCGCCGCAATGGTTCTGAAAACTTATCTTTTTAGTCTTCCACGATGGTCCCGAGGAGGCGTGGCATTAGCGCGAGCGGCGGTGCGATTTTTCCGCACCCAGTAACCGGCGCGCCGGTTACATGATATGCGGGCCTGGGCCCCCATGTTGGACCGCCGGTTGCAACGAAGCTGAGAGGGCGCACAACCGCAGGGCGGTTGTACACTTCCCGCGCGGCAGTTCGCCTTCTCGACCGTTGGTTTCGGCGGAGATGAAGGGGCGCATAACCGTGGGCGGTTGCACGCTCCTTGTGCGGTGGTTTATCTTCCTGACCGCTGGTTGCTCCGAAAATGAAGGGGCGCATAACCACGGGGCGGTTGCGCGCTCCTTGTGTGGTGGTTTGCCTTCTTCGTGCTTTGGGTCAGCCTATATGACGCGTGGGGTCTAGCCCCCATGTCATAGGGCGGGATCCTCGATGCACATCAAGGGGGACTTTGCCAGTGACGCTCCGGGGCGCGAGAGGGGAAATCTGCCTTTAAAAAGGGGTCGATCTCTCAAGCAGTAGCCATGCCTCGCTCCTCTTGCATTCATCGCGCCCTTCTGCCTTCTGGGCCTCTGGATGGGGCGCGTCGGTGTTCGCTGGAGGAATCCGCGTCAGGGCCATCCCCTCCGGCAATCTTACCGATGGAGAGCCCTGAGAGCACCTAGAGGGGGGGTGAATAGGTGATCCTGTAAAAACTTGAAACTTAAAGCCACAAAACTTGATTAGGATTTAGCACAATGAAATCAAGTGGCTAAGGAGAGCTCTTGTGAAGCACAATAGACACAGTGAGAACAAGCACAAGAGACACGAGGATTTATCCCGTGGTTCGGCCAAGTACAACACTTGCCTACTCCATGTTGTGGCGTCCTAATGGACGAGAGTTGCACTCAACTCCTCTCAAGTGATCCAATGATCAACTTGAATACCACGGTGTTCTTCTTTTCTTTACTCTTTCCCGTTTGCGAGAAATCTCCACAACTTGGAGTCTCTCGCCCTTACAATGAGGATCAAAGTGAAAGCAATAGAGTAAGGGAGGGAAGCAACACACACAAATCCACAGCAATACGCACACACACGGCCAAGACTCGAGCTCAAATGAATATCACAAGGTTCTCACTAGAACGGAGCTCAAATCACTAAGAATGTCAAACGAGTGCGCAAAGACGGAGTGTGAATGATCAATAATGCTCAAGGTATGCTCGGTGTTCTCATCCATGCGCCTAGGGGTCCCTTTTATAGCCCTAAGGCAGCTAGGAGCCGTTGAGAGCAATCCAGGAAGGCAATTCTTGCCTTCTGTCGACTGGCGTACCGGACAGTCCGGTGCACCACCGGACACTGTCCGGTGCGGATTTCTTTCCTATTCTGGCGCAGCTGACCGTTGAAGACTTGGAGCCGTTGGCGCACCGGACACTGTCAAACGAGTGTGCAAAGACGGAGTGTGAATGATCAAGAATGCTCAAGGTATGCTCGGTGTTCTCCTCCATGCGCCTAGGGGTCCCTTTTATAGCCCCAGGGCAGCTAGGAGCCGTTGAGAGCAATCCAGGAAGGCAATTCTTGCCTTCTATCGACTGGCGCACCGGACACTGTCCGGTGCGGATTTCTTTCCTATTCTGGCGCAGCCGACCGTTGAAGACTTGGAGCCGTTGGCGTACCGGACAGTCCGGTGCCCCCATCCGACCGTTGGCTCGGCCACGCGTCACGCGCGGATTGCGTGGCCGACCGTTGTTGCGCCCGACCGTTGGCTCACCGGACAGTCCGGTGTCTCACCGGACAGTCCGGTGAATTATAGTCGTACGCTGTTGACTTGGTTCTCGAGAGCAGCGACTTCGCCGCAGACGACTCACTGGACAGTCCGGTGCACCACCGGACAGTCCGGTGATTTGTAGCCGTACGCCGCCATCGAGACCCGAGAGCAGCTAGTTGACCAGACGCCAGCCTGGCACACCGGACACTGTCCGGTGCACCACCGGACAGTCCGGTGCGCCCAGACTGAGCAGAGTCTTGGCTGCTCGAGCCAAGTCTTTTCTAATTGTATTTTCTCTGATTCTAGCACTTAGACAAATATGTTAGTACATAAAAACCAATGTACTAAGTCTAGAATCATACCTTTGTGTTGACTTTGCACTTCTTCCATCATTTGGCATAGTTTCACACTTAAACCATTTGTGTTGGCACTTGATCACCAAAATACTTAGAAATGGCCCAAGGGCACATTTCCCTTTCAATCTCCCCCTTTTTGGTGATTTATGCCAACACAACAAACAACAACTAAAAGAAGTGCAACATCAATGCAAATGAGAACACAAATTTGTTTTGATTCAAATTTAGCATATTTGGATCATTCTTTGCCACCACTTGGTTTGTTTTTGCAAATCAAACTCAATTTCCTATCTCTAAGTCAAACACACTTGTTGAGGCATAGAGAGAGGTTTTCCAAGAGAAATTCATCAAGAATTCAAAAACTCCCCCTTTTTCCCATAATCAAACATTCTCCCCACAAGAGACCAACTTTTGACAATAAGAGACAATAAGAGTATTTTGACAAACAAAAAGCTCCCCCTTTTCCCATAATCAAACATTCTCCCCACAAGAGACCAACTTTTGACAATAAGAGACAATAAGAGTATTTTGACAAACAAAAAGCTCTAATTCTATTATTTTCAAAATTCTCAAGTGGTAGCTGATCCATTTCTTGCTTTGGCCTTATTTTCTCCCCCTTTGGCATCAAGCACCAAAATGGGATCAATCTTGGCCCTTAAACCCCATTGCCTCACCAAAATCTTCAATTAAGAGTAAAAAGGCAATAAGAACACGGAGATGAACTTGGAGTAAGTTACCCTCTCATCGGAGTGCAGTGGAAGTCTTGCATGGTCCAAGTTCACCTTTTTCCCTTTCAATCCACCTTTGAGACTAAATTAAGAAAACTCAAGCACACGGTTAGTCTCAAAGGGTCAAGTTGTAGCATTTCTCCCCCTAAATATGTGCATCAATCACACATGGACTTGTGAGGTCCGGGAGATCTTTTGCACAACTTGAGCATCATAAATAAGCAATAAAATGCATAATGGAACATGATCAAAGGCATAAAACACATGTATGCTCTATATCAATCCAGGGTACGCGAATCTAAGACATTTAGCTCACTACGCAGCCTGCAAAAGGTCTTCTCATCTAGAGGCTTGGTAAAGATATCGGCTAGCTGGTTCTCGGTGCTAACATAAAACACTTCGATATCTCCCTTTTGCTGGTGGTCTCTCAAAAAGTGATGCCGAATGTCTATGTGCTTTGTGCGGCTGTGTTCAACAGGATTGTCCGCCATGCGGATTGCACTCTCATTGTCACATAGGAGTGGGACTTTGCTCAGATTGTAGCCAAAGTCCCTGAGGGTTTGCCTCATCCAAAGTAGTTGCGCGCAACACTGTCCTGCGGCAACGTACTCGGCCTCAGCGGTGGATAGGGCAACGGAAGTTTGTTTCCTAGAACTCCAGGACACTAGTGACCTTCCTAGGAATTGGCACGTCCCTGATGTACTCTTCCTATCGACCTTATATCCAGCATAATCGGAGTCTGAATATCCAATTAAGTCAAAGGTAGACCCCTTTGGATACCAGATCCCGAAGCAAGGCGTAGCGACTAAATATCTAAGAATTCGCTTAACGGCCACAAGGTGACACTCCCTTGGGTCGGATTGAAATCTAGCACACATGCATATGCTAAGCATAATATCCAGTCTACTAGCACATAAATAAAGTAAAGACCCTATCATAGACCGGTATGCCTTTTGATCAACGGACTTACCTCCTTTGTTGAGGTCGACATGTCTGTCGGTTACCATTGGAGTCTTTGCGGGCTTGGCGTGCTTCATCCCAAACCGCTTGAGCAAGTCTTGCGTATACTTCGTTTAAGAGATGAAGGTGCCATCCTTGAGTTGCTTCACTTGGAACCCAAGGAAGTAGTTCAACTCGCCCATCATCGACATCTCGAATTTCTGTGTCATCACTCTGCTAAACTCTTCACAAGACTTTTGGTTAGTAGAACAAAATATTATGTCATCGACATAAATTTGGCACACAAATAAGTCACCATCACATGTCTTAGTGAAAAGAGTTGGATCGGCTTTCCCAACCTCGAAAGCATTAGCAATTAAAAAGTCTCTAAGGCATTCATACCATGCTCTTGGGGCTTGCTTAAGTCCATAGAGTGCCTTAGAGAGCTTACACACGTGGTTGGGGTACCGTTCATCCTCAAAGCCAGGGGGTTGCTCCACGTACACCTCCTCCTTGAATGGCCCATTGAGGAAAGCGCTCTTCACATCCATTTGGTACAACCTAAAAGAATGGTGAGCGGCATAGGCTAACAAAATACGAATCGACTCTAGCCTAGCCACAGGAGCGAAAGTCTCCTCAAAGTCCAAACCTGCGACTTGGGCATAACCTTTTGCCACAAGTCGAGCCTTGTTCCTTGTCACCACCCCGTGCTCGTCCTGTTTGTTGCGGAACACCCACTTGGTTCCCACAACATTTTGCTTGGGACGCAGCACCAGTGTCCAAACTTCATTTCGCTTGAAGTTGTTGAGCTCTTCCTGCATGGCCAACACCCAGTACGGATCTAGCAAGGCCTCTTCTACACTGAAAGGCTCAATAGAAGAGACAAAAGAGTAATGCTCACAAAAATTAGCTAATCTAGAGCGAGTGGTTACTCCCTTGCTAATGTCACCCAAAATCTGGTCGACGGGATGGTTCCTTTGAATCATCGCTCGAACTTGAGTTGGAGGGGCCTATGGTGCTTCTTCCTCTTCAACTTGGACATCTTGTGCTCCCCCTTGATCACACGCCTCTTCTTGAGGAACCTGTTCATCATCTTGAGTTGGGGGTTGCACCATTGTTGAGGAAGAAGGCCGATCTTGTTCCTTGTGTTCCTGCGGTCTCACGTCTCCAATCGCCATGGTACGAATCACGTCCGTTGGAACATCATCCTCATCTACATCATCAAGCTCAACTTGCTCTCTTGGAGAGCCATTAGTCTCATCAAATACAACATCGCTAGAGACTTCAACCAAACCCGATGATTTGTTGAAGACTCTATATGCCTTTGTATTTGAGTCATAACCTAACAAAAACCCTTCTACAGCTTTGGGAGCAAATTTTGAATTTCTACCTTTCTTCACCAGAATGTAGCATTTACTCCCAAAAACTCGAAAATACGAAACGTTGGGTTTGTTACCGGTTAGTAGCACGTATGACGTCTTCTTGAGGAGGTGATGAAGGTAGACTCGGTTTATGGCGTGGCAAGCCATGTTCATAGCTTCCGACCAAAACCGCTCGGGCGTCTTGAATTCTCCAAGCATCGTCCTCGCCATGTCTATGAGCGTCCTGTTCTTCCTCTCTACCACACCATTTTGCTGTGGTGTGTAGGGAGCGGAGAACTCGTGCTTGATTCCTTCCTCCTCAAGGTACTCCTCCACTTGAAGCTTCTTGAACTCGGACCCGTTGTCGCTCCTTATCTTATTCACCTTGAGCTCAAACTCATTTTGAGCTTTCCTTAGGAAGCGCTTGAGGGTCCCTTGGGTTTCAGATTTATCCTACAAAAAGAATACCCAAGTGAAGCGGGAAAAATCATCAATAATTACTAAACCATACTTACTTCCCCCGATGCTAAGGTAGGCGACGGGTCCGAAGAGGTCCATATGCAGCAGCTCCAGGGGTCTTGATGTGGTCATCACATTCTTGCTGTGATGCGCACTTCCCACTTGTTTACCTGCTTGACAAGCTGCACAAGGTCTATCTTTTTAGAAATACACATTTGTTAGACCTAACACATGTTCTCCCTTTAGAAGCTTGTGAAGGTTCTTCATCCCCACATGTGCTAGACGGCGATGCCACAGCCAGCCCATGCTAGTCTTAGCCATTAAGCATGCATCTAGACCGGCCTCCTCCTTTGCAAAATCAACTAAATAGAGTTTGCCGTCTAGTACACCCTTAAAAGCTAATGAACCATCACTCCTTCTAAAGACAGACACATCTACATTTGTGAATAAGCAATTGTATCCCATATTACATAATTGACTAACCGATAGAAGATTATAACCTAGCGACTCTACTAAAAATACATTGGAGATAGAGTGCTCATTTGAGATGGCTATCTTGCCTAAACCTTTAACCTTGCCTTGATTCCCGTCAGCGAATATGATTGAATCTTGGGAATCTTTGTTCTTGACGTAGGAGGTGAACATCTTCTTCTCCCCCATCATGTGGTTTGTGCATCCGCTGTCGATAATCTAGCTTGATCCCCCGGATGCATAAACCTGCAAGGCAAATTAGGCTTGGGTCTTAGGTACCCAACTCTTGTTGGGTCCTACAAGGTTAGTTACAATAGCCTTAGGGACCCAAATGCAAGTCTTATCTCCCTTGCATTTTGCCCCTAATTTCCTAGCAATCACTTTCTTATCCTTTCTACAAATTGCAAAGGAAGCATTGCAAGCATGGTAAATTGTAGAGTGTTCATGAACAACATTTCTTCTAGGCATATGATGAATAACATTTTTCCTAGCCAAATTTCTACAATGCATAATAGAAGAACTTGAAGCAATCATGGTATGTGAATCAAAAGCATTATAACTTCTATCATAATGAACATTCCTAGAATATCTCCTATCATGACACATGAAAGCATGGTTCTTTTTAGCACTATTAGTCATTGGGGCCTTCCCTTTCTCCTTGGCGGAGATGGGAGCCTTATGACTTGTTAAGTTCTTGGCTTCCCTCTTAAAGCCAAGCCCATCCTTAATAGAGGGGTGTATACCACTAGTGTAGGCATCCCTTGCAAATTTTAGTTTATCAAACTCATTTTTGCTAGTCTTAAGTTGGGCATTAAGACTAGCTACTTCATCACTTAATTTAGAAATGGAAATTAAATGTTCATTGCAATCATCAATATTAAAATCCTTACACCTATTGCAAATTACAACATGTTCTACACAAGAGGTTGATTTATTAGCTATTTCTAACTTAGCCTTCAAGTCATCATTGATACTCCTTAAGCTAGAAATAGATTCATGGCACGTAGATAATTCACATGAAAGCATTTCATTTCTTTTAACTTCTAAAGCAAGAGATTTTTGAACATCTACAAATTTATCATGCTCTTCATATAAAAGATCCTCTTGCTTTTCTAACAATCTGTTCTTCTCATTCAAGGCATCAATTAATTCATTGATTTTATCAATTTTAGTTCTATCTAAACCTTTGAATAAACTAGCATAGTCTACTTCATCATCACTAGATTCATCATCACTTGAAGAAGCGTAAGTAATAGTATTACGAGTGCTTACCTTCTTCTCTTTTGCCATTAGACAGGTGTGATGCTCGTTGGGAAAGAGGGATGATTTGTTGAAGGCGGTGGCGGCGAGTCCTTCGTCGTCGGAGTCGGACGAAGAACAATCTGAGTCCCACTCTTTGCCAAGGTGTGCCTCGCCTTTAGCCTTCTTGTAAGTCTTCTTCTTTTCCCTCTTCTTTTCTTGATCCTGGTCACTATCATTATCGGGACAATTAGCAATAAAGTGACCAACCTTACCACACTTGAAGCAGGAGCGCTTTCCCTTCGTCTTGTTCTTTTTGGGATGCTCCTTGCGACCCTTTAGCGCCGTCTTGAAGCGCTTGATGATGAGGGCCATTTCTTTCTCGTTGAGCCCCGCCGCCTCAACTTGCGCCACCTTGCTAGGTAGCGCCTCCCTGCTACTTGTTGCTTTGAGAGCAACGGTTTGAGGCTCGTGGATTGGGCCATTCAATACCTCATCAACGTATCTCGCCTCCTTGATCATCATTCGCCCGCTTACAAACTTCCCAAGTATTTCCTCGGGCGACATCTTGGTGTACCTAGGATTTTCACGAATAGAATTTACAAGATGTGGATCAAGGACAGTGAAAGACCTTAGCATTAGACGGACGACGTCGTGGTCCGTCCATCTCGTGCTTCCATAGCTCCTTATTTTGTTAACCAGGGTCTTGAGCCTGTTATATGTTTGGGTTGGCTCCTCTCCCCTGATCATTGCGAACCTCCCTAGTTCGCCCTCCACCAACTCCATCTTGGTGAGCATGGTGACGTCATTTCCCTCATGAGAGATCCTGAGGGTGTCCCAAATCTGCTTGGCGTTATCCAAGCCGCTCACCTTATGGTATTCATCCCTGCACAATGACGCTAAAAGAACAGTAGTAGCTTATGCATTTTTGTGAATTTGTTCATTGATGAACATGGGACTATCCGTACTATCAAATTGCATTCCATTTTCTACAATCTCCCATATACTTGGATGGAGCGAGAACAAGTGGCTACGCATTTTGTGACTCCAAAATCCGTAGTCCTCTCCATCAAAGTGAGGATGTTTACCAAGAGGAATGGAAAGCAAATGTGCATTTGAATTATGCAAAATACGAGAGTAATCAAAAGAAAAGTTCGAGTTAACCGTCTTCTTTTTCTCGTAGTCGTTGTCGTCGTCGTCCTTTTGGGAAGAAGAAGACTCGTCGCTGTCGTCGTAGTAGACGATCTTCTTGATACACCTCTTCTTCTTCCCGTCCTTCTTCTTATGACTTGAGCCCGAGTCAGTGGGCTTGTCGTCTTTTGGCTCATTGATGAAGGACTCCTTCTCCTTGTCATTGATCACCATCCCCTTTCCCTTAGGATCCATCTCTTCGGGCGATTAGTCCCTTTCGTGAAGAGAACGGCTCTGATACCAATTGAGAGCACCTAGAGGGGGTGAATAGGTGATCCTGTAAAAACTTGAAACTTAAAGCCACAAAACTTGATTAGGAGTTAGCACAATGAAATCAAGTGGCTAAGGAGAGCTCTTGTGAAGCACAATAGACACAGTGAGAACAAGCACAAGAGACACGAGGATTTATCCCGTGGTTCGGCCAAGTACAACACTTGCCTACTCCATGTTGTGGCGTCCTAATGGACGAGAGTTGCACTCAACTCCTCTCAAGTGATCCAATGATCAACTTGAATACCACGGTGTTCTTCTTTTCTTTACTCTTTCCCATTTGCGAGAAATCTCCACAACTTGGAGTCTCTCGCCCTTACAATGAGGATCAAAGTGAAAGCAATAGAGTAAGGGAGGGAAGCAACACACACAAATCCACAGCAATACGCACACACACGGCCAAGACTCGAGCTCAAATGAATATCACAAGGTTCTCACTAGAACGGAGCTCAAATCACTAAGAATGTCAAACGAGTGCGCAAAGACGGAGTGTGAATGATCAAGAATGCTCAAGGTATGCTCGGTGTTCTCATCCATGCGCCTAGGGGTCCCTTTTATAGCCCTAAGGCAGCTAGGAGCCGTTGAGAGCAATCCAGGAAGGCAATTCTTGCCTTCTGTCGACTGGCGTACCGGACAGTCCGGTGCACCACCGGACACTGTCCGGTGCGGATTTCTTTCCTATTCTGGCGCAGCTGACCGTTGAAGACTTGGAGCCGTTGGCGCACCGGACACTGTCCGGTGCACACCGGACAGTCTGGTGCCCCCATCCGACCATTGGCTCGGCCACGCGTCACATGCGGATTGCGCGGCCGACCGTTTGTTCGCCCGACCGTTGGCTCACCGGACAGTCCGGTGTCTCACCGGACAGTTCGGTGAATTATAGCCGTACACTGTTGACTTGGTTCCCGAGAGCAGCGACTTCACCGCAGACGACTCACCGGACAGTCCGGTGCACCACCGGACAGTCCAGTGATTTATAGTCGTATGCCGCCGTCGAGACTCGAGAGCAGCTAGTTGACCAGACGCCAGCCTAGCACACCGGACACTGTCCGGTGCACCATCGGACAGTCCGGTGTGCCCAAACTGAGTAGAGTCTTGGCTGCTCGAGACAAGTCTTTTCCAATTGTATTTTCTCTGATTCTAGCACTTAGACAAATATGTTAGTACACAAAAACCAATGTACTAAGTCTAGAATCATACCTTTGTGTTGACTTTGCACTTCTTCCATCATTTGGCATAGTTTCACACTTAAACCATTTGTGTTGGCACTTGATCACCAAAATACTTAGAAATGGCCCAAGGGCACATTTACCTTTCAAGCCCGCGCTCTTCGTTTTCTGCGCAGTGGGGCTGTCGATCTTGTCTTCTTCTTGCTGCTGTTGGAGGAGCACGACCTGTGGAGGTTGGCGCTCTTCAGCTATCGCTCGGCTTCAAGGATTTTCATCATGCAGCTCGGCTGCAGTCCCCTGCCAGTGGTCATCCAGAAGGATGACCACCAGCCTCGTGGTGGGGAGAAGCGAGCCGGGCTGCGGCCTCCCACCTACCCTCAGCTTCAAGGATGTTCATCATCCTTGCTGGGGTGGAAGGCGAGCCGAGTCGAGGCCCTGCCCTCCGCATGGGCTGGTGACCCGCTTCTTCCTCCAGCATTTGGAGAAGGATGTTCACCAGCCTTGCGGAGGAGGTGAACCTCGGCTACACGAGGCCTGCTGGCTGCAGGCCGTCAGCTGCAGCGTGTCTGGCCCTTTGGGCTGGATGGCTTTGGTGTCGCCTCCAACGCTGCCTCCTGCCGCCAAGCGGGGCGGAGCTGTCCGTCCACCACACGGGCGACGGTCACGCCGTGTGCAGGTCTGCCGCACCCGCAGCGTCCCTAGCGCTGCTGGCCACGTAGTTCCGACGCCGCCCGGGGGGCTGTACAAGACGTCACACGCCGTGGGGGTGGCGGCTACGTTCTTGGATGGTCTTGTCCTCACTCCTGTGGGAGGACAGGAGCAAGGACCCCTTCGCGCGCGCTGAAGCAGCCACCGTCCACCAGTGCAGAGGTGCCCGCTGTCGTTGGTGCTAAGGTGGTCGCCGCCGCTGGTGAGGCTACCCATTGCAGAGGTGGTTGCCTCCGCTGGCGAGACCATCAAAGCCACCTGCCGCCGAGTCTCCGACTCTTTGGCTTTAATGGCCTCGTTGTCGCCCCCCGTAGGAGGACAGGGGCGAGGACCTCCTCGCAATGGCGCATACCCTGAGGTGGTCGCCGCCGCTGGCAAGCCACTCGGAGCGGAGGTGGTTGTCGCTGCTAGTGCAGAGGTGGTCGTTGTCGCCGGCGAACTGTCGGTGCAGAGGTGGTCGCCGCCGCTGGTGAGGCTGCCCGGAGCTATCTTCCAGCGCGACTCCTGCTGGTGTAGCATAGTTCATTCCTGCAGAAATGGAGCTAGGGCCCCACTTGTAAGGGAATGTAATAACATATGTTTGCTTGAAAGCAGAACGTAATAACATATGTATGCAGGATTTTAGCCTGGGAAGCCAAGTTGTGTGTCCGGACCCCCCTGGATGGTGGCTCCAAGTACTAGGACACCTGCCGCAGAGTGGTGGAGTGTGCAGGCTCACGGTACGGGACCAGGCTGAGCAGCTACACGGTTCCGGACCACCCTAGGAGACAAGTGTCCATTCTCCAGAGTCGGACCCCTAGGTTGTTGGACCCATAGGACTATAGCTCCAAATACTAGGGCACCCGTCATGGAGTGGTGGAGTGTGCAGGATTTCGGGTACGGAACCAGGCTAATCGGCCACACAGGCTCCGGACCACCCCATGGAACGGGCACCCATTCTTTAGAACCAGCCCCCGGGGCTTTTTTCCTGTTTTTGTAAGGTACTCCTGAGTATTATTTATTAAGTAGTATTTAACACTTATGTATGTATCGCTCGTTCCTGCTGTGTGCGATGTTACGTTGTTGATTCCCCCTGGTACCTGGCCCCCCACCTGGGATGTAGGCTTGACGTGTCGTGGTTGGATACCAGTGTGTATGAAAGAGTTGTCAACGACTCTCGGGAGGCAGCCTTGCCGAGACATGGATCTATACACAGCTTTAGCTCAGGAGCATTAGTAATACACCCATAGGACCCATCATCTGGCACTAGCCATCCTTTGATACATGCTCGGAACTTGCAGGGTTTAGTCTGGGGGAGCCAAGTTGTGCGTCCGAACCCCTTGGATGGTGGTTCTAGGTACTAGGACACCCTTCACAGAGTGGTGAAGCATGCAAGCCCACGGTACGGGACCAGGCTGAGCGGCTACACGGCTCTAGACCACCCCGGGAGACAAGTGTCTCTTCTCTAGTTCCGGACCCCAGGTTGTCGGACCCACAGGACCTATAGATCCAAATACTAGGGTACCCATCACGGGAGCGGTGGAGTGTGCAGGCTTTCGGGTACGGAACCAGGCTAAGCGGCCACACAGGCTCCGGACCACCCTATGGAACGGGCTCCCATTCTTTAGAACTGGCCCCCAGGTTGTTGGGCCCTCCTGCTTTCGCATAGAGGTCCTAAACTACAAGCCTGGCTGTTCAATTCGGATGCCATTATGCCTGATAGGATGGGAACTGATAGGGTGGGTTAGATAAAATACAATCCGAAAACTGTAGGGTAAGACCTTGGAGCAGTAGGATAAAACTATCATAGAAGCGCATCCGAGGGGGTAAATCCTCCCCGTATACCATGACATGCATGGGTGTAGGCCAACAGGCCGGGTTTATGAGGGCGAACCTCACCGGGCTGGCGTACACGTGTGCGTTACTTGGCTAAAAAAGGGAGAAAAGTTCGACCCCTCGGACTTGCTCCTATGGATAGAACTTACAGAGATGCTACAGGGGTTAGGAAGGGGTACTCCTTCAGTCGTAGCAAGATGGTCACCCTTGGGTCGGCGTGTTTCCGTCACCTTGAAGGGTCCTTCCCAGCTGGGGGAGTGTTTGTGGAGCCCTTCTTGGCTTGGTACTTGCCATAGGACTAGGTCCCGACCCTGGGTTCCCATCTGCGTTTGACGGAGGAGCCCTCGTCCTTGGCTGTGGCCCCATCTGAGGACTAGACCCGTGGGGAGTCCAGTAGGGTTTCCGAGGGAAGACAGACTTCGGCCCCGTAGACCGGGGGACACGGGGTCCCTCCGGTGGTCCGTCTAGTCATCGCCATCGAAGTGGGAGTCTCTAGTGAAGACGTCCTTCAGGTCCCCTTCGGGTGATTGATACCCGAGGTCTCGCTCAGTCGTGGCCACCTCGCCGTCGTCGACCTTTTCCTTGCCAGGACGGCGACGAGGTGGGGAGCCGTCCTTGGAAGACTGCTCACGCCGCTCGCTGACGCGTTTTGCGAGATCAATGATCTCACGACACTCCACGACGCTGTGGCGACCGTTGGGGTGTACAAGGCATGAGCCGCTGTTACCCTTCTGCGGTCGTGGGCGTTTGTTGCGTTCGCCCTGGCTCCCGGTTGCAGCTGCGACGACCAGCGCGGTAGACTGCGGCCTCTTGTAGCCGCGACCCTTCTTTTTCTTTTTACCGTCCCGAGGGACGGCACCCGAGCCACCCATCTGGGTAGTCCCGGTTTGTGGGGCTGAGTGCCATGCACGGCCCTCGGCGGCTCTGGCGCACTTGTCAGCCAGAGCGAAGAGCGTGGGCACAGTCTCCACGTCATGTGTGGCTAGCTTTTGCAACATTTTCTTATCACGTACCCCTATTGGAAGGCCGTGATGATGGAGGCATCGGAAATACGAGGTATAGTGCCTCGTACCTTGGTGAAGCGGGAGATAAACGTCCGGAGGGTCTCTCCGGGCTCCTGCCTCACTGCATGTAGGTGGGCCTCCACGCCATGATGCTGGTAAGCACTAGCGAAGTTTGCAATGAACCGCGTGCAGAGCTCTTCCCAGGTGTAGATTGACCCTGGGGCGAGGTTCATGAGCCAAGTCCGGGTGGGCCGAGACAAGGCGACATGAAAATAAGTTGCCATCACAGCGGTGTTTCCACCTACTGATGTGATGGCGGTGACGTATACCTGCAGGTGACGGGTTTGATGTACCGTTGTATTTTTCTGGCAGGTGCGGCCTGAACTTGGGTGGCCATGATGCTGCGCGGAGATGATAAGCAAGAGCGGCACATCCCACGTCGGCTAGGGGGACACCCGCTTGGAACCGGGCACCCACTGGGGTTTGTGGTGTTTCCGCAGTGAAATCTTGGTCGAGGTTGCGGCCCTCGATGTTTTGTCGGCGCTCATGTGCCCTTTCCAGGGAGACCCAGGCATCCTCTCTCGCACGCCTGTAGTTGAGTTCTGCCCGGAGGTCGTCGGTCTGTGCACCCCTTACGGAGGGCGAGCGCACAGACGCCGTTGCCTCGCGTTGGCGCCGGGATGACCGAGGCCTGGACCTGGTCGAAGTAGAATGTGCCATGCCGAGTAGCCGGTCGACGTCGTCACGCCACTGCTTCATGGCCCCCGGTGAGGCCGTGGAGCTAGGGGGTGGCGTAGCAACTCCCTGGCTGCAGACAACACCAAAGGCGCTGCCCTTGACGGAGTCCGGGATGCTTGTGTAGGCGTGTGCTGCTGCACGGCGTGTACAGCAGCAGTCCCAGACTCAGGGCGGTCGGGTGCTCGAGCGCAGAGGATGCAACTTCTTGCTCCATCGCGAAATCCTCCGAAGTTTCGGTGCGGTGCTCGATGATTCGCACCATCATGCCGAATAAGAACACAGGCAAAACCCTAAAGCCTAGCCCCCTACCTGGCGCGCCAAATGTCGGAGAGGAAATCTACGGCCGGGTGGCGGAGTGCACCCGCCCTAAATCCTAAGATGAGGAGGGGCCTAAGCGTTTTGCCTGTTATGCGAGATGGAAGGACGAACACAAGAACACGCGAGGGTTTAGAGTGGTTCGGGCCTTCAGAGCGTAACACCCTACTCCACTGTGTGTTGGATTGCTGTGGAAGCTTGAGAGTCTGAGTGAACTTGTGTTGTAACGTCGCATGCCTCCCCTTTTATAGCTAAAGGGGGTATGCACAAAGGTACTGAGCCCCGACATATGGGCCTAGGGACAAAATGTATATAGCACTTGGAGCTACTAATGTTTGCTGCTGGGGCAATCTTCTCGTGCCCTGACACCCGAGATCTGCATATCCTCGGCGTGCTGGGGAAGCTTCTTGTATAAGGGACGATATTCATAGTGCATCGCATAGCACGGGCGCACTGTTTGGTAACAGAACTGACAGGCACGCCGCCTGCAAGGTTTCCCTAACATCGTCTGCCAGCGGAGTGGATAGGACGCATTAAATGCTGAGAGGGCACATCGTCTGTCAGCGTTGTGGCAGGCGACACGTCCTCTCCGTATTAAATGCAGAGACTGCACGGCTTTAGGGGCCTTACGTCAGGCTCCGCCCGTTGGCTTATGTCATGGGCCACAAGCCATGCGGTAGCAGCGGGTCTCCGCCTGAGCGGGGAGCGTAGGGCAAGGCCTGGACACGTGTCAGCGCCGGACCCTTACTCATGTCGGGGTTCCCCCCGTCCCGGGTCCTTGTTGTGGTCCGGACCTTACTCAGAGGAACCTGGGGCCCATCGAAGGGACCCGACATACCTTCTTGGGAGTCTTGGACTGTAATCAAAGGTTCGGGCTGTGCGTACAGGGGTCCGGTGTTCCTCCGCGGGGGTCCGGACCCGATAATGCACCCTGGGGTGTATTATCTTTCCTTGCCACGTGGTACCCCTGAACCTGCCCATGTGGTGGGGTCGGGGTGCCGTTCTCCGCGCGGCGTCTTTATACTATAGTAGGGGGTACCCCTGATTCGGGGTACCGACAGACCCGTCGGCGCGTCGCAGCCTCCGTCGCCTCTCCTCCTCTGACCCCCTAGAACTGCCTGGGGCAGAGGCACTGCTCGTAGCCCCTTTGCCCTTATCCAAAGGGCTGGGGGCCACGACAGGGTTGGCGCTGGGGGCCGCACCGACAGGCTAGGGACCCCCAGCCGATACATTAGGGATCTGGATCCCGCGAAGGGGGTCCCGACCGCCGGTCTAGCGAACTACTACACCGCTCTCGTCGAGGGTCGGCAGTGTGGCCAAAACCGCCGTTCACAGCCCTGGATCATCACAAAGCACCGGGATGTCCTGGGAGTATCAAGGATTCAGGGACAAAGGACTCACCAGTAATCCCCTTCACCAGGAGTTCTAGCTCCTCCCAGGACAGATCGGTGCCCGGCCCGTGCTGGATCCTGCCGATATCATTCGGGCCGGTGAACCAGCAGCATAGGCGCGACCTCCTCTGCAGCGACATGACCCGGCGCTTCAGGAAGTCGCCGACCACATGCATGGAGGTCAGACCACCGGATGCCAAGGTCTTGATCCTGTCCAGTACGGGTAGGAGCTCCGGCGATAGCGATGGCTTGGTCCTCCAATGCTTGCGGTCGAGGGATGGTCCGTTGCTCGGCAGGACGAGGCGGTCGTTGGCCTCGACGCTAGCAATCACCCAGTCGTCGCGTCAGTTTTCCCACCTCGCGCCGCCGAAGGTGGAGATGTAGGCTACGGCCGAATCCGGCCTCGTCTGAAAGTAGTAGGCACCAAGATGATCCTTGGCCTTCCCAGACTTGACCAGAACGAAGAAATGGCAGAAGAGTGAAGTACAAGGGGCCACCCCTACGAACATCTCATAGAGGTGGACGAAGATGGCCGCTTGGAGGATGGAGTGGGGAGTAAGGTGCTGAAGCTGGAGCCCGAACTCCTCCAACAGCAGCAGGAAGAAAGGCGAGATCGGTAGCGCCAACCCGCAGGAGATGTAGGAGACGAACAAAACGAACTCCCCGATGGCAAGGTCGCCGAGGGGAGCCGCACCGGCGTGGATTCTTCCGGTGAGCCCTGGCGCGCTCCACCCAAGCAGGCCGCGCACCAGGTTGAGCGCCGCCTCAGACTGGAAGCAGTCGGGATGAGCTAGCGAAGCCATGGCAACTATAGCGGCGCGAGCGTAAAACTGAGGAGCGTGAAGGCAAAAGGGCATAGCCGGCGGCGCGAGCAAAGAAGCACGAAGGCAAAGGGGCGCAAACGATTGGGAGAGAATGCGAAAGGGTAACTGCTGCATGCGGAGGAGAACCTTTTTTAAGGAAACCAGAGTCCTCACTCAAGGAAACCCTTCCGCGTGCCCCTCAATCGCCGCAGGAGATCTCGCCCCGACGAGCACCAAGGACCAAGACAACCCAGTCTATGACACGGGGGCCCAGGCCCATAAGTCATACGGATTGTGTGCCAGACTTTGAGTGCGAAAAGAGTGAACCACCACGCGGGGAGCGAACCGCCGCACACGATCGCGTGCCGCCACGGGGCAGCTGTGGAAGGATATTTTTAACCAAGGCGGCGGCAACGAGGCGCCCCGCGCATGGCCCGGCGAAACCGCCAGACATGGGGGCCGTGGGTCAGTCGGCCACGGGGACAGATATAGCAGTTGACGTGACCGAAGACAAATTGACAGCGCGTGCGTCGACAGACGCGCTGAATTAATGTGGCGCGTCAGCAGGCGTGCTAAGCCCCAATCACCGGTCATGCTATGTTGAGGCGAAGTACAATTTTTGGCCCCACCTGTAGGCTCGTATCCTCCCCTAAGGCAGGCTCGAGGGCCACTGTCGGTACCCTGAAACTAGGGTACCCCTTACTACTGTATCAAGACGTAGTGCCCACGCGGCTCTCTTAGTCACGTGGTAAAGGTGTTGTGTGTGGGACCAGGCCATGACTCGCCCCCAGTCTCGGGCGACTACTCTGGGTCCACAGCAGCACCCAACTCCACCACATGGGCGGGTCCGAAGCCGCCATGTGTCCAGAGAAGGTGATATACTCCAAGGCATCAACAGTAAGTCCAGACCCCCATGGGAGAGCGCCGGACCCTTGGATGTACAGTCCGGACCCCCAAGGTTGGTCTAGGACCTCCACATGTACAAGCCGGACCCCTGGAATGGGAGCCAGACCCCCCCCCCCCGTTTGGGGTCCGGGCCGCCCACAATGGATCCTAAGGTCCCAGGACAGAACATACTCGGGCCTTGAACAAGACCCAGGCGGGGGTCCGGTGCTGAAAGTCGCCTAGAGGGGGGGTGAATAGGGCGAAACTGAAATTCACAAAAATAATCACAACTACAAGCCGGGTTAGCGTTAGAAATATAATAGAGTCCGCGAGAGAGGGTGCAAAACAAATCGCAAGCAAATAATGAAGTGAGACACGCGGATTTGTTTTACCGAGGTTCGGTTCTCTCAAACCTACTCCCCGTTGAGGAGGCCACAAAGGCCGGGTCTCTTTCAACCCTTACCCTCTCTCAAACGGTCCCTCGGACCGAGTGAGCTTTCTCTTCTCAATCACTTGGAACACAAAGTTCCCACAAGGACCACCACAAGATTGGTGTCTCTTGCCTCAAATACAAGTGAGTTTGATCGCAAGAAAGAATCAAGAAAGAAGAAAGCAATCCAAGTGCAAGAGCTCGAAAGAACACAAGCAAATCTCTCTCTCTAATCACTAGGGCGTTGTGTGGAATTTTGGAGAGGATTTGATCTCTTTGGTGTGTCTAGAATTGAATGCTAGAGCTCTTGTAAGTAGTTGGGAAGTGGAAAACTTGGATGACTTGAATGTGGGGTGGTTGGGGGTATTTATAGCCCCAACCACCAAAATAGCCGTTTGGTGAGGCTGTCTGTTCGATGGCGCACCGGACAGTCCGGTGCACACCGGACATGTCCGGTGCGACAGCCACGTCACCAAAGCCGTTAGGTTCCGACCGTTGGAGCTCTGACTTCTGGGCCCGCCTGGATGTCCGGTGGCACACCGGACATGTACTGTAGAGTGTCCGGTGCGCCAGTATGGGCGTGCCTGACCTCTGCGCGCGTAGCGTGCGCATTTAATACGTCGCAGGTAGCCGTTGGCGCCGAAATAGTCGTTGCCCCGCTGTTACACCGGACAGTCCGGTGTACACCGGACAGTCCGGTGAATTATAGCGGAGCAACCGAAGTGAATTCCCGAGGCTGGCGAGTTCCTGAGGCCGCTCTTCCTTGGAGCACCGGACATGTCCGGTGCACACCGGATAGTCCGGTGAATTATAGCGGAGTCGCCTCTGGAAATTCCCGAAGGTGACGAGTTTGAATTCGGAGTCCTCTGGTGCACCGGACATGTCCGGTGGCACACCGGACAGTCCGGTGCGCCAGACCAGAGGTGCCTTCGGTTGTCCCTTTGCTCTTTTGTCAAACCCAATACTTGGTCTTTTTATTGGCTAAGTGTGAACCTTTGGCACCTGTATAACTTATACACTAGAGCAAACTAGTTAGTCCATTTATTTGTGTTGGGCAATTCAACCACCAAAATTAATTAGGGACTAGGTGTAAGCCTAATTCCCTTTCAATCTCCCCCTTTTTGGTGATTGATGCCAACACAAACCAAAGCAAATATAAATGAACTAGTTTGCATAATGTAAGTGCAAAGGTTGCTTGGAATTGAGCCAATATAAATACTTACATGATGTGCATGGATTGTTTCTTTGTTTTTAACATATTGGACCACATTTGCACCACATGTTTTGTTTTTGCAAATCTTTTTGTAAATTCTTTCCAAAGTCCTTTTGCAAGATAGTCAAAGGTAAATGAATAGGATTTTGAGAAGCATTTTCAAGTTTTGAAATTATCTCCCTTTGTTTCAAATGCTTTTCCTTTGACTAAACAAAACTCCCCCTAAATGAGATCCTCCTCTTAGTGTTCAAGAGGGTTTTGATATATCATTTTTGAAATACTACTCCCTCCCCCTTTAGAACATAATAAGATACCAATTTGAAATTGACCAATTGAAAATCTCCAAATTTTTAAAATTAGGTGGTGATGCGGTCCTTTTGCTTTGGACTCATATTTTCTCCCCCTTTGGCATGAATCGCCAAAAACGGAATCATTAGAGCCCAACGAAGTACTTTCTCCTCCTTTGGTCATAAAATAAATGAATGAAGATTATACCAAAGTTGGAGAGATGCTCGGAGTGACGGCGAAGGATGAGTAGTAGAATGGAGTGGAAGCCTTTGTCTTCGCCGAAGACTCCAATTCCCTTTCAATATACCTATGACTTGGTTTGAAAGACACTTGAAAACACATTAGTCATAGCATATATAACAGAGACATGATCAAAGGTATACTTGTGTGCTATGGGTGCAAATTAGCAAAAGAAGTTCCTGGAATCAAGAATATTGAGCTCATGCCTAAGTCTGGTAAAAGATTGTTCATCAAGTGGCTTGGTAAAAATATCGGCTAATTGATCTTTAGTGTTAATGTATGAAATCTCGATATCCCCCTTTTGTTGGTGATCCCTAAGAAAATGATACCGAATGGCTATGTGTTTAGTGCGGCTATGCTCAACGGGATTATCCGCCATGCGGATTGCACTCTCATTATCACATAGAAGAGGAACTTTGGTTAGTTTGTAACCGTAGTCCCGCAGGGTTTGCCTCATCCAAAGCAATTGCGCGCAACAATGGCCTGCGGCAATATACTCGGCTTCGGCGGTAGAAAGAGCGACCGAATTTTGCTTCTTTGAAGCCCAAGACACCAAGGATCTTCCCAAGAACTGGCAAGTCCCCGATGTGCTCTTTCTATTAATCTTACACCTCGCCCAATCGGCATCCGAATAACCAATCAAATCAAATGTGGATCCCCGAGGGTACCAAAGCCCAAACTTAGGTGTATAAGCCAAATATCTCAAGATTCGTTTTACGGCCGTAAGGTGTGATTCCTTAGGGTCGGCTTGGAATCTTGCACACATGCAAACAGAAAGCATGATGTCCGGTCGAGATGCGCATAAATAAAGCAATGAACCAATCATCGACCAGTATACCTTTTGATCGACGGATTTACCTCCCGTGTCGAGGTCGAGATGCCCATTGGTTCCCATGGGTGTCTTGATGGGCTTGGCATCCTTCATTCCAAACTTGGTTAGAATGTCTTGAGTGTACTTCGTTTGGCTAAGGAAGGTGCCCTCTTGGAGTTGCTTGACTTGAAATCCTAAGAAATACTTCAACTCCCCCATCATAGACATCTCGAATTTTTGTGTCATGATCCTACTAAATTCTTCACAAGTAGATTCATTAGTAGACCCAAATATGATATCATCAACATAAATTTGGCATACAAACAAATCATTGTCAAGAGTTTTAGTAAACAAAGTAGGATCGGCCTTGCCGACTTTGAAGCCATTTGCAATAAGGAAATCTCTAAGGCATTCATACCATGCTCTTGGGGCTTGCTTGAGCCCATAAAGCGCCTTAGAGAGCCTATAGACATGGTTAGGGTACTCACTATCTTCAAAGCCGGGAGGTTGCTCAACGTAGACCTCCTCCTTGATTAGTCCATTGAGGAAGGCACTCTTCACGTCCATTTGATAAAGCTTGAAGTCATGGTAAGTAGCATAGGCTAATAATATACGAATTGACTCAAGCCTAGCTACGGGTGCATAGGTTTCACCGAAATCCAAACCTTCGACTTGGGAGTATCCCTTGGCCACAAGTCGAGCTTTGTTCCTTGTCACCACACCATGCTCATCTTGCTTGTTGCGGAAGACCCACTTGGTTCCTACAACATTTTGGTTAGGACGTGGAACTAAATGCCATACCTCGTTCCTCGTGAAATTGTTGAGCTCCTCTTGCATCGCCATCACCCAATCCGAATCTTGTAGTGCTTCCTCTACCCTGTGTGGCTCAATAGAGGAAACAAAAGAGTAATGCTCACAAAAATGAGCAACACGAGATCGAGTAGTTACCCCCTTATGAATGTCGCCGAGGATGGTGTCGACAGGGTGATCTCGTTGGATTGCTTGGTGGACTCTTGGGTGTGGCGGCCTTGGTTCTTCATCCTCTTTGTCTTCATCATTTGCATCTCCCCCTTGATCATTGCCGTCGTCTTGAGGTGGCTCATCATTGTGTTCTTCAACTTCATCAACTTGAGCCTCGTCCTCATCTTGGGTTGGTGGAGATGCTTGCGTGGAGGAGGATGGTTGATCTTGTGCATGTGGAGGCTCTTCGGATTCCTTAGGACACACATCCCCAATGGACATGTTCCTTAGCGCGATGCATGGAGCCTGTTCTTCACCTATCTCATCAAGATCAACTTGCTCTACTTGAGAGCCGTTAGTCTCGTCAAACACAACGTCACAAGAAACTTCAACAAGTCCTGAGGACTTGTTAAAGACTCTATATGCCCTTGTGTTTGAGTCATATCCTAGTAAAAAGCCTTCTACAGTTTTAGGAGCAAATTTGGATTTTCTACCTCTCTTAACAAGAATAAAGCATTTGCTACCAAAAACTCTAAAATATGAAATATTGGGCTTTTTACCAGTGAGGAGTTCATAGGATGTCTTCTTGAAGATTCAGTGAAGATATAACCGGTTGATGGCGTAGCAGGCGGTGTTCACCGCCTCGGCCCAAAACTGATCCGGTGTCTTGTGCTCATCAAGCATGGTTCTTGCCATGTCCAATAGAGTTCGATTCTTCCTCTCCACTACACCATTTTGTTGTGGAGTGTAGGGAGAAGAGAACTCATGCTTGATGCCCTCCTCCTCAAGAAAACCTTCAATTTGAGAGTTCTTGAACTCCGTCCCGTTATCGCTTCTAATTTTCTTGATCCTTAAGGCGAACTCATTTTGAGCCCGTCTCAAGAATCCCTTTAAGGTCTCTTGGGTATGAGATTTTTCCTGCAAAAAGAACACCCAAGTGAAGCGAGAATTATCATCCACAATAACTAGACAGTACTTACTCCCGCCGATGCTTATATAAGCGATCGGGCCGAATAGGTCCATGTGTAGAAGCTCCAGTGGCCTATCACTAGTCATGATGTTCTTGTGTGGATGATGAGTGCCAACTTGCTTCCCGGCTTGGCATGCGCTACAAATCCTGTCTTTCTCAAAATGAACATTTGTTAGTCCTAAAATGTGTTCTCCCTTTAGAAGCTTATGAAGATTCTTCATTCCAACATGGGCTAGTCGGCGGTGCCAGAGCCAACCCAAGTTAGTCTTAGCAATTAAGCAAGTGTCGAGCTCAGCTCTATCAAAATCTACCAAGTATAGCTGACCCTCTAACACTCCCTTAAATGCTATTGAATCATCACTTCTTCTAAAGACAGTGACACCTACATCAGTAAATAGACAGTTGTAGCCCATTTGACAAAGTTGCGAAACGGAAAGCAAATTGTAATCTAAAGAATCTACAAGAAAAACATTGGAAATAGTATGGTCAGGTGATATAGCAATTTTACCCAATCCTTTGACCAAACCTTGATTTCCATCCCCGAATGTGATAGCTCGTTGGGGATCTTGGTTTTTCTCATATGAGGAGAACATTTTCTTCTCCTCTGTCATGTGGTTTTTGCACCCGCTGTCGAGTATCCAACTTGAGCCCCCGGATGCATAAACCTACAAAACAATTTTAGTTCTTGACTTTAGGTACCCAAACAGTTTTGGGTCCTTTGGCATTAGAAACAAGAACTTTGGGTACCCAAACATAAGTCTTGGAACCCTTGTGTTTGCCCCCAACAAACTTGGCAACTACCTTGCCGGATTTGTTAGTAAGCACATAAGAAGCATCAAAAGTTTTAAATGAAATAGCATGATCATTTGATGCATTAGGAGTTTTCTTTCTAGGCAACTTGGCACGGGTTGGTTGCCTAGAGCTAGATGTCTCACCCTTATACATAAAAGCATGGTTAGGGCCAGAGTGAGACTTCCTAGAATGAGTTTTCTTAATTTTGCTCTCGGGATAACCGGCAGGGTACAAAATGTAACCCTCGTTATCCTGAGGCATGGGAGCCTTACCCTTAACAAAGTTAGATAAATTCTTTGGAGGGGCATTAAGTTTGACATTGTCTCCCCTTTGGAAGCCAATGCCATCCTTGATGCCAGGGCGTCTCCCATTGTAGAGCATACTTCTAGCAAATTTAAACTTTTCATTCTCTAAGTTATGCTCGGCAATTTTGGCATCTAATAATGCTATATGATCATTTTGTTGTTTAATTAAAGCCATGTGATCATGAATAGCATTGATATCAACATCTCTACATCTAGTACAAATAGAAGTGTGCTCAACGGTAGATGTAGAGGGTTTGCAAGATTTTAATTCTACAACCTTAGCATGCAACATATCATTCTTAGTTCTAAGGTCGGAAATAATAGTATTGCAAACATCAAAATCTTTAGCCTTAGCAATCAAATTTTCATTTTCTACTCTAAGGCTAGCAAGAGAATCATTCAATTCCTTAATCTTAGCAAGCAAATCATCATTATCATTTCTAAGATTGGGAATTGAAGCATCACAAACATGAGAATCAACCTTAGCAATTAATCTAGCATTTTCATTTCTAAGGTTGTCAATAGTCTCATGGCAAGTGCTTAGCTCACTAGACAATTTTTCACATTTTTCAACTTGTTGAGCATAAGCATTTTTAACCTTAACATGCTTTTTATTTTCCTTGATTAGGAAGTTCTCTTGGGAGTCCAAGAGATCATCCTTCTCATGGATGGCACTAATCAATTCATTTAATTTTTCTTTTTGTTGCATGTTTAGGTCGGCAAAAAGGGTACGCAAATTATTTTCCTCATCACTATCATTATCATCACTAGAGGATTCATATTTAGTGGAGGATTTAGATTTAACCTTCTTCCTTTTGTCTTCCTTTGCCATGAGGCACTTGTGGCCGACGTTGGGGAAGAGGAGTCCCTTGGTGACGGCGATGTTGGCGGTGTCCTCGTCGGAAGAGGACTCGCTGGAGCTCTCGTCAGAGTCCCACTCCCGGCAAACATGGGCATCACCGCCCTTCTTCTTGTAGTACTTCTTCTTTTCTCTCCTCTTTCCCTTCTTGTCGTCGCCCTTGTCACTGTCACTAGATATAGGACATTTTGCAATGAAATGACCGGGCTTACCACATTTGTAGCACACTTTCTTGGAGCGGGGTTTGTAGTCCTTCCCCCTCCGTTGCTTGAGGATTTGGCGAAAGCTTTTGATGATTAAAGCCATCTCCTCATTGTCGAGCTTGGAGGCGTCAATTGGTTGTCTACTTGGTGTAGACTCCTCCTTCTTCTCCTCCGTCGCCTTAAAAGCCACCGGTTGTGCTTCGGACGTGGAGGGTTTGTCAAGCTCGTTGATCTTCTTTGATCCTTTAATCATGCATTCAAGGCTCACAAAATTCCCGATTACTTCCTCGGGAGTCATTAGTGTGTATCTAGGATTACCATGAATTAATTGAACTTGAGTGGGGTTAAGGAAAATAAGTGATCTCAAAATAACCTTAACCACCTCGTGGTCATCCCACTTCTTGCTCCCGAGGTTGCGCACTTGGTTCACCAAGGTTTTGAGCCGGTTGTACATATCTTGTGGCTCCTCCCCTTGGCGAAGACGGAAGCGACCGAGCTCCCCCTCGATCGTTTCCTGCTTGGTGATTTTGGTGAGTTCATCACCCTCGTGCGCGGTCTTGAGAAGGTCCCAAATTTCCTTTGCATTCTTCAACCCTTGCACCTTGTTGTATTCCTCCTTGCTTAGAGAGGCGAGGAGTATGGTTGTAGCTTGGGAGTTGAAGTGCTCAATTTGGGCCACTTCGTCCGTATCATAGTCTTCATCCCCTATGGATGGTACCTGTGCTCCAAACTCAACAACATTCCATATACTTTTGTGGAGTGAGGTTAGATGAAATTTCATTAAATCACTCCACCTAACATAATCTTCGCCATCAAAAGTTGGCGATTTGCCTAATGGAACGGAAAGTAATGGAGTATGCCTAGATGTACGAGGATAGTGTAAGGGGATCTTACTAAACTTCTTGCGCTCTTGGCGCTTAGAAGTTACGGACGGCGCATCGGAGTCGGAGGTCGATGTTGATGAAGTGTCGGTCTTGTAGTAGACCACCTTCCTCATCCTCTTGTGCTTGTCGCCTTTCCGATGCGACTTGTGGGAAGAAGATTTTTCCTTCTTCTCTTTGTGGTGTGAGGAAGAAGATCTTTTCTCCTTCCGTTTGGAGGAGTCCTTCTTCTTCTCCTTCCTCTTAGTGCGGGACTCTTCCGATGAAGTGCTCCCTTGGCTCGTAGTGGGCTTGTCGCCGGTCTCCATCTCCCTCTTGGTGTGATCTCCCGACATCACTTCGAGCGGTTAGGCTCTAATGAAGCACCGGGTTCTGATACCAATTGAAAGTCGCCTAGAGGGGGGGTGAATAGGGCGAAACTGAAATTCACAAAAATAATCACAACTACAAGCCGGGTTAGCGTTAGAAATATAATAGAGTCCGCGAGAGAGGGTGCAAAACAAATCGCAAGCAAATAATGAAGTGAGACACGCGGATTTGTTTTACCGAGGTTCGGTTCTCTCAAACCTACTCCCCGTTGAGGAGGCCACAAAGGCCGGGTCTCTTTCAACCCTTACCCTCTCTCAAACGGTCCCTCGGACCGAGTGAGCTTTCTCTTCTCAATCACTTGGAACACAAAGTTCCCACAAGGACCACCACAAGATTGGTGTCTCTTGCCTCAAATACGAGTTTGATCGCAAGAAAGAATCAATAAAGAAGAAAGCAATCCAAGCGCAAGAGCTCGAAAGAACATAAGCAAATCTCTCTCTCTAATCACTAGGGTGTTGTGTGGAATTTTGGAGAGGATTTGATCTCTTTGGTGTGTCTAGAATTGAATGCTAGAGCTCTTGTAAGTAGTTGGGAAGTGGAAAACTTGGATGACTTGAATGTGGGGTGGTTGGGGTATTTATAGCCCCAACCACCAAAATAGCCGTTTGGTGAGGCTGTCTGTTCGATGGCGCACCGGACAGTCCGGTGCACACCGGACATGTCCGGTGCGACAGCCACGTCACCAAAGCCGTTGGGTTCCGGCCGTTGGAGCTCTGACTTCTGGGCCCGCCTGGATGTCCGGTGGCGCACCGGACATGTACTGTAGAGTGTCCGGTGCGCCAGTATGGGCGTGCCTGACCTCTGCGCGCGCAGCGCGCGCATTTAATGCGTCGCAGGTAGCCGTTGGCGCCGAAATAGCCGTTGCCCCGCTGTTACACCGGACAGTCCGGTGTACACCGGACAGTCCGGTGAATTATAGCGGAGCAACCGAAGTGAATTCCCGAGGCTGGCGAGTTCCTGAGGCCGCTCTTCCTTGGAGCACCGGACATGTCCGGTGCACACCGGACAGTCCGGTGAATTATAGCGGAGTCGCCTCTGGAAATTCCCGAAGGTGACGAGTTTGAATTCGGAGTCCTCTAGTGCACCGGACATGTCCGGTGGCACACCGGACAGTCCGGTGCGCCAGACCAGAGGTGCCTTCGGTTGTCCCTTTGCTCTTTTGTCAAACCCAATACTTGGTCTTTTTATTGGCTAAGTGTGAACCTTTGGCACCTGTATAACTTATACACTAGAGCAAACTAGTTAGTCCATTTATTTGTGTTGGGCAATTCAACCACCAAAATTAATTAGGGACTAGGTGTAAGCCTAATTCCCTTTCAGGTGCCGACACGTGTCCGGACCTAGTCTGGTGGGTTCCGGACCTGTCCGCATATACTCCTGCTCCCCGCTCAAGCGGGGACCCGTTGCTACCACGTGGCATACTTTGCGTGGCTTAAGCCAACGGGCGGAACCTAGCATGACGCCTCTGGGCTACGAGCGCCTTCGCATTCATTACGCATAACACGTGCACATATCCATCCCACTGATAGGTGATGTGCGCAGTCCACGATACGTGGGCCGTGCTGTTATTCACCATTACTCGTACGTTTCGGCTATCAATGTTGCATGGACTGCGGTCATCAAGGCTCCCGGTGATTACTCAGGCGTTACCAGCATTAGTTACTCACATTATGCTCTTGGGCCCGCATGTCGGGGTTCAGCACCCTTGTATGTGCCTCCCTTAAACTATAAAAGGGAAGGCACACAACGTTACAGGGACAAGCTCTCTAAGTTCTTTCACAGGCTCTATAGGCTCTCAAGCTCTGACACACACTTACACATACTCTCAATACAACATGCACACAGTGGAGGTAAGGTTTTACGCTTCGGCGGCCTGAACCACTCTAATCCCTCGTGTGCTCTTGTGTTCTTGCCAAATCCACATAACAGGCAAACCGCTAAGGCCCCTCCTCATCTTAGGATTAGGGCGGGTGCATTCCGCCATCCGGCCGGATAATTTCCTGTCCGACAGAGGTAATTACAAAACATTATGGCCCAGGTCGTAATTGCACCCATTATTGTATCGAAGGCTAGGGTAATGGTGTAGTTGGGACCAACAAGTGGGTTTATCGTGCCTGAAAAAAGGCCCACCAGATCCCTATTACTCGAGCTCGGTTCTCTAGCTCCACATGTCTTAATGACCTATTTGTATACAAGGAGTTGGTCTCTATCTCATCAAATGTTTGATACTAGTTAGAAGTATTAAATATAGTCTAATTATAAAACTAGTTATAGGTTAGAACTAAAAGGTAAGACGATTCTATTAAACCTAATTAGTTCATGATTCGCTAATGTGATGCTATAATAACTATTTACTAACTATAAATTAATTAGGCTTAATAAATTATTATCGTCGTATAGTCTTTCGTCTCATTAATTATTTTTATAATTATATTATATTTAATACATGTAATTGACATCGATGTGACACATACTAATTTATAATCAGGGAACCAAACACTCTTTTAAGTCATTCTTTTACAAAGAGACTTCGAGGCTGTTTGGTTTGTATAGACTAATTTTTAGTCTTTCTATTTTAGTCCATAAATTGTCAAACACATGAACTAATATCAGGAGCGGACCCAGCGAGTGATCCATACATGCCACGACACACCCTAAATCATATAAGGTTAGTTAGCATAGTGATGTAAGTACTATATTTTAAAATTGGCAATCAAGGTTTGAGTCTAATTGATCTCTGTTTTTTTGTTTCTTTTTTATATTTTTCCTGGCACAACCTAAGCGTAGCCGCTAGATCCGCTGCTGACTAAAATATAGATAATCCATCTTTTAGTTTTTATCTATAGACCATTTATCTCATTGTTTGTCCTAATACACTATAGAATAGAAAAGGCTAGTTTAGGAACCTAATTTTCTTGATGGATTTCTATTTTCTTAAAAAAAATAGTTCATTTCTCCATATAAAAATAGAAATTCAATGTGAAAATAGAGTTTCTAAACTAACCCTTAACACGCATCAGCCACTTTAAAATAATCCGAAACGGCAACGGTAGAGTCAAATAGAAACAGCCGGCCGACCAAGAACGGAGTCGCATACACCGATACACGTCTGCCGCCGGCCGCGCATCCATCGAACTTCGAAGCCAAGATTGCCAAGT
This sequence comes from Zea luxurians, assembly GCA_029449295.1. Lineage (NCBI taxonomy): Eukaryota > Viridiplantae > Streptophyta > Magnoliopsida > Poales > Poaceae > Zea > Zea luxurians. The sequence goes on from JAOPSE010000024.1 coordinate 36,290,125, forward strand.
CATTTCCCCCAAATTCCTTTCCCCTTCGATCCTCCCTGCAAACCAAGTCTCAACGACCATGGACATCTTCCCCTGACCGCGCCCCACTGCCCCAGACGCCGTCGCCTACATCCATGAGACTTCCCGATCTTCCTGCGGCCGAGGATGTCCCAGCGCGACGTCGACTACAGGTGATTTGTACCCCCCACGCACACACTCACTCGATTCCACCGTCAAATGATCCATTCTCCGGTCGTTCTACTGGGAGGCGAGGAGTCTTAGGCCATGGATGGATGCTGTTGGGTGATGGAATTGTTATTCTTTGCTGATAGTTGTCCTGGGGATACCTTGCTTTTGGAGTGGGGATCTTGGTGTCCTGTTCTAATTTTTGAACTAAGAACCGGAATTACACAATCCATAGCCCTTGTGCTCGGTTTGATTTGTGTGCGATTGCCGATTGGCACGTCTGTATACTGTATGCATTCTACATGCCTGATCAGAAATTGGGTACGGTCTTGGCCTGATGAAGTAATCCTTAGTCTAATTGAGCTGATTTACCATCCAGGATACAGGTTGTTTGGGTGATGCACTCACGATATTCGTCACTTAGAATGTCTAACACTTTAACTTGATGGCCATCTATTTGTTACCGGAAAAAGAGTCGTGTTGCTGTAATTTGGGGGACTACACTAATTTCCAGAAGCTGTAGTGGGCTCATCCATGCAACGGTTTCGCGTGATGTCCGGATTTCTCAGGATTCACGTTGCAATATCCTTTCTGGTGGACAACCATGTTAGCATGCTACACATGAGCTTGCTGGAATGACCTTGTAAAACTTGAGTTTGTGTTGTCGTGGCGCAGCTCCTTGAAACTGAACATAAAAAGCAAGGTACAATTGTATGGTAGGTGTCATCAGTTGTCGGATTACAGTTAGCCAATGGAAACTTCAAACATAGTAAGGGTTTTGTGTTGGCGTCAGCTGTTTTGGTTCGATGTTCATCAACAACTGCAGCGATGTAGTTTGCTTACACAACTGATTCAAAATTTCTATATACATAGAAGTCTGGACCCTAGATGACTCCCCCATGTATTTATATACTGCCTCTGTCCAGTGTCTTCCTGGTTTTGTCCTAAGTCAAACAATCTAAGTTTGACTAAGATTATAGATGAAAAAATACCAATATTTATGATACCAGATACATATCGTTAAGTTTATCATGAATATATTTTTATATTAAATATATTTGGTTCCATAAATATAATTAATCTTCTTATAAACTTGGTCAAACATTAGACAGTTTGACTTAGGAGGATGAATCCAAAAGGTCACTTTTTGTTGTTAGGATTAAACCATTTATAATATTTGGAACCATAAATGTCATTATGATTGTTGTCTAATAGATAAATATGATAAAAAAGCATTTATTTCTCATTTCCTCATTAACAAAAAGGAAAATCTTCAGGCCTTGTTCGGTTATTTCACGTTCCATTGGACTGGATTGGGTGGCATTGAGATGTATTTTGACTTGCTATGGATTTAAACCGACTCAAACCTACTTAATCCATGTGAATTAACGTCAAAACAAACAAGCCCTCAGGCCTTGTTCGGTTATTCCAATTCCATGTTGATTGGAGCGTAGTGAAATGAATTGAGATAAATTTTGACTTACTATAGATTTAAACCGACTCAATACCACCCAATCCACATGGATTAACGAGAAAACGAACAAGCCCTCAAGTGGAATGATATTTCCTTCAATAGGTAAAGTGTCTGTTAACTTTTTTTTCACTGTCATAATGATACCATTTTTTTTCTTGTCCTTGTTTCCCTCAACTGCCAACTGCAATTTTTGTTTTATTTGATACAGTTATCACTAATAACAAGATGAGTTCAATGTAATACCATTGGCTTCTAAGTATCAGCTGGAATGGTCAAACATCTCTGTAATGCAATATCATCTTCTGGATACCATATATTGTATCTATGTGCACTAAGCTATCTGCTCTGCAAGCTCTGACAACAATTACATTTGTATTGACAGTTGTGGATTCTGTGGATACCCTCTAAACCTTTCATCTTCTAACCGAAGCACATCTGAAGTAGGCTCCTCATATAAGAAGTCTCTGAAGAAGGGATTGATCTCATTCATTTCCGTTGATCTAAGCCGATTTACTCAGGTGGACAAGGTATCTTGCTTTCCCCTCACCTGGCGCAGTTACAGGCCAAAAACTAAGCTTCTCTGCCGAAAATGCGGAGCATCTATCGGCTACGGATACGGTGAGCCAGCTGTTTTGTGCAGTTTTGATCCAGCAAGTTCATCTTCCTCCAGTACATCCCAGAAGTATTTAATAAAGATCCAAGCACTCCAACCTTCAGACGGGACTCAGTAAGTCAGATATGGGAAGAGAGACAATAGATGCCAGCTTAGAGAACTCCATCAGTTACCTATCTGACGACTGCTTGCTTTCTATATTTAACATGCTAGAAAGCGAGTCAGAGAGGAGTGCTTTTGGTTTGACCTGCAAGAATTGGTTCAAGGTTCGGAACCTTGGTCGGAAATCACTAACATTCCATTGTTCTTTTAACCCTGCAATAGACAAGGAGCATGCCAAGTGCATCCCTAAGGTACTGGCTCACTCACCTTGGCTTAACCGGATATCCCTTGCTGGGCTCACAGAGCTACCTGACTCAGCTCTGAGCACGCTGAGAATGTCTGGATCGTCTCTAAAATCCCTTTCATTCTACTGCTGTTCTGGTGTAACAGACGATGGCCTAGCACAGGTGGCGACTGGGTGCCCTAATTTGGTGGTGGTGGAACTCCAAAGCTGCTTTAAAATTACAGATGTTAGCTTGGAAAGCCTTTCAAAAGGATGCCGTGCTTTGAAGAGTCTAAACCTTGGTTCTTGCATGGGGCATTTCTGACCAAGGGATCTCTGGAGTCTTTAGCAATTGTTCAAGCATTTGCACACTAATCATTACAGGTTGCAGGCGTCTGTCTGGTGCTGGATTTTCAAAGGCTGTTCGAGTTCGTTTTGTTGCCTTGAAGCTGAGTCTTGCATGCTTTCTCCAGATGGTTTATTGGACGTAGTTAGTGGCAGTGGGCTCAGGTACCTGAACCTGCACATGTTAGGAAGCTTAACTGGTCTGGATGGCCTGGGTAACCTTGCTTTTGCTAAAAGCCTCTGCGTTCTGAATCTCAGGATGTATCGCTATCTCACAGATGATTCTGTTACAGCAATAGCCAGTGGGTGCCCACTGCTTGAGGAGTGGAACCTTGCTGTTTGCCATGGTGTCCATTTACCTGGCTGGTTGTACTGCAATAAGCTAAGAGTGCTGCATGTGAACCGCTGCCGGCACATCTGTGACCACAGTTTGCTGGCCCTCGGCAATGGCTGTCTGGTTCTGCATGTAAATGGTTGTGTCAAGATCACCAACAATGGCCTGGCTGATGAAGTCATGTCCATTGGCCCTTCCATTGAGAACTTGTTCCGGCTGCATTGAGGAGAAACTGTAGTTAGGTTTTCGAAGCCTGGGGCTAAAAGTTTAGTAGCTCCGTCCCATTACAGCTGATTGGTTCTTCGGTCATTATGTGCATTGTGTTTGCTCTAGTGTATACTTGTAAGATAACGAGACCCACCCTACTCATGTGGGAAACATGGGCACTGGGCCAGCCCTTTAACAATAGTGAATCGTAAATATACAAATGAGCTGAGCTTATGTAAGGTGTATTTTTTTTCCCTAATATGCTCTGGCTCTGGTTTACTGGTGCAGCAGATTGCTTACGAATTATTTATTTATTTTCAATTGGATTAGTACTGGGAGGTCTGCTTCGTCCGTTGATGGATTAGTAGATCCATGTAGCAGAACCCGCAAAAGATGAGCCTTGCTCAACCTTCATCTTGACAGCAAACGGTGTCATCATCTCCAGATACATTAAATGTTCATTAAGCTGCTATTTGGTTCAAGGTCATATTCGTCATTCCTTGGTCCACAAAGTTTGCTAGCATTGACAGAATTTGGCAAACATGGTTTTTTTTATTGTAGTTAATTTACTGAAAATGTGGGCACTAGAAACTGTTCTGGCAGGGCAGTCGTATCGAACTAGACAAAGCCTGAATCAACTGGTTCGAAAGCTTTTGCTTAATCCGGTCGTTGCACGCGCGATTAACGAGAAACAGCCGCACGTGCTGTTCCTACCAATGACAAGGGCTCTTGATCTTGATGATTGCCTCGCAGGTTTATTATCATCTGAAAATGATCATCATTAAGCAGCAGTTGGAGTATACACTTCAGTATAAACACACAAAAAAAAACAAGTCTCCCTCCAAATCATACTCTCTCCGTCTTAAAATAGAATTCATTTTAGACTAAACATACATTCATTAATCAACATATAAATATAGTTTATATATAGTTTGTATGCATGTCTATATTCATTATCATTTGTTTGAATACAGACAAAAAAAAGAGCTAAAAAGAATTATATTTTGAGACGGAGGAGAGAGTATAAAGCAACAAGACTTGGAGAACATCCATTCCATGGTGGTACTTCGATCTAGTCACTGTGCCAGTTATACAACAGTGCAGCACAGTAAAGCTACAAAGAGAGTACTCCAAACGCGAGGATAAGAGGATATCAGCACCAGTAGCCTCCTAAGCCAAGACCCATGGTAAATTGCAGAGGATGAGATACATGTCATCCAACAAGGAAAAAAGGCGAGGGACAACTTCATTTCCGTACCACAAAGCACAATAGGATCTGACAGATGGTAAAAAGTGCAGAGAGGCTCTAATTCTTTCAGAGTATCTTCCTCACTCCTCAGAGATAACTGGAGCAAGCAGTGACAGGCACCCAACTCGGACTGTTTCAGTGACCAATCCTGTAAGTCTGGCTCTCCATTCCGCAATATGTCAATGATAACCGTATAAATAGACAGAGGAAAGACTAGATCTAAGAGCTAATGAGGAATTACCCCACATACACCTACTATAACATGCTACAGCTACTTAGCCTTTCTTTTCACAGCATCAAAGGGGGTAAAGAGTGGACAAACAATGTGACACATGATGGTATTGCAACTCCCGGTAAAATCGACTAATGTTGTAAAACTCAGGGCACGAGACAGCTAAACTGACAGTTAGACTTACATGTACCAGCCGGGATGCTTGCTATCGCTTATGGTACCCTTTGATGGCGGCATTAATGCAAAGGCCCAAATGCTATTGGGCCAAGGGGAGGTTATGGCACCGTAAATGTGGATGCTCCACACGCATTGCCAGCGAAGCCAGATGCATCATCACACTGGAACTCTATGGTTTCTGGCTGCTCTATTGTGAGGGTTTCCAGTCATATTGAATGTTATTGAAGCTGCTCGCTGATCTAAATCCACCCAACAGCTGGTTTCCTATGTCATGCTGCTGCTGCTGCTGGTGTAACTGACCCAATTGCGATAGGTCATGTGCACTGTGGTTCATTCCCATCCTTGCGCCCATTGCCATCGGATTGTTTGTCATTGCTGTTCTCATCCCATGACCGAACCCACTCATGGCGCCAAATCCCATTCCTCCCATTCCCGAGTTATTCGTGACAGCATTGCCAACTAAGCAATTAACCCCATTAACACCATGGGTTAGTCCATTTGGTGTCTTCGTATCATTACCTGAGTGGCCAACACAGGATGACATCAGATCTTGCAAGATCTTCTGAACCGAGCTTTGCGAGTCGCTTGGCTCAGCCTCCTGAGGTTGAGTAGCGGGTGGCTGCATGGGAGGTATGCTTGATGATGTAGTTGGGGAGCTCAGCTGATTTGTGTTTTGAGGAGCATGCATCATGCTGTTATTGGATGTTGTCGGTGCTGGGGAAGGGAAAGAGGTAGATGGATTTGACTGCAGTGAGCTTGTAGAGTTCACCTTCGGAATAGCCACATTGCCTCCATTATATGGGCCACCATTAGTGCCGCTCATTGGATGATCTTGTCTCGAATTCATTGAGTTTTGCAGGAGTCCAACAACTGATGGTGAAGGCGCAGATGTAGAAGGTGCACAATTGAGAGAATTATTTGATGTCACGTCACCATTGGCAGAGGCAGAAGGCTGCACACCAGCCATAGGAGCAGAATTTTGGCCACTCTGGTTTGAACTCTGGGGAATGGCCTGCTTCTCCTCAGTTTGCTGCTGCGGTTGAAGAGTGCTAACCCCTGGAGTCCTCCGCGGAAAGTTATGCAGGCTATCTGAATAAACACAAACAGTAAATGTTAAAGAAGGCAGGAAATCATACCATACAGCTAGAAACTACTTCCATTCTAAAAAAACACTCAAGACCTACGAAGGTAAAACAACCCCAAGTGTTATATTAAGAAGACCTCACGCAGGTCAAGAAACCCCCGAGCCCTTGCCTCACACATACACAACACAACGGCACCGTAACCTATCTGAGAACCACCGCGACCAAAGCTGGGCCGGCCTTAGACGTGTGCTTTGTCGTGGGACAAGGAATTTTTTTAACCCCAGCTGAAATTCACTCCCACGGGGAGTTGAACTCAGGACCTAAGTAGTGCTACTCAGACCACCTAACCAACTCACCTAGAGGACCTTTCGCCTTCCATCCTAAATGATATGTCATTTTAACATTTTTAGACACATCTTTTGCTATGCTATGCTATGCACCTAGATATATGCTACCTACATACATAGTAAAGAGCAAAGGTGAAATGCAGCATAATGTGGCCAGTCACTGGTTCAGAGTGGGATCAGGAAAGTTTGAAATCACTGACCTTGAATCCCAGTTGTAAATTGTAAATGCTGACCAGATTAACTCCAGAATAGAACTACACAACTGTCCCGTCAGACCAATAAAATGCACTTTTGAGTTTGCTAATTGGCAAATTATGGTGATTAAGCACATAATACACAGGTTGCTAGTACCACATTGTTTCGTCAACTCGCCTAATGTTAGATTATCAGATTATATGCCAAAACATGGATCAACAAGGAGAACCTTGCAACAACTTTTAGATACAGGCATGTGGATCCAGGTTGTTGCAAAAGGAGCCTTGCGAGGAACGCAACTACAAACCAAACAGGCACCTAACATGGTCAAACCCTCGTGATTTGAACTGCAGCAGTTCATTACTATCCAAAGCAGCACCAAGGACGATAAAAAACACAGCACCAAGGAATTTGATAGAAGTACTGTGAAAGTATAGGATGAGATTGTCCTCACAAAAGAAAACAAAATATCATACCAATGGGTCCAGATCCAGTCTGCCTGCTGTGATCAATCAAATCCTTCATACAGTTTACGACCTCAGCAATCTGGAAGAACCAGCATTAAGATGACAAGAATAAAAGTCAGCATCCTAATATGAGCAGTAAGATCAAATAAGTTACCATGCATCAGAAGAAAATGGAAATCATCATATGCAACAATAATTTATCAGAATCATCATATGGACCAAAATCGAAAACTTTCCTACAATGCAATATTAACTTCAATTGGATAATCTAAGAACAAGCGCAAGTAAAAACTGTTCTAGATAAGATTACCTGAAGGCAGCGAACATATCGTTTTGTGTATCCTAAATCATTGACTAAAGGAACCTCCAGTGCTTTCGCCAATTGACGGGCACATGCAACAAACCTAAAACATAATATTAGGTTAAGAGAATTTGTACTTGAAAAGTTCAAAAACAGTGATGACTTGGTGGTGCAAGAAAAAAGTCAGCAAAGATGTATGCAGTTCATGAGTTACACTAAGAAGCATGCATACCTCTACCCAGATAAGACACAAGTTGACTGTTCAAGCAAAAGATAATGTGCCCAAATCAAATCATAATCAATTCAAAGCAAGATATTCATAGTGCATATAAGCCAAATATTGTAACAAATGTTTAGTGGCACACAGTAACTTCTTTACTGTTGCATGTAATTACTAGTACCTCCATCCCAAACATTTTTTTTTGATATTCTAGGTTTGTCTTGAGTCAAACTATCTTAAGTTTGACCAAGTTTATATAGAAGATTGTCAGCATTTATGACACCAGAGTCATTCTGTTCCAACAGACTAGCAAGAGCTACGGTAATCGTTAATCACTTTCTAGTGTGCGTCATTATGGTACCAAGTTAACCATGGAAATCGACAATCATAAGGATTTATCAGTGACAGACTATACTGTGAGCCCTTTGATCTTGGGTTAAGTTGAGTGCCTCATCCTTTCTGAAGCACACCTAATGAAGAGTGAGACTATTCTTGGAAATGCTCCTACAGCATAAAGTGGTGTGGTGCCCAATTGTAAGTCAATGCCATTAATGCTTGGAAGGGTTGCACACTTTCAGCACACATGCATTTGCATTTACATACCCGGGCTTTGGGTAACACCGTGACAGCCACCTAGGCATGATTTCTACATTATGCACAGCTACCCTTCGTATCGCAACATCTCTACAGCCACTTGGCATTTCAAATGCTTTACTAGTACCATAATAGTCTAGAACAACTACAAATATTTCGTGCTAACTCCAGAAACAAAGATATTACTATGATAATACTTGGGAATTGGGCTATCAATGTTTAACAACAACTATAACACTAATCTGTTCAGGAAGCTAGTTTAATGTTTAGACATATGTAAATTTGCCTACAAATCAAACTATACTATATTATAATACTCCAAGATGTTATAATTTCTGGATGCTGGAATAATAATCACCAACACACGCCACAAAGACAAATTGCCTCACTAGCTCATTTGCTTCATGTCCTTCACCAACACCCACAACCTATCTATCCTACAATCAAGCTGAATACAATCTGAATCAATTGTTGTGTAGGATAGTGCATCTAGAACTACACACAAATGAAGTCTAGAAGTACGTCCACCCTTATATCGACTTCTTTACCAGGCAGATACTAAGTTTTAGAACCAAGATATATGATGTTCAAAATGGTGACAAACAATTTGACAGTAGCAAAGAATCGAGGATGGAATGAAGTGTGTAGCACGGCAAGGGCCAATCCACTTACGAGTTACAATTATTCTGCATGTCCTGAGGAGACAAACTCGTTGAGTTCTGTGCGGCAGCCTGATACTTTTGTACAACTGCGCCAAGATTACTAACCTACATATAAAATAAAGATCAGGATGACAAAGTCTATGAAAACCTTTGTTACAAAATGCAAAATTGTGAATAAGAACTATGACCTGAGTCATCTATATTCTTGAAATACCTCTTACCTGTGGTATTATAGATCTCCGTGGAATAAGTTCTTCATGACGCCTGGCACAGAACTCCCAAGATGCGATCTTTAATAAGAAGAGGATATGAAAGAAATGTGTTTTAGCTCAAAAGGTACGAATTTGAAACGATATAAAAAAATTCGAAAGCTGAACCACGATACCTTAAGGTCTGGATTGAAAACTATCCTTAGATGTCCCTCTCGTACGACACGCAATTGCTCAAAAACACTTTCTTGGATTGCTTTCGTGTAATCCAAAATAATCTGGCCTGACGTATTCTGGGACTCATGTGGCATGTCAATGTACAAAAGTTCTTCCAGGGTACCACTGGCATATTTAATTTGGCATAGTCTTGGTAGCACCTCAACCGTTGTTTCTGTCAGAAGCAATACAGGATCAAAATAAAGCATGACAGAATTAATACAGCTATGCTTAAGATTATGAAGCTTACCAAAACCACGGCCAGGTTTCCGATTACAAATCTCACAGTGCCATACATCCTGAAAGATAAGAGCTGTATGAAAAAAATCTAAAATAACTTCAAAGGCAAACCTTTTAGATGCTAGGTCACTCCTAAGTTCAATAATGATAATGAAGATTCATTTTTTTCTAAAAAAAAGATTTCATGGCAATAGGCAACTAGACCTGAGGGAAAACTCCAGTAGTTTGACGACCGCTTCCATAAAGTGACACACACCATCTCTTTTTAGCATTTGGAGCAAAATACTCATTGACAAAGTTTCTCCAGTACTCAATGTTGTTATCCTGCATCAGAGGAGTGGATAAGATATACTGTGTTGTTAGTACCTGGCCATCAACTGGAGCACTAAATTACTCCAACAAACAAGCCACAATAAAAAAAAACTTACTTGTGGTCTGTTTTGTTGATGATACATGTAATGAGTCAATCTCTTTGCACAAGTTCCTGGCTCATAAGGAGATGACTTTCCTGGAGTTCTCATGTTTAGACTTTGTTGACGAAGTAACTGCTGTTGTTGCTGCTGTTGTTGATGCTGCTGTTGCTGTTGCAACTGGTTTCTTTGCAAAGGCAAGTTCTTTAGAATCTGTTGCTGTTGGTGCTGGTGCTGCTGTTGCATATGCAGGAGCCGTTGCTGCTGCAAGAGGGTCAGTTGAGCAGCAGCAGCAGCTTGAGGGTTTGCAATTGTGTTTGGTCCACCCATTGATACAAGGTCTGGACAATTTCGAATCTGCTTTGTCAGCTGCAACAAATGATGTTGTTGTTGTTGCTGCTGCTGCTGCAAGAAGGCTGATGAATCTGAACTTTGTTGCTCCATCTTGACTGAACTTAAACTCCTCATCATCTGGGCTTGCAACTGTTGTGGCTCAAGTTTCACACCACCAGCACTTCGCATCATCTGAGTAGGACCATTCTGTTCAGGCTGTCCCATCTGCTGCTCTGATTTGATGCTAACCATGCTTCCTCCATTCTCCAACTTCACTGTAGCCTGTGGCTGCTGGAGCTGCTGCGAGTGTTGTGGTGGCAACTGTTGCTGGCTGTAAGACATTGGTAGCTGCTGCTGCTGCTGCTGCATATCCTGCACTGCATCCATCTGCTGTTGCTGCTGTGAAGTCACTTGCATATTATCTGATCCCATCTGATTGACCAAATTAACCTGTGAGGAAGACGGGAATGACAGAGGGTCTGACCCTCCCGTGCTAATGAAATCGCTGGCACCATCCAACCCAGCTCTCTGCTGGAGTGTACTCATCTGCATCCCACCACCCTGCATCGACCCCGGACCTGGCATAGGGCCACCATTCCTGAACGTCGTCCGGTTCAGCAGGGAGGAGACATTCGAGGCGCCTCCAAGAAGACCATTGCCGCCAAACTGTGTGAGCGGGGAGACAAGCGAGGAGAAGGGCGACTGTGAAGAAAGCATGCCGCCACCACCACCTCCACCCATCCCTGGCTGGCCAGCGCCACTGAGCAAGCTGGAGCTCGTCCGTAGTAGCGACGCTGCCGCACCGCTCACTGGCTGACCGGGCCCCATCGGGTTCGGCGGGCCCGACGGCATCATCTTGGCCGTCCACCGCTCGCACCAACCACTAGGAGATCACGCGCGGCTTGTACTCACCTAGCCATCGTTTCACCACCAGCAAGCCCGCGAGATCCGCGGGAATCTAGCAGGGACGTGCGAGCATCCCCTGCGAACAAAGTACAGATTGCAAGTTAGCGACGCCAGTGTGGGATCTATGCCATTACCCCCACCGCGCAAAATCTGCAAAGGGAGGACGAACAGCACGAAGCAGCAGCGAGATGAGAGCGGACTTGCTCTACCCCAAATCCACCCCGCAACCAAGCAAAGCAACACCCGAGAAATCCACCCAGAAACCAAGCAAAGCAACACCGGGGAAACCCACCCTTCGAACTCGCCCCGAGCACCAGGAACCAACCAAATTGCGGGCACTTCGGGAGCACCAGCACCCCCCAGGACGGCAAATTAAGCGGCAGCCCCCGGCTCCCACGCCGTCCCGGCGTCCCCCGCCACGCGACAGAACGCCGCAGCAGCAGCAGCTCCACTGCTAACACACTCACCTCCGCGGCGCCCGCAGGTTCCCCGTCGCAAAGGAGCTCGAATCCGGCGAATCGAGCTGCGCGGTGGGGCGCCACACCTGGCCGAGACAAACGAGGGGGGCTGCGGGGAGCGACTCCGGCTCCGGCTAGGGTACGCGCGAGCCGATGTCGGCGGCGAGCCGGCGATGCAGCAGGGGGGGCACCAGCCACAGCACCGCCACCGCAGCCAAAAGAATCCGTTGGCCTGGTTTTGTTGTCTCGCGATGGGATTTTGTTTGCTACGCACGCTCTCTCCCTCTCTCTCTCTCTCTCTCTGTGTGTGTGTGTGTGTGTGTGTGTGTCTGTGGGGGGTGCGGACTGGGGAGGAAGCGAAGACGGGAGAGAGAAGCCGAACCAGCTAGCGCCGAGAGGAGAGAGAAAGAGATAGATGAGGGGGCGACTTTGTCTCTGCGGACGTCAGAATTCCATTGGATCTTATTAAGAGCGGCGGCCGCCGACCCGCAGTACACCTGCCTCCGGTGACTGCCACGTGGGACAGGAGGCGTACGGGGCCCGCTAGAAGGCGAGACGAGGCTAGACGGGGTGCGTGGGAGAGGGTTTGATTAGAGGCTCGAATTCCTTTTCGGTTTGCTCGGGTTGGTAGGCTATTCTCCGGGTAGTACTCTTTTCTAACGTAAAATTTCATTTCAATTCTCGGGTTTGATTAGAGTCTCCAATTCCTTCTCGCGTTTGCTCGGGTACTAGAATACCAATTAAATATTGCAACTTAATTATCAACAGGACAGTTAGTAAAATATATGAAGATTAAACAAACCACTCTGATTGAAGGTTTTACACGATTCCGAAGACATTGAAAATGAGTTGGCATGATTTTATCCCATAAAATTAATTTTATTTCATTAGATTTAATTCTCTTAAATGTTATGTCATATAAAAAAATCTGATATAGCATACTATTAAATAAATATGGATGAAACCACCATAAAACTTTCATTAAGAATAGCATTATTTTTTAGTTTGTTTATTCCTGTGAGCCGGGGTTCCAAAAGCAAATCAGAAAGGAAGCAGCCGGCCCCGGCCCTCTTATGGCAATTGCCAAAGCGCAAAAGTATGGTATGGTAGTGGTAGCAGGAGGATGCTCTCACCCGAGATGCCAACAGGTGCATACCCGATGGGTATTGCCACCCTCCTACCATACCCGTGAATAAAATTCATGTCTATTAAAAAAATCCAATCGTGCTTATACCTGTGCGGGTAACGGGTAACCATGGGTTGCTCATGCCCGATATTTTTATGACTAGACACATAGAATTTTAATTATTTAATAGATTAAACTTAGAATAAGACAACAGATAAATAAATTATTTATGACCACAATACAAGCAACTTGAATTTCACAATCAAATGTTTATTGTCTAATTATATACTAGCATCAGGATTTGAGAGGGACACAATATAACTGAGTTGGGTATATTTTACTCACGTGCTTGCGGGTTTGGGTAGCATGAATGTGTTTGGTTGGATGCGTGCTGACAGATAGGCGCGGTGTGTGCGTTGACTTCGGATAAGCATATGTTTGGATGGCTGCACGCGAGCGAGGGGGCCTGTATCTGCTGGTGCAGCACAGACTAATTTGTGGCTCTCTGCCTACACGTGCAGAAACGTGGAAAGATTGTGTCTCCCGTGAGTCAAGCTCGGATAAGCCTGTAGGTACGTATGCAGACAACCAATCATGAGGCATAAGAACGTACCCGTTGTTGGATCTTTTATGGGCTTGGCCCATTTATTGAATAAACTCTATGGTGTGTAATGGTGGAGAATACCAATAGTACCACATTGGAAGTCCAAGGGTCTTTTGCCTTGACTTATATGGTGGGATTTATTCCACTTAACTTGAGAAGTCAAGAAAAGGACAAGGGCGTGCCACACGCGCGCGCGCGCGCCGCCGCCGCCGCCGGCCGGGCCGGGCCGGGCGTGGCGAGGCGTGGCGTGGCAGGCAGGCAGGCGAGCGGGCGTGGTGTGGTTGTGTTAATTTTTAGCACTCACTAACCGCGTACGTCAGCCGAGTGACCCTGTCTCTTCGTCGGCCGAGTGACTCTCCAGCCGAGTGACTCTGTCTCTTCGTCAGCCAGCCGAGTGACCCTTCTCCTTCAGCTGGCCGACTTATGGCGTGACTCGGCGAGTGCTGGCCGACTCATGGCATAACTCGGCGAGAGCTGGCCGACTCTTGGCGTGACTCGGCGACCTTTCTCCTTCAACTTCCCTCTGCGAGAGGTTAAATAGAGGAGCACCCCTGTCACTCGGTAGATGTGAAAAACCACTTTCAGAACCACAGTCCAGCAGCCGAGTGAGGGTATTCCCATCTCGTGACTCTGCGCGCACAGAGAAGCGAGAGGGCAGGTGCCTCCGAAGCCGGTGCCGTTCGAGATCTTGCACGGGGGATCGGCAATTAGGTTTTTGGGGAGCGTCTACGCGACTGCCCAAAACATCTGCGACATGACAATTGAAGTTGGACAAGGATCTAGATCCTCGGAGCGCATGGGAGGGTATGATCAATTCATCTCCTCACTATTTTACATTCTGCAAATTATATATGTTCATACCTGCTGTTTTATTTATAGCCATAAATTTATCCAATCTGTTTTGTCGTATTATATCATGACATGTCTGATGCCTGATTATACTAGTAATATGATAAATCTGTTTGTCTTAATTTTACAGTTATGCTGTTTATGTTGCTATCTGTTTATTTTCAGTTGTTCCATAATAATACATGTTCCATGTTTATATGCTTATTATATTTCTATGATTCGTATGCTTTATGTTCTCCTGATCCATATTGTTATGGATATATTTGAGATAGTGATTTCTATAATTAAACATATTTTATATGTCATCATCATAATGTTAATTTATGGAATTAAAATGACATGGAAAATGCCTATATTTCTAACAATCCAAAAACCTAAAGTTAGGCATTTTTCTGTCAGAGGTTTTGCTGCTGTGCTAAAGCCTGATCCTTTTGACGGTAAAAACTTCTTGATATGGAAAGCTAAGATGGAATTGTGGCTAACTGCTATGTCTTGTTTTCATGCCGCTGAGGGCAAGCCTGCCAACTTACCTCCTGAGGATGAGGCTAAGTTTAAGGCTGAAGACAACCTCTTTCGAGGTGCAGTGATTAGCGCACTTGACACAAAATTCCAGAAAAGCTATATCATCCTTCCCACGGGGAAAGAGCTGTGGGATGCTCTTGTTGGAAAGTTTGGAGTTACTGACGCTGGTAGCGAGCTGTACCTCATGGAGCAGCTGTATGACTACAAGATGGTTGAGAACCGATCTGTAGTGGAACAGGCTCATGAGTTTCAGGCACTAGCTAAGGAACTCGAACTTTTTCCTTGTCCTTTGCCTGACAAGTTTGTGGCTGGCGGTATAATCGCCAAGTTGCCACCTTCTTGGAAGGACTTTGCTACCTCTCTCAAACATAAGAGACAAGAGTTCAATGTGGAGGAGCTCATTGGTACTCTTGATGTTGAGGAAAGAGCTAGATCAAAGGATAATGGAAAAGGTGTGGAGACCTCTACTGCTAATATGGTGCAGAAGAGAAACTTCCGCAAGTTTAACAAGAAGAAAAACCAAAACAAACCAGAGAACGCAAATAAACCTGTTCATACAGCACAATTTAAAAAGAAGAACAACAACAAGGGAAAGGGAGGTTGCTTTGTCTGTGGCAGTGATCAACATTGGGCTAGAGAGTGCCCTGATCGCAAGTTCACTCAGGACAAGAAATCAGCTAATGTTGTAACCACTGAAACTGGAGATGGAACATCTGGGTATGGTAATTCTTTACCATTTGTTCTCTCAGTTTGTAATTCACCTGAGTGGTGGATGGACAGTGGTGCAAATATTCATGTGTGTGCTGATGCCTCTATGTTCTCCTCCTACCAGGTCGGGAGGTCTGGCGCCTTGTTAATGGGAAATGGGTCGCGTGCTCATGTTCTTGGTGTTGGTACGGTCATTCTGAAGTTTACTTCGGGAAAGACGGTACCATTGAAGAGCGTGCAGCATGTGCCCTCTATCAAGAAGAATCTCGTTAGCGCATCTATGCTATGTCGAGATGGATACAAAGTTGTTCTTGAGTCTAATAAATGTGTTGTGTCGAAACATGGTACTTTTGTTGGTAAAGGATATGATTGCGGAGGGTTGTTCCGCTTATCACTGCATGATGTGTGTAATAAACTCGTGAATTCTGTTCATTTTTCTGATGAGTCGGATTTATGGCATTCACGTTTTTGTCATGCAAGCTTTGGCTGTCTTATGCGGTTAGCAAATATAAATTTAATTCCTAAATTTAACTTGGTCAAAAAGTCTAAGTGCCATGTGTGTGTTGAATCAAAACAACCCCGCAAGCCTCACAAGGCTGCTGAGGCGAGGAGTTTGGCACCTCTAGAACTTGTTCATTCTGATCTGTGCGAGATGAATGGAATTTTGACCAAAGGTGGTAAAAGATACTTTCTCACTTTTATAGATGACTCCACTAGATTTTGCTATGTGTATCTCTTAAAAACAAAAGATGAAGCGTTCAATTATTTTAAGGCCTACAAAGCTGAAGTAGAGAACCAACTTGAGAGGAAAATAAAACGTTTAAGGTCCGACCGAGGTGGAGAATATTTCTCTAATGTGTTCGATGAGTTCTGCGTGGAACATGGTATTATTCATGAGAGGACACCGCCATTCTCACCACAATCCAATGGGATTGCTGAAAGGAAAAACCGCACTCTAACAGATTTGGTGAATGCCATGTTGAGTACAGCGGGATTATCCAAGGCATGGTGGGGTGAGGCGATTTTGACAGCATGTCATGTCCTGAATAGAGTTCCAACAAAGAACAAAGAGATCACTCCATTTGAGGAATGGGAAAAGAGAAGAGTAAATCTCTCATATTTGCGCACTTGGGGTTGCTTGGCTAAAGTGAATGTGCCAATCAACAAAAAGCGTAAACTTGGGCCTAAAACTGTTGACTGTATATTCCTTGGGTACTCTTTTCACAGCACTGGGTATAGGTTCTTAATTATAAAATCTGATGTGCCTGATATGTATGTTGATACTATCATGGAATCAAGAGACGCAACATTTTTTGAGAATGAGTTTCCCATGAAGAATACACCTAGTGATACAAGTCATGAGACTATAATTCCCCATGAGCACGAACTGTCGATTCCTATAGATCATGCTGAGGATTCTCACGTGCACATCCCTGAGGAGGATGACACTATAGTCACTCGAAAGAGTAAGAGACAGAGGGTTGCAAAATCCTTTGGTAATGACTTTATAGTGTACCTTGTGGAAGACACACCAACTACCATTAGTGAGGCATATTCCTCTCCTGATGCTGACTTATGGAAGGAAGCAGTAAGGAGTGAGATGGAATCTATTATGTCTAATGGAACTTGGGAGGTCGTTGACCGTCCTTATGGTTGTCAACCTATAGGTTGCAAATGGATCTTTAAGAAAAAGCTTAGGCCTGATGGTACAATCGAGAGGTACAAGGCAAGGCTTGTGGCCAAAGGATATACCCAAAAGGAGGGTGAAGATTTCTTTGATACCTACTCACCAGTGGCTCGATTGACTACGATTCGCACACTAATAGCCGTGGCAGCCTCTTATGGTCTTATCATTCATCAGATGGATGTTAAGACAGCTTTCCTTAATGGAGAGTTGGATGAGGAGATCTACATGGATCAGCCAGAAGGGTTCATTGCGGATGGTCAAGAGAACAAGGTGTGCAGGTTGATAAAATCATTGTATGGCCTAAAACAAGCACCTAAGCAATGGCATGAAAAGTTTGATAATACTCTTACAGCAGCTGGCTTTGTTGTAAATGAATCTGACACGTGTGTATACTATCGGTATGGTGGGGGTGAGTCTGTTATGCTATGTCTTTATGTTGATGACATTTTGATCTTTGGATCAAATCTCAATGTGATTGAGGAAGTTAAAAATCTTCTATCGAGCAATTTCGAGATGAAAGATTTGGGAGAGGCTGATGTCATTCTAAACATCAAGCTTGTTAGAGAAGCTGATGGTGGGGTAACTTTGTTACAATCCCATTATGTGGAAAAGGTATTGAGTCGCTTTGGTTTTAGTGACTGTGATCCTGCTCCAACACCTTATGACCCTAGTGTGCTATTAAGAAAGAATCGGAGAATAGCAAGGGATCAATTGACATACTCCCAGATCATTGGCTCGCTCATGTACCTTGCAAGTGCAACAAGGCCAGACATCTCTTATGCTGTGAGTAAGCTAAGTCGGTTTGTGTCGAAACCAGGAGATGATCACTGGCGTGCTCTTGAGAGAGTGTTGCGGTATTTGAAAGGTACTATGACATACGGTATTCATTATACCGGAAACCCAAAAGTGCTGGAAGGCTATTGTGATGCCAACTGGATTTCTGATGCTGATGAGCTTTATGCCACAAGCGGATATGTGTTTCTGTTTGGAGGTGGCGCTGTTTCCTGGAAGTCTTGCAAGCAGACTATCTTAACAAAGTCTACAATGGAAGCAGAACTCGCAGCATTAGACACTGCTGGGGCTGAGGCCGAGTGGCTTCGTGATTTCCTATTGGACTTACCGGTAGTTGAAAAACCGATACCGGCTATTTCCATGAACTGTGACAACCAAACGGTGATTACAAAGGTTAACAGTTCTAGGAATAACATGAAGTCTACAAGGCATGTTAAGAGGAGATTGAAATCTGTCAGAAAGTTGAAAAACTCCGGAGTTATAACTGTGGATTATGTTCACACATCGAACAATCTGGCAGATCAATTCACTAAGGGTCTATCACGCAATGTGATAGAAAGTGCATCGAGGGAAATGGGTATGAGACCCATGTGAGATCTACTCTAGTGGTAACCTGCTCTATGTGATCGGAGATCCCGTGAAGTAGAGTGGAGAAACAAGCTAGGAGTAGGTTGTGAGGAAAGATCCCTTTCTTAACTCATTTCTGATGCACATCTTTCCTATCTGTAAGGCAGGATGGTATTTACCTTAATGTATTCCAAGAGTCTTATAAAGGTGAGATGTTGTCCTACAGAACATCTTTTGAGGAATACACCTATATGAGTCAGACTGCTAGTCACAGTCTATGGGACTTGGGTAATCCCTAAATACTCATGAAAGGCACTGAAGTGTGACTTATATGCTTCTAAACAGCGGGAATACCCTTCTGCAGCCAAGTATCAGCAAAGGATTTGAGTGAATCTTATTTCGCACAAAACTGTCAATTCAAGGCTTAGTCCATTGTTCAGTTGTGAATGAGTGAAACTCTTATTCTAGATGGATGTTCAACTTAACAGTCTCCATCGAAACACTGGTATATCAAAGGATTGTGATTCTGATACTTCATCATTACAAACCCTAGAGTTTGGTGGGGATTGTTGGATCTTTTATGGGCTTGGCCCATTTATTGAATAAACTCTATGGTGTGTAATGGTGGAGAATACCAATAGTACCACATTGGAAGTCCAAGGGTCTTTTGCCTTGACTTATATGGTGGGATTTATTCCACTTAACTTGAGAAGTCAAGAAAAGGACAAGGGCGTGCCACACGCGCGCGCGCGCGCGCCGCCGCCGCCGCCGGCCGGGCCGGGCCGGGCGTGGCGAGGCGTGGCGTGGCGAGGCAGGCAGGCAGGCAGGCAGGCAGGCAGGCGAGCGGGCGTGGTGTGGTTGTGTTAATTTTTAGCACTCACTAACCGCGTACGTCAGCCGAGTGACCCTGTCTCTTCGTCGGCCGAGTGACTCTCCAGCCGAGTGACTCTGTCTCTTCGTCAGCCAGCCGAGTGACCCTTCTCCTTCAGCTGGCCGACTTATGGCGTGACTCGGCGAGTGCTGGCCGACTCATGGCATAACTCGGCGAGAGCTGGCCGACTCTTGGCGTGACTCGGCGACCTTTCTCCTTCAACTTCCCTCTGCGAGAGGTTAAATAGAGGAGCACCCCTGTCACTCGGTAGATGTGAAAAATCACTTTCAGAACCACAGTCCAGCAGCCGAGTGAGGGTATTCCCATCTCGTGACTCTGCGCGCACAGAGAAGCGAGAGGGCAGGTGCCTCCGAAGCCGGTGCCGTTCGAGATCTTGCACGGGGGATCGGCAATTAGGTTTTTGGGGAGCGTCTACGCGACTGCCCAAAACATCTGCGACATGACAATTGAAGTTGGACAAGGATCTAGATCCTCGGAGCGCATGGGAGGGTATGATCAATTCATCTCCTCACTATTTTACATTCTGCAAATTATATATGTTCATACCTGCTGTTTTATTTATAGCCATAAATTTATCCAATCTGTTTTGTCGTATTATATCATGACATGTCTGATGCCTGATTATACTAGTAATATGATAAATCTGTTTGTCTTAATTTTACAGTTATGCTGTTTATGTTGCTATCTGTTTATTTTCAGTTGTTCCATAATAATACATGTTCCATGTTTATATGCTTATTATATTTCTATGATTCGTATGCTTTATGTTCTCCTGATCCATATTGTTATGGATATATTTGAGATAGTGATTTCTATAATTAAACATATTTTATATGTCATCATCATAATGTTAATTTATGGAATTAAAATGACATGGAAAATGCCTATATTTCTAACACCCGTACCCCGCAAACCGTCTACGAAGTACAAGTACTTGTTCCATGTAGCACGTTTTATACTTTATTTAATATAATTAAATAACGTTAAGACTTATGTAAGTAGTAATTGTATTATGCTTTAATCCCACACAAGATTTTAACTGAACGTTGACTCGTTTATATAGTTAGAATCTGTCGATTTATGTTAAGAAATTGAAGGATGAGCATGGCACATGTGTGTTGTGGTGAGACTGTGCCCGAGGCCGATACGTCATGATGACACGAGTTTTATGGGGCGTGGTGATGACACTGGTAAATATGGTTGTTGGTTCCCAAACCACTTCATGTCCGCCTACATAAGAGAACACACATGTTTTATATTTTATACTGGCCACTTGTTCGTGCTTTGCTACGATTGCTAACCCTTTTTTGTTTTTATCCGCACAATATAAGACGTGCTCTCTCTATGTATACGTATATTGATGCAGTGATATCGAGAAAACTAAATATATTTCTTGATCTTTAAATCAGAGGTGATTACGTCTTATATATTGGGACGAAGAGAGTTTCAAACACTAAGATACATGTGGTCTGTTGATTAGCCCCAAATTTCTGGAGTATGAGGTGTGGGTTCGAGTGCACTCTCTGCACTATTTTTTGCGCAGTGTTGGTGGGCAGGCCAGAGTGTCCGTGTGGAGGGTAGCATCGGGTGCCCACAGTAGGTTCTTAATAGAGTAGTATAGATTGTTTATTTCAAAATACTAAGGTACATATGGTCTGCTGGTTAGCACCAAACGCTCTACACTATTTTTTGCGTAGTGTGGTGAACGGGCCTAGGGTGTCAGCACGGATGGTGAATTTATGGTAGCATCAGATGCCCACATTAGATTCTTATAGAGTAGTATAAATTATATACTTAAATATAAAGTTATAAATAGAAACTGTAGCAATATACGATCACTTTGCTAGTTTGTTTAATATATCTATTCATCTTTCATGTCATGGTAATTTCACGTGTCTGGTCATAGGAACGTCTAGTGAAAACTCCTCCTTAGCATCCTTTCTTTTTCTACTTTGGAAACCAATTCACTCATGTTATCAACAATTCACCCTATTCTAATTCCTAGGCACACAGAAATAGGCACACAGAAAGCCTCCTAAATCAGCGACATTCAGGAGTTCACTTTCTCGTGTGAAGGTTGGCAATTAGGTTTTTGGAGAGGGTTCATTGACGGCACAAGTGATTGCTTCATTCTCGTCTCCATGGTGGCAACCTCGATGGTGATCGACATTATGATTTCTCTGCACTACATCATATAGGACTAATAACCCAGCAGACGCTATGTCGACTAACATAATTGGGTCTAATATCGTTGTAGCATCTCAAATCTATTCCCTAGAACCATTTGTTTTCAAATAAAACTCTTAGAGAGTGTGAGAAACATTCTCATACTTAAAAGTTTAACTTTTTGTTAGTGCATTTATTCTTGGAGCATGATTTTTGTTTGTCAAATTTTGGAAGGATTTGTTGTCATATTCCATTGATATAAGGATCTCATTTTTCTTTTCTTAGAAAAAGATTCAAACCTTTATTTACTTTGAAGTTGATATTTTTTGGGGTAAACATTATTTCCAAAGTTATTATATAGTTTTCTAGAATTTCAAAATATGTGTGTTCATCCCTCCCAAGAAAAGGATTTAGAAAAAGGAAAGGGTTTGAAGAAAGAAAAGAAAAAGAAATTCTCCATCCCCTAAGCCAGCCATTGGCCTATTTCGGTCCAGATAGAGATAGCCCATCATACCGCATATGTGCTCCCTCTCTCTCTCGGACTGACAGGCAAGTCCCGCCTCCCCTGTCTCTCTATCGTGTGGGCCGATCATAAGTGGTGTATAATCTTACCTTTAAATTCGTTTTGTTCGTCTCATAACCCACAAAAAAGGCCAAAAATAACCAAACATTTTGTCATAACTTTAAAAATCATTAGTGTATACTGACCTATAGACTTCGTCTTAGCATTTACACAAATTGGTTTCAGATTCCACCGTATTGAGTTTGGGTCCTAGGTCAAGGTCTTGTTGTTGGTTTAGATTTGTTTTTGGCTCAGTTTGATCTTTTTTGTCCGCTACCATCTCATAAATTCAATCTCTAAAACAGATCTCATTATTTTCATCTCATTATCTCGTCTTTGTCATATTAATTTATGTCTGAAAGGGAAATAGGCTTACACCTTTTCTTAATTGATTTTGGTGGTTGAATTGTCCAACACAAATAATTGGACTAACTAGTTTGCTCTAGATAATAAGTTTTACAGGTGCCAAAGGTTCACAATAGACCAATAAAATGACCAAGAAAGGGTTCAAACAAAGAGAGCCAAAGACAACCGAAGTGTGCCCTGGTCTGGCGCACCGGACTGTCCGGTGTGCCACCGGACAGTGTCCGGTGCACCACCGGATAGTGTCTGGTGTACCAGAGAACTCGACACTGAACTCGCTACCTTCGGGAAAATGGAGGCCGCTCCGCTATAATTCACCGGACCGTTCGGTGTATGCACCGGACAGTGTCCGGTGGCACACCGGACTGTCCGGTGTGCCAGCGGAGCAACGGCTACTTCGCGCGCAACGGTCGACTGCAACGCATTTAATGCGCGCCTGCGCGCGCAGAGGTCAGAGCATGCGCAGCAGGCGCACCGGATAGTCTACAGTACTTATCCGGTGCACCACCGGACAGCCAGAAGACCCCACCTATCCGAGCTCCAACGGTCGAACCCTAACGGCCGGGTGACGTGGCTGGCGCACCGGACAGTGTCCGGTGGCGTACCGGACTGTCCAGTGCGCCATTCGACAGCAGCCTCCACCAAACGGCTAGTTTGGTGGTTGGGGCTATAAATACCCCAACCACCCCACCATTCATTGCATCCAAGTTTTCCAGCTTCCAACTACTTACAAGAGCTATAACATTCAATTCTAGACACAACCAAAGAGATCAAATCCTCTCCCAAGTCCGGAATCACTCCAAATCAAATAGTGACTAGAGAGAGCGACATTTGTGTTCATTTGAGCTCTTGCGCTTGGATTGCTTCTTTTCTTTCTTATTCTTTCTTGTGATTCACTCACTTGTAACCGAGGCAAGAGACACCAATTGTGTGGTGGTCCTTGCGGGGACTTAGTGTCCCGTGTGATTGAGAAGAGAAGCTCACTCAGTCTAAGTGACCGTTTGAGAGAGGGAAAGGGTTGAAAGAGACCCGGTCTTTGTGACCACCTCAACGGGGAGTAGGTTTGCAAGAACCGAACCTCGGTAAAACAAATCCTTATGTCACACTCTTTATTTGCTTGCGATTTGTTTTTCACCCTCTCTCTCGGACTCGCTTATATTTCTAACGCTAACCCGGCTTGTAGTTGTGATTAACTTTGTAAATTTCAGTTTCGCCCTATTCACCCCCCCTCTAGGCGACTTTCAATTGGTATCAGAGCCCGGTGCTTCATTAGAGCCTAACCGCTCGAAGTGATGTCGGGTGATCACGCCAAGAAGGAGATGGTGACCGGCGACAAGCCCGCTACAAGCCACGGGAAGGCTCCATCAGGAGAGTCCCACAACAAAGGGAAGGAGAAGGAATCCTCTTCCCACAAGTCGCATCGGAGTGGCGACAAGAAAAAGAAGATGAGGAAGGTGGTCTACTACGAGACTGATTCTTTATCGCCATCCACCTCCGGCTCCGACGTGTCGTCCATAACTTCTAAGCGCCATGAGCGCAAGAAGTATAGTAAGATTCCCTTACGCTACCCTCGTATTTCAAAGCGTACTCCTTTACTCTCCGTTCCATTAGGCAAACCACCGGTTTTTTACGGTGAAGATTATAATATGTGGAGTGACAAAATGAGGCATCATCTAACCTCACTCCACACAAGCATTTGGAATGTTGTTGAGTTTGGTGTACAGGTACCATCCGTAGGGGATGAAGATTATGATTCGGACGAAGTGGCCCAAATCCACCACTTCAACTCCCAAGCCACTACTATACTCCTCGCCTCTCTAAGTCGAGAGGAGTATAATAAGGTGCAAGGGTTGAAGAGCGCAAAGGAAATTTGGGACGTGCTCAAGACCGCGCACGAAGGAGACGAGGTGACCAAGATCACCAAGCGGGCAACGATCGAGGGGGAGCTCGGTCGCTTCATGCTTCACCAAGGAGAGGATCCACAAGCCATGTACAACCGCTTGAAGACCTTGGTGAACCAAGTGCGCAACATCGGGAGCACCAAATGGGATGACCATGAGATGGTCAAGGTTATTCTAAGATCCCTCGTTTTTCTTAACCCTACACAAGTTCAATTAATTCGAGGTGATCCTAGATATAAGCTAATGTCTCCCGAGGAGGTTATAGAAAAGTTTGTGAGCTTTGAGCTAATGATTAAAGGCTCAAAGAAAATCATCGAGCAAGGCACCTCCTCCATGCCCGAGGCACAACCCGTCGCATTTAAGGCAACGGAGGAGAAGAAGGAAGAGTCTACACCAAGTAGGCTCCCCATCGACGCCTCAAAGCTCGACAATGAGGAGATGGCTTTAATCATCAAAAGCTTTCGACAAATCCTCAAGCAAAGGAGGGGGAAGGACTACAAGCCCCGCTCCAAGAAGGTTTGCTACAAGTGTGGTAAGCCCGGTCACTTTATTGCAAAATGTCCTATCTCTAGTGACAATGACAGGGGCGACGACAAGAAGGGAAGAAGAAAGGAAAAGAAGAGGTACCACAAGAAGAAGGGTGGCGATGCCCATGTGTGCCGCGAGTGGGACTCCGACGAGAGCTCCACCGACTCCTCCTCCGACGAGGACGCCGCCAACATCGCCGTCAACAAAGGACTTCTCTTCCCCAACGTCGGCCACAAGTGCCTCATGGCAAAGGACGGCAAAAAGAAGAAGGTTAAATCTAAATCCTCCACTAAATATGCCACCTCTAGTGATGAGGCAAATTCTAATGATGATGAGGATGATTTATTTGCTCTTTTTGCCAACCTTAACATGCAACAAAAGGAGAAGCTAAATGAATTGATTAGCACTATTCATGATAAGGATGATCTCTTGGATAGCCAAGAGGACTTCCTAATTAAGGAAAATAAGAACCATGTTAAGGTTAAGAATGCTTATGCTCTAGAAATGAAAAAATGTGAAAAATTAACTACTGAGTTAAGCACTTGTCATGATTTGATTGCCAACCTTAGAAATGAAAATGCTAGATTAATTGCTAAGGTTGATTCAAATTTTTGTGATGATGCATATGCCAATCTTAGAAATGATCATGCTATTTCTATTGCTAAGATTGAAAAATTAAATGCCTCTCTCACTAGCCTTAGAATTGAAAATGAAAAATTGATTGCTAAGGCTAAAGACTTAGATGTTTTCAATGCTTCCATTTCTGATCTTAGAAGTGAAAATGAAATTTTACATGCTAAGATTGTTGAACTAAAAACTTGCAAACCCTCTACATCCACCATTGAGCATGTTTCTGTTTGCACTAGATGTAGAGATGTTGACATTGATGCTATTCAAGATCACATGATTTTAATTAAACAACAAAATGATCATATAGCAAAATTAGATGCTAAAATTGCCGAGCATGAACTAGAAAATAAAAAAATTAAATTTGCTCGTAGTATGCTTTATAGTGGGAGATGCCCTGGCATCAAGGATGGCATTGGCTTCCAAAAGGGAGACAATGTCAAACTTAATGCCCCTCCTAAAAATTATCTAACTTTGTTAAGGGCAAGGCTCCCATGCCTCAGGATAACGAGGGTTACATTTTGTACCCTACCGGTTATCCCGAGCATAAGATTAGGAGAATTCATTCTAGGAAGTCTCACTCTGGCCCTAATCATGCTTTTATGCATAAGGGTGAGACATCTAGTTCTAGGCAATCAACTCGTGCTAAATTACCTAAGAAGAAAACTCCTAGTGCATCAAATGAACCTAGCATTTCATTTAAAACTTTTGATGCATCCTATGTTTTAACTAACAAATCCGGCAAAGTAGTTGCCAAGTATGTTGGGGACAAACACAAGGGATCAAAGATTTGTGTTTGGGTACCCAAAATTCTTGTATCTAATGTCAAAGGACCCAAAACTGTTTGGGTACCTAAAATCAAGAACTAAATTTGTTTTGTAGGTTTATGCATCCGGAGGCTCAAGTTGGATCATCGATAGCGGGTGCACAAACCACATGACAGGGGAGAAAAGGATGTTCTCCTCCTATGAGAAAAACCAAGATCCCCAACGAGCTATCATATTCGGGGATGGAAATCAAGGTTTGGTCAAAGGATTGGGTAAAATTGCTATATCACTTGACCATTCCATTTCCAATGTTTTTCTTGTTGATTCATTAGATTACAATTTGCTTTCTGTTTCTCAACTATGCAAAATGGGCTACAACTGTCTATTTACTGATGTAGGTGTCACTGTCATTAGAAGAAGTGATGATTCAGTAGCATTTAAGGGAGTGTTAGAAGGTCAGCTATACTTAGTTGATTTCAATAGAGCTGAACTCGACACTTGCTTAATTGCTAAGACTAACATGGGCTGGCTCTGGCATCGCCGACTAGCACATGTTGGGATGAAGAATCTTCATAAGCTTCTAAAGAGAGAACACATTTTAGGACTAACCAATGTTCATTTTGAGAAAGACAGGATTTGCAGCGCATGCCAAGCCGGGAAGCAAGTTGGCGCTCATCATCCACATAAGAACATCTTGACGACTGATAGGCCGCTCGAGCTCCTCCACATGGACCTATTCGGCCCGATCGCTTATATAAGCATCGGCGGGAGTAAGTACTGTCTAGTTATTGTGGATGTCTATTCTCGCTTCACTTGGGTATTTTTTTACAGGAAAAATTTCAAACCCAAGAGACCTTAAAGGGATTCTTGAGACGGGCTCAAAATGAGTTCGGCTTAAGGATCAAGAAAATTAGAAGCGATAATGGGACGAAGTTCAAGAATTCACAAATTGAAGGCTTCCTTGAGGAGGAGGGCATCAAGCATGAGTTCTCTTCTCCCTACACGCCACAACAAAATGGTGTAGTGGAGGGGAAGAATAGAACTCTATTAGACATGGCAAGAACCATGCTTGATGAGTACAAGACTTCAGATCGATTTTGGGCCGAGGCGGTCAACACCGCCTGCTACGCCATCAACCGGTTGTATCTACACCGAATCCTCAAGAAGACATCCTACGAACTCCTCACCGGTAAAAAGCCCAATGTTTCATATTTTAGAGTCTTTGGTAGCAAATGTTTTATACTTGTTAAAAGAGGTAGAAAGTCCAAATTTGCTCCTAAGGCTGTAGAAGGCTTTTTACTAGGATATGATTCAAACACAAGGGCATATAGAGTCTTTAACAATTCCACTGAACTAGTTGAAGTTTCTTGTGACATTGTGTTTTATGAGACTAACGGCTCTCAAGGAGAGCAAATTGATCTTGATGAATTAGAAGATGAAGAGGCTCCGTGCGTCGCGCTAAGGAACATGTCCATTGGGGATGTGTGTCCTAAGGAATCCAAAGAGCCCATTCAAACACAAGATCAACCATCCTCCTCCATGCAAGCATCTCCACCAACTTAAGATGAGGATGAGGCTCAAGATGATGAAGAAGAAGATCAAGAAGATGAGCCACCTCAAGACGATGGTAATGATCAAGGGGGAGATGCAAATAATCAAGACAAGGAGGATGACCAAGTTCCAAGACCGCCACACCCAAGAGTCCACCAAGCAATCCAACGAGATCACCCCGTCAACACCATCCTCGGCGACATTCATAAGGGGGTAACCACTAGATCTCGTGTTGCACATTTTTGTGAGCATTACTCTTTTGTTTCCTCTATTGAGCCACACAGGGTAGAGGAAGCACTCCAAGATTCGGATTGGGTGATGGCGATGCAAGAGGAGCTCAACAACTTCACAAGGAATGAGGTTTGGCATTTAGTTCCACGCCCTAACCAAAATGTTGTAGGGACCAAGTGGGTCTTCCGCAACAAACAAGACGAGCATGGTGTGGTGACAAGGAACAAAGCCCGACTTGTGGCCAAGGGATATTCACAAGTCGAAGGTTTGGATTTCGGTGAAACCTATGCACCCATAGCTAGGTTTGAGTCAATTCGCATTTTACTTGCCTATGCTACTTACCATGGCTTCAAGCTTTATCAAATGGACGTGAAGAGTGCTTTCCTCAATGGACCAATCAAGGAAGAGGTCTATGTTGAGCAACCTCCTGGCTTTGAAGACAGTGAGTATCCTAACCATGTTTATAGACTCTCTAAGGCGCTTTATGGGCTCAAGCAAGCCCCAAGAGCATGGTATGAATGCCTAAGAGATTTTCTTATTGCTAATGGATTCAAAGTCGGAAAAGTCGATCCTACACTCTTTACTAAAACACTTGAAAATGATTTGTTTGTATGCCAAATTTATGTTGATGATATCATATTTGGGTCTACTAACGAATCTACATGTGAAGAGTTTAGTAGGATCATGACACAAAAATTCGAGATGTCGATGATGGGGGAGTTGAAGTACTTCTTAGGATTTCAAGTGAAGTAACTCTAAGAGGGCACCTTCATTAGCCAAACGAAGTACATTCAAGACATTCTAACCAAGTTTGGGATGAAGGACGCCAAGCCCATCAAGACACCCATGGGAACTAATGGGCATCTCGACCTCGACACGGGAGGTAAATCCGTAGATCAAAAGGTATACCGGTCGATGATAGGTTCCTTACTCTATTTATGTGCTTCATGACCGGATATTATGCTTTCCGTATGCATGTGTGCAAGATTCCAAGCTGATCCTAAGGAAGCTCACCTTAGGGCCGTAAAACGAATCTTGAGATATTTAGTTTATACTCCTAAGTTTGGCCTTTGGTACCCCAGGGGATCCACATTTGATTTAATTGGTTATTCCGATGTCGATTGGGCAGGGTGCAAAATTAATAGAAAGAGCACATCGGGGACTTGCCAATTCTTGGGAAGGTCTCTGGTGTCTTGGGCTTCAAAGAAGCAAAATTCTGTGGCTCTTTCAACCGCCGAAGCCGAGTATATTGCCACAGGACATTGTTGCGCGCAATTGCTTTGGATGAGGCAAACCCTTAGGGACTATGGTTACAAATTAACCAAAGTTCCTCTTCTATGTGATAATGAGAGTGCAATCTGCATGGCGGATAATCCCATTGAGCATAGCCGCACTAAACACATAGCCATTCGGTATCATTTTCTAAGGGATCACCAACAAAAGGGGGATATCGAGATTGCATATGTTAGCACCAAAGAACAATTAGCCGATATCTTTACCAAGCCATTGGATGAACAAACTTTTACCAAACTTAGGCATGAGCTAAATATTCTTGATTCTAGGAATTTTTATTGATGTTTTGCACACATAACTTATATATATACCTTTGATCATCTCTTTCATATGCTATGACTAATGTGTTCTTTCAAGTCCATTTCATGCTAAGTCATAGATTGAAAGGGAAAAGGAGTCTTCGGCGAAGACAAGGCTTCCACTCCGCTCCATCGAATCATTCATCCTTCGTCGCCGCTCCGCACTAACTCTCCAACTTTGGTATAATCTTCACTCCTTTACTTTCGTCCAAAGGGGGAGAGAGTAGTTTACAAGGGCTTATATTTCACTCAAGCATCCGTTTTTGGCGATTCATGCCAAAGGGGGAGAGAGTATTAGCCCAAAGCAAAAGGACCGCACCACCACCAATTTCAAAGAAATGTAGTCTTTCATTTGGTATTAAAAGAAGTTTTTCAATTAGTATCTCATTTTGATATAATTTCAAATTGGTATACCCTCTTCAAAATTAATATCTAAAACCCTCTTGAACACTAAGAGGAGGATTTTATTAAGGGGGAGTTTTGTTTAGTCAAAGAAAAAGCATTTGAACCAGGGGGAGAAAATTTCAAAACTTGAAAATGCTTCTCAAAATCTTATTCATTTACCTTTGACTATTTGCAAAAGAACTTAGAAAAGAATTTCCAAACATTTTGCAAAACAAAACATGTGGTGCAAGCGTGGTCCAAAATGTTAATAAGAAGAAAAGACATCCATGCGCATCTAGTAAGTAATATTTATTGGTTTCATTCGAAGCAACCTTTGCACTTACATTATACAAACTAGTTCAATTCTGCACTTCTATATTTGCTTTGGTTTGTGTTGGCATCAATCACCAAAAAGGGGGAGATTGAAAGGGAAATAGGCTTACACCTTTTCTTAATTGATTTTGGTGGTTGAATTGCCCAACATAAATAATTGGACTAACTAGTTTGCTCTAGATAATAAGTTTTACAGGTGCCAAAGGTTCACAATAGACCAATAAAATGACCAAGAAAGGGTTCAAACAAAGAGAGCCAAAGACAACCGAAGTGTGCCCTGGTCTGGCGCACCGGACTATCCGGTGTGCCACCGGACAGTGTCCGGTGTACCAGGGAACTCGACGCTGAACTCGCTACCTTCGGGAAAATGGAGGCCGCTCCGCTATAATTCACCGGACCGTTCGGTGTATGCACCGGACAGTGTCCGGTGGCACACTGGACTGTCCGGTGTGCTAGCGGAGCAACGGCTACTTCGCGCGCAACGGTCGACTGCAACGCATTTAATGCGCGCCTGCGCGCGCAGAGGTCAGCGCACGTGCAGCAGGCGCACCGAACAGTCTACAGTACTTGTCCGGTGCACCACCGGACAGCCAGAAGACCCCACCTGTCAGAGCTCCAACGGTCAAACCCTAACGACCGGGTGACATGGCTGGCGCACCGGACAGTGTCCAGTGGCGCACCGGACTGTCCGGTGCGCCATTCGACATCAGCCTCCACCAAACGGCTAGTTTGGTGGTTGGGGCTATAAATACCCCAACCACCCCACCATTCATTGCAACCAAGTTTTCCAGCTTCCAACTACTTACAAGAGCTATAGCATTCAATTCTAGACACAACCAAAGAGATCAAATCCTCTCCCAAGTCCGGAATCACTCCAAATCAAATAGTGACTAGAGAGAGCGACATTTGTGTTCATTTGAGCTCTTGCGCTTGGATTGTTTCTTTTCTTTCTCATTCTTTCTTGTGATTCACTCACTTGTAACCGAGGCAAGAGACACCAATTGTGTGGTGGTCCTTGCGGGGACTTATTGTCCCGTGTGATTGAGAAGAGAAGCTCACTCAGTCTAAGTGACCGTTTGAGAGAGGGAAAGGGTTGAAAGAGACATGGTCTTTGTGACCACCTCAACGGGGAGTAGGTTTGCAAGAACCGAACCTCGGTAAAACAAATCCTTGTGTCACACTCTTTATTTGCTTGCGATTTGTTTTTCACCCTCTCTCTCGGACTTGCTTATATTTCTAACGCTAACCCGGCTTGTAGTTGTGATTAACTTTGTAAATTTCAGTTTCGCCCTATTCACCCCCCTCTAGGCGACTTTCAATGTTCAGTTTGGTATTTTGAGTATAAATCTCGCATACAGACTCAAAATTTAGTGTTCTTGTACTTTCTAGAAAGCTTAGAAAATTATCTACAATTTTCTTATTTATGATATTTTTAGAAAATGTCAGTATCAAGAAGTTAATTGTATTGTAAGTAAATCTCTGTTTGTGATCCTGAAATTTCGGACCAGTCTGTATTTCGGGGTCAATATCTCCCACTTCATTTATCCAAAATAGATGATCCATATATCTAAAAGAAAGAAAAAGAAGACCTGCAACTTTCGTGCTGTGAGTTTTTGCGTTTGAGGTCTCTAAGTTTGTAAAATAGTGTATTGATGTTAAAGCATAAAATCTGTGATAGACATACAAGATTTTTTTGGATACTCTTGTGTTATATATCTTGTTTTTGCAGAAAAATAGAATATAAAAAGGCAAGCGCAAAAAAAACCGCACAAAACAAAGAAAAAAGAAAAATTAGAGAAAAAGAGTGTGCATAAGCAAGAACACCATTGAATATATGCACCTGTGTGATTGTTTTTCATTCTAACTTGTTCTCTTGTTGTACCTAGATCCTTGTTACCTCCTTTGTGTATTTCTCCAACTTTGCTAATACATTGTCTAGGACAGCGGCTAGGACAAGTACTCTGGACACTTCAGCATTGCTATTTGTTACTGACTTGTGTGCCAGAGATATATATTTAGTGAGCCTTTCCAAAGCTCCACCTTTCTCTCAAGCAGAATAGGTACTCCATTGCAATCATACCCAATGCTCTAAGTGTTGCTGCACTGGACATTGTTTGCACCTGTATTGCTGGTAAGAACCTTGTAAGAACGGGGTAAGATAGTTCATCACTTGTGTTCCACCACCAGCCCTGAGAGTAGTTATAGGGTTTATATTATTTGTTTGTTGCCTTTGTTTCTATTTTGTACTAACAATGATATGACCAAAGACCCAAGCAGATAAGGATAAGGGCCCTAAGCCTACTGATGGTGAGTGTATCTCTCATCTGGAATTGAAGGAGATGATGCACGCATTGACTATAGCTTTTGAGAGCCACACCATTGATGTTGATTCGCCTCCCTCAAGTTCTATATATCCATCTTTATCTTCTTTTGATGCAAATATTGTAAATGAATATACTGAATGAGAAGTATAAATGGATAAGATTTTTGCACGAGGTCATATATGTGATAGACGAAAAATTAAAATTAAGGCTAGTACTTTAACAAATAGTACGTTAATTTGGTGGAATAATTTGCATGACTATAAGAAACCACAAACTTGAACTGATGTGAAAGCACTTATAAGAGAACAATTTGTTTCTATGGATGATACAAAAAATAATTTGAGTGATTCTAGTGTTGTCATGCCTTCAGATAAATCTAAGTTGTCCTTGTTACAATCTTTAAAAGGATCATTGGCATACCCTCCAAGTCTTCACGTTGATCATAATCAACTTCAACATAAAACCATTCCTTCGTCCAGCCCCCATGCCATTTGGTTCATATGCAAGAACTGGACCGGCAATGTCATTGTGATACGTGAAGTTATAGCATTCGAAGATGTTGTGTAGGCCGGTCCGACCCTTGGCCTTCGTCTGATAATGCAAATGGTGCACTCTGCATAATGCATCAGCATCGGTGCGACCTCCCTTGCTTCGTACAGCCCAGATAAAAAACCTAAGGCAAACTATATCATTTGGGGTCAGCTAATGCATGCATACCTCGTAACGTTACAACACCTTTACAATCATCTTATACATGGGAAGCTGAAGTCCTGCCTTGAAGAAGCGCTTGTACACGACAACTTTGTCCTTTCCTGGATTCAGGATTGTTTCATCCCTAGGGAGGCGCACGTTGACCTTGGTAAATTAACCAAGCCTCTTTATGGATTGCAGGTCTTTTTCTCTCAAGGTGGAACGACCAATCTCGATATAGCTTGGCTTTGAAGGCTATCCTTAGGCAACTCTTGGGTAGGCTTTGACGATGACGAAGCCTTCATAGCTTCGAAGATCGGCTTAGAGCCTTGACGTGTCTCCGAAGAGGTAGGCGTGATAAGTTTTGTGGTAGAGCGAATCCTAGCTATTTGAGGAAATCATCTATGAAGATGATTTTGCCAAAGCTAGCGTTCGAAGCAACAATGAATGGGAAGCTTCGTAGCCACAAAATTTTGGCAGCAGGTAGTTGAGGGTAGTAAATGTGGTCCGCTCTCACCCGCTCTGCCGCCTTTATACTGCGAAACAGGCGCGAAGAGGTGTGGGTCACAAAAAAAGTTTGTGCGCACGAGCGCCGCTTCTAGCTTCTCTCTGTCTATTGAACTTCCAGTTCCAACTCTTTTTTATTGAATCGTTCTACCTTCTCCCTAACGAGCTTCTGGAAGGTGTTTTCGGACCTTGGGCACAAGGCGTCCTAATGTTATTTTTTTGTGAACTAAGCTCGTTATGAAGAAACAAACTCATTTCGCAAGGGGCTACTGCTGGGGCCTACTCTACCAAAGGTCCTCATAAAACCTTCACTTCGGCATAAACAAATATGTTTCAGGTACACGGCTAACAGTGAACGAAGCTAACCTTCGACCAGGACATTGCCAAGAAAAATCGAAGCGGCATAAAGAGAAGCTTCGACCAAGTGTGCGAACGACGAAGGTGCGAGCCGTAGCCGCTAGCTTAGGCACGAGTGAGACTTCGGATGCAAAGATACTAAGTTCAAGACTTATGCAGCAAGAAATAAAGAGAAAAGTCATCAATATCCCGGTGTCGTTTGTAAAAACATGTGTGTAAACTCTATGGGTATATTTGTAATTTTCCACGAAGCTATTCATCTTCCCTATAAATAGATGAACAGTGCTCTACATAAATCACCTTTTCGAGGGCCACAACTTCGTGTTGCTTAGCCTTCAAAGAACCTTCGTGCCACCTTGTGTGCCACCTTGTGTTAAGGAGCTGAAGTTACGCTTGTAAACTTATTTGATACAAAGGAGGACGGAATAAAAATGCTAAGACATATGAGATGAGTTTCACACTCCATTGTACATTATCATTTCATTCTATATTGTTTCATTCACATCTCCTTTTAAAGACCTTCGTCCTTCAAGCTAATAGTTCGAAGAAGTGTTAAAATCAAGGACGAAGGTCCACGTTCTTAACTCGTGTTGCCTTGATTTTCAATGCCTTCAGGGGATTGAAATCATGTATCCAACAATCACACACCTCCAAAAGGACATCACATCCCAAGAGTGTTGTAAGCCTCTAAAAAGGGATGACACATTTATGATACCTTAACCAATCGACGCATGTCCATGGCCAAGGAATACAACAATAACAAAAAGGTACAGTTCATTATTTAGTCGGTAAGTGCAACCCATTGTGGGGGACAGATATCCCCCGGGTCCACCAGAAGGATAAAAGACCTCACGAAAGGCCCAAGGGCCCCATAATTCGTAAGGTCATCCCCTTGTGGGCCTGAGAGAGACGACCAGTGAAGCGGATCGACATAAGGCCGGATCGGTGCAAGCCCAGACGGCCCAATGACTTCGAGCAAGTAATCACAACAATAACCCGACCTTTCCGCGCTGGAGCCCCGTACAACGGAACCGAGCGAGGATGGGTCGGCGGAACTATAGGAAGATAGACTCAATCGGTTCACTATTTCTTAGGTGCACATTGTTATCATACCTGCATGTATTGCCCCACGGTCGAATATATAAGGCCTAGGGGGCACCCCTTCAGAACACGAGCTCAGTACTTAGCCATCCACCCAATTCTCTGCGCTCTCGGTGCTAGAGAACCCTCTTGTAACCCACCACATAAAGCACTCGCGCCAGGACATAGGGCGTTACGCATTTCAAAGCGACCCGAACCTGTAAACCATTGTCCACTGTTTCTCGTGCATCTGGTACGAACCATTGAGCTACAGTTGATAACACCGTCCTACTCCTAAAAGCACCTCGAGGGGCTACCCCGGGTGCGCGGTCGGATCCAAAACACCGACACCCCTGTGCTGTTCTAGGTGGATATTCAATCTAACCATTTTCATCGAAACCTGATATATCAATAACTATGGATTTGAGATTATTTAACATATGCCTTAAAATTTGGTGGAGATTGTTAGATTTAAGGGGTGTTTAGGATGGCTTCACGTTCCAGCTCTAGTGTGGAGCTGTAGTTTATAATATTAATTTAAATAGTTTTAAAAAATATTTTTAATCTAAATAATAAACAAAATGACTTATCTACATGTCTTCTAAAGGCTTACAGCTCTAGCTCCAAGATTTTCCGGAGCGTCTAATGACCTGCTCCACCAACTCCACCAAATTTTTTGGAGCTAGAACTATCTTAAACAAGACCTTAATATATTTTATTTCATTAAACCAAATAAATTCTAAGATCCGTATTAAATATCAACTATATTATGGTTTAGTCATATAGAGAATTCTAACTAAATGTTGACTCTTTATATGGTTGGAGTTTGTCTGTTTGTGGTATGAGGAAGGATAAAAGCGTGCCATGTGTTCTGTCGCTGCTGAGTCGTGGCATGGCATGGCATGGTGAGGCAAGTTTGAGTCTGACGCGTTGTACACGACTCTCCATACATAATGGAATGTATAACCCTATTTAATATGGAGTCTCTTGAGTGGTCTTTAGGGGGCTAATTAAAAAAATAAAAGAGATAGACTCAAACCGGGATTTAATAATATCATGTACAACCCTATTTAATATGGAGTTTTCTTTTCGTTCATAATGCTAGGATTTATGATAGAAGTTTTGGGAGTTACGACTATGTGATGATGGGAGTAATATGTGGCATGTCAATGATAAGAGTTATGAGAATTTCTTTCATTTAATTCGTCTCTTCATTTTTTGTATCGCGGTATTTTCATGCTGTTGATCCCGGGGATACTAGATAAAAGCTCCTCCATGCCATCCTTTGTATTCTTCTTGCAAAAACACTTTACTGCTTCTGTTGCTAATTAACAGCTCTCCGTGTCCTGATTCCAACGCGCATGGAGATTGGAAGAGCAAGCCTCCAAAACCAGCATTGTCGTGACTACACCAATGCTTCTACTGCTTTTCATCCTTTAATTTGTTTTTGTTAAAATTATGACAATTAGTATCATATACATGCTCATCACGCTTCACATATCTAATGTCACAAATTTGATATTTATATTTTTTTTATAGATTAAATTGGTACTGAATATGTCTAAAACTGTAACATACGCATCCTTTAAATTTGGGGATTCCCATTTGGAACCCTCCACCAATAGTACAAGGTTCCGTTTGATGTACCCGCCGGAGACCAGTGCCAAGGTCTTTGGAGGAATGTTTTCACAATTCAACTTTTAGAATGTGTAAAAAAATAGTTAATGTGTCAAAAGCAAAGGTCGTTACATAGAGTTGTTTGGCCCTTGCGGTTGGTGGAGTTGTATTAAAACACTAGAACATTAGACATGGATATTTATATCTGGTACGCTGTGTGGGCTACCTGCACATGCCATCTCTTGTGTCTTGTCCCTTTCTAACCAAGTAAAGCTGGCTGCTAGAAGACTTCCAACTTGGCAAGCATTTGTTATTTAGTTTGTATATTACTTATATTGCACATGTAGTTGTTTGCGTCCTAAGAATGTGTACCCAAAAGGATGTTTTCTACCAATACCTAATGGATCAGGATACCTGTCTTGTCCTCTAGGAAGGAATGCTGCTGCTGTTTTTACATTGTACCTGTCTACCGTGTCTTACATATCTTGTGCGTTCCTCCTCTTTCTCTATTGGCTGGAGCATTAATACATAGATTATGAAACATTACGGGGTGTTTGGAAGCAAAATATTTATAGAGTTTTGAGGTAAAACCATGGCATTAAAGAATACCATAGTATTTTTTTTGCCAAGAGATGTTTGGATACATTGTAAAAAAAAACTCTGTATTTGGATACATGGTTTTGTAGATACCATGATATTTTTGGAGTATTTTGAAACTCCACTCCAACCCAAAGTTTTTGTCAATGACTAGCATTGCACATGTATACTACTAAATACCATGATTTGAGATACTTTGTCTCCAAGCACGTATTGCTAAAAGTGATGTAAAAAAATACTACGGTTATATCATGACATCTTAAAATCGTAGTATTCCAAACACGCCCTAAATAAGGTACAAACTTTAAATACACTCTTTGTACTCAACTATGTCTTAGCTGTGTTTTATACTTGAAGAACCGTGTTGTGGTATCTACGTTATTGTACATGCCCTTAGTCTAAAGCGCAAATTATTAGTCCTTGAGGAAGACCAATCAACAGCAAGTAGATCGGTCCATGCCTTTGTTACTGCATACATAATACTCCCTTTCGGTTGTAAACGTTTCTGACCAGCTAGCCAAAACTAAGGTAATCATGAACTGTCCTACTACAAATTTCTAAAAAAAAATGAAAAGTGACTGTTGTTTCACTTTGAACTAGCTACGTCAAATATTTTGAATACTTTTGGTTTTGTACTACCACCGACAATAAAAAAAAAGACGGATCATATCATATGACTGAAAATACACACTATTTTTTTGATATACCGTGCGTCGTTCACTGAAACAACGAATACATGGAATGTACAAAAGGCAGTTAGACAAAATAATGGAAGCAGATGGATCGAGTAGTGCGCCACTAGTTAGCTAGCTAGGGATCCTGTCAATGCAAGAGGTCTTTTCATAATTTATTATTCAGACTTGCCAAGACATTGCGAACGTGTACTACCACAAGCTAGAACAGCGACCGGGCAACCGAACGCATGCAGGTGCTTTTGCTGCTTTTCTTCCTTTTCCAAACCGCTTACTCCGCAGACCAACGGCCAACGGCCGGTCCCGAAAGCAGTTTATATGCATGCATTATTGGAACATGTCCATGT
Organism: Zea luxurians; assembly: GCA_029449295.1. Classification (NCBI taxonomy): domain Eukaryota; kingdom Viridiplantae; phylum Streptophyta; class Magnoliopsida; order Poales; family Poaceae; genus Zea; species Zea luxurians. The sequence continues at coordinate 36,328,852 of JAOPSE010000024.1, forward strand.
TCAAAGAACCCTTTAATTTCGACAGAAGAACCAGTCCATTTTCCAACTAACATTCAGAGGTCAAAACCTAGATGGACCCTGCCTGCACTATATATATGCATTCCGTGTACTATATGGTTCGTTTGAACATTTCTACACCATCAGATTTTGTTGGTTTGTATATTAGATTCCGCATGTATTCCCTCCAGTGTACTATTAGTTGTTGTTTAGGACAGCGTCACAGTCTCTAAAATATAACTTTGGCCAATATTTTTTTGTTAAAACACAAATATACTCTTAATATATTTATACTTTTTCTAAAATTACTTTTAAGACAAATCAATATACATCAACATTAGGTTTCAATACTAAATAATAAAACATTTATTTGTAGTCAATTTTATAAGTTTGATTCAAACCTTGTAAAAATCGACAACTAATAGTATACCAGAGAGAGTAGTTGTTTGTGTCATAAGGATTAATGGATACTCAAAATCGTTGTTTCTTGCAATACCTAATGGACCAGGATACCCTTTTCTCATAGATTTATTTGGAACATGGAAACTCTATTTTTGGGGTACCTTGAGAGAGAGAGGAAAAAAAAAGTCTAACTAAGCGTAACCTAGTCCAAAGAAATTGGCATTTCAATCAAAAGTGTTGTTTCTGATTGCAACAGAACAGTTGAGCACAATATCCTTTGTCATGTGCTTGGAAAAATTGTTCACATAGCTATTATTCTGATGGAGCCCCTAATAAGGTCTATGTCTCATATGCTAGGGACCGATTTTTTTGCATTTTGGCCCTTTCTTGGACAAAAAATCACGTTTGGACCCTAGAAAATTTTAATGTCATTTTTGGACCCTTTGCTCGGCGTCATAGGCTATGGCGCCGGGCGCCGAGGTACATGCTGCGCTGGCACACCCGGACGTCGTGGCGTCGACGTGGCACCGATCTTAGCGCCGAGCTCGGTCATATAACCACAAAGCTTGTCTAGCTCAATTGGTGGAGTGCAAGTCTCTTAACCTTGTGGTTGTGGGTTCAAACCCCACAATGGGCGTTTAATATTTTTTTGTCTTTGTCTCTGATTTGTTTTTTGTTGTCCGGATTTTTTTTGTTTTTGTGACTGATTTATTTATTCGTTCAAATTTATTTCTCATCCAGATTTTTTCTGTTTTTGTGACTGATTTGTTTATTCGTCCAGATATTTATTCGCCCAAATAAAGTATTGTTTCACACTGTTTGTAAAATGTAGTCTAAAATAGAGTAGTGGACTCCTATGGTTCGCACATCCTTCCCTCTGTCCAACGTATGTACTTGAACCAACTCTGCCCAGTCACTATTGCCTCCTGGGCCGGCGTTGGCACGCAAGCACATTGCCCTTTAGCATGCACGACATGGATCTGGGCAGCTTTCGCGTCTTGTCTACATGACCTATAACCAACAGCGACAAGGGAAGTAAAACAAAACGATTGTTCTATAACAAATAGACTGAGAAGTCATTATGACACATAAATACTGTAGACTTCTCAACGGATCGCCACAAGGTGTAATCTGCAACCAGATGAACTCTTTCTTAGCACTAGTTGGTCGAAACCACAAAAATCAAAGATGTCGTACTTGTTGAGGTGCAAAGAAGGGGCAGGATGAGCCGTAGTTCAGATAGAGAAAAGGAAGGTGTTGCCAGTTAAGGTAAAGGTCAACAAATTGAAGCTAACACAGACTGGTCCATACAACTGCCCGGTATTTCTTAAGTACAGTATAATACCTTACACGCAGAATGACTTAGCATGTTCCTAAGACAGTATAATACCTTTAATCCGTTTTTTTGTTTGGTGACTGATTTGTTTATTCGTCCAGATATTTATTCGTCCAAATAAACAAATCAGTCATAAAAACAAAAAAATCAGGATGAGAAATAAATCTGGACGTACTGAAAGTCGCCTAGAGGGGGGTGAATAGGGCGAAACTGAAATTTACAAATATAAACACAACTACGAGACGGGTTAGCGTTAGAAATAAACAAGAGTCCGAGAGAGAGGGCGCAAAACAAATCGTGAGCAAATGCGAAGTGAGACACGATGATTTGTTTTACCGAGGTTCGGTTCTCGCAAACCTACTCCCCGTTGAGGAGGCCACAAAGGCCGGGTCTCTTTCAACCCTTACCCTCTCTCAAACGATCCCTCGAACCGAGTGAGCTTTCTCTTCTCAATCACTTGGAACACAAAGTTCTCACAAGGACCACCACAAGATTGGTGTCTCTTGCCTCAATTACAAGTGAGTTTGATCGCAAGAAAGAATCAAGAAAGAAGAAAGCAATCCAAGCGCAAGAGCTCGAAAGAACACAAGCAAATCTCTCTCACTAATCACTAGGGCGTTGTGTGGAGTTTGGAGAGGATTTGATCACTTTGGTGTGTCTAGAATTGAATGCTAGAGCTCTTGTAAGTAGTTGGGAAGTGGAAAACTTGGATGACTTGAATGTGGGGTGGTTGGGGGTATTTATAGCCCCAACCACCAAACTAGCCGTTTGGTGCAGGCTGGCTGTCGTATGGTGCACCGGACAGTCCGGTGCGCCAGCCACGTCACCAAAGCCGTTGGGTTCCGACCGTTGGAGCTCTGACTTCTGAGCCCGCCTAGATGTCCGGTGGCGCACCGGACATGCACTGTAGATTGTCTGGTGCGCCAGCATGGGCGTGCCTGACCTCTGCGCGCGCTGGCGCGCATTTAATGCGTCGCAGGTAGCCGTTGGCGCCAGAAGTAGTCGTTGCCCCGCTGTTACACCGGACAGTCCGGTGAATTATAGCGGAGCAGCTGAGATGAATTCCCGAGGCTGGCGAGTTCCGGAGGCCACCTTTCCTTGGAGCACCGGACATGTCCGGTGTACACCGGACAGTCCGGTGAATTATAGCGGAGTCGAGTCCTCTGGTGCACCGGACATGTCCGGTGGCACACCGGACAGTCCGGTGCGCCAGACCAGAGGTGCCTTCGGTTGTCCCTTTGCTCTTTTGTTGAACCCAATACTTGGTCTTTTTATTGGCTAAGTGTGAACCTTTGGCACCTGTATAACTTATACACTAGAGCAAACTAGTTAGTCCAAATATTTGTGTTGGGCAATTCAACCACCAAAATTAATTAGGGACTAGGTGAAAGCCTAATTCCCTTTCAATCTCCCCCTTTTTGGTGATTGATGCCAACACAAACCAAAGCAAATATAAAAGTGCATAATTGAACTAGTTTGCAAAATGTAAGTGCAAAGGTTACTTAGAATTGAGCCAATATAAATACTTACATGATATGCATGGATTGTTTCTTTATTTTTAATATATTGGACCACGCTTGCACCACATGTTTTGTTTTTGTAAATTCTTTTTGTAAATCCTTTTCAAAGTCCTTTTGCAACATAATCAAAGGTAAATGAATAAGATTTTTCAAAGCATTTTCAAGTTTTAAATTTTCTCCCCTTGTTTCAAATGCTTTTCCTTTGACTAAACAAAACTCCCCCTCAAATAAATTCTCCTCTTAGTGTTCAAGAGGGTTTTAAGATATTAATTTTGAAAATACTACTTTCTACCCCTTTAAAACACAAAGAGATACCAATTTGAAATTTACCAATTGAAAATCATTAATTTGTAAAATTAGGGTGGTGGTGTGGTCCTTTTGCTTTGGGCTCATACTTTCTCCCCCTTTGGCATGAATCGCCAAAAACGGATACTTTGAGTGAGATATAAGCCCTTTAAGACTACTTTCTCCCCCTTTAAAACACAAAGAGATACCAATTTGAAATTTACCAATTGAAAATCATTAATTTGTAAAATTAGGGTGGTGGTGCGGTCCTTTTGCTTTGGGCTCATACTTTCTCCCCCTTTGGCATGAATCGCCAAAAACGGATACTTTGAGTGAGATATAAGCCCTTGTCTTCGCCGAAGACTCCAATTCCCTTTCAATATACCTATGACTTGGTTTGAAATACACTTGAAAACACATTAGTCATAGCATATAAAAGAGACATGATCAAAGGTATATTTATAAGCTATGTGTGCAAGTTTTAGCAAAAGAAATTCCTAGAATCAAGAATATTGAGCTCATGCCTAAGTTTGGTAAAAGTTTGTTCATCAAGAGGCTTGGTAAAGATATCGGCTAATTGATCTTTAGTGTTAATGTATGAAATCTCGATATCCCCCTTTTGTTGGTGATCCCGAAGAAAATGATACCGAATGGCTATGTGTTTAGTGCGGCTATGCTCAATGGGATTATCCGCCATGCGGATTGCACTCTCATTATCACATAGAAGAGGAACTTTGGTTAATTTGTAACCATAGTCCCGCAGGGTTTGCCTCATCCAAAGCAATTGCGCGCAACAATGGCCTGCGGCAATATACTCGGCTTCGGCGGTAGAAAGAGCGACCGAATTTTGCTTCTTTGAAGCCCAAGACACCAAGGATCTTCCCAAGAACTGACAAGTCCCCGATGTGCTCTTTCTATTAATCGTACACCCTGCCCAATCGACATCCGAATAACCAATCAAATCAAATGTGGATCCCCGAGGGTACCAAAGCCCAAACTTAGGAGTATAAGCCAAATATCTCAAGATTCGTTTTACGGCCGTAAGGTGTGATTCCTTAGGGTCGGCTTGAAATCTCGCACACATGCAAACGGAAAGCATAATGTCCGGTCGAGATGCACATAAATAAAGCAATGAACCAATCATCGACCGATATACCTTTTGATCCACGGACTTACCTCCCGTGTCGAGGTCGAGATGCCCATTGGTTCCCATGGGTGTCTTGATGGGCTTGGCATCCTTCATTCCAAACTTGGTTAGAATGTCTTGTGTATACTTCGTTTGGCTAATGAAGGTGCCCTCTTGGAGTTGCTTGACTTGGAATCCTAGAAAATACTTCAACTCCCCCATCATAGACATCTCGAATTTCTGTGTCATGATCCTACTAAATTCTTCACATGTAGATTCGTTAGTAGACCCAAATATGATATCATCAACATAAATTTGGCATACGAACAAATCATTGTCAAGAGTTTTAGTGAACAAAGTAGGATCGGCCTTGCCGACTTTGAAGCCATTAGCAATAAGGAAATCTCTAAGGCATTCATACCATGCTCTTGGGGCTTGCTTGAGCCCATAAAGCGCCTTAGAGAGCCTATAGACATGGTTAGGGTACTCACTATCTTCAAAGCCGGGAGGTTCCTCAACATAGACCTCTTCCTTGATTGGTCCGTTGAGGAAGGCACTCTTCTCGTCCATTTGATAAAGCTTGAAGCCATGGTAAGTAGCATAGGCTAATAATATGCGAATTGACTCAAGCCTAGCTACGGGTGCATAGGTTTCACCAAAATCCAAACCTTCGACTTGTGAATACCCCTTGGCCACGAGTCGAGCTTTGTTCCTTGTCACCACACCATGCTCGTCTTGTGAGAGCACCTAGAGGGGGGGTGAATAGGTGATCCTGTAACACTTCAAAACTTAAGCCACAAAACTTGGTTAATTGTTAGCACAATAATTGCCAAGTGGCTATAGAGGAATCAAAACACAATAACCACAGTAAATCAATCACAGAGATGGCACGGTGGTTATCCCGTGGTTCGGCCAAGACCAACGCTTGCCTACTCCATGTTGTGGCGTCCCAACGGACGAGGGTTGCAATCAACCCCTCTCAAGCGGTCCAAAGACCCACTTGAATACCACGGTGTTTTGCTTGCTTTATCTCAATCCCGTTTGCGAGGAATCTCCACAACTTGGAGCCTCTCGCCCTTACACTTGAAATTCACAAAGAACACGGAGCAAGGGAGGGATTAGCAACGCACACAAGACACAAGAATCAGAGTGTCAACACGCACACAAGTCGCAACAAGAGCTCGCAACACAACTCAATGAGTTCACAACTCCACTAGAGCTCTATATGCTATCACAATGAAAAGAACGCACGAAATCGATGTCTTGGTGCTTAGAAATGATTAGGAGATGCTTGGTGTTCTCCTCCATGCGCCTAGGGGTCCCTTTTATAGCCCCAAGGCAGCTAGGAGCCGTTGGGAGCAATCTGGGAAGGCAATTCTTGCCTTCTGTCGTCTAGCGCACCGGACAGTCCGGTGCACACCGGACATGTCTGGTGCCCGATTTCTTTCCATAAACAGCGCAGCCGACCGTTGGCAGCCTAGTAGCCGTTGACGCACTTGACATGTCCGGTGCACACCGGACAGTCCGGTGCCATCTTCTAGCCGTTGGCTCGGCCACGTGTCCCGCGCAGATTGCGCGGCCGACCGTTGGCCCGGCCGACCGTTGGCTCACCGGACAGTCCGGTGCACACCGGACAATCCGGTGAATTTTAGCCGTACGCTGTTGATGGTTTCCCGAGAGCGACGAGTTCGCCTGTGAGCAGCCCACCGGACAGTCCGGTGCACACCGGACAGTCCAGTGAATTTTAGCCGTACACCGCCGTCGAAGTCCCGAGAGCAGCCACTTTGCCCAAGCCAGCCTAGCACACCGGACACTGTCCGGTGCACCACCGGACAGTCCGGTGCACCCAGACTGGGCAGACTTTGGCTGCTCGAGCCATCTCTTCTCCAACTCGATTTTTTCTGTTTTCAGCACTTAGACACAATACATTAGTCCATAAAACAATGTACTAAGTCTGAGAAACATACCTTTATCCTTGATTTGTACTTTGTTCACCATTTTACAATTAGGCACCTGTGTTGGGCACTAAATCACCAAAATACTTAGAAATGGCCCAAGGGCACATTTCCCTTTCAATCTCCCCCTTTTTGGTGATTTATGCCAACACAACATAAAGCAAGTAGAACAAGTACAAAATCACTTCAAATAAGAACTCAAATTATTTTGATTCAATTTTGACATATATGGATCACTCTATGCCACCACTTGGTTTGTTTTTGAAAATCAAACTCAAATTCCTATCTCTAAGTCAAAACCACTTGTAGAGACATAAAGAGAGGTTTTCCAAAGAAATTTGATCAAGGATTTCAAAAACTCCCCCTTTTTCCCATAATCAACACTTCTCCCCACAAGAGGCCAACTTTTGACATAAGAGATAATAAAAGAGTTTTGACAAACCAAAAGCTCTAATCTACTTTTTTTTTAAAATTTCTCAAGTGGTAGCTGATCCATTAATTGCTTTGGCCTTTATTTTCTCCCCCTTTGGCATCAAGCACCAAAACAGGATCAATCTTGGCCCCTTTAACCCCATTACCTCACCAAAATCTTCAAATAAGAACACAAAGGTAGTGAGAGTATAAAGATGAACTTGGAAAAGTTACTCTTTTTCATCGGAGTGCAGTGGAAGTCTTGCATGGTCCAAGTCCACCTTTTCCCTTTCAATTCTCCTTGGAGACTAAAACAACCAAACTCAAGTACGCGGTTAGTCTCAAAGGGTCAAGTTGTAGCACAGCTCCCCCTAAATATGTGCATCACTTGCAAACAGGACTTGTGAGGTCCAGGGAGTGTTTGTACAACTTAAGCACCACAATAAGCAACAAAATGCAGAATGAACATGATCAAAGGCATAAAAACATGTATGCTACATTTCAATCCAAGTTCCGCGAATCTAAGATATTGAGCTCACTACGCAGCCTGCAAAAGGTCTTCTCATCTAGAGGCTTAGTAAAGATATCGGCTAGCTGGTTCTCGGTGCTAACATGAAACACTTTGATATCTCCCTTTTGCTGGTGGTCTCTCAAAAAGTGATGCCGGATGTCAATGTGCTTTGTGCGGCTGTGCTCAACAGGATTTTCCGCTATTCGGATAACACTCTCATTATCACATAGGAGTGGGACTTTGCTCAGATTGTAGCCAAAGTCCCTGAGGGTTTGCCTCATCCAAAGTAGTTGCGCACAACACTGTCCCGCAGCAACGTACTCGGCCTCAGCGGTGGATAGGGCAACAAAGGTTTGTTTCTTAGAGTTCCATGACACCAGGGACCTTCCTAAGAATTGGCACGTCCCCGATGTACTCTTCCTATCGACCTTACATCCAGCATAGTCGGAATCTGAGTACCCAATCAAGTCAAAGTTAGACCCCTTTGGATACCAGATCCCGAAGCAAGGCGTAGCGACTAAATATCGAAGAATTCGCTTCACCGCCACTAAGTGACACTCCTTAGGATCGGATTGAAATCTAGCACACATGCTTACGCTAAGCATAATATCCGGTCTACTAGCACATAAATAAAGCAAAGAACCTATCATGGACCGGTATGCTTTTTGATCAACAGACTTACCACCTTTGTTGAGGTCGGTGTGTCCGTCAGTTCCCGTCGGCGTCTTTGTGGGCTTGGCGTCCTTCATCCCAAACCGCTTTAGCAAGTCTTGCGTGTACTTCGTTTGGGAGATGAAAGTGCCGTCCTTGAGTTGCTTCACTTGGAACCCAAGGAAGTAGTTCAACTCACCCATCATCGACATCTCGAATTTATGCGTCATCACCCTGCTAAACTCTTCACAAGACTTTTGATTAGTAGAACCAAATATTATGTCATCGACATAAATTTGGCACACAAAAAGATCACCATCGCAAGTCTTAGTAAAAAGAGTTGGATCGGCTTTCCCAACCTTGAAAGCATTAGCAATTAAAAAGTCTCTAAGGCATTCATACCATGCTCTTGGGGCTTGCTTAAGTCCATAGAGCGCCTTAGAGAGCTTACATACGTGGTTGGGGTACCGTTCATCCTCGAAGCCAGGGGGTTGCTCCACGTACACCTCCTCTTTGATTGGCCCGTTGAGGAAAGCGCTCTTCACATCCATTTGGTACAACCTGAAAGAATGGTGAGCGGCATAAGCTAGCAAGATACGAATTGATTCTAGCCTAGCCACAGGAGCGAATGTCTCCTCAAAGTCCAAACCTGCGACTTGGGCATAACCTTTTGCCACAAGCCTAGCCTTGTTCCTTGTCACCACCCCGTGCTCATCCTGTTTGTTGCGGAACACCCACTTGGTTCCCACAACATTTTGCTTGGGACGAGGCACCAGTGTCCAAACTTCATTGCGCTTGAAATTGTTGAGTTCCTCTTGCATGGCCAACACCCAGTCCGGATCTAGCAAGGCCTCTTCTACCCTGAAAGGCTCAATAGAAGAGACAAAATAGTAATGCTCACAAAAATTAACCAATCTTGAACGAGTAGTTACTCCCTTGCTAATATCACCCAATATCTGGTCGACGGGATGATCCCTTTGAATCATCGCTCGAACTTGGGTTGGAGGTGCCTGAGGTGCTTCTTCCTCTTCAATTTGAACATCCTGTGCTCCCCCTTGATCATGCGCCTCCACTTGAGGTACCTGTTCATCATCTTGGGTTGGGAGGTGCACCATAGTTGAGGAAGACGGTTGATCTCGCTCCAGTTGTTCCTGAGGCCGTACATCTCCGATCGCCATGGTGTGTATCGCGGCCGTTGGAACATCTTGTTCATCTACATTATCAAGATCAACAACTTGCTCTCCTGGAGAGCCATTAGTCTCATCAAATACAACGTCGCTAGAGACTTCAACCACACCCGATGATTTGTTGAAGACCCTATACGCCTTTGTATTTGAATCATAACCTAATAGAAACCCTTCTACGGCTTTGGGAGCAAATTTGGAATTCCTACCCTTCTTCACTAGAATGTAGCATTTACTCCCAAATACACGAAAGTACGATACATTGGGTTTGTTACCAGTCAGCAGCTCATATGAAGTCTTCTTGAGGAGGCGGTGAAGGTAGACCCTGTTGATGGCGTGGCAAGCCGTGTTCACGGCTTCCGACCAAAAGCACTCGGGGGTCTTGAACTCTCCAAGCATAGTCCTCGCCATATCTATGAGCGTCCTGTTCTTCCTCTCTACCACACCATTTTGCTGAGGTGTGTAGGGAGCGGAGAACTCGTGCTTGATCCCCTCCTCCTCAAGGAACTCCTCCACTTGAAGGTTCTTGAATTCGGACCCGTTGTCGCTCCTTATCTTCTTCACCTTGAGCTCGAACTCATTTTGAGCTCTCCTTAGGAAGCGCTTGAGGGTCCCTTGGGTTTCAGACTTATCCTGCAAAAAGAACACCCAAGTGAAGCGGGAAAAGTCATCAACAATAACTAGACCATACTTACTTCCTCCTATGCTCAGATAGGCGACAGGTCCGAAGAGGTCCATATGCAGCAGCTCCAGAGGTCTTGATGTTGTCATCACATTATTGCTGTGATGTGCTCCTCCCACTTGTTTACCTGCTTGACAAGCTGCACAAGGTCTATCTTTTTCGAAATGAACATTGGTTAGACCTATCACGTGTTCTCCCTTTAGAAGCTTGTGGAGGTTCTTCATCCCCACATGTGCTAAGCGGCAATGCCACAACCAGCCCATGCAAGTCTTAGCCATTAAGCATGCATCTAGACCGGCCTCTTCTTTTGCAAAATCAACTAAGTAAAGTTTGCCGTCTAGTACACCCTTAAAAGCTAGTGAACCATCACATCTTCTAAAGACAGACACATCTACATTTGTAAATAAACAGTTATATCCCATATTGCATAATTGACTAACAGATAGCAAATTATATCCAAGAGACTCTACTAAAAACACATTAGATATAGAGTGCTCATTTGAGATTGCAATTTTACCTAACCCTTTTACCTTGCCTTGATTCCCATCACCGAATATTATTGAATCTTGGGAATCTTTGTTTTTGACGTAGGAGGTGAACATCTTCTTCTCCCCCGTCATATGGTTTGTGCATCCGCTGTCGATAATCCAGCTTGAACCCCCGGATGCATAAACCTGCAAGGCAAATTTAGGCTTGGGTCTTAGGTACCCAACTCATGTTGGGTCCTACAAGGTTAGCACAAATATCCTTAGGGACCCAGATGCAAGTTTTGTCTCCCTTGCATCTTGCCCCTAATTTTCTAGCAACTATCTTCCTATCCTTTCTACAAATAGCAAAAGAAGCATTTAAAGCATGATATATTATAGAAGGTTCATTTACTTTCCTAGGAACATTAACAACATTTATCCTAGGCATATTATGAACAATATTTCTCCTACCAACATTTCTATCATGCACATAAGAAGAACTGGAAGCAAACATGGCATGAGAATCAAAGGCATTATATGCATTACAACTCCTATAAGCATTTCTAGATTGTCTCCTATCATGGTACATAAAGGCATGGTTCTTTTGCACACTACTAGCCATAGGGGCCTTCCCTTTCTCCTTGGCGGAGATGGGAGCCTTATGGCTTGTCAAGTTCTTGGCTTCCCTCTTGTAGCCAAGTCCATCCTTAATGGAGGGGTGTCTACCAATTGTGTAGGCATCCCTTGCAAATTTTAGCTTGTCAAATTCATTCTTGCTAGTCTTAAGTTGGGCATTAAGACTAGCTAATTCCTCATTTAATTTGGAAATTGAAACTAAATGATCACTACAGGCATCAATGTCAAAATCTTTACACCTATTACAAGTTTCAACAATTTCTACACAAGAATTAGATTTACTAGCTACTTCTAGTTTAGCATTTAAATCATCATTAAAACCTTTTAATGTAGCAATAGTTTCATGACAAGAAGATAATTCACTAGAGAGTATTTCATTCCTTTTAATTTCTAGAGCAAGAGACTTTTGTGCTTCTACAAATTTATCATGTTCTTCATACAACAAATCCTCTTGCTTTTCTAAAAGTATATTCTTATCATTCAAGGCATCAATCAACTCATTAATCTAATCAATTTTAGATCTATCTAATCCTTTGAATAAGCATGAGTAATCTATCTCATCATCACTAGACTCATTCTCACTTGAAGAAGCATAAGTACTAGTATCATGAGTGCTTACTTTCTTCTCCCTTGCCATGAGGCAAGTGTGACGCTCGTTTGGGAAGAGGGATGACTTGTTGAAAGCGGTGGCGGCGAGTCCCTCATTGTCGGAGTCGGAGGAGGAGCAATCCGAATCCCACTCCTTGCCTAGATGTGCCTCGCCCTTTGCCTTCTTGTATGCCTTCTTCTTCTCCCTCTTGCTCCCTTGGTCCTGTTCACTATCATTGTCGGGACAGTTAGCAATAAAATGACCAAGCTTACCGCATTTGAAGCATGAGCGCTTCCCCTTGGCTTTGGTCTTGCTTGGCTGTCCCTTGCGACCCTTAAGCACCATCTTGAATCTTTTGATAATTAGGGCCATCTCTTCATCGTTAAGTCCGGCCGCCTCAATCTGTGCCACCTTGCTAGGTAGCGCCTCCTTGCTTCTTGTTGCCTTGAGAGCAAGGGGTTGCGGCTCGTTGATCGGACCATTCAAGGCGTCGTCCACGTACCTCGCCTCCTTGATCATCATTCGCCCGCTAACGAATTTTCCGAGGACTTCTTCGGGCGACATTTTGGTGTACCTGGGATTCTCATGAATATTATTCACCAAATGAGGATCAAGAACGGTAAAGGACCTTAGCATCAATCGGACGACGTCGTGGTCCGTCCATCGCGTGCTTCGGTAGCTCCTTATTTTGTTGATAAGGGTCTTGAGCCGGTTGTATGTTTGAGTTGGCTCCTCGCCCCTTATCATCGCGAACCTTCCAAGCTCGCCCTCCACCAACTCCATTTTGGTGAGCAAGGTGACGTCGTTCCCCTCATGAGAGATCTTGAGGGTGTCCCAGATCTGCTTGGCATTGTCCAAGCCGCTCACCTTGTGATACTCGTCCCTGCACAAAGAGGCTAGCAACACAGTAGTAGCTTGTGCATTTTTATGAATTTGTTCATTAATAAACACAGGGCTATCCGAGCTATCAAATTTCATTCCACTTTCCACAATCTCCCAAATGCTTGGATGGAGAGAAAACAGGTGAGTACGCATTTTGTGGCTCCAAAATCCATAGTCCTCTCCATCAAAGTGAGGAGGCTTGCCAAGTGGAATGGGGAGCAATTGAGCATTTGAGCTATGCGGAATGCGCGAATAATCGAAAGAAAAGTTTGAGTTAACTGTCTTTCGTCTGTCGTAGTCGTCGTTGTCCTTTTGGGAGGAGGAAGATTCGTCGCTGTCGTAGTAGACAATTTCCTTGATGCGCCTTGTCTTCTTCTTCCTCCCGTCTTTTCTTTTGTGGCCCGAGCCTGAGTCGGTGGGCCTATCATCATTGGGCTCGTTGACGAAGGACTCCTTCTCCTTGTCGTTGATCACCATCCCCTTGCCCTTAGGATCCATCTCTTCGGGTGGTTAGTCCCTTTCTTGAAGAGAACGGCTCTGATACCAGTTGAGAGCACCTAGAGGAGGGCGGGGTGAATAGGTGATCCTGTAACACTTCAAAACTTAAGCCACAAAACTTGGTTAATTGTTAGCACAATAATTGCCAAGTGGCTATAGAGGAATCAAAACACAATAACCACAATAAATCAATCACAGAGATGGCACGGTGGTTATCCCGTGGTTCGGCCAAGACCAACGCTTGCCTACTCCACGTTGTGGCGTCCCAACGGACGAGGGTTGCAATCAACCCCTCTCAAGCGGTCCAAAGACCCACTTGAATACCACGGTGTTTTGCTTGTTTTATCTTAATCCCGTTTGCGAGGAATCTCCACAACTTGGAGCCTCTCGCCCTTACACTTGAAATTCACAAAGAACACGGAGCAAGGGAGGGATTAGCAACGCACACAAGACACAAGAATCAGAGTGTCAACACGCACACAAGTCGCAACAAGAGCTCGCAACATAACTCAATGAGTTCACAACTCCACTAGAGCTCTATATGCTATCACAATGAAAAGAACGCGTGAAATCGATGTCTTGGTGCTTAGAAATGATTAGGAGATGCTTGGTGTTCTCCTCCATGCGCCTAGGGGTCCCTTTTATAGCCCCAAGGCAGCTAGGAGCCGTTGGGAGCAATCTGGGAAGGCAATTCTTGCCTTCTGTCGTCTGGCGCACCGGACATGTCCGGTGCCCGATTTCTTTCCATAAACAGCGCAGCCGACCGTTGGCAGCCTGGTAGCCGTTGGCGCACTTGACATGTCCGGTGCACACCGGACAGTCCGGTGCCATCTTCTAGCCGTTGGCTCGGCCACGTGTCCCGCGCAGATTGCGCGGCCGACCGTTGGCCCGGCCGACCGTTGGCTCACCGGACAGTCCGGTGCACACCGGACAGTCCGGTGAATTTTAGCCGTACGCCGTCGATGGTTTCCCGAGAGCGACGAGTTCGCCTGTGAGCGGCCCACCGGACAGTCCGGTGCACACCGGACAGTCCGGTGAATTTTAGCCGTACACCGCCGTCGAAGTCCCGAGAGCAGCCACTTTGCCCAAGCCAGCCTGGCACACCGGACACTGTCCGGTGCACCACCGGACAGTCCGGTGCACCCAGACTGGGCAGACTTTGGCTGCTCGAGCCATCTCTTCTCCAACTCGATTTTTTCTGTTTTCAGCACTTAGACACAATACATTAGTCCATAAAACAATGTACTAAGTCTGAGAAACATACCTTTATCCTCGATTTGTACTTTGTTCACCATTTTACAATTAGGCACCTGTGTTGGGCACTAAATCACCAAAATACTTAGAAATGGCCCAAGGGCACATTTCCCTTTCATCTTGTTTGTTGCGGAAGACCCACTTGGTTCCTACAACATTTTGATTAGGACGTGGAACTAAATGCCATACCTCGTTCCTTGTGAAATTGTTGAGCTCCTCTTGCATCGCCATCACCCAATCCGAATCTTGTAGTGCTTCCTCTACCCTGTGTGGCTCAATAGAGGAAACAAAAGAGTAATGCTCACAAAAATGTGCAACACGAGATCGAGTAGTTACCCCCTTATGAATGTCGCCGAGGATGGTGTCAACGGGGTGATCTCGTTGTATTGCTTGGTGGACTCTTGGGTGTGGCGGCCTTGGTTCTTCATCCTCCTTGTCTTCATCATTTGCATCTCCCCCTTGATCGTTGCCGTCATCTTGAGAGGGCTCATCTCTTTGATCTTCTCCTTCATTAACTTGAGCCTCGTCCTTATTTTGGGTTGGTGGAGATGCTTGCGTGGAGGAGGATGGTTGATCTTGTGCATGTGGAGGCTCTTCAGATTCCTTAGGACACACATCCCCAATGGACATGTTCCTTAGCGCGATGCACGGAGCCTGTTCTTCACCTATCTCATCAAGATCATCTTGCTCTACTTGAGAGCCGTTAGTCTCATCAAACACAACGTCACAAGAAACTTCAACAAGTCCTGAGGATTTGTTAAAGACTCTATATGCCCTTGTGTTTGAGTCATATCCTAGTAAAAAGCCTTCTACAGTTTTAGGAGCAAATTTAGATTTTCTACCTCTTTTAACAAGAATAAAGCATTTGCTACCAAAAACTCTAAAATATGAAATGTTTGGCTTTTTACCGGTTAGGAGTTCATAGGATGTCTTCTTGAGGATTCGGTGTAGATATAACCGGTTAATGGCGTAGCAAGCGGTGTTGACCGCCTCGGCCCAAAACCGATCCGGTGTCTTGTACTCATCAAGCATGGTTCTTGCCATGTCCAATAGTGTTCGATTTTTCCTCTCCACTACACCATTTTGTTGTGGAGTGTAGGGAGAAGAAAACTCATGCTTGATGCCCTCCTCCTCAAGGAAGCCTTCAATTTGAGAGTTCTTGAACTCCGTCCTGTTGTCGCTTCTAATTTTCTTGATCCTTAAGCCGAACTCATTTTGAGCTCGTCTCAAGAATCCCTTTAAGGTCTCTTGGGTATGAGATTTTTCCTGCAAAAAGAATTCCCAAGTGAAGCGAGAATAATCATCCACAATAACTAGACAGTACTTACTCCCGCCGATGCTTATGTAAGCGATCGGGCCGAATAGGTCCATGTGTAGGAGCTCCAGTGGCCTGTCACTAGTCATGATGTTCTTGTGTGGATGATGAGTGCCAACTTGCTTCCCGGCTTGGCATGCACTACAAATCCTGTCTTTCTCAAAATGTACATTTGTTAGTCCTAAAATGTGTTCTCCCTTTAGAAGTTTATGAAGATTCTTCATTCCAACATGGGCTAGTCGGCGGTGCCAGAGCCAACCCATGTTAGTCTTAGCAACTAAGCAAGTGTCGAGTTCAGCTCTATCAAAATCTACCAAGTATAGCTGACCCTCTAACACTCCCTTAAATGCTATTGAATCATCACTTCTTCTAAAGACAGTGACACCTATATCAGTAAATAGACAGTTGTAGCCCATTTGACATAATTGCGAAACGGAAAGCAAATTGTAATCTAAAGAATCTACAAGAAAAACATTTGAAATGGAATGGTCAGGAGATATAGCAATTTTACCCAAACCTTTGACCAAACCTTGGTTTCCATCCCCGAATGTGATAGCTCGTTGGGGATCTTGGTTTTTCTCATATGAGGAGAACATCTTCTTCTCCCCTGTCATGTGGTTTGTGCACCCGCTGTCGAGTATCCAACTTGAGCCCCTGGATGCATAAACCTACAAAACAATTTTAGTTCTTGACTTTAGGTACCCAAACGGTTTTGGGTCCTTTGGCATTAGAAACAAGAACTTTGGGTACCCGAACACAAGTCTTAGAGCCCTTGTGTTTGCCCCCAACAAACTTGGCAACTACCTTGCCGGATTTGTTAGTCAAAACATAAGATGCATCAAAAGTCTTAAATGAAATTCTATGATCATTTGATGCATTAGGAGTTTTCTTCTTAGGCAACTTGGCACGGGTTGGTTGCCTAGAGCTAGATATCTCACCCTTATACATAAAAGCATGATTAGGGCCAGAGTGAGACTTCCTAGAATGAGTTCTCCTAATTTTGCTCTCGGGATAACCGGCAGGGTACAAAATGTAACCCTCGTTATCCTGAGGCATGGGAGCCTTGCCTTTAACAAAGTTAGACAAATTTCTAGGAGGGGCATTAAGTTTGACATTGTCTCCCCTTTGAAAGCCAATGCCATCCTTGATGCCAGGGCGTCTCCCATTATAGAGCATACTTCTAGCAAATTTAAACTTCTCATTTTCTAAGTTATGCTCGGCAATTTTAGCATCTAATTTTGCTATATGATCATTTTGTTGTTTAATTAATACCATGTGATCATGAATAGCATTGATATCAACATCTCTACATCTATCACAAATAGACACATGCTCAACGGTAGATGTAGAGGGTTTGCAAGAATGAAGTTCAACAATCTTAGCACGTAATATATCATTTTTATCTCTAAGATCCGAAATAGTAACATTGCAAACATCAAAATCTTTAGCCTTAGCAATCAAATTTTCATTTTCTACTCTAAGGCTAGCAAGAGAATCATTTAATTCCTTAATCTTAGCAAGTAAATCATCATTATCATTTCTAAGATTGGGAATTGAAGCATCACAAACATGAGAATCAACCTTAGCGATTAATTTAGCATTTTCATTTCTAAGGTTGGCAATAGTGTCATGGCATGTGCTTAGCTCACTAGATAATTTCTCACATTTTTCTACCTCTAGAGCATAAGCATTCTTAACCTTAACATGTTTCTTGTTTTCTTTAATTAGAAAATCCTCTTGGGAATCCAAAAGGTCATCTTTTTCATGAATGGCACTAATCAGTTCATTTAACTTTTCCTTTTGTTCCATGTTAAGGTTGGCAAAAAGGGTACGCAAATTATTTTCCTCATCACTAGCATTATCATCACTAGAGGACTCATATTTAGTGGAGAATTTAGATTTAACCTTCTTCCTTTTTCCGTCCTTTGCCATGAGGCACTTGTGGCCGACGTTGGGGAAAAGGAGTCCCTTGGTGACGGCAATGTTGGCGGCGTCCTCGTCGTCAGAGGAGGAGTCGGTGGAGCTCTCGTCGGAGTTCCACTCGCGGCACACGTGGGCATCGCCGCCCCTCTTCTTGTGGTACCTCTTCTTTTCTTTCCTCTTGCCCTTCTTGTTGTTATCCCTGTCACTGTCACTTGATAATGGACATTTAGCAATAAAGTGACCGGGCTTACCACACTTGTAGCAAACCTTCTTGGAACGGGATTTGTAGTCTTTCCCTTTCCGTTGCTTGAGGATTTGGTGAAAGCTTTTGATGATTAAAGCCATCTCCTCATTGTCGAGCTTGGAGGCGTCAATTGGTTGTCTACTCGGTGTAGACTCCTCCTTCTTCTCTTCCGTCGCCTTAAACGCCACCGGTTGTGCTTCGGACGTGGAGGGTTCATCAAGCTCGTTGATCTTCTTTGAGCCTTTAATCATACATTCAAAGCTCACAAAATTCCCGATTACTTCCTCGGGAGTCATTAGTGTATATCTTGGGTTACCACGAATTAATTGAACTTGAGTAGGATTAAGGAAAATAAGTGATCTCAAAATAACCTTAACCACCTCGTGGTCATCCCATTTCTTGCTCCCGAGGTTGCGCACTTGGTTCACCAAGGTTTTGAGCCGGTTGTACATATCTTGTGGCTCCTCCCCTTGGCGAAGACGAAAACGATCGAGCTCCCCCTCGATCGTTTCCCGTTTGGTGATCTTGGTGAGTTCATCACCCTCGTGCGCGGTCTTGAGTAGGTCCCAAATCTCCTTCGCACTCTTCAACCCTTGCACCTTGTTATATTCCTCTCTACTTAGAGAGCCGAGGAGTATGGTTGTGGCTTGGGAGTTGAAGTGCTCGATTTGGGCCACTTCGTCCGTATCATAATCTTCATCCCCTATGGATGGTACCTGTACACCAAACTTAACAACATCCCATATACTTTTGTGGAGTGAGGTTAGATGAAATCGCATTAAATCACTCCACCTAGCATAATCTTCACCATCAAACATTGGTGGTTTGCCTAATAGGATGGAAAGCAAAGGTGTATGTTTAGAAATGCGGGGGTAGCGTAGGGGAATCTTACTATACTTCTTACGCTCTTGGCGCTTAGAAGTTACGGACGGCGCATCAGAGTCGGAGGTCGATGTTGATGAAGTGTCGGTCTCGTAGTAGACCACTTTCCTCATCCTTTTGTGCTTGTCGCCTTTCCGATGCGACTTGTGGGAAGAAGATTTTTCCTTCTTCTCTTTGTGGTGTGAAGAAGAAGATCTTTTCTCCTTCCGTTTGGAGGAGTCCTTCTTCTTCTCCTTCCTCTTGGTGCGGGATTCTTCCGATGAAGTGCTCCCTTGGCTCGTAGTGGGCTTGTCGCCGGTCTCCATCTCCCTCTTGGTGTGATCTCCCGACATCACTTCGAGCGGTTAGGCTCTAATGAAGCACCGGGCTCTGATACCAATTGAAAGTCGCCTAGAGGGGGGGTGAATAGGGCGAAACTGAAATTTACAAATATAAACACAACTACGAGACGGGTTAGCGTTAGAAATAAACAAGAGTCCGAGAGAGAGGGCGCAAAACAAATCATGAGCAAATGCGAAGTGAGACACGATGATTTGTTTTACCGAGGTTCGGTTCTTGCAAACCTACTCCCCGTTGAGGAGGCCACAAAGGCCGGGTCTCTTTCAACCCTTACCCTCTCTCAAACGATCCCTCGGATCGAGTGAGCTTTCTCTTCTCAATCACTTGGAACACAAAGTTCCCACAAGGACCACCACAAGATTGGTGTCTCTTGCCTCAATTACAAGTGAGTTTGATCACAAGAAAGAATCAAGAAAGAAGAAAGCAATCCAAGCGCAAGAGCTCGAAAGAACACAAGCAAATCTCTCTCACTAATCACTAGGGCGTTGTGTGGAGTTTGGAGAGGATTTGATCACTTTGGTGTGTCTAGAATTGAATGCTAGAGCTCTTGTAAGTAGTTGGGAAGTGGAAAACTTGGATGACTTGAATGTGGGGTGGTTGGGGGTATTTATAGCCCCAACCACCAAACTAGCCGTTTGGTGCAGGCTGGCTGTCGTATGGTGCACCGGACAGTCCGGTGCGCCAGCCACGTCACCAAAGCCGTTGGGTTCCGACCGTTGGAGCTCTGACTTCTGGGCCCGCCTGGATGTCCGGTGGCGCACCGGACATGCACTGTAGATTGTCCGGTGCGCCAGCATGGGCGTGCCTGACCTCTACGCGCGCTGGCGCGCATTTAATGCGTCGCAGGTAGCCGTTGGTGCCAGAAGTAGCTGTTGCCCCGCTGTTACACCGGACAGTCCGGTGTACACCGGACAGTCCGGTGAATTATAGCAGAGCAGCTGAGATAAATTCCCGAGGCTGGCGAGTTCCGGAGGCCACCTTTCCTTGGAGCACCGGACATGTCCGGTGTACACCGGACAGTCCGTTGAATTATAGCGGAGTCGAGTCCTCTGGTGCACCGGACATGTCCGGTGGCACACCGGACAGTCCGGTGCGCCAGACCAGAGGTGCCTTCGATTGTCCCTTTGCTCTTTTGTTGAAACCAATACTTGGTCTTTTTATTGGCTAAGTGTGAACCTTTGGCACCTGTATAACTTATACACTAGAGCAAACTAGTTAGTCCAAATATTTGTGTTGGGCAATTCAACCACCAAAATTAATTAGGGACTAGGTGAAAGCCTAATTCCCTTTCACGTACAAATCAGTGACATAAACGAAAAATCTGGATAGCAAAAAAACAAATCAGTGATAAAGACAAAAAACATATTAAACACCCACCGTGGAGTTTGAACCCACAACCTTAAGGTCAAGAGCCTTACATTTTACCAACTAAGCTAGATAGGCTTTGTGATTTTATAACTGAGCTCGGCGCCAAGATCTATGGCGCCGAGCTCAGTGCCACGTCAGCGCCATGACTACCGGGTTGTGCTAGCGCACCACGTACCTCAGCGCCATAGGTTATGGCGCCGAGCAAAGGGTTCAAAAATGACATTAAAATTTTTTAGGGTCTAAACGTGATTTTTTATTCGAAAAAGGGCCAAAATATAAAAAATTCGGTGCTAGGGACTTATCTTGCTAGCATATGAAAAAAAGAAATGGGAGATCTTTATGCAAAGATCAGGGCGGGCACTAGGGACGGAGCTAGCGGTGGGGCGAGCGAGGCTCCAACCCTCCCTACCGCTCTAAGTTCATGGAGCTTCGCTGAAACCTCTGCTAAAAATTAAAACATATACAATATAGTACGAGGTTTCATATAACGTATCAGTTTAAATCAGCTCCTCCTGAAAATTTTTGTGCCTCCGTCCCTGGTGGGCACTTAGTAGCCAAAACAAAACGTCCACGTAACCAAACTAAACTGAAACTGAACCGGAATATTGGTTTTTTTCTGTTCTTTGGTTCGGCTTCATTTTTTGATTCTGCAAAGTTCAGTGGTCGGTCATGGCTTCCGTTTTCAACAGCCGATCCAAGCGAAAGAAAAAAAACGTGTCTGTAATTGTGGGCTACTTCTCCGCCTGGACCGCCTCAGAGGCTCCCGTCCGGCCCTCCCCGCTTCATGGCCAGGTCTCCGCATTGGCCCACCAGATCACAGGAGTAGGAGCAAGAGCAGTGGAGCACACAACCACCCCGTGGCCGGTGGCCTGGTTTCCTCTTGGCTCCGCACAACACAAACCCTAAGACTGGATATATACAATCGTGCAAAATATTATTTTATTATTTTGCACTTTATATTGTACTATTTATAAAGTGAAATTTAAAATATAAGATATAATACGTAAGATACTGAAGATAGTCTAACCTTTGCACTAGTAGGGAGCAACACGAGGCGACACGTGAGACAGAGTAGCATGAGTTTGTGCACAAGAGCAGGGCGAGGTGGCATTCAAGAGCATGGAGAGACGCCGCGACCGAGGCGGTGCACGACATGCAGGCGAAAGGATCTAGAAGCCTAAGAGGAGATAGTAAATTGAGCTTCCCTATATTTTCTTGCATAAATTAGATCCTATTAGCAAGCCCACCTCCTATGCCTTATGCCTAAAAGTATTAATATCCATCGACCAAAAGTTTTGTATCCTAAGCTGAATCGACGAGTACTATACTAACATGAAAATTTTAATAATGTAAAAACTTAATGCAATTGCTCAAAGTAAAGTAAGAATTAGGATTGCCTCAGCGTTTTAATGAACTATCGGAGAGTAGGCACTCCCTACTAGTCCTTGTTAGAACATCCACTCAATGGTGTCGCTCCACCTTGATCCACACAAGTCTAGCCTTGTATCTTTCTACATTCCCTTTAGACTCACGCTTGGTCTTGTAGACCCACTTACAACCTACTGTTTTGGCTCCTTGGAGAATGACCTATAAGTCCTAAACTTTGTTCATTCTCATGGATTATAATTCATCTTCCATGTCTGATAACCATTTGGATGGATTTTCGCTTCTCATAGCTTCTTCATATGTAGTTAGATCATTTTCTGCATCGATATCCTCACTCATATAAATCTCATCGCTTTATATGTCTACACTTGTGTAAACTTCATAGTCATCAGGGATTCCAGATCGTCTACACCTTCGAGATCTTTTTAGACTTGTTTCTGGTTCTAGTTATTGTTCTGAAGCTTCTGCAATGGTGCGTCACTTGGCGCAATACTACCACTATCTTGTGAACTCTCCTATACAACTGGATTAGAAAAGTCAGGCAGCACAATACTACCACTGAGTGATGCAACATTCGCAGATGGGTTTCACCTTCAATCGTTTTCACATGGCCGCTCGCGTTGGCAGCGGTCTCCACGGCTCGCGGTGCGATGAGCATCAGCACGTTGAAGTCATCCATGAGGCTGGCATCTTAGAGGATGTCGTCCTCATCGGCGCCGACCAAAGTAGGATGAAGAGTCGTACAAAGAAGACGGGCAACAACAAGAACAAGGATAGTGAATAGCATTGACCCACAGTCTGCGCTCCACCATCTAAGAAGCTAATTATTGTAGGAGTATTCAGATTATTTGAGGTATACTACCTTGGTTAGTACCTTCTGTCTACTTTTTTTCTCCTAAAGAGGTAAGATGGCAGATTGTAACTGCTATAACCTAGTTTTTGGAATTGGAAAGTGTCATGATTTATTTATGTTGGCTTATTAATTGGGGAGACCCTTTTCATGATGGCATCATGAATTCATAATCAAGTGTGCGTAAGGGTCACTATGTCAAAAACGCTCAAAGGAGATATGACTATCTCTAACACTTGTTAAAAACACATCACTAATTTTTCACAGTGATATCTTTTTTAAAAAGACGTCACTAACGACTGTGCACATATGACATCTATTGTAAAAACGCGTCACTAGCGAAATATGGTAATAACTCAGTGACATCTTTTATTTTATATGTCTCTACTGTGATCTGTTTAGTAATATTGGGAACTTGTTCTCAAATGCTATGAATTAAGAACAAGGCAGCACAGAGAACGTTAAACGTTAAAGTCCTTCGTAATTCAGAACATTATTTCCCTTGGGATATAATGATTCTCGGACGAAGGTTGTGAAGGACATACCTTCGTAAGTCATAATATATAATACTGAAGAAAGAATCACGTAAAAAACAAAAGATAATATGAACAACCATATCTTTTTATTAACTCATTTCTATTTTATTACTATGAAAAAATAGAAATGATATTAAGTTACAAGTGTACCTTCGGCTTGAATGAAGGTAAAGATACAAGCGTGACACAAAAGCAAATGCCAAGTCAGCGTGAACAGTACGGGAGCACTGTTCATCTATTTATAGGCACGGGACGCAGCCCATGTAAAATTACACTCATGCCCTTTACATTTGCTAATAACTCTATAGTAACCCGTCGAGGTCTAAATAGCCTTTTCATCTTTAAGTCGGTTTCCTTTCCTGCTATCATGCCGAAGCTCTTCTGCGCACAGCTTCGGCTCCGCGCCATCCTTCGTATTCCTTTTGTGCTTCTTCACACTGTGGTTTTAACTCAAGTCTGAAGATACCTGTTCATGCATCATACTTCAGAAACTTTGTTAAATTATGTTTTTGAGGACCTTCGGAAGCCGAAGACCCCCAACAAGTAACATGTATATATAAACACGTCACTAGCTAAATATGGTAATAACTCAGTGACATCTTTTATTTTATGTGTCTCTACTATGATCTGTTTAATAATATGTATATATAAATACGTCTGTAGGAAACGGGTGACGCCTAAGAGGGGGGGTGAATTAGGACTTCTAAAACTTTCGCTAAACTAGGCCACAAATAAAACCCTAGAACAAAACCTATGCAAATAGTCAAACTAGAATGTGCAAACTAGGTTTTGTCTAAGTGTTCCTATCTCTACCACAATGGCTAAGTTTCAATCTACACTAAATAAGTATGTATACAAGATTGAAACTTGAATGTTTAATATAAATGCGGAAACTTAAAGAGCAAAGTAGAGAACCAAACTCTCATGGATGACGCCGGTATTTTTACCGAGGTATCCGGAACCGCGCAAGGTCCCGACTAATCCTCGTTGGTGTCCCTACACAAAGGGAAGCCCACGCGAGGGCCAAGCACCTCGGTCGAGTAACTCCGTAGAGAGCCGCGGGCCTTCTCCACGCGCAAGTGGTGCTCCGCTTCCGGCTCCTCTCGGACGCTCCCCGTCGTCTCCACTATCGAGCTTTCGGCCGAAACGCCGCGGGCCCCGTTCCCTCCGATACACGATGGCGACCGTGACACAAACACGGTTGTCACGGTCTCGCAAGACTCTCGCCCCACTTGGTACAATTACAACGGCGCGCACAAGAGCCGAGGAGTTGTGTGGTTTGTCTAAACTCACTCAACTAACTAGGATTCACCTAGAGCAAGCGCTAATGCGGTCTAACAAACCTAAGCACTTTGCAAAGCACCTACGCTAATCACCGAGTGATTCTATTAAGCATTTGGGTGTTTGAGCACTTAGAAATGTCTACAATATGCCTTGGTATGTTGATTGGGCTCCCACACTTGGAAATGGCCGGTTGGGGGTGTATTTATAGCCCCCAACACAAATAGAGTCGTTGGAGAAAAGCTGCTGCTTTCTGCGGTACACTGGACAGTCCGGTGGTGCACCTGATAGCGCACTGTAGCCTATCCGGTGCGCCTAGTCGTTGTCCTGTCAGAGCCGGTGACCGTTAGCGCCGAGGGCTTTCCACACCGGACAGTCCGGTGGTCTTCTCTCCGGGTGCCACCTAGAACTAGCCGTTGGGCTGCGGTTCCCTGGTGCACCGGACAGTCCGGCGTGTTGGCACCGGACAGTCCGGTGCTTCACGCACAGACAGTTCGCAGGCAGCACACTTGGACTTTTCTTGGATCTTTTTAATGTCTTCTTTTGAGGTGTTGCTTTCCTCAATTCCTTAGTCCAAGTTAATCTTGCATCCTGTGAACTACAAACACAAACACTAGAAAACTTATTAGTTCACGGATTGTGTTGATCATCAAACACCAAAACTCAATTAGCCAAATGGCCCGGGGTCCATTTTCCTTACAATCTCCCCCTTTTTGGTGATTGATGACAACACAACCAAAGCAAGCAAATAATACAATTATTTGAATGACAATATGCAATCTACTTGCTAGGATGCATGTTTGTCCCCACAATGTGATATTATGGACTTAAGCCTCCCCCTAATTCTATAATTTACTTACTTCCTATTTTTGGACCAAATAACAAAAACCACTTGAAAAACCATTTGTAGATTTTAAAATTTTAAATTGGTGGTGTTTGGTGTTTGATATAGTTTTCATTGCTTTGGTCCCTAAACTTCTCCCCCTTTGGCATCAACCACCGAAAAGGAAGACATTAAAAGCATGTAGGAAGTAAAAAATTGCCCTCAGATGATTACTCCCCCTAAATGAGTGTTCTCTTTTAGAGAGAAAACACATGTGAAAATTAGAGGTGCAAGACATGATTTGAAAAGACTAACTTCCCTTATGCATAGGTAACAGAATATGAGTTAACCACTTATGCATTTTTAGCAACATGGAAGTATATGATATGAAATATAGTCTAATCAAACATTGGAGAAGACATGTAAATGATACTAGATGTAGTCTCAAAAGATACTGATTGAAATTCAATGGCGAGCTTGAGATACATGAGAGTTCTTGGAGATTTTGCAGTGGAAGATTGTTGTCTTTCTCCGGGGACCTCATTTTCCTTACAATGAGACTATCACATAAAATAGACTTGAAAAGGTGTTAGTCTCAAAATATTAGATTATAGAGTAACCTCCCCCTGAAGGTGTGCATACAAGTTTTGAATACTTGCAGGAGACATGCACTTTGATTTGATATCAAGAGGGGCAAATTATCTATAATCCGAACTTTGGCACATAAAAGTTAAATGATACAGATTGTAGAATATGAGTGTTTTACCACTTGAAGAATTCACAGTTATCAATCGATGTATCATTTACTATGGAGTGATATTGAAGCTATGTGCCGTGCTTAAATAAACGTTTTAAGCCATGTAGGTTTGCTTAAGTATATGAATTGAAAGCAAGCACTCCTACCATGCGATTTACCTAGTATGCATAATTTTAAACAAAATTAAATACCAAATGTAATACTAGGCATGAAAGGTAAACTAGATACAAGAAAAAATAGATACGCATATCTAAAATATGGATGCCATAAATATAGTTACCTTAGTCATGGGTGGGAAATTTGGCTCCAAAATTTTCACTAACCTACTTGGCAATTAAACTTGATCCAATATGATGTATCCCATGATATACATCCCAACTTTGCCAAGTCTCCAAATTTCCCATTGACCTTTGGTCCACTCACTTCCCTTTCGGGATCCAAACCTTTTTGGTGCTTTTCATGGTTGAGATTATTTCCTTTGGCACCCAGATGCGTTTGCCCCCCTTTCCTTTGTTGGCTTGCTTGTTGGCCTTGATTGCTATCACCTTTCCATTCTTTTTCTTCTTGATCAAATATGGTGTAGCAGCCTTTTTTCCACCTTTTTGATGTAGGTGTTGGAGACTTTGCTTGATGGCTTTTGCTTGAGCTTTTGCCTTTGTTTATCCCCGGTCATCGCCTTGCATTGGAAAGACTTATGGTCTTCCTTGTGGCATAGCCTACAAATCACAGTTTCTCCCTCCATAGGCTTGTTCACTCCCGCAGTGGTGTTATCCTGCGGAGGTTGGATTTGTTTGGCTTTGCTTTTCTTGTCATACAAAGCCTTGCCAAGGCGAGCCACTTCTTGCTTTAATTGTTCATTTTCCTTTGCAACCTCATCCGAACATGTTTCTACAACTGTTGGGGACTTGCTCTCAAATGCTTCGAGTTAAGAACAAGGCAACATAGAAGATGTTAAACATTAAGGTCCTTCGTCCTTCGAAACATTACGCCCCTTTGGGAAATAATGCTTTAGGACGAAGGTCACAAGAGACATACCTTCGTAAATATAATAAATAATGCCGAAGGATTCATATAAAGCGTGAAATATAAACATCAACATAAGATCATTTCTATTTTATTAACATGGAGAAATAGAAATGATTTCAAATTACAAATGTACCTTCGGTCCTGAGAGAAGGTAGAAGTACAAGCGTGACGCAAAAGCCAATGCCAAGTCAGCGTGAACAGTACGGGAGTACTGTTCATCTATTTATAGACGCGGGACGCAGCCCACGTAAAATTACATCCATGTCCATTACATTTGTTAACGGTTTATGGAAATCTGTCGAGGCCCCCGAAGTCTTTTCATCTTTAAGTCGGTTCCCCCTTATGCCATCGCGCCGAAGCTTCCCTGCGCACAGCTTCGGCTGCCCTCGACCTTCGTCTGGTTCAGGCTTCGTCCTGGTCGTGCTCCATATCCATAATTCTGAATCCGAAAATACCTGTTCATATAATCCACTTGGAAAACATTGTCAAATCATGTTTTTGAGGACCTTCGGAGGACGAAGACCCCCAACAGTAACAATATTCTCAACAAGCACTTGGTTGCAGGGGTTAGAATCATCAATTAAATCAAGGCAAGAAGTAGAAGCATCTTTCTTAATAATTTCAGGTATTTCAACTAAGGATGCTGCTGGGGTGCTACTAATGTTTTCTAGCTTAGTAGTTAGCTCATTATTGTGTATGCTAAGAATTTCCATTTTCTCTAGCAAATTTTCAATAGCTTCTAGGGAGCCATCTAACTTAGCCTTAAGTTTTTCATTCTTTTTAATAAGACCATCATCAGTAGCAGTGGATGGAGCACTAGACTCTAATAGCTCAATTTTAGTTGGCAGCTCACAATTTAAGTTTGCAAAAGTTTCAAATTTTTCTAGCAAACCTTTATAATCATTTTGGGAGCTAATCAACTTATTTTTGAAAGTTTTAAGTTGAGCTTTTTGCTTAGTGCAAACATCCTGGAAAAATTTAACGGCTTCCGCAAGTTCATCTACGGAGGGCTTTCCCTCACCATCATCATCACTACTACTATCATCACTAGAGGATGGAATGCTCATTTTACCTCTTGCCATAAGGCATTTGTGTGATGACCGTGATGAGGACCGGTGACTGCGCGTCCTTAGAGGTTCATCTTCACTTGAAGAATCATCCCAAGTCCTAACACTTGTTAGTGCCTTGCCTTTGCTCCTCCCCTTTTTGGGTTCGGCCATATTTGGACAGTTGTCCCTGAAGTGGCCCTTCTCCCCACATGCAAAGCATCCTCTCTTCCTTTGCTTTTTCCTGTCAATGTTAAAGAGAAGATCTTCGACCTGCAAGGGCACACCCATTAGATTAATCTTGTGGATCATCCCCATTACCTTTCCGACGCGTTAGATTGTTTCTTCGTCCTCGGAGGATGATGTGCATGGTTGATTATCTTCATCATCATCACTTTCTTCTTCTTCCTCTTCTTCACTCGAGGAACTTGGAGTGGGAGCCTTCTTTTTGCCCTTCCTTTCATCACATGCAAAATCATATGGCCT
Organism: Zea luxurians; assembly: GCA_029449295.1. Lineage (NCBI taxonomy): Eukaryota > Viridiplantae > Streptophyta > Magnoliopsida > Poales > Poaceae > Zea > Zea luxurians. The sequence continues at coordinate 36,357,500 of JAOPSE010000024.1, forward strand.
TGAGGAAGTTGGCTCCTCTCCCCGACACATTTTTCGTGACATCTCAAAGGCCACGATTTTCCCAATCACAATGGTCGGGGTTATGGTACTCAGGTCCTCCATGTTGTGAAGGATGGTGATGATGCTCCCATATCTTTGTTGTGGTAGCAGGGAGATAATCTTCCTCACAATGTCCGCATCACCTAGCTTATTAATGTCAATAGAATTGAGCTCATTGATGATTAGATTCAAACGAGAATACATGTCTCTAACAAGCTCATCATCTTTCATAGCAAAAGTATTATACTCATTTAATACTAGGCAATGTTTTTGCTCACGGACATTGGATGTGCCATCATGGAGCTCATGCAATTTTAGCCAAATCTCATTAGCAGTTTTTAAGGTAAATACTTGATTAAAAATATCCATGCTAAGCATTTAAATGAATTTCTTTTTCCTCACTTGTGGTGGGTTTCTCGGGATTCTTGGGGGTTTCATCCCGTCACGAGTGACTCGCCAAACACCTAGATCAACGGCCTCTAGGTAACAAACCATTCTAGCACTATAATATGGGAAGTTAGTGCCGTCGAAGTGTGGTGGCCTATGGGTATCCATCTGTCGGCGTTTCGACCCCGAGGGGTCCCTGGACCGACGAGTAAATTGTCGCTGCGTGCCCCAGCCCAGATGGGTCGGCGCGAGACGGGACACAAAGGGGGGAGAACAGAAAGGGGAAACCGCAGCCTTCGTGTTGTCCTGCGCCCAGGGCGGATGGATGCGCTTGCAGTAGGGGGTTACAAGCGTTCGCGTGGGAGAGAGAGAGAGCGAGAGGCTTATGCGTCGGCCCGTTCTCCCGCGCGGCCAACCTCTCCGTACGAGAGCCCTAGACCTTCCTTTTATAGGCGTAAGGAGAGGGTCCAGGTGTACAATAGGGGGTGTAGCAGTGTGATAACGTGTCTAGCAGAGAGGAGCTAGAGCCCTAAGTACATGCCGTCGTGGCAGTCGGAGAGGTTTTGGCACCCTGTTCATGTGATGTCGTGGCCGTCGGAGGAGCGCTGGAGCCCTGTGAAAGTACAGCTGTCGGGGCTGTCGGATCCTTGCTGACGTCTCCTTGCTGACGTAAGGGGCTGGGAGCTGCCGTCGTCATGGAGCGTGCGGGGTGTCATCATTACTTGTTTACTAGGGTGAGCCAGATGGGACGCCGGTCTTGTTCCCCGTAGCCTGAGCTAGCTAGGGGCAGGGTAATGATGGCCCCCTGGCGATGTGGCCGGTCCGGACCCGAGTTTAGGCGAGGTGGCGATTCCTCCGAGGTCGAGGTTGAGTCCGAGCCCTGGGTTCGGGCGAGGCGGAGTTCATCGTCTTCCGGAGCCGAGGCTGAGTTCGAGCCCTGGGGTCGGGCGAGGCGGAGTTCGTCGTCTTCTAAGTCGTGGTTGAGTCCGTGCCCTAGGGTCGGGCGAGGCGAAATCCATCTTCCGAGGCCGAGACGGGGGCCAAACCCTGGGGTCGGGCGAGGCGGAGCTTCCTATGTCGCCCGAGGCTGGACTTAGCCGCTGTCGACCTCACTCTGGCGAGTGGCACGGCAGTCGGAGCAGGGCAGGCGGCGCTGTTTTCTTGTCAGGTCGGTCAGTGGAGCGGCGAAGTGACTGCGGTCACTTCGGCTCTGTCGACTGAAGAGCGTGCGTCAGGACAAGGTGTCAGGCGATCCTTGCATTAAATGCTCCTGCGATACGGTCAGTTGGCGTGGCGATCTAGCCAAGGTTGCTTCTCCGCGAAGCCTACCCGAGCTGAGCCTCGGCGAGTCGATGGTGCGTCCGTTGCTTGAGGGGACCCTCGGGCGAGGCGTGAATCTCCCGGGGTCGGCTGTCTTTGCCCGAGGTCAGGCTCGGGCGAGGCGAGATCGTGTCCCTTGAGCGGAGCCTTGGCCTGAATTGCGCCCATCAGGCCTTAGCAGCTTTATGCTGATGGGGTTTACCAACTGAGATTAGGAGTCTTGGGGGTACCCCTAATTATGGTCCCCGACAGTAGCCCCCGAGCCTCAAAGGGAGTGTTGGCACTCGCTTGGAGGCTTTTGTCGCACTTTTTTGCAAGGGGACCGGCCTTTCTCGGTTGCATTTCGTTCCGGTGGGTGCGCGCGAGCGCACCCGCCGGGTGTAGCCCCCGAGGCCTCGGAGGAGTGTTTTGACTCCTTCGAGGTCTTAGTGCCTTTCGCGATGGCTCGGCCGGTTTGGTTGTTCCCTCATGCGAACTGGTCGTTGCCCGGGTGCTCAGTCAGGTCCCAAGTTCTCGGGCTGGTATGTTGACGCTGTCAACGGTTTGGCCGGAGCCGGGTTTGCGAGAGCAGCCCCCGAGCCTCCGCATAGAGCGAGAGGACGGTCAAGGACAGACTCGGCTTTTTTCATACGCCCCCGCGTCGCCTTTCCGCAAGGAGGAGGGGGGAAAGCGCCATGTTGCCCTCGGAGGACGCCGAACATGGTGTCTCCAGTGAGTTGCTAGCGGGTGATCCGAGTGGACGCCCGTGCCCCATTCGTTAGGGGTCGGCTAGTGGCCCGGAGGCGCGCTCCAAAAGTACCTGCGGGTGATTCGCCGGACCCGGTCTCCTTTTGACGGGGTCCGAGGGCTTGATGCCTCCCTCTGGTGGGATTCTGTTACAAAATCGTTCCCGCCGGTCTCGAAAATGTCCTAGGGTACCTCGGGAGCGTAGCCCGAGCCTTGGTTATGTATCGAACGTACCCAGGGTCATTCCTCGCTCTGCGTGCTGTGAGGCGAATGTCGAACCCTTCGGGGGCCAGCCTACGAACCCCTGATCAGTAGTGGGCGCGGAGCCCGAGTGGCCTGAGGCGGCCGTTGAACCCTTCCGAGGGCCAGCCTTCGAACCTCTGACCAGTAGTGGGCGCGGAGCCCGAGTGCTCTGAGGCGGCTGTTGAACCCTTCCGAGGGGCCAGCCTTCGAACCTCTGATCAGTAGGGGGGCTCGGGGCCAGCTTCCTTCGCGGAGAAGGATCTCTTTCGGAGTATCCCCTTTCCCGGTCTCTGTAGCAAGAGAGAGAAATAGGAAGTGGAAAAGGATACGAAATCGAATGACGTGGCGCACCTTTTTTGACGCGATCATTATGGCGGAGGTGAAGCATCGCCCGCTTCGCCTGCCAAAGGTGCCGCCTGTCCTGCTGTAGAGTTAATGCGACGGGACGAGTGATTCGTGGGGCAGCCGTTGTGCATGCGCGAGCAGTTCTAGGAACGGGTGTTTCGCCTTCGAGTTTTGGGTTTCGCGGCGGGTTCGGGCAGAGCGTTGAACAGGTCTTGCCCGGGTCTTTATATATTCGGAGGAGGGTCTGGTGGTGGTTCTTTACTCTGCTGCTCGCCTCTGCTTAGGTTTCCGCAACCTGAGGGAATAGCCAGAGAAAGAAAACCCCGCACCTTGTCCGCCCCGCCGCCACCTCCTTCGCTTGGCGATGGCCGACCAGGTAACCATCGTTCCGCCGCGCGACCCATGGCCTTCTTCCACCGTCACGGTGGACGACCTAGAGGCCCTTGTTACCGATGGCTTGCTCCGCCCCCTCTCTGATGTCCTGCGGCCGGAGTGGATGGTCCCTCCGAGCGGGGCTGACCCGAACCCGCCGTCGGGGTATGTGCTGAGTTTCGTCTCCTTCCATGAGCGGGGGTTTGGTGTGCCAGCAAGCCGTTTTATGCGGGCGCTCCTGCATCACTATGGGGTGGAGCTGCACAACCTTAGCCCCAACTCCATTGCGCAAGCGGCCATCTTCGTGGCGGTTTGTGAAGGATTTTTGGGGGTTGCCCCCCACTGGGATCTGTGGACTCATCTCTTCTCCGCGGAGCCTTTTGCCTCGGCGACGAGGGAGAAGAGGGTCCGCATGGCGGTGCGGGCTGGTGGCTGCATCCTCCAGTTGAGGCAAGCGCGTGCGCAGCAGTACATCCCCGCCATCCTTGCGTCTTTGAACAAGGGGTGGCAGCGCAGGTGGTTTTACCTCCGGAATGACGATGGGAGGCTCCCGTTGTTTTCTCAACGAGTGGTGACCACCGTCGGCAGCCATTGGCGCTATGGGGCCCCGCGCGAGAGGCAGAAGAATCTTCAACCCCTTCTGGAGGCCTTCGAGAAGCTGCGAAAGGGAGGGCTCACCGCCGCGGGGGTGGTTGCCGCCATCCATCGCCAGAGGGTGCTCCCCTTAACGGAGCGACGACTGCTACTTTCGGAGATGACGCCGGGGGTCGGCTTGGAGGGTTCGCAGATGTCCTTGGTCCCCCTCTCCGCTGATGACCTCCACAGGCGGGTGGCCGGTATGGTAGGTAAGCTAGACGCCGGCGGCCTCACCCAGCTCCCGATGCGTCCCGAGTGCGGGTGCATGTCCCTGGTGAGTGTCCACTCCTCCTTCTTTCTTGTGTCGGATTGCCCCTGGTCCTCTCAGCCGAGACCTTCCGTTCGTCTCCAGGAGCTGGGGTCTCACAAGCCTTCCCTGCCACCGGTCCCGGAGGACACGGTGGACCGAGCCGCGCGGAGGGTTGCTGCAGAGAAGAAGAAGGAGAAGAAGGACACGAAGAAGGCTCGGGCCCGCGAGCGGATGCGGGCTCGGGACGCCTTGGAGAAGTGTCGTCGACGGCAGGAGAGGGACGGGCTCCCGAGGGAGCCGTCGCCAGAGACGCCTGATGATGATGACGACGACGATGATGATGAAGACGACGACATGGCCGCCCGCCTTGGCCTCAGCCCGGATATGAGGCTGGGCCAGGGGTCGTCGAGCCAGCCCCCGAGTGGGCTGGTGCTGTCGGTATCCGGGGCGGGGGCATCAGGGTCCCGACCCGAAGAACAGGGGCAGGCCGAGGGGGTTTTCGACCCCTTGGCCCAGGTAGCTGAGGTGACCCCAGGAAGTCAGGCCGTCCCGCCTGTGCCCCTAGAGCCGTTGTCCGTGCCGGCAGCAAAGGAGGCCGGTCCTCGGGTCGTCGTGTTCGTGCCTAGGCGGACTGTCCCTTCGGCGCCCTGGGCACCTGAGGCAGGGATGGCGCCAAAGCCGGCAGCGGGGCAAACCTCGGCGGTGCCCGTGGGGGCCGAGGCTCGAGGGGCCTCCCCGCAGGCACGATTGGTTGTGGCCCGGAGTGGGTAAGTATCTGAGGATACTTTTGTCCCGGCGCCTTCTTCGTGTGTCCTGATCCTGCCTTTTCCCTTTCTTCCCAGCAAACGGAGGCACGGTTCGACCGGTCTGGCTCCCCGAAAAGCCCTTAAGACGGCGCCAGCTTCTGCAGCTGGTGCCGCACCAGGCCTCAGCGGCCGGCTGGCCTCTACACAAGGTGCCCCCGAGCAGGGGGTTCAATCGACGCAAGTTGCCGTGGGGCGAGCTCCCGAGGCTGACCCCTCCGTCGAGGTGGCAGTCGAACCGAGGGAGACCGCTGGCGCGGCCGCGGCCTTGAGCCCACCAGTCGTGTTGCCGGTGCTGGCACCGGCTCCTGCCGAGGCTGCAGCTGCTCTGGCTGTGGAGCCACCCGCCGCCGCCGATGCTGAGATGGCCGAGGCGCCACTACTCAAGGCCGGCGATCGGAAACCTGTCCCCTTAGCCGAGGAGGTTCCCCATGTGCCGACTGCAGGGGGTGTCGATGCCTTGGAGAAGGGGGGCGTAGAACCGCGGCCCGTCCTGGGGAGCGGCGACCTCGTCCTCGCGCGGTGCGGTCCCAGTGAGCGGCGTCAGCCGCTCCGGTTCTGGGCCCGTGGTGCTTCGAAACCCCTCTTCGTCCTTGACGATGAGAGAGAGGAGCAGTCTTGGGGCGAGCTTCGTGAGCGTACTGAGGCAACGGTGGGGTCGCTTCGGTCGACCCTGGAGGTCCTTTCTAGGGACGTTCCCAGGATCCTCCAGGTAAGGATTTCAGGCATACCTTTCACGTGATCAAGGCATTCTTCGTGACGCCCCGCTTCCCTTCCTCAGGATCTGACAGATCTGAGCGCCACCAAGTCATCGTTCATTCACGGCGAGGTCGACGTCTGGGGTTCGCTGTGATTTCTGAGGACCGCGCTTGCCGAGGCTACCGAGCACCTCTCCCAACGAAGCGCTAAGGCGGCAGACCTTCGTTTGCTCCGTGACGAGCTGGGGGCAGAGGCAGCGGCGGCACGCGCAGAGGCGCGGCGGTGGCAGCTGGAGCTTGGCCAGACCATCGATGAGTGGGATCAATCTCGGGGCCGGGCCGCCGAGGCTGAAAGCCGGGCTGAGGCCCTTGGGGGCCAGCTAGCCGAGGCGTCCGCTCGGGCCGGAGCCCTCGCGGCGGACCTGGCCGTGGCCATCGGGTCTGCTCAGTCCGCCCAAGCCGCAGCCTCGGAGCAGCGTATCCGGGCGGAAGGTATGTCTTGGTTGTTTTGGGGTTTTGATTCAGCTTCACTCTTTAGCTTGCGCTTGAAGATTTCTGCTTTGGCTGTTTGCAGAGCTCGAGTTTGTCCTCAGCGAGTCCGCCAAGGCACTTGTCCAGGCGGTCGAGCAGAAGGAGGCCGACTGCGCGGCCATGTCTGAGGCTATCTCGGCCCTTGGCCAGATTTTGGCCTTGACGACGTCCCCTCGGGAAGCTCCCCTCAGAGTCGCCTGCAGGCCTTGGGCGACCACGCGCGCGGCCGACTCCGCGAGGCGCTGCATCACGGCGTTAGGCGGGCCTTCGCCGTGCTCGCTTCCCACTATGATGTGGATCTGGAGCGGGTCAGTGAGGGGTATTGTCTTCCCGATGAAGACGAAGCTGCCCTGGCCGAAGTTCAGAGGCTTGACGCGGCCGCCGCGGGCCCGAGCGCGGTGCTGGCGTCCACCTTCGAGGTGGAAATCCTTCCGCCTGCGCCGCTGTTCGAGGCCGGGGCGGGTCTTGCCGAGGGTGGAGACGGCGCTGAGTTCAGAGATGAAGCCGAGGGTGCCGCTCCTCCCCCGGGCGATGCTTGATTCTGCCGGAGCAGTTTGTTTTGAACATGTGTGTGCCTTTCGCGGCCGCTGAGGCCTGAACACTTTGTCATCGTGATATAAAGGTGCGTCTTTTTCCTCCTGTTTTGCGTATCGGACTCGTTCGTCAGTAGCAGGATTGCCTACCCAAGTAAGAGTTATTTTTCGCGATAGGCGACGAGTGAGGTATCCGTATCCCAGAGGCGTAGGAGTCCCTCGGCTCGGTCGGCCTTGCCACTTACATGCACTCTTATTCGTTTCTTGGGGTCCTGTTACTGATATAGCCGGGAGACGCGAAAGTCGTTTTGATGGAAGACTTTTTTCGAGGAAAATTTTGACGCGGAGGGGGTTCCCCCCTTCTAGCCCCCGAGGGAGGGTCGAGCTTTGCCGAGGCAAGGCCGATCCTTCCTTGATGGTTAGATTTTTTTGGCGTATGTAAACGAGGTGTATGAACGACTTGAAAACATCTTAAGGGTAGAAGCGACGTAGCTGTCATATGTTCCAAGCGTTGCTGTAGACCTTGCCTTGACTATTGGCCAGCTTGTATGTTCCGGGCTTCAAAATCTTGGCGATGATGAATGGCCCTTCCCAGGGAGGCGTGAGCTTGTGGCGCCCTCGGGCGTCTTGTCGCAGCCGAAGCACCAAGTCGCCCACCTGGAGGTCTCGGGACCGAACCCCTCGGGCGTGGTAGCGTTGCAGGGACTGCTGATACCGCGCCGAGTGTAGTAAGGCCATGTCTCGAGCCTCTTCCAGCTGGTCCAGTGAGTCTTCTCGGTTGGTCTGGTTGCATCGGACGTCGTACGCCCTCGTCCTCGGGGAACCGTACTCTAAGTCTGTGGGCAAGATGACCTCGGCCCCATAGACTAGAAAGAACGGTGTGAAGCCCGTGGCTTGGCTCGGTGTTGTCCTCAGGCTCCAGACCACCAAGGGGAGTTCCTTCATCCATCGCCTGCCAAACTTGTGGAGGTCGTTGTAGATCCTCGGCTTGAGTCCTTGCAGAATCATGTCGTTGGCACGTTCTACCTACCCATTCGTCATGGGGTGTGCCACGGCGGCCCAGTCCACCCGGATGTGGTGATCCTCGCAGAAGTCCAGGAACTTTCTGCCGGTGAACTGGGTGTCGTTGTCGGTGATGATGGAGTTTGGGACCCCGAAGCGATGGATGATGTTGGTGAAGAATGCCACCGCCTGTTCGGACCTGATGCTGTTTAGGGGTCGGACCTCGATCCACTTGGAGAATTTGTCGATGGCAACCAGTAGGTGCGTGTAGCCCCCGGGTGCCTTCTGCAAGGGACCGACGAGGTCCAGACCCCACATAGCAAACGACCAGGTGATGGGTATTGTTTGCAGAGCCTGAGCGGGTAGGTGCGTCTGCCTTGCGTAGAATTGACACCCTTGGCAGGTGCGGACAATTCTAGTGGCGTCGGCCACCGTGGTCGGCCAGTAGAAACCTTGTTGGAAAGCGTTTCCAACAAGGGCTCGAGGCGCTGCGTGATGACCGTAAGTCCCCGAGTGTATTTCTTGTAAGAGCTCCTGGCCTTCGGCGATGGATATGCATCACTGGAGGATGCCGGAGGGGCTGTGGTGGTAGAGCTCCTTCCCGTCACCCAGCAAGACGAATGACTTGGCGCGCCGCGCCAGTCGCCGAGCTTCGGCTCGGTCGAGGGGCAGCTCTCCTCGGTGGAGATATTGCAGGTACGGGGTCTGCTAGTCACGATCAGGCGGGGACGGACTTAACCGTCTCTACTGGCTCAAAGTTGCCGGCATGGCGCTTTACGTCTGGCACCTCCTTGGAGAGGCTCTCCAGGTCGGCAATGAGGGCCTCAGATTCGGCAAGGGCCTCGGCGTACTCCACGCACTCCATGTTGCATTCGTACGCGTGTCGGTACGTGGGGCCGACGGTGATGACCCCGTTGGGGCCCGACATTTTGAGCTTGAGGTAGGTGTAGTTGGGGACGGCCATGAACTTGGCGTAGCATGGCCTCCCCAGTACTGCGTGGTAGGTCCCTCAGAACCCGACCACCTCGAATGTGAGGGTTTCCCTTCGGAAGTTGGAGGGAGTCTCGAAGCAGACGGGCAGATCGAGTTGTCCGAGGGGTTGGACGCGTTTCCCGGGGACGCTCCCGTGAAAAGGCGCCACGCCGGCCTGGATCGAGGACAGATCGATCTGCAGGAGCCCAAGGGTCTCGGCCTAGATGATGTTGAGGCTGCTGCCTCCGTCCATGAGGATCTTGGTGAGCCTGACGTTGCCGGTGACGGGGTCGACAACGAGCGGATATTTCCCCGGGCTCGGCACGCGGTCGGGGTGGTCGCCCTGGTCGAAGGTGATGGGCTTGTCGGAGCAGTCTAGGTAGACTGGCGCCGCCACCTTTACCGAGTAGATCTCCCAACGCTCTTGCTTGCGGTGCCAAGCCGAGGCGTTCGCCACTTGCCCGCCGTAGATCATGAAGCAGTCGTGGACCTCGGGAAACTCCTCTGCCTTGTGATCCTCCTTTTTGTCATTGTTGTGGGCCCTGCCACCTTCCGCAGGTGGCTTGGCCTTGTGAAAGTGACGCCGAAGCATGACGCACTCCTCAAGGGTGTGCTTGACGGGCCCTGATGATAGGGGCACGGCTCCTTGAGCATCTTATCGAAGAGATTGGCACCTCCAGGAGGTTTCCGAGGGTTCTTGTACTCAGCGGCGGCGACAAGGTCTGCGTCGGTGGCGTCGCATTTCGCTTGCGACTTCTTCTTGTTCTTCTTCTTGGTGCCGCGCTGCGCGGATGCCTCGGGGACGTCTTCTAGTTGGTGGCCCTGGGGCAGCTTGTTCTTCTGGAAGATGGCCTCAACCGCCTCCTGGCCAGAGGCGAACTTGGTGGCAATGTCCATCAGCTCGCTCGCCCTGGTGGGGGTCTTGCGGCCCAGCTTTCTCACCAGGTCGCGGCAGGTGGTGCCGGCGAGGAACACGCCGATGACGTCCGAGTCGGTGACATTGGGCAGCTCGGTGCGCTGCTTCGAGAATCGCTGGATGTAGTCCCGGAGAGACTCTCCCGGCTGCTGGCGGTAGCTTCGGAGATCCCAGGAGTTCCCAGGGCGCACGTACGTGCCCTGGAAGTTGCCGGCGAAGGCTTGGACCAGGTCGTCCCAGTTGGAGATCTGCCCCGGAGGCAGATGCTCCAGCCAGGCTCGAGCGGTGTCGGAGAGGAACAGGGGGAGGTTGCGGATGATGAGGTTGTCATCGTTCGTTCCACCCAGCTGGCAGGCCAGTCGGTAGTCCGCGAGCCACAGTTCCGGCCTCGTCTCCCCGAGTACTTTGTGATGGTAGTCGAGGTTCGGAACCGGGTCGGGAACGGCGCCCGTCGTATGGCCCGGCTGAAAGCCTGCGGACCGGGTGGTTCGGGCGAGGGGCTCCGATCCTCCCCGCTGTCGTAGCGTTCCCCACGCCTGGGGTGGTAGCCTCGGCGCACCCTCTCATCGAGGTGGGCTCGACGGTTGCGGTGGTGGTGCTCGTTGCTGATGTGACCCGGGGCCGCAGGCGCCGTGTTGCGCGTGCGCCCGGTGTGGACCGAGGCTTCCCGCACGAATCGGGAAGTCGCGACGCGATGCTCCGAGGGGTACCCCTGCCTTCGGGAGGCAGAGCTTTCGGCCCGTCGGGCCGCGGCATCCTCCAGGAGATTCTTGAGCTCTCACTGGATACGCCGCCCTTCGGTGGTCGATGGTTCCGGCATCGCGTGGAGTAGTATTGTTGCTGCAGCCAGGTTCTGGCCGACCCCACTGGAAGCCGGTGGCGGCCTTGCCCTGACGTCGTCGGCAATACTGTGCTGGATGCCCTGGGGTAGACGACGCTCTTCTCCGGCCGGAACTTGGTCTGCCCATTCCTGCCCGGTGTTCCACCGGAACTGCTCAAGCGTTCCTGCTCCCTCGTCGAGCCTGGCCTGCATCTCGCGGGTTTGCTCGAGCTATGTGTCCTGACCCCCCGCAGGGACTGGGACCACAGCTAGCTCCCGAAGGATGTCAACGCGAGGCGCAGACCTAGGGGATCGCCGCTCTCCGGCATACCAAGATGGTTGCCTTCGCCGGGACCCCCTAGATCGACGTGGAAACATTCACGACTTGGGCCGCAGTCCTCGTCGCCGAAGCTGCGGCTACCATCGGAACAACCGGAGAGGCAGTAGTCGCATGCGGTCATGAAGTCCCGCATGGCACTGGGGTTATCGAGCCCGGAGAAATCCCAACAAAAGTCGGGCTCGTCATCTTCCTCGGAACCCGAGGGTTCGTAGGTCGAGACGGCCGTCAGTCTGTCCTAGGGCGATCGCATATGGTACCCCAGAGGGTTGGTACATGCCTCTATGGAGGCTTCCAACGAAGCGAGGTTGCTTGGTGGGTCGAAGCTGAATCCAAAAGGCACGAGATGGGAATTGGTTGGTACCTCTTGGTCGACGGGCGGTGACGAAGTCGTGTCAGGGGCAGACTGCACCGTTGTCTCAGGTACGAGGGCGACGCCCAGCAAGTCCTTCGCGAGCGTGCTGGCGTCGTTCGTCTGCTTGGGGTTGGCGTGTTGCGGGGAAGCGGCGCTCGTCTTCGTCTCAGATGCAAGGTCGAAGCCCGACGTGTCCCCCGCTGGGGCGCCGGCGTCGTCGACTTGCTCGATAGCCGACGAGGTGCCGCCTCCTGCTTGGCCATGGTTGCCCCGCCTCCTCCTCCGTCGGTGGGGGAGGTGACGGGACAAACCCGAATGTTGTTCTTCCGCAATGTGGGGAAGACGTCGTTGATTCCGCCGCCGGCGGGCAGGCTGACGGCCACCATTGTCGCTGTCGCGCGGCGGAGGAAGGAGTATCATGTCGTAGCTGCCGTCGAGGGACATGAACTCAAGACTCCCGAAACGGAGCATCGTCCCGGGTTGGAAAGGTTGCTGGAGACTACCCATCTGGAGCTTGACGGGAAGCTGTTCGTCAACACGCAGCAGGCCCCTATCTGGCGCGCCAACTGTCGGTGTTTCGACCCCGGGGGGTCCCTGGACCGATGAGTAAATTGTCGCTGCGTGCCCCAGCCCAGATGGGTCGACGCGAGACGAGACACAAAGGGGGGAGAACAGAAAGGGGAAACCGTGGCCTTCGTGTTGTCCTGCGCCCAGGGCGGATGGATGCACTTGCAGTAGGGGGTTATAAGCATTCGCGTGGGAGAGAGAGAGAGCGAGAGCCTTATGCGTCGACCCGTTCTCCCGCGCGGCCAACCTCCTCGTACGAGAGCCCTAGACCTTCCTTTTATAGGCGTAAGGAGAGGGTCCAGGTGTACAATGGGGGCTGTAGCAGTGTGCTAACGTGTCTAGAAGAGAGGAGCTAGAGCCCTAAGTACATGCCGTCGTGGCAGTCGGAGAGGTTTTGGCACCCTGTTCATGTGATGTCGTGGCCGTCGGAGGAGCGCTGGAGCCCTGCGGAAGTACAGATGTCGGGGCTGTCGGATCCTTGCTGACGTCTCCTTGCTGACGTAAGGGGCTAGGAGCTGCCGTCGTCATGGAGTGTGCGGAGTGTCATCATTACTTGTTTACTGGGGCGAGCCAGATGGGACGCCGGTCTTGTTCCCCGTAGCCTGAGCTAGCTAGGGGCAGGGTAATGATGCCCCCCCTGACGACGTGGCCGGTCCGGACCCGAGTTTGGGCGAGGTGGCGATTCCTCCGAGGTCGAGGTTGAGTCCGAGCCCGGGGGTGGGACGAGGCGGAGTTCGTCGTCTTCCAGAGCCGAGGCTGAGTTCGAGCCCTGGGGTCGGGCGAGTGAAAGGGAAATGTGCCCTTGGGCCATTTCTAAGTATTTTGGTGATTTAGTGCCCAACACAGGTGCCTAATTGTAAAATGGTGGACAAAGTACAAATCAAGGATAAAGGTATGTTTCTCAGACTTAGTACATTGTTTTATGGACTAATGTATTGTGTCTAAGTGCTGGAAACAGAAAAAATCGAGTTGGAGAAGAGATGGCTCGAGCAGCCAAAGTCTGCCCAGTCTGGGTGCACCGGACTGTCCGGTGGTGCACCGGACAGTGTCCGGTGCGCCAGGCTGGCTTGGGCAAAGTGGCTGCTCTCGGGACTTCGACGGCGGTGTACGGCTAAAATTCAACGGACTGTCCGGTGGGCCGCTCACAGGCGAACTCGTCGCTCTCGGGAAACCATCAACGGCGTACGGCTAAAATTCACCGGACTGTCCGGTGAGCCAACGGTCGACCGGGCCAACGGTCGGCCGCGCAATCTGTGCGGGACACGTGGCCGAGCCAACGGCTAGAAGATGGCACCGGACTGTTCGGTGTGCACCAGACATGTCAAGTGCACCAACGGCTCCCAGGCTGCCAACGGTCGATTGCGCTGTTTATGGAAAGAAATCGGGCACCGGACATGTCCGGTGTGCACCGGACTGTCCGGTGCGCCAGACGACAGAAGGCAAGAATTGCCTTCCCAGATTGCTCCCAACGGCTCCTAGCTGCCTTGGGGCTATAAAAGGGACCCCTAGGCGCATGGAGGAGTACACCAAGCATCTCCTAATCATTTCTAAGCACCAAGACATCGATTTCGCGTGTTCTTTTCATTGTGATAGTATATAGAGCTCTAGTGGAGTTGTGAACTCATTGAGTTGTGTTGCGAGCTCTTGTTGCGATTTGTGTGCTTGTTGACACTCTGATTCTTGTGTCTTGTGTGCGTTGCTAATCCCTCCCTTGCTCCGTGTTCTTTGTGAATTTCAAGTGTAAGGGCGAGAGGCTCCAAGTTGTGGAGATTCCTCGCAAACGGGATTGAGATAAAGCAAGCAAAACACCGTGGTATTCAAGTGGGTCTTTGGACCGCTTGAGAGGGGTTGATTGCAACCCTCGTCCGTTGGGACGCCACAACGTGGAGTAGGCAAGCGTTGGTCTTGGCCGAACCACGGGATAACCACCGTGCCATCTCTGTGACTGATCCTTTTTGGTTATTGTGTTTTGTTGAGGATTCCTATCTAGCCACTTGGCAATTATTGTGCTAACGATTAACCAAGTTTTGTGGCTTAAGTTTTTGAAGTTTCACAGGATCACCTATTCACCCCCCCTCTAGGTGCTCTCAATTGGTATCAAAGCCGTTCTCTTCACTAAGGGACTAACAGCCCGAAGAGATGGATCCTAAGGGGAAGGGTATCGTGATCAACGACAAAGAGAAGGAATCCTTCGTCAACGAGCCGAAGGACGACAAGCCTACTGACTCCGGATCGGGTCATAGACGAAAGGAAGGGAAGAAGAAGAAGACAAGGCGCATCAAGGAGATCGTCTACTACGACGACAGCGATGAATCTACTTCTTCCCAAAAGGACGATGACCACAACGACTACGAGAGAAGGAAACCGGTTAATTCGAACTTTTCTTTTGACTACTCTCATATTCCGCAAAGTTCAAATTCACATTTGCTCTCCATTCCACTCGGCAAGCCCCCACACTTTGATGGGGAGGACTACGGATTTTGGAGCCACAAAATGCGTAGTCACCTATTCTCTCTCCATCCTAGTATATGGGAGATTGTAGAGAGTGGAATGCACTTTGATAGTTCGGATAGTCCCATGTTCATTAATGAGCAAATCCATAAGAATGCACAAGCTACTACTGTTCTTCTAGCTTCATTGTGCAGGGATGAATATCACAAAGTGAGCGGCTTGGATAACGCCAAGCAGATCTGGGACACCCTCAAGATTTCTCATGAGGGGAATGACGTTACCTTGCTCACCAAAATGGAGTTGGTGGAGGGCGAGCTTGGACCGTTCACGATGATAAGGGGCGAGGAGCCAACTCAAACATACAACCGGCTCAAGACCCTTATCAACAAAATAAGGAGCTACAGAAGCACGCGATGGACGGACCACGACGTCGTCTAACTGATGCTAAGGTCCTTTACCGTTCTTGATCCTCATTTGGTGAATAATATTCGTGAGAATCCCAGGTACACCAAAATGTCGCCCAAGGAAGTCCTAGGAAAATTCGTCAGCGGGCGAATGATGATCAAGGAGGCAAGGTACGTGGACGACGCCTTGAATGGACCAATCAACGAGCTGCAACCTCTTGCTCTCAAAGCAACAAGAAGCAAGGAGGCGCTACCTAGCAAGGTGGCACAAATTGAGGCGGCCGGACTTAATGACGAAGAGATGGCCCTCATCATCAAAAGATTCAAGACGGCGCTTAAGGGTCGCAAGGGACAGCCAAGCAAGACCAAAGCCAAGGGGAAGCGCTCATGCTTCAAATGTGGTAAGCTTGGTCATTTTATTGCTAACTGTCGGTGTTTCGAGACCGGGGGGTCCCTAGGCCGACGAGTGAGTGTGCCGCGTGCCCCAGCCCAGATGGGTCGAGCGCGTGGGCGAGCGCGAAGGGGGGAGAGAGCGAGGTGGCCGGAGCCGGGTTGTGAGGCAGTTGGAGATTCCCGCGGCCTTCGTGTTCGTCCCGCGCCCAGGTCGGGTGCGCTTGCAGTAGGGGGTTATAAGCGTTCGCGCGGGTGAGGGGGGCGAGCGGCCCCAAGAGAGCGCCTGCCCCTGCCCTCGTCCCCGCGAGGCCAACCTTCTCTAAGAAGGCCCTGGTCCTTCCTTTTATAGGCGTAAGGAGAGGATCCAGGTGTACAAATGGGGGTGTAGCAAGGTGCTACGTGTCTAGCGGGGGAGAGCTAGTGCCCTAAGTACATGCCAAGGTGGCAGCCGGAGAGATCTTGGCACCCAGCTAGTGTGGCGTCGTGGCTGTTGGAGAAGCAATGGAGCCTGGCGGAGGGACAACTGTTGGAGTGGTTGGGCCCTTGCTGACGTCCCCCTGCTTCCGTAAGGGAGCTGAGAGCCGCCGTCGTCATGGATCCAGCGGGGCGCCATCATTGCCTATCTGGCGGAGCCAGCCAGATGGGACGTCGGTCCTGTTTTCTGCGGCCCGAGTCGGCTCGGGGTAGGGTGATGATGGCGCTTCCTGTCGACGTGGCGGACTCGTGCCCTAGGTCGGGCGACGTGGAGGCTCCTCCGAAGCCGAGGTCGAGTCTGTCCTGCATGGCCGAGGCCGAGCCCGAGCTCCTGGGTCGGGCAAGGCGGAGGTCGTTCGGCAGAGGCCGGGGCGGAGTCCGAGCCCTGGGTCGGGCGAAGCGGAGTTCGTCGTCTTCCGGGGCCTTAGCCCGAGTCCGAGCCCTGGGTCGGGCGGAGCGGAGTTCGCCGTCTTCCGGGGCCTTAGCCCGAGTCCGAGCCCTGGGTCGGGCGGAGCGGAGTTCGCCGTCTTCCGGGGCCTTAGCCCGAGTCCGAGCCCTGGGTCGGGCGGAGCGGAGTTCCCCGTCTTCCGGGGCCTTAGCCCGAGTCCGAGCCCTGGGTCGGGCGAAGCGGAGTTCGCCGTCTTCCGGGGCCTTAGCCCGAGTCCGAGCCCTGGGTCGGGCGGAGCGGAGTTCGCCGTCTTCCGGGGCCATAGCCCGAGTCTGAGCCCTGGGTCGGGCGGAGCGGAGTTCGCCGTCTTCCGGGGCCTTAGCCCGAGTCCAAGCCCTGGGTCGGGCGGAGCTTCCTATGGCGCTTTTGGCCAAGCCTGGCCGCCCGTCAGTCTCACTCTTTGCGTTAAATGCCCCAGTGACTTGGTCGGTCGGCGCGGTGATTTAGTCAGGGTTGCTTCTTAACGAAGGCAAGGCCTCGGGCGAGCCGGAGATGCGTCTGCCGTAAAAAAGGGGGCCTCGGGCGAGACGGAAACACCTCAGGGTCGGCTGCCCTTGCCCGAGGCTAGGCTCGGGCGTGGCGTGATCGAGTCGCTCGTATGGACTGATCCCTGACTTAATCAAACCCATCAGGCCTCTGCAGCTTTATGCTGATGGGGGTTACCAGCTGAGAATTAGGCGTCTTGAGGGTACCCCTAATTATGGTCCCCGACAGTAGCCCCCGAGCCTCGAAGGGAGTGTTAGCACTCGCTTGGAGGCTTCTCGTCGCACTTTTTTGCAAGGGGACCAGCCTTTCTCGGTTACACTTTGTTCCGGTGGGTGCGCGCGAGCGCACCCGCCGGGTGTAGCCCCTGAGGCCTCGGAGGAGTGGTTTCACTCCTTCGAGGTCTTAATGCCTTGCGTAATGCTTCGGATGGTCTGGCGGTTCCCTCATGCGAACAGGCCGTAGCCCGGGTGCACTGTCGGGGCCCAAGTTCTCGGGCTGGTATGTTGACGCTGTCAACGGTTTGGCCGGAGCCGGGTTTGCGAGAGCAGCCCCCGAGCCTCTGCACAGGGCGAGAGGACGATCAGGGACAGACTCGGCTTTTTACATACGCCCCTACGTCGCCTTTCCGCAAGGAGGAGGGGGGGAGAGCGCCATGTTACCCTCGATGGGCACCGAACATGGTGTCTCCGGTGAGCTGCAATCGGGTAATCCGAGTGGACGTCCGTGCCCCGTTCGTTGGGGGTCGGCTAGGGGCCCGGAGGCACGCCCAAAAGTACCTGCGGGTGATCTGCCGGACCCGGTCCCCTGGCGACGGGGTCCGAGGGCTCGTTGCCTCCCTCCGATGGGATTCCGTTACAGGGTCGTTCCCGCTGGTCTCGGAAATGTCCTAGGGTACCTCGGGAGCGCAGCCCGAGCCTTGGTTATGTATCGAACGTACCCCTGGTCATCCCTCGCTCGGTGTCTGAGGCGACTGTGAACCCTTCGGAGGGCCAGCCTTCGAACCCCTGATCAGTAATGGGCGCGGAGCCCGAGTAGCCTGAGGCGGTCGTGGAACCTTTCGGGGGGCCGACCTTCGAACCTCTGACCAGTAGTGGGTGTCGAGCCCACGCGATCTGAGGCGGCTGTTGAACCCTTCGGGGGGCCAGCCTTCGAACCCCTGATCAGTAAGGAGGCTCGGAGCCTAGTTCCTTCACGGGGAAGGATCCCTTTGGGGGTATCCCCTTTCCCGGTCCCTGTTGCAAGAGATAGAGAAAGAAGAAAAAAGGGAAAAAGGATACGAAATTGAACGACGTGGCGTACCTTTTTTGGTGTGGTCGTTTTGGCGAAGGCGAAGCGTCGCCAGCTGCTCCTGCCAGAAGCGCTGCCCGTCGAGCCGCGGAGTTAATGCGCCGGGGCGAGTAGTTGGCGAGGCTGCCGTTGCGCGTGCGCGAGCCGTTCGAGGAACGGGTCACGGGCGTGTCGTCTTCACACCGTGAGAGGGGGTTCTCTCGCTGCCTCCGGATGGGACGTGAGCTTGGCTGATGGCGTGACCGCTGCTCTCGCGCGCCTGCCACCGTCATTACTGCTGGCCCACTTTTGACCGCGTTTGACCGCTGCGTCAGGCTGGCGCTGCTGGGTCGCGCACTGGGTCGCCTCGGGTCGCGGTATTGGTTCCGCAACCGAGGAGGTGCGGCGGTGGCACAAGTGGTACGGCGGCTTGCATGCAACCTCCGGCGCGCCGGTTGCGCGACGCGTGGGCTTGGGCCTCCGCGCTGGCCTGTCAGGAGTCGGAGAGGCGCGTCCACTTGGCGCGGTTGCATGCCGCCCGCATGGCTGCCCGCCCCTTTCGCCCATTGGTCTGGGCAAAAGTGGAGGGTCACTTGTAACCGCTGGGTGGTTGCGCGCGTCGTGCGCGGCGGTTCGGCTTCTTCTGCTCAGAGCCGGTCTGCGTGACATGTGGGTCCCAGTCCCCGCGCCGCAGGGGAGGGCTTTGGAGGCGTGTTGGAGAAGACTCAGCCCGTGACGGTTGGGGGCGCAAGCAGGGAGAGTTGCCTTTAAAAGGAGGGTGACCCCTTTCGTAAGGCGACCATGTCTTCTTCCTCCCTTATGCATCGTGTCTTTCCACCTTTCAAGCCCCCGGATGGGGGAAACCGCCGTCTCCGTGCCTCATCGTCGGAGGACACTACTCCGTGGGAGTGGGTACCTTTCAGCCATCGTTCGGCTTCAAGGATTTTCATCAGGCAGCCCGGTGGCTCCCCTCCGCTGGGGGTCACCCGAGACGGTGACCACCAGCTCCTGGGTGGGGAGGAGCAAACCGGGCTGTGATCTTGGTCCCACCCTCAGCTTCAAGGATGTTCATCATCCTCGCTGGGGTGGGTGCCGGGCTGAGCCGGCGCTCTACCTCCCGCACGGGTTCGTGGGTCATCCTCTCCCGCAGTATTCGAGGGAGAAGGCGCTCACTGGCCCTGCGGGCGGCCCGGACTTCGACAACGCGGGGCGGGTCGACGGCAGGCGTCGTCACCTCCAGCGTGTCGGGTTCGTCGGCTCGGCTCGCGGCGGCCCCTTCTGTAGGGGGCGGCTGCTGCGCCGTGTACACGGGAGGACCACCCTGGGTGCCGCGCGCTGCTAGGGCGGCGTTCGTGTTCTGGGGTGGTCCTGCCTTTGCACCGGGGCGGCGCCTTTACGCGGAGGCCGGTGCCCCACTCATCTGGGAGGACTTGAGTGGGGATCTGCCGGAGGGCTGAGGCTCCTGTCGTCGGTGCCGAGGCGGAGGCGGCTCGAGAAGTCCCCGTCACCGACGGGATCACCGCCACCATCCGCGCTTCGGGCCTCCGGCTCTTTGTACTTGTCCTCGCCCCTCGAGCGTCGGTGTGGGTGAGGGCAAGGCTGCAGCGGCGCCTACCCCGAGGCCTGCGCTGCTGCAGTTCGGTCGTCCGGAGTGGGGGCCGTCGTCGTCGTGGCCAGAGCGGGCGGCGGCGAGTCGCCCGTCAGTCTTCTGCAGCCCCACAGGCCCGCCCCTATCGAGTGGGGTTGTTCGTACCTGCGAGGGGGGGGGGGGAAACCGGAGTTCCGTTTGTAATGGCACTTCGAATGCCAGGGTTTTTTGTTCATTGTGGCTGTCGAGGCCTGAACATGTATGTAACTTTGGCACGGAGCCGTGTTTTTTCCTCATTTCCGAGCACTAAGACTCGTCTGCTGATTATCTGAACCGCTTTTCCAAGCATGAGTCGCCCCGTGTCAAGGTGACGAGTGAGGTATCCGTATCCCGGAGGCGTAGGAGTCCCTCGGCTCGGTCGGCCCTGCTGTCCGAGGCTCCTCTAGCTTAGTTAAAGAGACCCCTTGGCCGCTCTTCGACGAGCCGAGGCCGGGGGTAGCGATATCAGCACGAGCAGAGGCGGAGTTGGCTCGAAAATGAAACCTGGTCGGCCGGAGCCTAGCCGAGTTGTCCGTTGGCAGGGTCGACGCCGGAGTTGGTCAGCCGAGGCTTCGGACCGGGCTGGTGCCCTCGGAAAGTGGTTGGCCGAGGCCCCGGAGGTGGCCGGCCGAGCCGCCCGCTCGGGCCGGATTCCCGGAGAAGTCCCTGACAGCGATTGCCCGGGCGCGGTGATGACGTCGTCCTTCGGAGCGGAGGCCCTCGGACCGCGTCGTCGTCCGTGGCTAGGTCGGGCCTCGCCAAAGGTGCCGTCGATGCCGAGGGTGTCGCTGCCCCCTTCCAGCGTCAAGACCCGGGCCTGCAGGATTAGCTTGTCTTGCAGTGTGTGCTTTGTGCGACCGTCGAGGCCAGAACACACACCCTTGTCGCATGTTAAGCTGCGTCTCTCTTCCTCTTGTTTCGAGTGTCTGGACCTTTTGTTGGTAACAGGGATGTTTGTGCGAGCGAAAGTTGCTTCTCGCGAAAGGTGAGGAGTGAGGTATCCGTATCCCGGAGGCGTGGGAGTCCCTCGGCTCGGTCGGCCTTGTCGCTTACGCGCACTTTTACTCGTCCATGAGGCCCTATCACCGACTTGGTCGAGAAAACTCGAAGAATCGCTTTGACAGAAGGGCTTCCGAACGTAGAGACTTGTTCGATCCGCGGAGCCACCTTATCCGAACGCGAGTTACTTATCGCAGAAGGTGATGAGTGAGGTATCCGTATCCCGGAGGCGTAGGAGTCCCTCGGCTCGGTCAGCCTTGACTGCTTACGTGTACCCCGTCGTTTCCAGGACCCACTTTTCGAAGTAGTCAAAAAGCACGAAAGATATTCTGGTAAAAGAGATTTTTTTCGAGGAAAATTTCGACGCAGAGGGGGTTTCCCCCCTTTTAGCCCCCGAGGGAGGGTCGGGCTTTGCCGAGGCGAGGCCGACCCTTCCTTGTTGACTAAACTTTGCGTGGGTGCGAGGTATATGAACAATCTTGGAAACATCTTAAGGGTAGAAGCGACGTAGCTGTTGGATGTTCCATGCGTTGCCGTAGACCTCGCCTTGACTGTTGGCCAGCTTGTATGTTCCGGGCTTCAGAACTTTGGCGATGACGAATGGCCCCTCCCAGGGGGGCGTGAGCTTGTGCCTCCCTCGGGCGTCTTGCCGCAGCCGAAGCACCAGGTCGCCCACCTGGAGGTCTCGGGGTCGGATTCCTCGGGCGTGGTAGCGTCGCAGGGACTGCTGATACCGCGCCGAGTGTAGTAAGGCCCTGTCCCGAGCCTCGTCCAGCTGGTCCAGCGAGTTTTCTCGGCTAGCTTGGTTGCTTTCATCGTCGTAGGCCCTCGTCCTCGGGGAGCCGTATTCCAGGTCAGTGGGCAAGACGGCCTCGGCCCCGTAGACCAGGAAGAACGGCGTGAAACCTGTGGCTCGGCTCGACGTCGTCCTCAGGCTCCAGACCACCGAGGGGAGTTCCTTCATCCATCGCTTGCCGAACTTGTTGAGATCATTGTAAATCCGAGGCTTGAGCCCTTGTAGAATCATGCCGTTGGCACGTTCTACTTGCCCATTCGACATGGGATGAGCTACGGCGGCCCAGTCTACCCGGATATTGTGATCCTCGCAAAAATCCAAGAATTTTTTGCCGGTGAACTGGGTGCCGTTGTCGGTGATGATGGAGTTCGGGACCCCGAAGCGATGGATGATGTTGGTGAAGAACGCCACCGCCTGCTCGGATCTGATGTCGTTCAGGGGTCGGACCTCGATCCACTTGGAGAATTTGTCGACGGCGACCAGCAGGTGCGTGTAGCCCCCGGGCGCCTTCTGCAGAGGGCCGACGAGGTCCAGACCCCACACAGCGAAGGGCCAGGTGATGGGTATCGTCTGCAGAGCTTGAGCGGGCAGGTGGGTCTGCTTCGCATAGAATTGGCACCCTTCGCAGGCGCGGACAATTCTAGTGGCGTCAGCCACCGCCGTCGGCCAGTAGAAGCCTTGGCGGAAAGCGTTCCCGACGAGGGTTCGAGGTGCTGCATGATGGCCGCAAGCCCCCGAGTGTATTTCCTGCAGGAGTTCCTGACCTTCGGCGATGGAGATGCATCGCTGGAGGATGCCCGAGGGGCTACGGTGGTAGAGCTCCTTCTCATCGCCCAGCAAGACGAACGACTTGGCGCGTCGCGCTACCCGCCGAGCCTCGACTCGGTCGAGGGGCAGTTCTCCTTGGCGGAGATATTGCAGGTACGGGGTCTGCCAATCTTGATCTGGCGTGACCCCGCTCCGCTCCCCTTCGATGCGCAGTGCTTCGCCCTCAGGGGTCGAGGGTTCCTCGGGCTGAACCGAGGATGGCTCGGGCTGGGCCGAGGTCACCTCGGACGGGGCCGAGGGCGTCTCGGGCTCGGGCGTGTCGCCGATCTTGACGGAGGGTTGGTGCAGGTCCCGGCAGAAGACGTCCGGGGGAACCGTTGTTCGCCCCGAGGCTATCTTTGCCAGCTCGTCCGCAGTCTCGTTGTAGCGCCGGGCGATGTGGTTAAGCTCGAGCCCGTAGAACTTGTCTTCTAGGCGTCGAACCTCATCACAATAGGCCTCCATCTTCGGGTCGCGGCAGTGGGAGTTCTTCATGACTTGGTCGATGACGAGCTGCGAGTCGCCGCATGCATCGAGGCGTCGGACCCCTAGCTCGATGGCGATTCGCAATCCGTTGATCAGAGCCACGTACTCAGCCACATTGTTGGACGCCGGGAAATGGAGGCGGAGCGCGTAGCGCAGGTGTTTCCCGAGGGGCGAGACGAAGAGCAGGCCCACGCCGGCTCCCGTCTTCATCAGCGACCCATCGAAAAACATGGTCCAGAGCTCCGGTTGAATCGGAGCCGTCGGCAACTGGGTGTCGACCCATTCGGCTACGAAGTCCGCCAATACCTGGGACTTGATGGCCTTCCGAGGGGCGAACGAGATTGTCTCGCCCATGATTTCTACCACCCACTTTGCGATCCGTCCCGAGGCTTCTCGGCACTGGATGATCTCCCCCAGGGGGAATGATGACACCACAGTCACCGGATGAGACTCGAAGTAATGTCGCAGCTTTCGCCTCGTCAGGATCACTGCATACAGCAGCTTCTGGACTTGTGGGTAGCGGATCTTGGTCTCGGACAGCACCTCGCTGACGAAGTAAACTGGCCTCTGAATGGGCAAAGCATGCCCCTCTTCCTGCCTTTCGACCACGATCGCGGCGCTGACCACCTGAGTGGTAGCGGCGACGTAGACCAAGAGGGCTTCTCCATCAGCTGGGGGTACCAAGATGGGCGCCTGGGTGAGGAGCGCCTTCAGGTTCCCGAGAGCTTCCTCGGCCTCGGGAGTCCAAGTGAAGCACTCGGCCTTCCTTAAGAGACGGTACAGGGGCAGGCCTCTTTCGCCGAGGCGCGAGATGAAACGGCTCAAGGCCGCGAGACATCCCATGACCCTCTGTACGCCTTTTAAGTCCTTGATGGGCCCCATGTTTGTGATGGCTGCGATCTTCTCCGGGTTGGCTTCGATGCCCCGCTCGGAGACGATGAATCCCAGGAGCATGCCTCGGGGTACCCCGAAGACGCACTTTTCAGGATTGAGCTTGACGCCCTTTGCCTTGAGACACCGGAATGTCACTTCAAGGTCGGAGAGGAGGTCGGAGGCTTTCCTCGTCTTGACTACGATGTCATCGACGTAGGCCTTGACCGTGCGACCGATGTGTTCGCCGAACACATGGTTCATGCACCGCTGGTGCGTTGCACCCGCGTTCCTCAAACCGAACGGCATGGTGACATAACAGTACATGCCGAAGGGCGTGATGAAAGAAGTCGCGAGCTGGTCGGACTCTTTCATCTTGATTTGATGATACCCTGAGTAGGCATCGAGGAAAGACAGGGTTTCGCACCCTGCAGTGGAGTCCACGATTTGATCGATGCGAGGTAGAGGGTAGGGGACCTTCGGACATGCTTTGTTGAGACCAGTGTAGTCTACACACATCCGCCATTTCCCCCCTTTCTTCCTCACAAGTACAGGGTTGGCAAGCCATTCGGGATGGAATACCTCTTTGATGAACCCTGCTGCCATCAGCTTGTGGATCTCCTCGCCTATCACCCTGTGCCTTTCCTCGTCGAATCGGCGCAGAGGCTGTCTGACCGGTCGGGCTCCGGCCCGAATATCCAGCGAGTGCTCGGCGACATCCCCCGGTATGCCGGGCATGTCCGAGGGACTCCACGCAAAGACGTCGGCGTTTGCGCGGAGAAAGTCGACGAGCACTGCTTCCTATTTGGGGTCGAGCCCGGAACCGATCCGGATCTGCCTGGAGGTGTCGCCACTGGGGTCGAGAGGGTCGGCCTTAACCGTCTCTGCCGGCTCGAAGTTGCCGGCATGTCGCTTCACGTCCGGCACCTCCCGGGAGAGGTTTTCCAGGTCGGCGATGAGGGCCTCGGACTCGGCGAGGGCCTCGGCGTACTCCACGCACTCCACATCGCATTCGAACGCGTGTTTGTACGTGGGGCCGACGGTGATGACCCCGTTGGGGCCCGGCATCTTGAGCTTCAGGTAGGTGTAGTTGGGGATGACCATGAACTTCGCGTAGCATGGCCTTCCCAACACTGCGTGGTAGGTTCCTCGGAACCCGACCACCTCGAACGTCAAAGTCTCCCTTCGGAAGTTGGAGGGTGTTCCGAAGCAGACAGGAAGGTCGAGCTGTCCGAGGGGCTGGACGCGCTTCCCAGGAATGATTCCGTGGAAGGGCGCAGCGCCTGCTCGGACGGATGACAGATCAACGCGCAGGAGCCTGAGGGTCTCGGCGTAGATGATATTGAGGTAGCTGCCCCCATCCATCAGGACCTTGGTGAGCTTGACGTCGCCGATGACGGGATCGACGACGAGCGGGTACTTCCCCGGGCTCGGCACGTGGTCGGGGTGGTCATCCCGGTCGAAGGTGATGGGCTTGTCGGACCAGTCTAGGTAGACCGGTGCCGCTACCTTCACCGAGCAGACCTCCCGACGCTCTTGCTTACGATGCCGAGCCGAGGCATTCGCCGCATGCCCTTCATAGATCATGAAGCAGTCGCGGACCTCGGGGAACTCTCCTGCTTGGTGATCTTCCTTTTTATCGTCGTCGCGGGCCCTGCCACCCTCTGCGGGTGGCCCGGCCCGGTGGAAGTGGCGCCGAAGCATGACGCACTCCTCGAGGGTGTGCTTGACGGGCCCCTGATGGTAGGGGCACGTCTCCTTGAGTGCCTTGTCGAAGAGGTTGGCACCTCCGGGGGGCTTCCGAGGGTTCTTGTATTCGGCGGCGGCGACAAGGTCCAAGCTGGCGGCGTCGCGTTTCGCTTGCGACTTCCTTCTGCCTTTCTTCTTGGCGCCGAGCGGAGTAGACGCCTCGGGAGCATCCTCCGACGGGCGGCCCTGGGGCTGCTTGTCCTTTCAGAAGATGGCCTCGACCGCCTCCTGACCAGAGGCGAACTTGGTGGCGATGTCCATCAGCTCGCTCGCCCTGGTGGGGGTCTTGCGACCCAACTTGCTCACCAGGTCACGGCAGGTGGTGCCGGCGAGGAACGCACCGATGACATCGGAGTCGGTGATGTTGGGCAGCTCGGTGCGCTGCTTCGAGAATCGCCGGATGTAGTCCCGAAGAGACTCTCCCGGCTGTTGCTGGCAGCTTCGGAGGTCCCAGGAATTCCCGGGGCGCACGTACGTGCCCTGGAAGTTGCCGGCGAAAGCTTGGACCAGATCCTCCCAGTTGGAAATCTGCCCCGGAGGCAGGTGCTCCAACCAAGCGCGAGCGGTGTCGGAGAGGAACAGGGGGAGGTTGCGGATGATGAGGTTGTCGTCGTCCGTTCCACCCAGTTGACAGGCCAGGCGGTAGTCTGCGAGCCACAATTCCGGTCTCGTTTCCCCCGAGTACTTTGTGATAGTAGTCGGGGGTCGGAATTGGGGCGGAAACGGCGCCCGCCGAATGGCCCAGCTGAAGACCTGCGGACAGGGTGGTTCGGGCGAGGGACTCCGATCCTCCCCGCTGTCGTAGCGTCCCCCACGCCTGGGGTGATAACCTCGGTGCACCCTTTCGTCGAGGCGGGCCCGACGGTCGCGATGAGGGTGCTCGTCGCCGAGGTGGCCCGGGGCCGCAGGCGCGGTGTTGCGCGTGCGCCCGGTGTAGACCGAGGCTTCCCGCATGAGTCGGGAAGTCGCAGCACGAGGTTCCGAGGGGTACCTGATAGTCGCCTAGAGGGGGGGGTGAATAGGGCGAAACTGAAATTTACAAAAATAATCACAACTACAAGCCGGGTTAGCGTTAGTAATAAAGGAACGAGTCCGCGAGAGAGGGCGCAAAACAAATCGCAAGCAAATGAGAGTGTGACACGAGGATTTGTTTTACCGAGGTTCGGTTCTCGCAAACCTACTCCCCGTTGAGGAGGCCACAAAGGCCGGGTCTCTTTCAACCCTTCCCTCTCTCAAACGATCCCACGGATCGAGTGAGCTTTCTCTTCTTCTCAATCAACCGGGAACAAAACTTCCCGCAAGGGCCACCACACAATTGGTGCCTCTTGCCTTGGTTACAATTGAGTGATGATCTCAAGAACAAGTGAGAAAGAAAAGAATGCGATCCAAGCGCAAGAGCTCGAAAGAACACAAGCAAATCACTCTCTCTAGTCACTATGGTGTTGTGTGGAATTTGGAGAGGACTTGATCTATTTGTTGTGTCTAGAATTGAATGCTAGAGCTCTTGTAGTAGTTGAGAAGTGGAAAACTTGGATGGCAATGAATGTGGGGTGGTTGGGGTATTTATAGCCCCAACCACCAAAAGTGACCGTTGCTGGAAGCTGTCTGTTCGATGGCGCACCGGACAGTCCGGTGCACACTGGACAGTCCGGTGCCCCTGCCACGTCACCATTGCCGTTGGATTCTGACCGTTGGAGCTTCTGACTTCTGGGCCCTCCTGGGTGTCCGGTGCACACCGGACATGTACTGTTTGATGTCCGGTGCACCGGTATGGACGATCCTGACGTCTGCGCGCGCTGCGCGCGCATTAAATGCTCCGCAGGGAGCCATTGGCGCCGCAGGGAGCCGTTGCTCCGCTGGCACACCGGACAGTCCGGTGCACACCAGACAGTCCGGTGAATTTTAGCGGAGCGGCTGCCGCGCGAACCCGAGGCTGGCGAGTTCCGGAGGCCGCGCTTCCTTGGAGCACCGGACATGTCCGGTGCACACCGGACAGTCCGGTGAATTATAGTGCGCCGGCTTCCGAGAATTCCCGAGGGCGAAGAGTTGGAGTTGGAGTCCTCTGGTCGCACCGGACATGTCCGGTGCACACCGGACAGTCCGGTGCCTCCAGCCAGAGGTGCCCTCGGTTGCCCCCTTGCTCCTTTGTTGAATCCAACACTTGGTCTTTTTATTGGCTAAATGTGAACCTTTTGCACCTGTATAACTTATGCACTAGAGTAAACTAGTTAGTCCAGTATTTGTGTTGGACAATTCAACCACCAAAATTATTTAGGAACTAGGTGTAAGCCTAATTCCCTTTCAATCTCCCCCTTTTTGGTGATTGATGCCAACACAAACCAAAGCAAATATAGAAGTGCATAATTGAACTAGTTTACATAAAGTAAGTGCAAAGGTTGCTTGGAATTGAGCCAATATAAATACTTATATGAATGCGCATGGATTGTTTTCTTTGTTTTTGACATATTGGACCACATTTGCACCATAAGTTTTGTTTTTGCAAACTCTTTTGTAAATTCTTTTCAAAGTCATTTTGCAAGATAGTCAAAGGTAAATGAATAAGATTTTGCAAAGCATTTTCAAGATTTGAAATTTTCTTCCTTTGTTCAAATGCTTTTCCTTTGACTAAACAAAACTCCCCCTCAAATAAGGTCTCCTCTTAGTGTTCAAGAGGGTTTTAAGATATCAATTTTGAAAACACTAGTTGCTCCCCTTTAGAACACAAAGAGATACCAATTTTGAAATTTTCAATTTAAAATCATCAAATTTATAAAATTAGGTGGTGGTGCGGTCCTTTTGCTTTGGGCTCATATTTTCTCCCCCTTTGGCATGAATCGCCAAAAACGGAATCATTTGAGCCCAATGAAGTACGTTCTCCCCCTTTGGTCATGAAATGAATGAGTGAAGATTATACCAAAGTTGGAGAGATGATGCGGAGCGACGGCGAAGGATGAGTAGTGGAGTGGAGGGGAAGCCTTGTCTTCGCCGAAGACTCCAATTTCCTTTCAATATACCTATGACTTGGTTTGAAATTCACTTGAAAACACATTAGTCATAGCATATGTAAAAGAGACATGATCAAAGGTATATTTATGAGCTATGTGTGCAGGACTAACAAAAGAAATTCCTAGAATCAAGAATATTGAGCTCATGCCTAAGTCTGGTAAAAGATTGTTCATCAAGAGGCTTGGTAAAGATATCGGCTAATTGATCTTTAGTATTAATGTAAGAAATCTCGATATCCCCCTTTTGTTGGTGATCCCGAAGAAAATGATACCGAATGGCTATGTGCTTAGTGCGACTGTGCTCGACGGGATTGTCGGCCATTTTGATTGCACTCTCATTGTCACATAGCAAAGGGACTTTGGTTAATTTGTAACCGTAGTCCCGCAGGGTTTGCCTCATCCAAAGCAATTGCGCGCAACAATGGCCTGCGGCAATATACTCGGCTTCGGCGGTGGAAAGAGCGACCGAATTTTGCTTCTTTGAAGCCCATGACACCAAGGATCTTCCCAAGAACTGGCAAGTCCCCGATGTGCTCTTCCTGTTAATCCTACACCCTGCCCAATCGGCATCCGAATATCCAATCAAGTCAAAAGTGGATCCCCGAGGGTACCAAAGCCCAAACTTAGGAGTAAAAGCCAAATATCTCAAGATTCGTTTCACGGCCGTAAGGTGTGATTCCTTAGGGTCGGCTTGGAATCTTGCACACATGCAAACAGAAAGCATAATGTCCGGTCGAGATGCACATAAATAAAGCAATGAACCAATCATCGACCGGTATACCTTTTGATCCACGGACTTACCTCCCGTGTCGAGGTCGAGATGCCCATTGGTTCCCATGGGTGTCTTGATGGGCTTGGCATCCTTCATTCCAAACTTGCTTAGAATGTCTTGAGTATACTTCGTTTGGCTAATGAAGGTGCCTTCTTGGAGTTGCTTGACTTGGAATCCTAGGAAATACTTCAACTCCCCTATCATTGACATCTCGAATTTTTGTGTCATGATCCTACTAAATTCTTCACATGTAGATTTGTTAGTAGACCCAAATATGATATCATCAACATAAATTTGGCATACAAACAAATCATTATCAAGAGTCTTAGTGAATAAAGTAGGATCGGCTTTGCCGACTTTGAAGCCATTTGCAATAAGGAAATCTCTAAGGCATTCATACCATGCTCTTGGGGCTTGCTTAAGCCCGTAAAGCGCCTTAGAGAGCCTATAAACATGGTTAGGATACTCACTGTCTTCAAAGCCGGGAGGTTGCTCAACATAGACCTCCTCCTTGATTGGTCCATTGAGGAAGGCACTCTTCACGTCCATTTGGTAGAGCTTGAAGCCATGGTAAGTAGCATAGGCTAATAATATACGAATTGACTCAAGCCTAGCTACGGGTGCATAGGTTTCATCAAAATCCAAACCTTCGACTTGTGAATACCCCTTGGCCACGAGTCGAGCTTTATTCCTAGTCACCACACCATGCTCGTCTTGCTTGTTGCGGAAGACCCACTTGGTTCCTACAACATTTTGGTTAGGACGTGGAACTAAGTGCCATACCTCGTTCCTCGTGAAATTGTTGAGCTCCTCTTGCATCGCCATCACCCAATCCGAATCTTGAAGTGCTTCCTCTACCCTGTGTGGCTCAATAGAGGAAACAAACGAGTAATGTTCACAAAAATGAGCAACACGAGATCGAGTAGTTACCCCCTTATGAATATCGCCAAGGATAGTGTCGACGGGGTGATCTCGTTGTATTGCTTGGTGGACTCTTGGGTGTGGCGGTCTTGGTTGTTCATCCTCCTTGTCTTCATCATTTGCATCTCCCCCTTGATCGTTGCCGTCATTTTGAGGTGGCTCATCTTCTTGATCTTCTTGTTCAACATCTTGAGCCTCATCCTCAACTTGAGTTGGTGGAGAAGCTTGCATGGAGGAGGATGGTTGATCTTGTGCTTGTGAAGGCTCTTCGGATTCCTTAGGACACACATCCCCAATGGACATGTTCCTTAGCGCTATGCATGGAGCCTGTTCTTCACCTATATCATCAAGATCAACTTGCTCTACTTGAGAGCCGTTAGTCTCATCAAACACAACGTCACAAGAAACTTCAACAAGTCCTGAGGACTTGTTAAAGACTCTATATGCCCTTGTGTTTGAGTCATATCCTAGTAAAAAGCCTTCTACAGTTTTAGGAGCAAATTTAGATTTTCTACCTCTTTTAACAAGTATAAAACATTTGCTACCAAAAACTCTAAAATATGAAATATTGGGCTTTTTACCGGTTAGGAGTTCATAAGATGTCTTCTTGAGGATTCGGTGAAGATATAACCGGTTGATGGCGTAGCAGGCGGTGTTGACCGCCTCGGCCCAAAACCGATCCGGTGTCTTGTACTCATCAAGCATGGTTCTTGCCATGTCTAATAGAGTTCGATTCTTCCTCTCCACTACACCATTTTGTTGTGGAGTGTAGGGAGAAGAGAACTCATGCTTGATGCCCTCCTCCTCAAGGAAACCTTCAATTTGAGCGTTCTTGAACTCCGTGCCATTGTCGCTTCTAATTTTCTTGATCCTTAAGCCGAACTCATTTTGAGCCCGTCTCAAGAATCCCTTTAAGGTCTCTTGGGTATAAGATTTGTCCTGCAAAAAGAACACCCAAGTGAAGCGAGAATAGTCATCCACAATTACAAGACAATACTTACTACCGCCGATGCTTATGTAAGCGATCGGGCCGAATAAATCCATGTGTAGAAGCTCCAGTGGCCTGTCGGTAGTCATGATGTTTTTGTGTGGATGATGTATGCCAACTTGCTTCCCTGCTTGGCATGTGCTACAAATCCTGTCTTTCTCAAAATGAACATCGGTTAGTCCCAAAATGTGTTCTCCCTTTAGAAGCTTGTGAAGATTCTTCATTCCAACATGGGCTAGTCGGCGGTGCCAGAGCCAACCCAAGTTAGTCTTAGCAATCAAGCAAGTGTCGAGTTCAGCTCTATTAAAATCTACTAAGTATAGCTGACCCTCTAACACTCCCTTAAAAGCTATTGAATCATCACTTCTTCTAAAGACAGTAACACCTATATCAGTAAAAAGACAGTTGTAGCCCATTTGACATAATTGGGATACGGAAAGCAAATTGTAATCTAAGGAATCTACAAGAAAAACATTTGAAATAGTATGGTCAGGAGATATAGCAATTTTACCCAGTCCTTTGACCAAACCTTGATTTCCATCCCCGAATGTGATAGCTCGTTGGGGATCTTGGTTTTTCTCATATGAGGAGAACATCTTTTTCTCCCCTGTCATGTGGTTCGTGCACCCGCTGTCGAGTATCCAACTTGAGCCCCCGGATGCATAAACCTACAAAACAAGTTTAGTTCTTTGTTTTAGGTACCCAAACGGTTTTGGGTCCTTTGGCATTAGATACAAGAACTTTGGGTACCCAAACACAAGTCTTGGAGCCCTTGTGTTTGCCCCCAACAATCTTGGCAACTACCTTGCCGGATTTGTTAGTTAAAACATAAGATGCATCAAAAGTTTTAAATGAAATGCTATGATCATTTGATGCATTAGGAATTTTCTTTCTAGGCAACTTGGCATGGGTTGGTTGCCTAGAACTAGATGTCTCACCCTTATACATGAAAGCATGATTAGGGCCAGAGTGAGACTTCCTAGAATGAATTTTCCTAATCTTGCTCTCAGGATAACCGGCAGGGTACAAAATGTAACCCTCGTTATCCTGAGGCATGGGAGCCTTGCCCTTAACAAAGTTAGATAGGTTCTTTGGAGGGGCATTAATTTTGACATTGTCTCCCTTTTGGAAGCCAATGCCGTCCTTAATGCCAGGGCGTCTCCCATTATAGAGCATGCTTCTAGCAAGTTTAAATTTTTCATTTTCTAAGTCATGCTCTCTAATCTTAGCATTAAGTTGTGCTATGTGATCATTTTGTTTTTTAATTAAGGCTAGGTGATCATGGATAGCATCAATATTAATATCTCTACATCTAGTACAAATGGAAATATGCTCAGTAGATGTAGATGGTTTGCAAGATTTTAATTCAATGACCTTAGCATGCAATAAATCATTTTTAGTTCTAAGGTCTGAAATAGTAGCATTGCAAACATCAAAATCCTTAGCCTTAGCAATTAATTTCTCATTCTCATTTCTAAGGCTAGCAATAGAACAGTTCAATTTTTCAATCCTAGCAATCAAATCATCATTATCATTTCTAGGAATTGAAACATTGCAAATATGAGAATCAACCTTAGCTAACAAATTTGCATTTTCATTTCTAAGGTTGTCTAAAGTCTCATGACAAGTGCTTAGCTCACTAGACAATTTTTCACATTTTTCTCTTTCTAGAGCATAAGCATTTTTAACCTTAACATGCTTCTTATTTTCTTTAATAAGGAAATCCTCTTGAGAATCCAAGAGATCATCCTTCTCATGTATAGCACTAATCAATTCATTTAATTTTTCCTTTTGTTGCATGTTGAGGTTAGCAAAAAGAATGCGCAAATTATCCTCTTCATTTTTATCATCATCCTCATCACTAGATGTTTCATATTTAGTGGAGGACTTTGATTTTACCTTCTTTTTGCCGTCCTTGGCCATGAGACACTTGTGGCCGACGTTGGGGAAGAGGAGGCCCTTGGTGACGGCGATGTTGGCGGCGTCCTCGTCGTCGGAGGAGTCGCTTGAGCTTTCGTCGGAGTCCCACTCCCGACAAACATGGGCATCGCCGCCCTTCTTCTTGTAGTATCTCTTCTTCTCCTTCCTCTTGCCCTTCTTGTCGTCGCCCCTGTCACTATCACTAGACATAGGACATTTTGCAATAAAATGACCGGGCTTACCACACTTGTAGCAAACCTTCTTGGAACGGGATTTGTAATCCTTCCCCTTCCGTTGCCTGAGGATTTGCCGAAAACTCTTGATGATTAGGGCCATCTCCTCGTTGTCGAGCTTGGAGGCGTCAATTGGTTGTCTACTTGGTGTAGACTCCTCCTTCTTCTCCTCCGTTGCCTTGAAGGCCACCGGTTGCGCCTCGGATGTGGAAGGCTCGTCAAGCTCGTTGATCTTCTTGGAGCCCTTAATCATGCATTCAAAACTCACAAAATTCCCGATAACTTCCTCGGGGGTCATTTGTGGATATCTAGGATTGCCACGAATTAATTGAACTTGTGTGGGGTTAAGGAAAATGAGGGCTCTTAGAATAACCTTAACCACTTCGTGGTCATCCCATTTTGCGCTTCCGAGGTTGCGCACTTGGTTCACCAAGGTCTTGAGCCGGTTATACATGTCTTGTGGCTCCTCCCCTTGGCGAAGACGGAAGCGACCGAGCTCCCCCTCGATCGTTTCCCGCTTGGTGATCTTGGTGAGCTCATCACCCTCG
Organism: Zea luxurians; assembly: GCA_029449295.1. Classification (NCBI taxonomy): domain Eukaryota; kingdom Viridiplantae; phylum Streptophyta; class Magnoliopsida; order Poales; family Poaceae; genus Zea; species Zea luxurians. The sequence goes on from JAOPSE010000024.1 coordinate 36,390,995, forward strand.
TGCGCCGTCTTGAGTAGGTCCCAAATCTCCTTGGCGTTCTTCAACCCTTGTACTTTGTTGTATTCCTCCTTGCTTAGAGAGGCAAGGAGGATGGTTGCGGCTTGGGAGTTGAAGTGCTCGATTTGGGCCACTTCGTCCGTGTCATAGTCCTCATCCCCTACGGATGGTACCTGTACACCATACTCAACAACATCCCATATACTTTTGTGGAGAGAGGTTAGATGAAATCGCATTAAATTGCTCCACATAGCATAATCTTCACCATTAAAAGTTGGTGGTTTACCTAATGGGACGGAAAGTAAAGGTGTATGTTTAGGAACGCGAGGGTAGCGTAGGGGAATCTTACTATACTTCTTACGCTCTTGGCGTTTAGAAGTGACGGACGCCGCGTCGGAGCCGGAGGTGGATGTTGATGAAGTGTCGGTCTCGTAGTAGACCACCTTCCTCATCCTTTTGTGCTTGTCCCCACTCCGATGCGGCTTGTGAGAAGAAGATTTTTCCTTCTTCTCCTTGTGGTGAGAAGAGGAAGATCTTTTCTCCTTCCACTTGGAGGAGTTCTTCTTCTTCTCTCTTCTCTTGGTGCGGGACTCTTCCGATGAAGTGCTCCCTTGGCTTGTAGTGGGCTTGTTATCGCCGGTCTCTATCTCCCTCTTGGTGTGATCTCCCAACATCACTTCGAGCGGTTAGGCTCTAATGAAGCACCGGGCTCTGATACCAATTGATAGTCGCCTAGAGGGGGGGGGGGTGAATAGGGCGAAACTGAAATTTACAAAAATAATCACAACTACAAGCCGGGTTAGCGTTAGTAATAAAGGAACGAGTCCGCGAGAGAGGGCGCAAAACAAATCGCAAGCAAATGAGAGTGTGACACGAGGATTTGTTTTACCGAGGTTCGGTTCTCGCAAACCTACTCCCCGTTGAGGAGGCCACAAAGGCCGGGTCTCTTTCAACCCTTCCCTCTCTCAAACGATCCCACGGATCGAGTGAGCTTTCTCTTCTTCTCAATCAACCGGGAACAAAACTTCCCGCAAGGGCCACCACACAATTGGTGCCTCTTGCCTTGGTTACAATTGAGTGATGATCTCAAGAACAAGTGAGAAAGAAAAGAATGCGATCCAAGCGCAAGAGCTCGAAAGAACACAAGCAAATCACTCTCTCTAGTCACTGTGGTGTTGTGTGGAATTTGGAGAGGACTTGATCTATTTGTTGTGTCTAGAATTGAATGCTAGAGCTCTTGTAGTAGTTGAGAAGTGGAAAACTTGGATGGCAATGAATGTGGGGTGGTTGGGGTATTTATAGCCCCAACCACCAAAAGTGACCGTTGCTGGAAGCTGTCTGTTCGATGGCGCACCGGACAGTCCGGTGCACACCGGACAGTCCGGTGCCCCTGCCACGTCACCATTGCCGTTGGATTCTGACCGTTGGAGCTTCTGACTTCTGGGCCCTCCTGGGTGTCCGGTGCACACCGGACATGTACTGTTTGATGTCCGGTGCACCGGTATGGACGATCCTGACGTCTGCGCGCGCTGCGCGCGCATTAAATGCTCCGCAGGGAGCCGTTGGCGCCGCAGGGAGCCGTTGCTCCGCTGGCACACCGGACAGTCCGGTGCACACCGGACAGTCCGGTGAATTTTAGCGGAGCGGCTGCCGCGCGAACCCGAGGCTGGCGAGTTCCGGAGGCCGCGCTTCCTTGGAGCACCGGACATGTCCGGTGCACACCGGACAGTCCGGTGAATTATAGTGCGCCGGCTTCCGAGAATTCCCGAGGGCGAAGAGTTGGAGTTGGAGTCCTCTGGTCGCACCGGACATGTCCGGTGCACACCGGACAGTCCGGTGCCTCCAGCCAGAGGTGCCCTCGGTTGCCCCCTTGCTCCTTTGTTGAATCCAACACTTGGTCTTTTTATTGGCTAAATGTGAACCTTTTGCACCTGTATAACTTATGCACTAGAGTAAACTAGTTAGTCCAGTATTTGTGTTGGACAATTCAACCACCAAAATTATTTAGGAACTAGGTGTAAGCCTAATTCCCTTTCAGTACCCCTGCCTTCGGGAGGCAGAGCTCTCGGCCCGCCGGGCCGCAGCGCCTTCCAGGAGATGCTTGAGCTCTCCCTGGATTCGCCGACCCTCGGTGGTTGATGACTCCGGCATCGCGCGGAGGAGCATCGCTGCGGCTGCCAGGTCCTGACCGGTTCCGCCGGATGCGGGTGGCGGTCTGTCCCTGGCATCGTTGGCGATGCGGTGCTGGAGACCTTGGGGCAAGTGACGTATTTCTCCGGCCGGGGGCTGGCCCGCCCATACCTGCCCGACGTCCCGGCGGATTGCCTCGAGCGCTCCTGCTCCCTCATCAAGCCCGGCCCGCGCCCCGCGGACTTGCTCGAGCTGTGGGTCGTGACCCCCCGCCGGAACGGGGACCACAGCTAGCTCCCGCGGGATGTCGGCGCGAGGCGCTGGCCTAGGGGGATCACCATCCTCCGGCATGCCGAGACAGCTGCCTCCGGAGGGATCCCCTAGCTCGACGTGGAAACATTCGCGGCTCGGGCCGCAGTCCTTGTCGTCAAGGCTGCGGCTGCCGTCGGAACAGTCGGAGAGGCAGTAGTTGCATGCGGTCATGAAGTCCCGCATGGCACTGGGGTTGCCAGATCCAGAGAAATCCCAGCAGATGCTAGGGTCGTCATCTTCCTCGGACCCAGAGGGTCCGTAGGTCGAGACGCCCGTCAGTCGGTCCCAAGGCGACCGCACACGAAACCCCAGAGGGGTTGCACTCGCCTCAACGTGAGCGCCCGCCAAAGCGAGGTCGCTAGGCGGATTGAGGCCGAGTCGAAATGACAAAGGATGGGAATCAGCCGGTACCTTTTGGTCGACGAGGAGCGACGAAGTCACATCGGGGGCTGATCGCGCCGTCGTCCTGGGTGCGAGGGCGACGTCCTGCAGGCCCTCCGTGAGCGCGCTGGCGTCGTCCACTTGCTCGGGGTCGGCGTGTCGCGGGGGGACGGCGCTCGCCTTCGCCTCAAACGCGAGGGTGACGCCTGACGCGTCCTCCATTGGGGCGCTGGGGATGTCGATTTGCTCGACAGCCGACTGAGCGCAGCCTCCCGCTCGGCCCTGGTTGCCCCGCCTCCTCCTCCGATGGCGAGGGAGAGGATGGGGCGAGCTCGAAAGTTGTCCTTCCCCCACGCGGGAAAGACGTCGTCGATTCCGCCGCCGGCGGGCGGGCTGTCCGCCACCATTGTCGCTGTCGCGCGGCGGTGGAAGGAGTACCATGTCGTAGCTGCCGTCGAAAGACATGAACTCGAGGCTCCCGAAACGGAGCACCGTCCCGGGTTGAAGAGGTCATTGAAGACTGCCCATCTGGAGCTTGACGGGAAACTGCTCGTCAACACGCAGCGGTCCCCTACCTGGCGCGCCAACTGTCGGCGTTTCGAGACCGGGGGGTCCCTAGGCCGACGAGTGAGTGTGCCGCATGCCCCAGCCCAGATGGGTCGAACGCGTGGGCGAGCGCGAAGGGGGGAGAGAGCGAGGTGGCCGGAGCCGGGTTGTGAGGCAGTTGGAGATTCCCGCGGCCTTCGTGTTCGTCCCGCGCCCAGGTCGGGTGCGCTTGCAGTAGGGGGTTACAAGCGTTCGCGCGGGTGAGGGGGGCGAGCGGCCCCAAGAGAGCGCCTGCCCCTGCCCTCGTCCCCGCGAGGCCAACCTTCTCTAAGAAGGCCCTGGTCCTTCCTTTTATAGGCGTAAGGAGAGGATCCAGGTGTACAAATGGGGGTGTAGCAAGGTGCTACGTGTCTAGCGGGGGAGAGCTAGTGCCCTAAGTACATGCCAAGGTGGCAGCCGGAGAGATCTTGGCACCCAGCTAGTGTGGCGTCGTGGCTGTCGGAGAAGCAATGGAGCCTGGCAGAGGGACAGCTGTCGGAGTGGTTGGGCCCTTGCTGACGTCCCCCTGCTTCCGTAAGGGAGCTGAGAGCCGCCGTCGTCATGGATCCAGCGGGGCGCCATCATTGCCTATCTGGCGGAGCCAGCCAGATGGGACGTCGGTCCTGTTTTCTGCGGCCCGAGTCGGCTCGGGGTAGGGTGATGATGGCGCTTCCTGTCGACGTGGCGGACTCGTGCCCTAGGTCGGGCGACGTGGAGGCTCCTCCGAAGCCGAGGTCGAGTCTGTCCTGCATGGCCGAGGCCGAGCCCGAGCTCCTGGGTCAGGCGAGGCGGAGGTCGTTCGGCAGAGGCCGGGGCGGAGTCCGAGCCCTGGGTCGGGCGAAGCGGAGTTCGTCGTCTTCCGGGGCCTTAGCCCGAGTCCGAGCCCTGGGTCGGGCGGAGCGGAGTTCGTCGTCTTCCGGGGCCTTAGCCCGAGTCCGAGCCCTGGGTCGGGCGGAGCGGAGTTCGCCGTCTTCCGGGGCCTTAGCCCGAGTCCGAGCCCTGGGTCGGGCGGAGCGGAGTTCGCCGTCTTCCGGGGCCTTAGCCCGAGTCCGAGCCCTGGGTCGGGCGGAGCGGAGTTCGCCGTCTTCCGGGGCCTTAGCCCGAGTCCGAGCCCTGGGTCGGGCGGAGCGGAGTTCGCCGTCTTCCGGGGCCTTAGCCCGAGTCCGAGCCCTGGGTCGGGCGGAGCGGAGTTCGCCGTCTTCTGGGGCCTTAGCCCGAGTCCGAGCCCTGGGTCGGGCGGAGCGGAGTTCGCCGTCTTCCGGGGCCTTAGCCCGAGTCCGAGCCCTGGGTCGGGCGGAGCTTCCTATGGCGCTTTTGGCCAAGCCTGGCCGCCCGTCAGTCTCACTCTTTGCGTTAAATGCCCCAGTGACTTGGTCGGTCGGCGCGGTGATTTAGTCAGGGTTGCTTCTTAACGAAGGCAAGGCCTCGGGCGAGCCGGAGATGCGTCTGCCGTAAAAAAGGGGGCCTCGGGCGAGACGGAAACACCTCAGGGTCGGCTGCCCTTGCCCGAGGCTAGGCTCGGGCGTGGCGTGATCGAGTCGCTCGTATGGACTGATCCCTGACTTAATCAAACCCATCAGGCCTCTGCAGCTTTATGCTGATGGGGGTTACCAGCTGAGAATTAGGCGTCTTGAGGGTACCCCTAATTATGGTCCCCGACACTAACTGTCCCGACAATGATAGTGATCAGGACCAAGGGAACAAGAGGGAGAAGAAGAAGCATTACAAGAAGGCCAAGGGCGAGGCACATATCGGAAAGGAGTGGGATTCGGATTGCTCCTCCTCCGACTCCGACAATGAAGGACTCGCCGCCACCGCCTTCAACAAGTCATCCCTCTTCCCCAACGAGCGTCACACTTGCCTCATGGCAAGGGAGAAGAAAGTAAGCGCTCACGATACTAGTACTTATGCTTCTTCGAGTGAGGATGAATCTAGTGATGATGATGAGATAGATTACTCATGCTTATTCAAGGGATTAGATAGATCTAAAATTAATAAGATTAATGAGTTGATTGATGCGTTGAATGACAAGAATAGATTACTAGAAAAACAAGAGGATCTTTTATATGAGGAGCATGATAAATTTGTTAGTGCACAAAATTCTCTTGCTCTAGAAATTAAAAGGAATGAAATGCTCTCTAGTGAACTATCTTCTTGTCATGAAACCATTGCTACTTTAAAAAGTTTTAATGATGATTTAAATGCTAAACTAGAAGTAGCTAGTAAATCTAATTCTTGTGTAGGAATTGTTGAAACTTGCAATAGGTGTAAAGATTTTGACATTAATGCTTGTAGTGATCATTTAGTTTCAATTTCAAAATTAAATTAGGAATTAGCTAGTCTTAATGCCCAACTTAAGACTAGCAAGAATGAATTTGACAAGTTAAAATTTGCAAGGGATGCCTACACGATTGGTAGACATCCCTCAATTAAGGATGGACTTGGCTACAAGAGGGAAGCCAAGGACTTGACAAGCCATAAGGCTCCCATCACTGCCAAGGAGAAAGGGAAGGCCCCTATGGCAACTAGTGCTAAAAAGAACCATGCTTTTATGTACCATGGTAGGAGACAAACTAGAAATGCCTATAGAAGTTGTAATGCATATAATGCCTTTGATTCTCATGCCATGTTTGCTTCTAGTTCTTCTTATGTGCATGATAGAAATGTTGGTAGGAGAAATGTTGTTCATAATATGTCTAGGAGAAATGTTGTTAATGTTCCTAGGAAAGTAAATGAACCTTCTACAATATATCATGCGTTAAATGCTTCTTTTGCTATTTGTAGAAAGGATAGGAAGATAGTTGCTAGAAAATTAGGGGCAAGATGCAAGGGAGACAAAACTTGCATTTGGGTCCCTAAGGATATTTGTGCTAACCTTGTAGGACCCAACATGAGTTGGGTACCTAAGACCCATGCCTAAATTTGCCTTGCAGGTTTATGCATCCGGGGGTTCAAGCTGGATTATTGACAGCGGATGCACAAACCATATGACGGGAGAGAAGAAGATGTTCACCTCCTACGTCAAAAACAAAGATTCCCAAGATTCAATAATATTCGGTGATGGGAATCAAGGCAAGGTAAAAGGGCTAGGTAAAATTGCAATCTCCAATGAGCACTCTATCTCTAATGTGTTTTTAGTAGAGTCTCTTGGATATAATTTACTATCTGTTAGTCAATTATGTAATATGGGATATAATTGTTTATTTACAAATGTAGATGTGTCTGTTTTTAGAAGATATGATGGTTCACTAGCTTTTAAGGGTGTACTAGACGGCAAACTTTACTTAGTTGATTTTGCAAAAGAAGAGGCTGGTCTAGATGCATGCTTAATGGCTAAGACTTGCATGGGCTGGTTGTGGCATCGCCGCTTAGCACATGTGGGGATGAAGAACCTCCACAAGCTTCTAAAGGGAGAACACGTGATAGGTCTAACCAATGTTCATTTCGAAAAAGATAGACCTTGTGCAGCTTGTCAAGCAGGGAAACAGGTGGGAGGCTCTCATCACACCAAAAATGTGATGACAACAGCAAGACCTCTGGAGCTGCTGCATATGGACCTCTTCGGACCTGTCGCCTATCTGAGCATAGGAGGAAGTAAGTATGGTTTAGTTATTGTTGATGACTTTTCCCGCTTCACTTGGGTGTTCTTTTTGCAGGATAAGTCTGAAACCCAAGGGACCCTCAAGCGCTTCCTAAGGAGAGCTCAAAATGAGTTTGAGCTCAAGGTGAAGAAGATAAGGAGCGACAACGGGTCCGAATTCAAGAATCTTAAAGTGGAGGAGTTCCTTGAGGAGGAGGGGATCAAGCACGAGTTCTCCGCTCCCTACACACCTCAGCAAAATGGTGTGGTAGAGAGGAAGAACAGGACGCTCATTGATATGGCGAGGACTATGCTTGGAGAGTTCAAGACCCCCGAGTGTTTTTGGTCGAAAGCCGTGAACACGGCTTGCCACGCCATCAACAGGGTCTACCTTCACCGCCTCCTCAAGAAGACTTCATATGAGCTGCTGACTAGTAACAAACCCAATGTATCGTACTTTCGTGTATTTGGGAGTAAATGCTACATTCTAGTGAAGAAGGGTAGGAATTCCAAATTTGCTCCCAAAGCCGTAGAAGGGTTTTTATTAGGTTATGATTCAAATACAAAGGCGTATAGGGTCTTCAACAAATCATCGGGTTTGGTTGAAGTCTCTAGCGACGTTGTATTTGATGAGACTAATGGCTCTCCAAGAGAGCAAGTTGTTGATCTTGATGATGTAGATGAAGAAGATGTTCCAACGGCCGCGATACGCACCATGGCAATTAGAGATGTACGGCCTCAGGAACAACTGGAGCAAGATCAACCGTCTTCCTCAACTATGGTGCATCCCCCAACCCAAGATGATGAACAGGTACCTCAAGTGGAGGCGCATGATCAAGGGGGAGCACAGGATGTTCAAATTGAAGAGGAAGAAGCACCTCAGGCACCTCCAACCCAAGTTCGAGCGACGATTCAAAGGGATCATCCCGTCGACCAGATATTGGGTGATATTAGCAAGGGAGTAACTACTCGTTCAAGATTGGTTAATTTTTGTGAGCATTACTCTTTTGTCTCTTCTATTGAGCCTTTCAGGATAGAAGAGGCCTTGCTAGATCCGGACTGGGTGTTGGCCATGCAAGAGGAACTCAACAATTTCAAGCGCAATGAAGTTTGGACACTGGTGCCTCATCCCAAGCAAAATGTTGTGGGAACCAAGTGGGTGTTCCGCAACAAACAGGATGAGCACGGGGTGGTGACAAGGAACAAGGCTCGGCTTGTGGCAAAAGGTTATGCCCAAGTCGCAGGTTTGGACTTTGAGGAGACATTCGCTCCTGTGGCTAGGCTAGAATCAATTCGTATCTTGCTAGCATAAGCCGCTCACCATTCTTTCAGGTTGTACCAAATGGATGTGAAGAGTGCTTTCCTCAACGGGCCGATCAAAGAGGAGGTGTACGTGGAGCAACCCCCTGGCTTTGAGGATGAACGGTACCCCGACCACGTGTGTAAGCTCTCTAAGGCGCTCTATGGACTTAAGCAAGCCCCAAGAGCATGGTATGAATGCCTTAGAGACTTTTTAATTGCTAATGCTTTCAAGGTTGGGAAAGCCGATCCAACACTTTTTACTAAGACTTGCGATGGTGATCTTTTTGTGTGCCAAATTTATGTCGATGACATAATATTTGGTTCTACTAATCAAAAGTCTTGTGAAGAGTTTAGCAGGGTGATGACGCAGAAATTCGAGATGTCGATGATGGGCGAGTTGAACTACTTCCTTGGGTTCCAAGTGAAGCAACTCAAGGACGGCACTTTCATCTCCCAAACGAAGTACACGCAAGACTTGCTAAAGCGGTTTGGGATGAAGGACGCCAAGCCCGCAAAGACGCCGATGGGAACTGACGGACACACCGACCTCAACAAAGGTGGTAAGTCCGTTGATCAAAAAGCATACCGGTCCATGATAGGTTCTTTGCTTTATTTATGTGCTAGTAGACCGGATATTATGCTTAGCGTATGCATGTGTGCTAGATTTCAATCCGATCCTAAGGAGTGTCACTTAGTGGCGGTGAAGCGAATTCTTCGATATTTAGTCGCTACGCCTTGCTTCGGGATCTGGTATCCAAAGGGGTCTAACTTTGACTTGATTGGGTACTCAGATTCCGACTATGTTGGATGTAAGGTCGATAGGAAGAGTACATCGGGGACATGCCAATTCTTAGGAAGGTCCCTGTTGTCATGGAACTCTAAGAAACAAACCTCCGTTGCCCTATCCACCGCTGAGGCCGAGTACGTTGCTGCAGGACAGTGTTGTGCGCAACTACTTTGGATGAGGCAAACCCTCCGGGACTTTGGCTACAATCTGAGCAAAGTCCCACTCCTATGTGACAATGAGAGTGCTATCCGAATAGCGGAAAATCCTGTTGAGCACAGCCGCACAAAGCACATTGACATCCGGCATCACTTTTTGAGAGACCACCAGCAAAAGGGAGATATCGAAGTGTTTCATGTTAGCACCGAGAACCAGCTAGCCGATATCTTTACCAAGCCTCTAGATGAGAAGACCTTTTGCAGGCTGCGTAGTGAGCTCAATATCTTAGATTCGCGGAACTTGGATTGAAATGTAGCATACATGTGTTTATGCCTTTGATCATGTTCATTCTGCATTTTGTTGCTTATTGTGGTGCTCAAGTTGTACAAACACTCCCTGGACCTCACAAGTCCTGTTTGCAAGTGATGCACATATTTAGGGGGAGCTGTGCTACAACTTGACCCTTTGAGACTAACCGCGTACTTGAGTTTGGTTGTTTTAGTCTCCAAGGAGAATTGAAAGGGAAAAGGTGGACTTGGACCATGCAAGACTTCCACTGCACTCCGATGAAAAAGAGTAACTTTTCCAAGTTCATCTTTATACTCTCACTGCCTTTGTGTTCTTATTTGAAGATTTTGGTGAGGCAATGGGGTTAATGGGCCAAGATTGATCCCGTTTTGGTGCTTGATGCCAAAGGGGGAGAAAATAAAGGCCAAAGCAATTAATGGATCAGCTACCACTTGAGAAATTTAAAAAAAAAGTAGATTAGAGCTTTTGGTTTGTCAAAACTCTTTTATTGTCTCTTATGTCAAAAGTTGGCCTCTTGTGGGGAGAAGTGTTGATTATGAAAAAAAGGGGAGTTTTTTGAAATCCTTGATCAAATTTCTTTGGAAAACCTCTCTTTATGTCTCTACAAGTGGTTTTGACTTAGAGATAGAAATTTGAGTTTGATTTGCAAAAACAAACCAAGTGGTGGCATAGAGTGATCCATATATGTCAAAATTGAATCAAAATAATTTGAGTTCTTATTTGAAGTGATTTTGTACTTGTTCTACTTGCTTTATGTTGTGTTGGCATAAATCACCAAAAAGGGGGAGATTGAAAGGGAAATGTGCCCTTGGGCCATTTCTAAGTATTTTGGTGATTTAGTGCCCAACACAGGTGCCTAATTGTAAAATGGTGGACAAAGTACAAATCAAGGATAAAGGTATGTTTCTCAGACTTAGTACATTGTTTTATGGACTAATGTATTGTGTCTAAGTGCTGGAAACAGAAAAAATCGAGTTGGAGAAGAGATGGCTCGAGCAGCCAAAGTCTGCCCAGTCTGGGTGCACCGGACTGTCCGGTGGTGCACCGGACAGTGTCCGGTGCGCCAGGCCAGCTTGGGCAAAGTGGCTGCTCTCGGGACTTCGACGACGGTGTACGGCTAAAATTCACCGGACTGTCCGGTGGGCCGCTCACAGGCGAACTCGTCGCTCTCGGGAAACCATCAACGGCGTACGGCTAAAATTCACCGGACTGTCCGGTGAGCCAACGGTCGACCGGGCCAACGGTCGGCCGCGCAATCTACGCGGGACACGTGGCCGAGCCAACGGCTAGAAGATGGCACCGGACTGTCCGGTGTGCACCGGACATGTCAAGTGCACCAACGGCTCCCAGGCTGCCAATGGTCGACTGCGCTGTTTATGGAAAGAAATCGGGCATCGGACATGTCCGGTGTGCACCGGACTGTCCGGTGCGCCAGACGACAGAAGGCAAGAATTGCCTTCCCAGATTGCTCCCAACGGCTCCTAGCTGCCTTGGGGCTATAAAAGGGACCCCTAGGCGCATGGAGGAGTACACCAAGCATCTCCTAATCATTTCTAAGCACCAAGACATCGATTTCGCGCGTTCTTTTCATTGTGATAGCATATAGAGCTCTAGTGGAGTTGTGAACTCATTGAGTTGTGTTGCGAGCTCTTGTTGCGACTTGTGTGCGTGTTGACACTCTGATTCTTGTGTCTTGTGTGCGTTGCTAATCCCTCCCTTGCTCCGTGTTCTTTGTGAATTTCAAGTGTAAGGGCGAGAGGCTCCAAGTTGTGGAGATTCCTCGCAAACGGGATTGAGATAAAGCAAGCAAAACACCGTGGTATTCAAGTGGGTCTTTGGACCGCTTGAGAGGGGTTGATTGCAACCCTCGTCCGTTGGGACGCCACAACGTGGAGTAGGCAAGCGTTGGTCTTGGCCGAACCACGGGATAACCACCGTGCCATCTCTGTGACTGATCCTTGTTGGTTATTGTGTTTTGTTGAGGATTCCTATCTAGCCACTTGGCAATTATTGTGCTAACGATTAACCAAGTTTTGTGGCTTAAGTTTTTGAAGTTTCACAGGATCACCTATTCACCCCCCTCTAGGTGCTCTCAGCGAGGCGAAGTTCGTCGTCTTCTAAGTCGTGGTTGAGTCCGAGCCCTGGGGTCGGGCGAGGCGAAATCCATCTTCCGAGGCCGAGACGGGGGCCGAACTCTAGGGTCGGGTGAGGCGGAGCTTCCTATGTCGCCCGAGGCTGGACTTAGCCACTGTCGACCTCACTCTGGCGAGTGGCACGACAGTCGGAGCGGGGCAGGCGGCGCTATTTTCTTATCAGGTCGGTCAGTGGAGCGGCGAAGTGACTGCGGTCACTTCGGCTCTGTCGACTGAAGAGCTCACGTCAGGACAAGGTGTCAGGTGATCCTTGCATTAAATGCTACTGCGATACGGTCGGTTGGCGTGGCGATCTGGCCTAGGTTGCTTCTCTACGAAGCCTACCCGAGCTAAGCCTCGGGAGAGTCGATGGTGCGTCCATTGCTTGAGGGGACCCTCGGGCGAGGCGTGAATCTCCCGGGGTCGGCTGTCTTTGCCCGAGGTCGGGCTCGGGCGAGGCGGGATCGTGTCCCTTGAGCGGAGCCTTGGCCTGAATCGCGCCCATCAGGCCTTCGCAGCTTTGTGCTGATGGGGTTTACCAGCTGAGATTAGGAGTCTTGGGAGTACCCCTAATTATGGTCCCCGGCACCATCCCTTCCTCTAAAAAGCGTCGGCTCTTTTAGCGGTGAAGCTAAAGCGTTTCAAATGAGCCAAACCAGGCTCTGATACCACTTGTGGGAAACGGGTGACGCCTAAGTGGGGGGTGAATTAGGACTTCTAAAACTTTCGCTAAACTAGGCCACAAATAAATCCCTAGAACAAAACCTATGCAAATAGTCAAACTAGAATGTGCAAACTAGGTTTTGTCTAAGTGTTGCTATCTCTACTGCAATGGCTAAGTTTCAAACTACACTAAATAAGTATGTATACAAGATTGAAACTTGAATGCTTAATATAAATGCGGAAACTTAAAGAGCAAAGTAGAGAAGCAAACTCTCGTGGTTGACGCCGGTATTTTTACCGAGGTATCCAGAACCGCGCAAGGTCCCGACAAATCCTCGTTGGTGCCCCTACGCAAAGGGAAGCCCACGCGAGGGCCAAGCACCTCGGTCGAGTAACTCCGTAGAGAGCCGCGGGCCTTCTCCACGCGCAAGTGGTGCTTCTCTTCCGGCTCCTCTCGGGCGCTCCCCGCCGTCTCCACTATCGAGCTTTCGGCCGAAACGCCGTGGGCCTCGTTCCCTCCGGTACACGATGGCGGCCATTACACAAACACAGTTGTCACGGTCTCGCAAGACTCTCGCCCCACTCGGTACAATTACAACGGCGCGCGCAAGAGTCGAGGAGTTGTGTGGTTTGTCTAAACTCACTCAACTAACTAGGATTCACCTAGAGCAAGCGCTAATGCGGTCTAACTAACCTAAGCACTTCGCAAAGCACCTACGCTAATCACCGAGTGATTCTATTAAGCACTTGGGTGTTTGAGCACTTAGAAATGTCTACAATATGCCTTGGTATGTTGCTTGGGCTCCCACACTTGGAAATGGCTGGTTGGGGGTGTATTTATAGCCCCCAACACAAATAGAGCCGTTGGAGAAAAGCTGCTGCTTTCTGCGGTACACCGGACAGTCCGGTGGTGCACTGGATAGCGCACTGTAGCCTGTGCGGTGCGCCTAGTCGTTGTCCTATCAGAGCCGGTGACCGTTGGCGCCGCAGGCTTTCCACACCGGACAGTCCGGTCCTCACACCGGACAGTCCGATGGTCTTCTCTCCGGGTGCCACCTGGAACTAGCCGTTGGGCTGCGGTTCCCTAGTGCACCGGACAGTCCGGCGTGTTGGCACCGGACAGTCCGGTGTGCCACCGGATAGTCCGGTGCTTCACGCATAGACAGTCCGCAGGTAGCACACTTGGACTTTTCTTGGATCTTTTTAATGTCTTCTTTTGAGGTGTTGCTTTCCTCAATTCCTTAGTCCAAGTTAATCTTGCATCCTGTGAAGTACAAACACAAACACTAGAAAACTTATTAGTTCACGGATTGTATTGATCATCAAACACCAAAACTCAATTAGCCAAATGGTCCGGGGTCCATTTTCCTTACAGCGTCACTGGCTTCAAACGTTAAATCTATTTAGTGACGTGTATATATAAACATGTCACTCACTTCAGACGTCAGATCTGTTTAGCGATTTGTATTTAAATGCACGTCACAAATACATATACATTAGTGACGTGTATTTATAAACACGTCACTAGTTTCAGACGTCATATCTGTTTAGTGACGTGTATTTATAAACATGTCACTTGTTTTAGACGTCAAATCTGTTTAGCGACGTGTATTTAAATACACGTCACTAGTATATATACATCAGTAACATGTATATATAAACATTTCACTACTTTAAATTTCGCGGCATAGTTAAAGTAATTCGATTTTTTTTCAAATAATCTCAACTGAAAAAACACCAAAATAAAAGTTGTAGGTCTTAAAAAGTTATGAAACTTCATAGTTGATAATATTTTAATTTGAAATCATCTTGTCATAGAAAAATACGTCTAAAGTTTTCAAATTTGAAAATCAAATTTTGTAAACGACCTTGGATGATGAAACTACCAATATAAAAGTTGTAGATTTCAAAAAGTTATGCAACTTTGTTGATGACAAGTTTTTCATTTGAATTCATTTAGTACCTTAAATAATCAAATTACACTCGACCTAATATATAAATGAGTTGGTGGCGCAGTGGTAGATAATGTCATGCTTTAGATAGAGATGGAGGGTTTGAATCTCAAAAGTCGCATAGAGTTGCTTGGATGGGAATAAATATATTTTGTCTATGGTGTTTGGTTTTAGAAATGAGCTAGTTCATCATCTTCTCACTCCTTAATTTTTTATTTGGTTTGTGGAATAGAATAAGCTGATCCATCACCACCTCATTCGTTCCTCATAGTTAGTTAGTTAGTTAATACTAATATGAGGAATGTGGGTCATCCCACCAAATTTAAGGAATGAATTTATGATGCGCCGTCTCATTTTGAATGAAGTGATTCCTCAAACCAAACATCCCCTTTGTGACACGTATGTATTTATAAAAAACACGTCACTAAAGACATGTTTTTGACATAGTGGGTGGTAATGGATCACGATCTAAATATATCTCTTCACAATTTGTTTGAGCCCTTAATTAATTTTAGTTAAAGCTTGATTCTAATCAATCTGATACTTAAATTTTATAGTGTAAAACTTAGAGCTCATTACATGCCTAATTGTGTGATGAACAATGGTTATCTTGTTAAAAAAAAGGGAGAACATGAGCCCGGTGACATTGGCCGCTGAAAAACACAGTACGATAGTTTAAAATAGGTAGGCCCTCATTATATTGGTGAGAATAACCTAACAGACCTGTGTGAGGGTTTGTGTACATCAATATTTGATGGGTGTCGAGTCCAACCAAGATCTATTTTTACATGAACTAG
Source organism: Zea luxurians (assembly GCA_029449295.1). NCBI lineage: Eukaryota > Viridiplantae > Streptophyta > Magnoliopsida > Poales > Poaceae > Zea > Zea luxurians. The sequence goes on from JAOPSE010000024.1 coordinate 36,406,078, forward strand.
GACTAATTGCTGGTAGGACTAATTGTTAATTTGGCGACTAACGTTTCGTTTATTGAAGTTAGTTCAGTCCGACACTGCTTGGACGTATGGATTAGTAGCTCGTACATAGTCCACTTAGCTCTCCTGTTCTTTTTAACTAGAAATTAGTTTATCCATTTGACCTATTACTATTTTAGGGTTTAGATGATGCATGTATGTCTCTGCATAAACTATTATGTCGCCTATATCTTTGTTAATCATTGCTCCTTGCTTCAGGAATGGTTGAACAGGTCATTGGTGATCTTTCAAGACAAGTTTGAACCAACCAAGCTTCAGAAGAAAATCAAAAACAGATGTAACCTAGGGACTGGAATCCTGTGTCAACAGGTCTATCGATGAAAACATGAGGGTCCTCCCCCATGTGGTGGAGCAGATCAAGTCCACCCTCGTCCACCGGTACACCCGCCTCATCACCGCTGCCTCCGCCTCCGCCTCCTCCCCAGTCTCCCTACGTGCCCTCCTCCCCATCCATGCCCGTGCCATCGTCCTCGGTGTATCCGCCAACCCGGCCTTCGCCACCAGCCTCCTTGCCGGTGTGGCGCCTGCTTCCCTCGCCTACGCACGCAGGGTGTTCGATGCCACGCCTGTACGCGATGCCTACATGTGGAACACTCTCCTCCGTGCACACTCCCACTCCCAGTTGTCACACGCCGCTGACACTCTCGCCCTTTACAAGCGGATGCGTGCCGCCGGTGTTGCGCCGGACCATTACACCTACCCAATTGTGCTCCCGGCTTGTGCGGCTGCGCGTGAGCTGTGGCTCGGACGGGCCGTGCATGGTGACGTAGTGCGGTTCGCGCTCGCAGGGGACGGGTTTGTGCACAGCGCTCTCATCATGATGTACTTTCAGGAAGGGGAGGTGGCCGACGCTGAGCTGGTCTTTGCAGAGAGCCATGGCTCATCCCGGACGGTCGTGTCGTGGACTTCCATGGTTGCTGGCTACGTGCAAAACTACTACTTTGGGGAGGCAGTTGCGCTGTTCGGCACGATGATTGCTGAGGGTGTCCTTCCTAATGAGATCACTCTGATCAGTTTCCTGCCCTGCTTGCAGGGCCAAGAATGGCTGGATGCAGGGGAAATGGTTCACGGGTTCGTGATCAGGTTGGGGTTTGATGCAAACATTCCATTGGCTAATGCGCTCATCGCAATGTATGGGAAGTGCGGGAGCATTCCCATGGCACAAACTCTGTTTGAGGGAATGCCAGCACGCAGTCTGGCTTCTTGGAACACGATGGTTGCAATGTATGAACAGCATGTTGATGTGGTTGAGGCAATCAAGTTCTTCCGCAGGATGCTTACTGAGAAAGTGGGGTTTGATTGTGTGACTTTGGTCAGTGTTCTGTCTGCTTGCGCACGCTCAGGAGCCCTGCAGACTGGCAAATGGGTGCATGAGCTTGCCCGGAATCATGGGCTTGACACAGATGCTAGGATCGGCAATGTTCTTGTTGACATGTATGCAAAGTGCGGTGAGATTGCTAGTGCAAGGAATGTCTTTGACTGTTTGCGTATGCGGAGTGTTGTGTCCTGGAGTGCCATGATAAGTGCATATGCTAACCATGGGGCTTCTGAAGAGGCTCTCAAGCTCTTCTCCCTGATGAAAAACGAAGGGGTGAGACCAAATTCTTTCACATTCACTGCAGTTCTAGTGGCATGTGGTCACTCAGGCCTTGTTGAAGAAGGACTGAAGCATTTCAACAGCATCCTTTCTGACTACCAAATGTTGCCTACACTGGAGCACTATGCCTGCATGGTTGACATGCTAGGGCGTGCTGGTAGACTTATCGAAGCATATGAAATCATCAGGGGAATGTCGTTGTGCCCAGACAAGTGTGTGTGGGGTGCATTCCTTGCAGGTTGTAAGCTTCATGGTAATCTTGAGCTAGCTGAATTCGTTGCTAGGGACCTCTTCCAGTCAGGCTCCAATGATGTCACATTCTATGTTTTGATGTCGAACATGTACTTTGAAGCTGGAATGTTGAAAGATGCAGAAAGGATGAGGTGGGCCATGAAGGAGATGGAACTCAATAAGACAGCTGGGCGTAGCGCAATAAACCAATAGGGAAAGAATAACCGTCATGAGGTAGCAGACTTTGTAATCTGATATTAATTAGCTTTATTATTTCCATTACATGTACTAACATGCAGTTTTGATAGTCAAATTGTTTTATCTGTACTTCTGTAGTAATTTAGGGTATATGATAGACTAGTTATTGTGAACTCAACACATGGAGCTTGTTCCTCCTTTGAAGCTTTGTTTGGATAGTGGGGAATTGATGGTGATTCACGCCCAATCCTGATCACCAAGGTAAACCCAAAAAACTCTACCTTTGGGGGAAGATCCCCTTTCAGGCTTTGTTTGGATAGTGGAAAATTGGTGGTTATTCGCACTCAATCTCGATCTACGGGGGAAAGACAGCCCTCGAGCATTACATGCAGGTCGAGAAAATCTCCGAACCTCTGTCCCACCCATATACAATGGTATATGATAGCCTAGTTATTATAAACTCAATACATGGGGCTTGTCCCGCCTCCTAGGCTTTATTTGGATGGTGGGGAATTGCTGGTGATTTGACTGGTTATTATAAACTCAATACATGGGCGAAAGACACAACATTACATGCAGGTCGAGAAAATCTTCGAATCCCTGCTCCATCCATACACAACGGTATATGATAGACTAGTTATTATAAACTCCTTTCAGGCTTTGATTATGATAGACTAGTTATTATAAACTCAATACATGGGGCTTGTCACTCCTTTCAGGCTTTGATTATGATAGACTAGTTATTAGAAACTCAGTACTTGGGGCTTGTCTAATTCTCTGATTTGATACAAGACATCTTCTTTAATTCTTTCGTTTCTCCCTTCACATTACCACCCCAATCTTTCAGAAACTATCTCAAGTTAGCCATTAAGCCATGCCATTTGCTAACAGAATATGTGTTAGTGGAATGTCTGTGTTAGAGACAGTAGATTGATTATTGGGCTAACCCTAAAGGGTAGCTATATAGTCTTTACACGGGCCACATGGGCCTAGCCACATGGGCCTAACCATATACTCTAACACTCCCCCGCAGTCTAAACTTCCGTCGCAGCGGAGTTCACGGACTGGACTCAAAAGAAAGACGTACATTACACCGTACATTACACCATAGGATCCCCCCACAGCCGCAACTAGCCACCACTGATGTTGAGGCTGGAGCGAAACTCGGCGAAGGTCGAGGACGGAAGGCCCTTGGTGAAGATATCAGCAAATTGGGAGCATGGTTTTTAAAGCGGTAAGGCGCTCCAAGGCGTTGGACCACCGCCTAGACGCCTAGGCGGCACCTAGGCGACGCCTAGGCGAGGTAGGCGGGCAAGGCGCCTAGGCGTCAGACCACCGCCCGGACGCCTAGGCGTCGCCTAGGCGACGCCTAGGCGACGCCTTAAAAACAGTGATTGGGAGGTGGTCGGGATATGGAGGACCCGAACAGCACCGGCGGCGACATAATCGTGGACGAAGTGTAGATCGATCTCTACATGCTTGGTCTGTTGGTGCTGCACTGGGTTGGTGGAGAGGTAGACCGCGCTGACGTTGTCACAGTAGACCAACGTGCTCCTAGAGAGTGGACTGTGAAGCTCGGCGAGGAGCTACCGGAGCCAGGCAGCCTCCACCACGCCGTTGGCCACGGCACGGTACTCCGCCTCGGCGCTCGAGCGGGAGACGACCGGCTGGCGCTTCGACGACCAGGACACCAGGTTGCCGCCTAAGAAGACGGCGTAGCCGGTGGTGGAGCGTCGAGTGTCTGGGCACCCAGCTCAGTCAGCGTCGGTGTAGACGACCAGCTCGGAGGAGGTAGACCGGTGAAGAAGCAGCCCGTAGTCGACGGTGCCCCGGAGGTAGCGGAGGAGGCGCTTGAGAGCCTCGAGGTGAGGCTCCCGGGGGTCGTGCATATGGAGACAGACCTGCTACACGGCGTAGGAGATGTCCGGCCTGGTGAAGGTGAGGTACTGAAGGGCACCAGCAAGACTCCTGTACCCGGTGGGGTCCTCGACTGGGTCACCCTGGGCCTCAGAGAGCTTCGCCTGCGTGTCGACTAGGGTAGAGTAGGGCTTACAGTCAATCATCTTGGCCCGCTCTAGAATGTCAAGAGTGTACTGCCGCTGGTGAAGTAGGAGTCCGGAGGGATGAGCCTCAGCAGTGACCCCCAGGAAATGGTGAAGCACGCCCAGATCCTTGACTGAAAACTCCCGCTGAAGCGCGTCGACAAGGCAGCGAAGAAGTGACTGACTGGAGGTGGTGAGGACAATGTCATCCACGTAGAGAAGCAAGTAGGCAGTCTCTGCTCCATGATGGTGGACGAACAGAGACGTGTCTGACTTGGCCTCCACGAAGCCCAGGGTCACCAGGAACGTAGCCAGTCTGGAGTGCCACGCTCGGAGGCCTGCTTGAGGCCGCAGAGGGACCTGTTGAGCCGGCAAACCATGTCGGGGCATGAGGAGTCCACGAACCCCGTCGGCTGATAGCAGTAGACGGTCTCGGTGAGGGCGCCTTGCAGGAAGGCATTCTTGACGTCGAGCTGGTGAACTGGCCAGGAGCGAGCAAGGGCCAGCGAGAGCACCGTACTGACGGTGGCCGGCTTCACAACCGGGCTGAAGGTCTCATCATAGTCGACTCCGGGGCGCTGAGTGAAGCCCCAAAGGACCCAGCGAGCCTTGTACCACTCTAGGGTACCATCGGCCCGCCGCTTGTGCGTCCAGATCCACTTGCCGGTGACGACGTTGGTGCCGGGCGGACGGGGCACCAGATCCCACGTCTAGTTGGCGACGAGCGCCGCGTACTCCTCCTCCATCACCCGACGCCAGTGGGGGTCCAGCAGGGCGGTGCGGACGGAGGAGGGTACCGGAGAAACCTGTGAGTCTCCGGTCGTGGCCGCCAGGACTCGGGGTGGCAGGGTACCAGTCGCGTGCCACGTCACCATAGGGTGGACGTGCCGCGGGTCGCGGTGAAGGAGCGGTGGGTGGTACACCGGCGTCTTGACACGTGCCGCGGGTGGCCGCGGCGGAGGTGTAGGTGTCCCTGGCGGGGACTGGGCCACCGGCGGTGCCGCCGGAGGAGAAGGCACCGGTGGGGACGGTGGCGGCGACGACGGTGGTGGATGTGCAAACCTCGACGGTGGCAGTCGGCGCTGGTAGACCCGCACCGGCTGGGCGAAGCGAGCTGGAGGGGTTGGTACCGCGGCCCCGTAGGCGGTGCAGTCCCACCACCCCCGCTCGGCTCGGGGGCGATCGGAGACGGGGCTCTGCGGAGAGGCGACACCACCGTAGGCGACACCACTGGACCCGGGCAAGGCACCGGGCCAGGAGTAGGACCAACAGGCGGTGAGCGAGTACCTGCAGAGAGAGGAAGGATAGGTGGCTCGACCACCGCGTCAGTCGGAAAGAGAGTGAAGAGGTCAAGGTCAGGGTCGGAGGAGGGTGGTGTGGTGGTGGAGGAGTAGGGAAATGCGGACTCATCAAACACCACATGGCGAGAGATGAGGACCCGGCGAGAGGAGAGGTCAAAGCAGCGGTAGCCCTTGTGGTCCGGGGAGTACCCGAGAAACACCAGAGGGTGGAACGGGGTGCTAGCTTGTGAGGAGCAGTGGCAGCGGTGTTTGGGTAGCAAGCACACCCGAAGAGGCGAAGACACGGAGGTGGTCATAGCGCGGAGGGGAACCGAAGAGTGCCTGGTGAGGAGTGGGGGCCGAGCACGCAGTGGAAGGTAGACGGTTGAGGAGGTAGGTAGAGGTGTGGAGGGCCTCGGCCCAGAAATGGGCCGGTAGGTGCGCCTGGAGAAGAAGAGTGCGGATGGTGTCGTTGGTCGTGCGGATCATGCGCTCAGCCTTGCCGTTCTGGGAGGAGGTATACGGGCAAGACATCCACAACTGCATCCCGTGGGAGAGAAAGAAGTCGCGGGAGGTGGAGTTATCGAACTCCCGACCATTGTCACACTGAATGGCTTTAATGGTGAGGCCGAACTGAGTGGACACCCAGGCGAAGAAGTGGCGGAGGGCGGGGAAGTCTCAGACTTGGCACGCAAAGGAAAAGTCCACATATAATGAGAAAAATCATCAAGCACCACAAGATAGTATTTGTAGCCTGACATACTGGTAATAGGTGAAGTCCACAAATCGCAGTGTACAAGATCAAAGGCATGAGTAGCATGCGAGGAAGAAGAAAAAGAAAGACAAACATGGCGGCCTAACTGGCACGTATGACAAAGATGCTCATCATGTGATCTAGTACATGGGATAGTGGCACTACGAGTAAGCTGCATCAAGGCATCGCGTCCGGGGTGACCAAGGCGACGATGCCAGGTGGTAGAAGACGTGGTGGCAGCAAAAACAGCAGCTGTGTCAGGTGATGAAGACGAATAAGATGTGGCGTGCGGAAGCCGAAGGGTGTAGAGGGGGTCGGTGCTGTCACATCTGAGGAGGGGGCGCCGAGTTGCCGAGTCCTTCACAGTAAGACCAGAAGAGTCAAACTCGACAGAACAAGAATTATCAGCAGTAAAACAACGAATAGAAAGAAGATTGTGGACCAAAGAAGGAGCAACAAGAACATCGGGAATGCGAAAAGAGCCGGGAGGGCCGACGGCACCCACAGATGTGACAGGAAGACACGAACCATTCGCCACCATGATGGACGAAGGAAGAGAGGAAGAAGGAGGGCGAACAGAGGTGAGTATACCAGGGTCGGGAGTGGTGTGGTAGGTAGCACTGGTGTCTGCGATCCACTCGGGACCCATCGGCGGAGTCAGAGTGGGAGTCTGGAAGGCAGCCAGGGCGGCCGCGTCCCAACCAGCCAGCCCGGACAGTGGAGTAGCCGGCGGCGTGGGCCACGACGAAGTGGCAGGCGACGGAGTCCAGGGCGACGGAGAGGCGAAGGCGAACCCCAGCGGCGAGGTGAACCCCGGCTGCGCACCAGCGAACATGGCCGCCGGGGAACGAGCCTCAGAACCTGGCCCCTGGAACGGCCACATGGAGATGCGCCCTGACCACGGTTGGTGGAAAGTGGGCCAAGGCGCACCCTGCTGGGGTTCCGGTGCCGGTGCGTTGCCACGGGCATCACCGCCGGAACCACCACCACCGCCGCCACCGCGGCCACCACGGCGGCGACGACCACCACCGCCCCCACCGCCGCTACCTCGACCCCCCGCCCATGCTCGGCCTGGGAGGATGATGGCCAAGGGTAAACTATGACGGAGTAGATGGACGGGTCAGGGTGAAAGCCACCAGTGCTGTCGAGGAGGACGAGGACCCCGGGCCGGAGATCGATGCAGCCTGAGCACCTAGAGTGATCTCCTCCAGGGCGAGGTCGTCGCGGACCTGGAGGAAGGTAGGGAAGGGGCGCTGGCGCATGATCAACGACCGGAGGTGGGTGTAGCGATCGCTGAGGCCGCGAAGGACGTTGAGGACTAGGTTGCGGTCCTCCACGGGGCAGCCCAGATCGCCAAGTGAGTCCGCCATGGTCTTCATCTTGCGGCAGTACTCACTGACGCTGAGGTCCCCCTGGACGAAGGTGCGGAAGGCTGCGTCAAGACGGAGAGACCGGGCCTCGGCGTTGCCCAGAAACTGGCCCTCGATGGCAAGCCAAACAGCCCGAGCGTGAGGGAGGTTCCGGAGGAGGCTGTGGAGGTCACCGGAGATCGTCCCCACAATCCAGGTGAGCACGATGCTGTCGAGACGCACCCACGCGGCAGTCGGCGCCACGCCGGTGGGGTCGCAGAGGACGTGGTCATCCAGAGCGTAGCAGCGAAGGGTGAGGAGGAGTAAGTCCCGCCAGCGTGCGTAGGACGACGACTCTTGCTAAAGGACGACAAGAACCATGAGGCGAATGTTCTGGACACTCCCAGCCTGAAGGTGGAGCTGAGCCATGAGCGGGTCAGCCGGGTCATGCCAGAGCACCATGGGGATGGTGCAGGGCCCGGTTCCGACGGTCGGTGCGGTCGGGACGCCGTACACGCCGCCCACAGTGTCAGAGGAGGTGGCCCCGCCGTCGTGGGCCGCAGGCGAAGCGAGGAGTTGTTCCCGCAAATGGGCCTGTCGCGCCGCGTGCTCCGCACGGGCAGCAGTGAGGGCGGCGACGGTGTATCCCTGGTGGGCGACCGGTGGAGGAGGCGGCTGATCAGCGACCGGAGGTGGATCGACGACCAGCGATGGGGGAATTGGCAGGGGAGGGTCCGCCGGACTGGCAACCTCCACGGGAACCACATCCGCCACAGCAGCAAGGGCCGTGGCGGTGCCCGCAGCGGGAAGGAGGGTCCCACTGGCGTCGCGGGGCCCCGCCCCCCACGCCGGCCCGAGCGCAGGGGAGGCGGGAACTGACAACCCCCAAGCCCCTGTAACGGCACCCCCGGCGGCGGCGCGCCTGCCAGGGGGGCGGCCCGCATCCAGGAGGAGAGGGGAGGGAAGGTGGAGGGGGAGGGTGGCCGCTGCTCGCCAGCCATGGGAGTAGGCGGGGCTTCGGTCGTGGCGTCGAGCGCACAGCGCGCGCTGACTGGGGCACGGGTGCAGGGCTCGGACGCCTGGCGGCGGAGGAGGGCGGCGCGCCCGCTGGAGGGGAAGGCGGCGCGGCCTGCCGTAGCACGCGGCGCGCGGACGACGGTGCGGAGGAGGCGCGCGCGGCGCGCGGACTGGGAGGAGGCGCGACGCGTGGAGGAGGTCCGTGCGACGGTCGCGAGCACGAGGAGGGTGGCGGCAGCGACGCCTGCAGGGAGGTGGCGGCTGGAAGGAAAGGAGGGAAGAAACCCTAGCTCGATGATACCATGTTAGAGACAGTAGATTGATTATTGGGCTAACCCTAGAGGGTAGCTATATAGTCTTTACATGGGCCACATGGGCCTAGCCACATGGGCCTAACCATATACTCTAACAGTCTGCAGTTTGGCATTCTATTTTTCCATGATTAGTTCCCTGCACCATTCTCTCTTGATCCATTTCTTTTCAAACCGAAACTCCCTTGCTTTTTTACTTGTGACTCCGTCATCCAATATTAGAGGGCAGTGGTCAGACCCGAGTCTAGTAAAGTCTGTACTAAGCAGCATGGGAATTGTTGCTCCCAGACTGCGGAGACCAATACCCTATCTATATTACTCATGATAGGCTGGTATTGTTTGTTTGTCTGAGTAAATCTAGGCGACTAGGCCCCATCTTTTTAATCTCCCTTTGTTGAGTAAATCTAGGCCCCATCTTTTTAATCTCCCTTTGTTGATTATCCTTAATAAAGCAGTTAAAAAGCCTCATCAACCTATGATTACCCTGACTGTTGCTTTTATCCTTTGGTTCCCGATTAGATTGAAGTCACTCCTTAACATAGTGGGAAGCTTAGAAACTTGGCAGCAGTCCTCTAGTTCCTTGAAGTAATCTTCTGACCAGTCGTGGTCTGTAGGACCATAGACCAAAAACCAGTCTCCATCTAATTTTGTTTAATCTATCTCTGATATCCACCTCCAAAAAATCTTCCTTTAATCCACCCTTACACCTCAAATCTATCATCCTTGACCCCTACCAAAATTCCCCCAGAATGCAGTTCGATATAAAAGCATAACCCTCTATAAAACCCTTCAATTCTTGATCCATATAAATCCCTGCTTGATAGTCTCCTGTATACCAACAATGTCCACCTTCTCTTTACTAATTAAGTCTTTCAGTTGTCTAACTCTGGGTTTCTTCCCCATTCCTCTGATATTTCCGATGAGAGTCCTTATGTCATACTTAGTCTTTTAAGTTCTCTACTAAGCCTTGACTGTCCTCCTCCTTTATTAATTTGAATCCCATTTTTTCTGTGTCCATCTCCTATCATCAGCGACTATTGTTGAAGCCCGCTGTGTCAACTCCTCCTGGCTCTTCTTCTGTGTTGTTTTCCTGATTCTGCATAGACGTCCCCTCTATTGACTTCTGAGATGTCACCCTTTGTTTGTCTAACTCCCCTTTCTCTGAATCTACAATGTTGCCTTCATTTGTTTGTGTCCCCATCTCCTTCTGTACAACATGGAAATTATTCCTCTTTTAGTCTAAGATTGTCATACTATTCTTTTTCATTATGGTTCCTTCCTAGTATAGAACTGTAAAATACCAGGTGTTTCATCACTGCATCCATTCAACTTAATGGCTTCAGAAGTAACATAAAATCCCCTAACCGCACTATTATGACCTTCTCCTGATTCTAAACTATTCTCTATTCCTCCCACAGCTTGGCCAACACAATGAGGACTACTGCATGTGACATCTGTGATAATGGTTGCTCTCGAGAATGTACTTGTGACATGTGTTTGATACATCATAATGCATAGTAGCGGAAATGATGTCTGTTTTCTTCTTCGAGGTTTGTCAAGTGTGACATATTTGGATCTGAATACTTCCTTTCAAATGGTATGTATTGGTGTAAATAGCTCATTGTAAAAGGACCTCCTTGTATAATGGAGTAATATACTTGTGGGAGCTGCAGCCCGAGGGGGTATAGCACAATACACCAAACAACATGGTATTCAGAGCTAGGGTTAGCCTCCCCTACCGTCGGTGCTGCCATTGGAGCTCGAGCTCGCACGCGTGAGGGAGGAGAAGGCCGTCCACCGGCCCCGGAGCACGTCGGCGAGCGCGTCGGCAGTTGGGAGCGAGGCGGCTGCTCCCGGCCGTCCACCAGCCCCAGAGCGCGTCGGCAGCTAGCAAGGAGGCGGCTGCTCCCGCACCGCGCAACTCGTCGCAGAACTCGCCACCGGACCGGCCCGCCGTCACCACGGTCTTTGCTGGCACAACGCCGGCTTGTTGCTGCTGGGTGCTGCTGCTGCCCTGCTGTCTCGAGTGGTAGCCATGGCTCAGGCCAGAGGAGGAGGCAGACAACTAGAAATTGCTGCCGTGGTGCAGTAAGAGGAGGAGCTGGTGCGGTGAGCGTGGAGGAGCTGGTGTGGTGCGGTAGAGGAGCTGGTGCGGTAAGAGGAGGCAGCCAGAAGGAGTTGGTGTGGCTGTAGTGCTGCTGGTTGGTGTGGCTGCAGCGCTGCTGTTATTGGAAGTTGTGTTTGCCGGTGCTTGTTGTATAGCTGCTTGATTCGGTGCTTCTGTGAAGATGAGTACAGAAGAGATGGATCCCAAGAGAAGGGAAGAAGAGGCTACAACGAAGGGAACAATTGGTGGTGGTTCAGGTGGGATTACAAAGAGTGAGATGATGAGTGAGATGAGGATTATGATCCAGGAGCTTATGGGGTTGGGGTTGATTGGTGCCAAGGCCAATACAAACCCATCTGAGTTAAAGTTAGAACTTGTGCCGAACGATGTGAAGCTAGAGGGCAGCAAAAATTACTTGAGCTGGTCGAGGAGAGTGCGCGTCCTCTTAGGAGGCAAGGGAGTAGAGCACTACTTGGAGGAGATCTGTGTTGAGCCGGTTGATAAGCTTGGCACTGAATGGAGAACTTGGTATACAACAAACTCTGTGATAGTGGCATGGTTATTGGCATCTATGTCTCCCACTGTTAGCAAGAGGGTGGAAGCTATGCGCACTGCATCACAAATATGGCAGACCTTGAGTAGCATATACTCTCGGAGGGGGAATGTGGTGGTGATGATGGAGATTCAGAATAAGGCAGATGTGGTGAAACAAGCAGGGAGACCAGTGGAGCAATATGCTAGTGAGCTTCAGTACTTATGGGGAGAACTAGATCACTATGCCCCTCTCCAAATGGTTTGTCCACAGGATGCACACATTGTTCATAAGTGGGTAGAGGACAGGAGAGTGACCCACTTTTTAAAGAATCTGGATCCTGAGTTTGAGAGTAGGAGAGCTGCCTTTTGTCACCAGGAGAGTCTTCCCACCATGGATGAGGCTGTGTCAGCCATGATTGATGAAGAGAGCAAACTTCGAGTGATGGCTAATGATAATCATGTGAAACCGGTCTATGCTGCAATCGAGGATCGAGAATGCTATAATTGTGGGGAAAAGGGGCACCTAAGTTACAATTGTCCTAATCCTAGAGGAAATGGTGGCCGAGGAGGATCTCGTGGAGGTCGATGGGGTAGTCGTGGGAGGTATGGAAGAGGTCGTGGTTGTCATGGAGGAGGTCGAGGTCGTGGTGGTTCTAAGGCCAACATAGCTACCACTGAAGAGAGTCCCTCTGTTACTCTAACTGGGGAACAAGTTAAACAGTGGGAGCAATGGCAGAAGGGCAAGTCTTCTGAGTGCCTCACTGTACCTATTGAACAAGCCACCAACAACTTTGGTAACTTTGCCAATTATGCCCACATGGGCGAAGGTACTCAGGCACAAGTTTTTGCATCCTCATGTAGGCATCGCATAGATTGGGTCATAGATTCAGGAGCATCAAAGCATGTGACCGGCATGTCCACTTCTTTCAAAACATACACTCCTTATACACATTCTGAGTCGGTTCAAATTGCTGATGGTACATCCCAACAAATCCATGGTATAGGGTCCATAGAGTGTACACCATCTTTGAGCTTATCATCAGTCCTACATGTTCCATCTTTTCCAGTCAATCTCCTTTCTGTGAGTTCAATCATTGATCAATTCAAGTGCACAGTAACATTTGATGAAACCTCTTGTGTCTTTCAGGAGAGGAGGACTGGGAGAAAGATTGGGACTGGAGTCAGGCATAATGGGTTGTGGTTCATCAGTCATGAGGAATCAGCTTTCAAAGCAACTGTTGAAGGGGATGTGAAGGAGATTCTGCTACTTCATCGTCGGTTAGGACACATATCTTTTGAGAACTTAAGTCGGTTGTACCCTATGATGTTTAAGGGAATGGACAAGAGTAGGCTTGTATGTGATGCATGTGAACTTGGCAAGCATACTAGATCCAACTATCCTAGTATTGGTCTTCGCAGTTGTGAACCGTTTATTCTAATACACTCAGATGTTTGGGGTCCTTGTTCAGTCACTTCTATGAATGGTGCAAAGTGGTTCGTCACTTTTATTGATTGTTACACTCGTATGACTTGGATCTATATACTTAAGCATAAGAATGAGGTGCTAAAATGCTTTCAAGACTTCCATAAATTGGTTGCTAATCAGTTTAATGCAAGGATTCGAATTATTAGGACTGATAATGGAACAGAGTATGTGAATAATGAATTTAAATCATATCTGTCAGGTCAAGGGATTATTCACCAAACAACTTGTCCTGGAACTCCACCTCAAAATGGTGTAGCAGAGCGAAAAAATCGTCATTTGTTGGAGGTAGCAAGGTCTCTCATGTTTCAGATGAATGTGCCCAAGTATCTATGGAGTGAGGCAGTAATGACAGCCACATATCTCATCAATCGAATGCCCTCAAGAATACTTGATATGAAATCACCTACTGAGCTTCTGTTGGGAAAGAGTGACTTCCGAGTTCCACCCAAGGTCTTTGGTTGTGTCTGCTTTGTAAAACATCATCGACCTATGGTGAGCAAGTTGGATCCTCAAGCAGTCAAGTGCATTTTTGTGGGTTATGCATCTACTCAGAAAGGATACAAGTGTTGGGATCCTATTGGTAGGCGATTTTTTGTGAGTATGGATGTGACATTTCGAGAGGAAGACCCATATTACACAAAGAAAGTTAATCTAGAACAAATCATGGATGACTTCTCTTCGGTTGATGGAAGATACCGTAGAGAGGGGGAGGATGATAGTGGCCAGGATGGTTGTGGTCGCGGTAGTGATGAGGCTGGTGGAGCTTTAGGAGGGGTAATTGTTGGAGGTATGATTCCACCAGAAATGGAGGAAGAGATGACTACGGAGATACTAAGTAATGATGAAGGTAGAGGGGACCATGGTGATCCAACTATGAACATTTGGGAGGAGATAGAGGATGATGAGGCGGTGATTGTTGGGTCTATCCCATGTTCCACGGTAGGGAAGTTGAATGAGAAACATGGGGAGCAACCTGATTGTTCCATTGGAAGACAAGTGAATGAAGAACATGGGAAGCAACCTGATTGTTCCACTGGAAGACAAGTGAATGAAAAACATGGGAAGCAACCTATAGTATACTATCGGAAGCGGACTAAGAAGCAGGGGGAGCAACCACAACCCGAACAAGTTGAAGCTCCAGTCCCATATCTCTCTTCAGACTCCTCTCTAGATCTAACTAGTAATGTCTCTCCAATCTCTGTTTCTCCCATCCTTGAACATGAAGAGTTACCTCTTGCACAAAGAAGAGAACCTAGAATAAATGCTGGAAAACCTCCTTCTCATTATTGTTATGAACATGACATTGCTAAGTATGTCTCATACTCTAGTGTCTCTTCTGCATATAGAACCTTCATTGCATCATTACAAACTATGTCTATCCCGAAAGATTGGAGGTGTGCTAAACAGGATCCAAAGTGGAAGGATGCCATGAAAGAAGAGTTGTTTGCCCTTCAAAAGAACAAGACATGGGAACTTGTTCATCTTCCAGAAGGAAAGAAGGCGGTGGGATGCAAGTGGGTCTTCACAGTAAAGCAGACTCCAGAAGGAAAGGTTGACACTTGACAGGTACAAAGCGAGACTGGTGGCGAAAGGATATAGTCAGACATATGAGATTGACTATGATGAGACCTTCGCACCTGTGGCAAAAATGGGCACGGTGAGGACCTTAATCTCATGTGCGGCCAATTTTGGTTGGCCACTTCATCAGTTGGATGTGAAGAATGCATTTCTTCATGGTGACCTACGGGAAGAGGTCTATATGGAAATTCCACCTGGGTTTGCAAATGAACAGACTGTTGGAAAAGTGTGCAGACTTAAGAAATCACTCTATGGCCTGAAGCAATCACCACGTGCATGGTTTGATAGATACAGGCGAGCAGTTTGTGATATGGGCTACTATCAATGTAATGGAGATCACACGGTCTTCTACAAACATCAAGGCTCATGTATCACTATCCTGGCTGTCTATGTTGATGACAGTGATCACCGGAGATGATGTGGAGGAGATCAAGAAACTGAAGAGAAAACTAAGTGGAGCCTTTGAGGTAAAGGATCTTGGACCACTTCATTACTTTCTTGGGATTGAGATTGCTAGATCGTCTAAAGGAATCATTCTCTCTCAAAGGAAGTATGTTCTTGATCTATTGACAGAGACAGGAATGCTTGGGTGTCGTCCATGTGGCTCACCCATTGATAAAAATCATCAAACTTGTGCCGAGTCAGGTGACCCTGTGAATCAAGAAAGATATCAGAGGATAGTGGGTCGGTTGATATACCTTTGTCATACGAGACCGGACATTGCTTGTGCAGTGAGTGTGGTGAGTAGGTATATGCATGATCCTAGAACAAGACATATGGAGGTGGTCTATCAAATTCTGAGATACCTGAAGGGAACCCCTGGAAAGGGGTTGTGGTTTAGAGCGAATCAACACCTGAATCTGGAGGGTTACTGTGATGCTGATTGGGCAAGCAGTAGAGATGATCGGAGATCCACATCTGGATATTGTGTGTTTGTGGGAGGTAATCTTGTTTCATGGAGAAGCAAGAAACAATTTGTGGTGTCTCGGTCTACTGCAGAAGCCGAACATAGAGCGATGGCTTTAGCTCTATGTGAGATGATGTGGTTGAAAGGTCTTCTGAAGGAGCTTCGGGTGTTAAAAATGAGACTATGTTACTTCATTGTGATAATGTAGCAGCGATCAATATAGCAAGTAATGCAGTCCAGTTTGACCGCATGAAACATGTGGAGATTGATAGGTTCTTCATCAAGGAGAAGATTGATGCTGGAACTTTGAAGTTAAAGTATGTTAAGTCTCGTAATCAGTTAGCAGATAGTCTCACAAAAGGTCTAGGTCCTAAAGATAATGAGTTGGCATGTAGTAAGATGGGAATGTTGAATATATTTAGCCCATCTTGAGGGGGAGTGTTGGTGTAAATAGCTCATTGTAAAAGGACCTCATTGTAAAAGGACCTCCTTGTATAATGGAGTAATATACTTGTGGGAGCTGCAGCCCGAGGGGGTACAACACAATACACCAAACAACAGTATGCTTGCACAGCTACACTTCATTTCAGCTCTTGCTTACTCAAATTCATGATCATCTCATCTGTTACACCGAACTAAATCTTTAACTGCAATTACTATGTTGCTCTCTTTGCACAGGTTACATTCGAAAGGGACCCCTACATTTATTAACCGAAAAACTTTGCTACTCATGGATTTTTGTTTGGTAACCGACTTGCATACACTACATTGCTCGCTCCAATACAACACCAATTCTTTGGGTATCTGCATTAGTGCACCCAGCTAGTTATTAGTTGATCAGGTATGTGAATCCCACATCCATTGCAAAAAAAAAAAGTATTTTGCAGCTTTGTTAATCTTGTCAACACAACAAATACACACCATGATTATAAAACGGGTGACCCGTACATTGTATTACAGTCATCATACAGAAGCACACCAGGTTTTGAAACACACAGAATAAAATACACATGCGCACAGCTGGTGCCCTTGGTTTTGCTGGTGTGCTCATTTTTACCCTTAGTCGTGTTTTTTCCTCAGTTTTGCCCTTGTGTTCTATAGCACTGGAAGGGCAAAACTGAGGAAAAAACACGACTAAGAGTAAAAATGAGCGCACCAGCAAAACCGAGGGCACCACCATAAAAAACTCATAAAAATACACTGCAATCAGAAGCGTGCATAAAAGCACATCAGCTCACATTCAATCTTCAGGCTTTGTAATCAGACTTTGTTGTCTTCCACTTGGACTTGTCGCGTCATTATTACTTCCGTAACCTTAAAAATATCTTCATCCTCTGCTTCAATGTGTTGCACGAGCACGGAATGACCATGGATAACAACACGGAGCTTGTCCCTATGGCCGACAATATCCAGATCCCCAAGCTCGGGAAGTGCCGACTCATGTATCTCCAACCTCTCGAGTGTCTCCTCATGCAATGTCAGTTCTTTGAGGCTGCGAAATCCTTCCGTGAAGACAAGCTCCCTGAAAGAATTGCTGGTTAGTTCAAGGGTGGAAAGGAACTGTAGGCCTCCAAGTTGGTTAATGAATTCCTGTGACACCATTGTCTTCATAAGCCTCAGCTTCTTGAGGTTTGGGAGGCGATTGCGGACATCCATCTCAGGGATGCCATTTTTAGGAAGGTCAAGCTTCCCGACCAGTTCCATTGCCTTGAGACGTTGGAGGTTGGACCTAGTGAACACTTCTGAGGGGATCGCAGGAGCTTTTATGATGAGGACGACAAGGTACTTGAGAATGGATACTGCTTTTACCAAGGCAGCCTTGTTCTTGCGGTTGGAGAAGATTTCCTGGACGCCCAGACTCTCACCGTGCCGGATGTGCAAGTACAAGAGGCGGATCATGTGGTTGAAGGTCTTGTCGTCCCAGGCATGGGGGTCACCATAGTCGGGCTTCACGCTGTTGAGTGTCTGCAGATTCCTCAAGTCACCAACACGTTTAGGCAGGATGAGACGGTCGCCCAGCACATGACGGAGCGTCTGAATCCTCCAGAACCCATCTGGCAAGCTTCGGACCGAGGTGCCCCGGACATCAAGAGTCTGGAGGTTGCACAGCCTGCCAATCGACGGCGGCATCTTCTCCAAGGAGCAGGAGGTCACTCGGACGTACTGCAGGTTCACGACTTTGCCGATTTCGTCAGGAAGCTCTTTGTCCACCTCGAGGCCGTTGAAATGGATGACACGGAGGAACCTTGAGTTCCGTAGCAGGTCCTGCACACAAGACTTGGCTTGCGTTTTCTTTTTGTTGAAACCAGGCCGGCATCCATTTCCATGTTGCCCTTCTCCAGCTTCACCTGGTGGCTTCTCGCCAGCAACTTGTGCAGCCTCTTGCTCCGTCTCAAAGTTTGACAGGATGGCTCGCAGCTTCGGCAGCGGGTGTGACAGTGCTGCATACTTGTCTTTGTGGTTCTGGAGTGACAAGCGTCGGGCATCCGACAAAGCCGGGATGTCGTCACCACTGTGGATCTCCACGAAGCATTGCTCCTGTGCTTCGAGCTGCAGGAAAGCGTGTACTTTGCTCTGAACAGCTACACGCTCGTACCCAGGGACATTGTAGCCCACTGGCGCCAAGTTGACGAGGCGCCTATCTATCAGCTCCATCAGGTACTGCTCTCCTACTTTCTCCACCGTTGTGGCCTTGGGTACCAGGAAGCCCTCCGCCATCCACATGCACACGATGTTGCTTGCCCTGATAAAGGTATTCACTGGCAATGCAGCAAAGTAGAGGAGGCACGATTTCAGGTCATAGTGAAGGTCATCGAAGCAGAGGGATAGAATCTTGTCGATCTGCTTTGACTGCATCCTGTCCAGGTGCTCGAACACCGTCTCCCATTCACTAGGGTACTCCTTGGTCCGCAGAAGGCCTGACAGAAGAACTATTGCCAGCGGCAACCCTTTTGTGTTGTCCAAGATTCTCTGTCTGTATTCTCCTATTGCTTCGTCAGGAAGTTCATTTCTGCCACATGATTGGAAGGTTTCCTTGAACAGATTGATGACTACTTCTTGGTCATAAAACTTGGGAACCTCAAGTTTGGCTTCTTGATAGTGTGGTGGTGGCTTGTGTGGCGGAATATGAGAAATCCTCACTATTCTGCTGGCAGCATGGACATCCACATCCTTGGGGTCAGGGAGCATAGCGAAAATGCGATTCCACTCCGAGTTACTGAGCTCAGCATCTATCACCAACAGATACTTCTTTTCTTTCAGTATCTCCCGCAGCTTCCTCTCAATGTTGTCCTTGGAACATTCTTCTCCATCTGTAATGCGCCTGATGATGATCTTGAGGACATCAGAGGCACTGAGATTGGGCCCAAAGCTCACCCACTCGTAGATGTCAAAGTGAGACAGGGTCTGCTTGCTGTCGTACAAGTTCCTCACCAGCTTTGTCTTGCCGACTCCACTTTCCCCCGTCACGGTGATCACATTTTTATGATTCCCGCTGCCTTTATAAAGCCAATTCTTAAGATTGCGCACCAGTTCCTCTCGTCCCACCAGTGGCAGCACCACCTCGTCCCTGTTGTCATGATTTAGCTAGCGTTAATCATGAGTTGGATTGATAATTGCCAATAGTACTAAAACAAACTTCACCAACAATAAACATGCATACATATATGCGAACACCAGATTAATATTGCTGACCCTGTTGTGTTAATGTACTGATCCTAATGAGCTTCGTGGCTGAATCCACCACTGGACGAGGAAGTGTTGACAAACTAAAATCAGGGAGGAATTTTCTCTAGAGCAGAAAACTCTACCAGTTTTCGCAGTGAGCACCACCACATTTTTATAGTTAAATTAAGTGAAAACATTATATGGCTTAATTAATCTAATTATCTTTCAAGTGAATCATTCTGTTTCTGAGTACAGCTTGAGAACCTAGTGAGAGGGATTTAGATTGGAAATAGTAATCATTCTTAGTTTTTGATAGATTGAAAATAAGTAGTACCTCAATTAGTAAGGGATTTGGTAGATTGAAAATAGTAATTTTGCTTAGTTTTTGATAGATTGAAAATAGTAATTTTCTCTAGAGCAGAAAGCTGCTATGAGCATGCAGCCACACCAAAGCCAAAAAAAAAAAAAAAAAACTACTGGGAGCACACCCTGGTAGAACTACGGATTCTACCGGGCAGATTGCGCAG
Organism: Zea luxurians; assembly: GCA_029449295.1. Classification (NCBI taxonomy): domain Eukaryota; kingdom Viridiplantae; phylum Streptophyta; class Magnoliopsida; order Poales; family Poaceae; genus Zea; species Zea luxurians. The sequence goes on from JAOPSE010000024.1 coordinate 36,425,719, forward strand.
ATTGTAGGGAGGGGATTTGGTGGGACCAGGGTGGCGGCGCTGGGGCGCCGTCGTGATCCTGGCTGGGTTGCGCGCAGGGAGAAGATCACAGGAGACTCTGGCTCCCTCTGGGAAGCCAGAATAGATTGGAATTCTGCTTGTCTTTATTCCAGAGTTTACAGATCTATATATAGAGCTATCTCAAGTCTATCTACTAACTTTGGATAAGTATAACTATCTAGATAGAGCTGATCTTTATCTACTAACTTTGGATAAGTATAACTAACTAGATAGAGCTTATCTATTAGCTATTGGGCCTTGGGCCCCACCTGGGCAGCCTTGGCCCTATTGCGCCTAACATAGGCTTGGCCATACATAACATCTCTCCCCGCCTTCTCAAACAGCTCGTCCTCGAGCTGTAAGTTGGGGTAAGCAGCACGGAACTCTTCAAGCTTTTCCCATGTGGCGTCATCTTCAGCCAGTCCACGCCACTGTACGAGAACCTGCCACACGCCCCGCCTAAGTTGAGCGCGAAGCACCTTGGCCGGCACAGGAAGCAGCCGACCATCCATCACTGGGTCAAGCGTCCCCGGAGTTGTAGGAGGATCCCCACGATGCGGCTTCAGCAGGCTGACGTGGAAGACATCATGGATGCGAGCACCATCTGGCAACTGCAGGCGGTAGGCTACCGACCCAATCCTTTCCTGGACACGGAAAGGGCCTGCGTAGCGAGGTCCCAGCTTTCCCTTCGCGCGCGGATGGAGGGATTGAAAGGTGCGGTGTAGCAGGCGTAGCCACACCCAGTCGCCCACCTGGAACTGGACCTCCCGATGCCCGGCATCGTAATACTTCTTGGCGAGCTGCTGGGCCTGCAAAAGGCGTTGGCGCACCTCGGCCAGCATCTCATCTCTGGAGCGTAGCATGTCGTCTACGGCCTCAGTACGTGCCGTCCCTGGCGTGTAAGGTAGCATGGACGGTGGGGATCTGCCATAGACCACCTCGAAGGGAGTGGCACGCAATGCTGTGTGGTAGGAGGTATTATAACAATACTCCGCCCAGGACAGCCAATCCACCCATGCCCGCGGTCGATCGCCGGTGACACACCGAAGATACATCGCAATAATTTTGTTGACCACCTCCGATTGTCCATCCGTCTGTGGGTGGAAGGCGGTGCTCATCTTTAGTGTCACCCCCGCCATCCTGAAGAGGTCGCGCCACACGTGCCCGGTGAAGACGGGGTCCCGGTCACTGACAATAGACAACGGGAACCCGTGCAGTCGTACGATGCCGTCGAAGAATGCCCGTGCTACGGACGACGCGGTGTAGGGGTGGCCGAGGGCGATGAAGTGGGCATATTTGGAGAAACGATCCACCACCGTGAGGATGACGGACTTGCCTGCCACCTTGGGCAGCCCCTCGATGAAGTCCATGGAGATGTCGGCCCACACCTGGGACGGCACCTCAAGGGGTTGCAGGAGGCCGCCCGGCTGCTGCGCCAGTGTCTTGTTTTGCTGGCACGTGGTGCAGGTGCGCACCCAGTCCTGGACGAGCGCGCGATCATGTGGCATGTAGAAGTCTGCCCGTAGTCGATGGAGGGTTTTCTGGATGCCCTCATGACCTGCCGAGTGCGCCAGTGTCAGCACCTGGTGGCGCAGGTCATTGTAGTTCGGCACGAAGATGCGTGTGCCGTGCAGGAGCAGCCCGTCGACGAGGCGCCATGGCGCAGCCAATACGCCGTCCCGCAGCTGCTGGAGGAGGTGCTGCCCGTCAGGTGCAGCTGCCAGCGCCCGCCTGATGTCGTCTAACAGGGAGAATGTCGGGCCCGAGATGGCCAGTGTTGCCATAGCCGTGTCCTCCACGGCAGCCTCCGAGTCACGGCGGGACAGGGTGTCGGCCACGGTGTTCAGGCGCCTCGGCCTGTATTCCACCGAGAAATCGAAACCGAACAACTTGCTGGTCCACTGATGCTGAGGAACTGTGGACAAGCGCTGATCCAGCAAGAATTTGAGACTGTAGTGGTCAGTCCGAACAGAAAAGTGGCGCCCCCACAAGTATGGGCGCCAGTGACGGACGGCCTGCACGAGGCCGATGAGCTCCCTCTCGTAGGCCGCCAACTTAAGGTGGCGGGCTGCAAATGGCTTGTTGAAGTAGGCGAGAGGTCCCGCGCCCTGATGAAGGACAGCACCGAACCCTGCACCTGACGCGTCACAGTCGACGACGAAGAGCTTGGCGAAGTCCGGCATCTGGAGCACTAGACCCGTCGTTAGGGCGTGCTTTAGGGCGTGGAAGGCTGTTGTCGCGTCATCGTCCCAGGCAAACGCGTCTCGTCGCAAGAGACGTGTCAGCGGGGCTGCGATGAGGCCGAAGTCTTTGATGAACTTCCGGTAGTACCCTGCTAGTCCCAAGAAGCCCCGGAGGCCTCGTGCAGACCGCGGGGGCGGCCAGGAGGCCACTGCCGCGACCTTGTCGGCGTCCATGGCGACCCCGCCCTCGGAGATGACATGGCCCAGATAGGCCACTGATGTGGCGCCGAAGGAACACTTGGAGCGCTTCGGGTGGAGGTGGTGTGCCTGCAATGTCGCGAGGACGATGCCCACATGTTGGAGGTGCTCCGCCCATGATGCACTGTAGATCAAGATATCGTCGAAGAAGACAAGCACAAACTTCCGAAGATATGGGCGGAGTACGTCGTTCATCAGGAACTGGAAAGTAGCAGGCGCGTTCGAGAGGCCGAACGACATGACCAGGAACTCATAGTGGCCATGATGGGTGCGGAACGCCGTCTTGGCGATGTCATCGGTGTGCATCCGCACCTGGTGGTAGCCTGAGCGTAGGTCCAGCTTGGAGAAGAAACGGGCTCCATGGAGCTCGTCGAGGAGCTCGTCCACCACCGGGATCGGGAACTTGTCCTTGGACGTCTTGGCGTTGAGGGCGCGATAGTCGATGCAGAAACGCCACGAGCGGTCCGCCTTGCGAACCAAGAGCACCGGAGCAGAGAACGGCGACGTGCTGGGTCGTATGATGCCTTGTGTGAGCATGGCCTCACACTGTCGCTCCAGCTCGTCCTTCTGCAGCTGTGCGTATCGGTACGGTCGTACTGTCGGTGTTTAGGGTCCGACCGCACACCCGGGGTTGCCCCTCGAGGTGTTTTAGGAGTAGGAAGGTGTCGACAACTGTAGCAAAATGGTTCGTGCTGATCGCACGAGAGACGGTAGACAAGGTTTACAGGTTCAGGCCGCTTAGTGATGCGTAACACCCTACGTCCTGATGAGTATGCTTGGTGGGAATGATTACAGGAGAGCTCTCTGGATTAAGAATACAGAGAGTCGAGGTGGGTGGCTAAGTAATGGGTCGATGTTCTGAAGGGGTGCCCCCTAGGCCTTATATACTCGACCGTGGGGCAGTACACATGGATAAGATAACAACAAGTGGCTAAAAGATAGTGAACCTCTTGAGATTATCCTTTACGTAATCCTCCCCGACTTATCCTCACGTGACTTCGTTGCATGGAGGCCCCGACGCGGGAAAGTCGGATCTCCGTTGCAGCCATTCGCTCGACGCTATGGGCCGTCCGGGTTTGCACCAATCCGGCCTCATGTCGCTCTGCGTTGCTGGTTGTCTTTCCCCAGGCCCACGAAAGAATAACCTTACGATTTATTGGGCCCTTGGGCCTTTCGTGAGGTCCTTTACTCTTTTAGTGGACCCGGGGGATATCTATCTCCCACAAGCCCCCGATCTTTGGGTTAATTTAGAGGTAATCAACCCGAAGATCCCAGGTCCAGCTTGTAGGTGATTTGAAGAAAGATGACTCCTTGCTGTTCTCTCCTGCTTCGATCACTTGTTGACCAGAACCTAGCTTTGTGCCTGTGCCTTAGAGATCGGCATTCCTGTTTGTTGGATTCTGAACTTTATTGGGTGCACCGGAGGTGCACCCAATGGGTGTAGCCCCCGAGCTTCGAGTAGATTTTAGAAAATAATCTACTCGAAGGTCTTCATCAGAGATTACTTCCATTTGTGTTCCTTTATTCCAGTTGAGGATTGGCTTCTTAATCTTGTCCCATGCCCTTAGAAATTGGTGCTATCCTGGCTTAGAATGACAATCCATGGGGTGCACCGAAGGTGCACCCAATGGGTGTAGCCCCCGACCTTCAAGTGGATTTTTTGAGGATAATTCGCTTGAAGGTCTTCTTTTTGTGTCCTTTTGCTGAAGATTACTCTTTCTGCTTATAAAAAAGTTGGCATGATGTCATCCGTGCTATGTCATCAATATTATGCTTCGGAGGTCAGCATGTGTTTTGTCTTTTGCAACTGAATTTGCAATCCTTCCATATCTTGCTAAGTAGCATAGTGTATTTGCTCTGCAACTGATTGGACGTTCGATGGACGTTCTCTGTCTAGTCTTCAAGTCATGTCTGTCGACCATATTTTGCACTCTGCTGGCTATACTTGGCTTCCCTTTAACTCTTGTTGATATCTCATTTTTGTCTTGAGGCATTCACTGCATGCTCTGTACAGATGTGACCATTTTGAAAAATATACTGACAATTCCTGGGCGTCCCCCCCCCAATGGGTGTGGGCAAGGGACGGCTTGGTACGCTGAGTGTTTTAACCGGCTGCTTCTGAGTTGTAATGTGATGGGACGGCGAGTGTAATCATATCCTTTGCGCTGTTGACTGGAGTCCCAATGGGTGTAGTGCTGCATGAAACGGCGTCAGCCGCCTGACGTGTCTTTGGACGGGTGGAGGTGTATATTGAATGCTTAGCGACTGTTCAGTGACCGCGGTTGGAGGTGAGCGGTTGCCTTTCTCTTCTATAAATAACGCTGTTGTTCCTCTGGTTTCTTCACATCCCTTCGCTATTCCTTACTGCTTCCTTCTCTTCTTTTCTGCTTGCCTCCATGGGAAAGAAACGCAAGCGTGAGCCGACTCCTCCATCGGAGGACTTCGGCGACTCGGAGTACTCGGAGGAGGAGTTCTCCTCCGAGTCCGAGAGGTCCCCGGCCCCCGTCTCTCCCCCGGCGTCGTCCGATGACTCGGACGACTCCCAGGGGATAGCCGCGGAGGTCTGGTCGTACATCCGGGCCGTCGAGCGCTCCGGGCTCGAGGGCTCGGATGAGTCCGAGTACTCCTCGGAGGAGGAGGACTCGGACGGCGGCGGCGAGGGTGAGGACGACGACGACGACGACGACGATGGCGACAACGACGACGACGACGACGACGACGGCAGCGGCAGTGGCGGGGGCGGCGGCAACGGCAGCAGCAGGGGCAGCACCAAGAACGGCGGTGGCGGGGCGGCACCAAGAGCGGCGGTGGCGGGGGCGGCACCAAGAGCGGCGGCGGCGGCAGGGGCAGGGCCAGTGGCTAGATGCCACTGGTCCTTTTAAATATTAGTATAGATTAGAAGTAGTATAGTTAGATAATGTAGTAGTATTAGTAATGTAGAGTAGTATAGTGTAGCGTAGTAGTAGTAGTAGCAGTAGAGTGTAGTATAGTAGTAGAAATAGGGAAGTATCAACTCATAATGAGTTGATTTGTAAGTATTGCCACTTCCCTTTAATGAAGAATGAATTTGGTTCCCTCTTGATGACTCGCTTTGTTTGACTACAAATCTGCTTCTTTTTGAGACCATAGACGAACAGCTTGATCGTTATACTGATGCTTCCGAGCAATATTGCAGTCTGTATCAATGTTTTTAGAAGTAATGCCGAGTGATTGATCTTGAGGTCGGCGTTTTTAGAAGTAATGCCGAGTGATCGGAAGTCGCCGTCGACATTTTAGAAGTAATGCCGAGTAGTTGAACTCCAGATCATCGTTTTAGAGGCAACGCCGAGTGACTAAGTAGTGACTTCGGCATTTTAGAGGCAATGCCGAGCAATTAAACTCGAGGTAAGCGTTTTAGAGGCAACGCCGAGTGATTAAGTAGTGACTTCGGCATTTTAGAGGCAATGCCGAACAATTTAACTCAAGGTCAGCGTTTTAGAGGCAACGCCGAGTGATTGAGGGTCAACGTTGGCATTTTAGAAGTAATGCCGAACGATTGAACTCGAGATCAGCGTTTTAGAGGCAACGCCGAGTGACTGAATAGTGACGTCGGCATTTTAGAGGCAACGCCGAGTTATTGAACTCGAGATCAGCGTTTTGGAGGCAATGCCGAGTGACTGAATAGTAACATCGGCATTTTAGAGGCAACGCCGAGTTATTTCGAGGATTAGCACCCGAGTAAGGAGAGGGCCCACCAGTTTTGTGGGAAATAACTGCCGAATGACCACGTGGCATGCTGGGATTTCGGAAATAACTGCCGAGTGATGACTGGGCACTTTTTGAAACGGTATCTGGTCCGAGAATATCCCATAAGAGTTGCACTTTTAGCCGCCTTTGCTTTCCGCGCCCTAGTTCTTGCATTCCTGCTTCCAAATCCTCTCTGCGCTTGCCTCCAATTTGCTCGCTGGTGAAATCGAGATGGCTCCCAAGAGGAAAATCGCGAGTTCTTCCGCTGTGGTGATTCCCCCAATTGATCCCAACAGCCAGTTGCCTTTCGCAGGTAACCACACGTCCATCATCTCTGAAACCGAACTCCTTCACCTCGTGTCCATCGGGGTTCTTCCTCCACGGGAACTCTGTTCTTGGCGGATTTGCCACGGGACTACGGTCCCGACGGAGGATACCCACGAGTCCGTGGTTTACGCTCCCTTTCTTCTCCGCGGCCTTGGCCTTCCTATTTCTCCCTTTTTCCGTGGTCTTCTTGATTTCTACCACATCAACTTAACCCATCTGAACCCTAACTCAATTCTGCAAATTTCTATCTTCGTTCACTTATGTGAGGCCTTTCTTGGCGTGCTACCGCATTTTGGCTTGTGGAAACACCTGTATCATTGTCGCCCTGGGATGGCCAGGGGACAACATCAGTTGGTTGGAGGTGCCAGCTTGGAGATGCGCCGGGGACGGAAAACTGAGTATCTTGAGATCCCCCTTAAAGACAGCATTAAGGGATGGCGCCTGGAATGGTTTATAGTTGATAACTATGGAAATTCTCTCCCCCCCCGGTCAGGAAGACAACCAGATGTTCGCACCCCGAGCTGGACCGAGTCTCCTACAGACGAGGAGGTGGCTGAGGCCAGTGTGCTGCTAGCTGAAGTTGGGCTATTGAAAGAGAGGGGTTTAACTGCTGAAGCTATAGTTGCTGACTTCGTCTTCAAAAACATTCAGCCACTGAAAGATAGGGTCCACCCGGCTTATCTGTATCAAGGGCCAGCCGACCCAACTCGAGTTACCAATAGAAGAATCCCTTCTGCAGATTTGGTGAGCCGACTGGAGATGATTCTCAGAGGCAAAGTATCCAATGTTGGTGCTCCGGTGGCTTATTCAGCCTGGAATCTGCCTCCTGCCAAGGCCTTCACTCGCTTCGTGTCAAACCCACCTGCGACTGATGGCAGTTTGGGCCTTAGAACGCGGCCTTCTGACGAGGAGGTTAGTGCTTTGGTTGCCTCACTTGGGAAAATCCCTGATGATGAACGACAAATCCATTTCGAGGTGCCTTTGGATCCTACTGATGCTGAAATAAATGCCGTGCTTGACATGTTGGCTGAAGATTCTTCTGACGCTATTCCTGCTGAGTCATTGGCAGTGGCACCTCTCCCAGAGGTCGGTATGATCTTGGATGTTCAGAGACCTGTCCGTGCTCGCTCGAGGCGTCCTCGCCGAACCAATCAGACTGATCTTTCTGTTGATGAGCAGAAAAAGAAGAAGAGACGTATTCAGCGAGTATCTAGTTTGGATCAGGGTGCTGGTCCCTCGGTTCCTGCTGATGAGGAGGTTCCTGCGCCTGAATTTGCTGATGCTGATCCCAATGGGTGTGGTATGACTGTTGCTGAACCCAATGGGTGTGGTCCATCTGTTGCTGATCCCAATGGGGGTGTTGCCAGTGTTGCTGATGAAGACGACGAAGAGGAAGAGGATGAGGTTCCTCTGACTCGGAAGAACAGTCGGCAATTCCTCGCCAGTGGGGAAAGTAGTGGGGTTCCTTCTCCGGCTTTGTCTGCTCTTGTTGGTCTGCAAAACATATCCCTGGCCGACTTTGATCAAACTCTCGAGGATATGGTCCCAGAGGACTTGTTATCAGGGCCAGTGGATGATGATGTGACGGAAGCTTGTGGTGCTGTGCCGGACGCTGGGTTGAGGTCATCCCGTGCCTCATCAACCTTAGAGCGCGATCTTGAGGGACGGGATGTTAACTTGGATTGTCCTGATTCCATGGAAGTAGCCGAGGGCCCATCAACCTTGGAGATGGTTACTGCTGAAAGTTTGGATCCCAAGGATGGTGTTGACACATGTCCAGCCCCCGAGGGTGTCGTCGGGGATGACTTAGCCCGGGCGAAGAGTGCGAGCTACTGCCCAGCCCCCGAGGGTGTTGCCGGGGATAATCCGGCTCAAGTGGGCAGTGCCAACTATGGCCCAGTCCCCGAGGGTGCCCAAACAGGGTCTCCTTCCGGCACTTCCATGGACGTTCACGCTGGGTCACCTCCACACTCTGGCTGCATGGTGGTGGCCCAAACTTCAGACCGGGGCGTCGCTTTGGAGGGCAGCGTCCCCGTTGATCGAGTATCCGGCTCTGTTGAAGGAGATGAACTGATTCCCACTGTTCCATTGCATGCTGCTTCGGGTGATGACCTTGCGCCTGGTTATCATCTGATTTCTCCTGACTTGGGGATCCCTTCGTTCTTCTCCAACCTCCAGGTACTGTGCTGTTTCTTAGCTTGACTTTTACACGAACTCTTGCCATTATGCTCATCTGCTCTTCTCATCAGGTCTTGGTGGATGGGATGACCAGCCAGCTGAAATTGCATGGTGCTCCTATCCCGGAAGTAGCTTCATCCTTTTCGTGTTGGAATCCGGTGTCTCTTCATCGCCGTGTATCCGAGTTGGAGGCGACTAACGCTGGTTAGTGCCCTTTTTTCTTTTCTTCGTGCTTGTTGTGGACTGTTTTACCTTCTGACCTCGCTTTGTTTGGTTGTCCTTCGCTAGGAATGACTCGACAGATTACACTACTTGAGGAGAAACATTCTCAAGATCGGGCTGAACTGTCTCAGCGATGCACTGATCTTGAGGAAAAGTACTCTCAAGGTCAAATTGAGCTGAGTCAAGTCTCTGCCGCCTTAGATGATGCCAACGCGTTGAGTTCTTCCCTGCATGCTCAGCTAGACTCTGAAAAGGTGAAATACGAAACTGTGCTTTTGACTTGCTATACTCCTATTGTTTGCCTGGTTTTCTGAAGGAACTGATTTGTGCTTGCAGGAAGAAAAACGCATCCTTGCCGCTTCTCGTGACAATCTTGATAGGTTGTATCGAGATTCTAGCAACTCGTTGACTATTCTGGAGAGGAGTCATCGCTTTTCCATGGAGGAGTTGAACAATCTTCGCTATAAGCTGCAGGAGTCCTTGGATGATGTGATTCGCCTTCGGGAGTTGATATCGGCTAAAGACGTTGTCATCAAGAATCTGCGTGCTTCCAAGAAATCTGTTACCCAGGAACTAGAGGCTGCCTAGTTGGCTGTCAAGGTTGCTGAAGAGACTTCCAATACTCTGAGAGCCCAGCGCGATAGGGCCATGGATAAGGCCATTCGAGCGGGACGAATTCTGATGAGGAGACCTGGCGTAGTTGTTCCTGAAGATATAAGGGCTGACGTGAACGCTGCCCCTGATTCCTCGAGTCGTCCTTCTTCGTCAACTGCTCCTGGAAAAGACATTGCAAAATAGAGAAAACATTTCGCGTGCTCCAAGCGCGCAGTTTGCATGATTGAACATTTGTTAGAGGATACCGGTTTATTTGAATAGCATAGTTATTCACTCATTGTATTAGAATTTTTTAGTTAATGAGTTTGGTAGTTATGACGCATGATAACTATGAATTTTGCCTGTGGGATATGGAAATCTTCCCCTGAATTAAATAGGCGAGAGCATGTTGCATTGGTCTTAAGTAGGCGCCAACTGGAGTTGATTGCTTCGTTAGCTGGGCATAGTGGTCGCCCTGAGTTAAGTAAAGCGTGAGCATGTTGCACCGCCTTAAGTCGTTGCCGACTTAAGTCGATTGCTCCATTAGCAGGGTATAGTGGTCACCCTGAGTTAAGTAAGCGTGAGCATGTCGCACCGCCTTAAGTCGTTGCCGACTTAAGTCGATTGCTCCGTTAGCAGGGCATAGTGGTCACCCCGAGTTAAGTAAGCGTGAGCATGTCGCACCGCCTTAAGTCGTTGCCGACTTAAGTCGATTGCTCCGTTAGCAGGGCATAGTGGTCACCCCGAGTTAAGTAAGCGTGAGCATGTCGCACCGCCTTAAGTCGTTGCCGACTTAAGTCGATTGCTCCGTTAGCAGGGCATAGTGGTCACCCCGAGTTAAGTAAGCGTGAGCATGTCGCACCGCCTTAAGTCGTTGCCGACTTAAGTCGATTGCTCCGTTAGCAGGGCATAGTGGTCACCCCGAGTTAAGTAAGCGTGAGCATGTCGCACCGCCTTAAATCGTTGCCGACTTAAGTCGATTGCTCCGTTAGCAGGGTATAGTGGTCACCCCGAGTTTAAGTAAGAATGCAAGTCAATCGTAAATAAATTGAGTATCCTTGAAACCTTTTCTTTATTGATGACATATTTCCACTTTACAGAGTACATCATTGTTATCCCAGCAGTTTTGAGGTACGGCTAAGGATAAAACTTTCTCAGGTGTTCTATGTTCCAGGAGTTCCCAACTTCCGTGCCATCCATCTGAGTGAGGCGATATGATCCGGGCCGAGTGACTTCTGCTACTATGAAGGGTCCTTCCCATAAGGGTGACAACTTGTGTCGTCCTTCTCCTGTTAGAATTCGGCGAAGGACGAGCTCCCCTACTGAAAAGGATCGTTGCCGCACAGCCTTGTCGTGATAGCGCCTTAGAGTCTGCTGGTATCTTGCTGACTGGATTACTGCGCTTAGCCGTTCTTCCTCGAGTATGTCTATGTCCTCCAGCCTGGTGGTCTCAGCTTCTGCTATGCTTTCAAAAATCAGCCTTGGCGCCCCAAACTTGAGATCAGCAGGCAGCACTGCCTCCGACCCATAGACCATGAAGAAAGGAGTGTTTCCATGCAAAGCTCGGCTAGGTTGGGTTCTCAGGCTCCAAACAACATAGGGTAATTCCCTTATCCACTTTCCTGCGAATTTTTCGTTCTTATCGAAAATCTTTTTCCTGAGTGCGTCCAATATCATCCCGTTGGCTCGCTCAACTTGCCCGTTGGCTCTTGGATGGGCTACAGATGCATACTTGATCTGAATGCTTTTTTGCTCGCAGAAGTCAAAGAATTCTGAACTCGTGAAATTGGATCCTAAGTCAGTTATGATGCTGTTTGGAATCCCGAATCTGAACATTATATCTTGTATGAACTCCACGGCCTTAGCAGAAGTTAAGGAGGCAATGGGCTTGAATTCTATCCATTTAGTGAACTTGTCAATTGCTACCAACACATGAGTATATCCCCCTTGAGCTTTCTTGAAAGGTCCAATCATATCCAGCCCCCAGCATGCAAAAGGCCAGGTCACTGGTATGGTCTGCAGCTGCTGTGCTGGCAGGTGTTGTTGCTTTGACAAGTATTGGCAAGCTTCGCACCTCTGAACTAACTCGGCTGCATCATTCTTTGCTGTTGGCCAATAGAATCCTGACCTGAAGACCTTCCCAACTAGTGTTCTGGAGGCTGCATGTATCCCACATTGTCCAGCGTGGACTTCTTCTAAGAGTTGCTTTCCAGTGGACGGGAGAATGCACTTCATGAAGACGCCTGATGCACCCCTTCTGTATAATGTTTCCCCAATAAGTGTATAGTGAGCTGACTGTCTTGCAATGCGCTCTGCCGAGTTCTTATCATCTGGTTCTTCTTCATTCCTTATGTACTTAATGATTGGCTTTCTCCAGTCATCGGGATCTGACTCGGGTTGATCTATGATGTTGCATTCTTCCATTTGACCCAATGAGATACTTGGCTGCAGAATTTCTTGCACAAAAACCCCGGGTGGGACCTGAGCTCGACTGGACCCTAGCTTGGACAGTACATCGGCTGCCGCGTTCCGATCTCTCTCCACATGATGAAATTCCAGACCCTCGAATTTATCCTCCAGTTTTCGGACGGCAGTGCAGTATCTTCCCATCGAATCGTTTGAGCAGTCCCACTCCTTATTTATCTGACTGATGACTACCAGAGAATCCCCATATACCATTAATCTTTTGACGCCCAATGATATGGCAATGTTCAATCCATGGATCAAGGTTTCATACTCGGCTGCATTGTTGGAGGCCGGGAATAGCAGCTGGAGGGCGTACTTGAGGTGTTCGCCTCCTGGTGCAGTGAAAAGAATCCCCGCTCCTGCTCCCTGCAGCTTGAGTGAGCCATCAAAATACATTCGCCATACTTCTGCAATTTCCGGGTTGTCTGGTACTTGTTGTTCAGTCCACTCTGATACGAAATCAACCAGTGCTTGGGTTTTGATGGCAGTGCGGGGTCGGAACTCGATGTCATGAGATCCCAGCTCGCAGGCCCACTTGGCTATTCGACCGATGGCTTCCTTGTTGTGAAGAATATCCCCTATTGGAAAACTTGTGACTACTATGACTTTGTGGTCATCAAAGTAGTGACGCAGCTTGCGGGCAGTTAGAAGTACTGCATACAATAGTTTCTGAACTTGAGGATACTTTTTCTTTGAGGGGCCGAGGACCTCACTGATGAAGTAGACAGGATGTTGTATTGGGTAGGCATGCCCTTCTTCCACTCGCTCGATTACCAACGCGGTGCTCACCACGTGAGTCGTGCAAGAGATGTATAATAGCAAATCTTCGGCTGGTTGAGTTGGTGTGGCTCGTCGAGGTGGTTTCAGTACTGGCGGTGTTGTCAAGAATTTTTTCAGAGCATCTAAAGCTTCTTGTGCTTCTGAAGTCCACTGAAATTTATCCACCTTCTTGAGTAACTTGTAAAACGGCAAACCTTTTTCCCCCAGTCTGGATATAAATCTGCTTAAAGCTGCCATGCATCCAGTAAGTCGCTGAACCTTCTTCTGCGATCGAGGTGCTTCCATCTTCATGATAGCTTCAATCTTATCCGGATTAGCCTCAATTCCTCGGTGGCTGACAATAAATCCGAGCAACTTTCCGGCTGGTACCCCAAAAACACATTTCTCGGGATTAAGCTTCCATCTATACCGCCTCAGGCTGTTGAAAACCAGTTGCAAATCTTCGATGAAGTCTTTTGAGTCCTGTGTTTTGATCACCACGTCATCCACATAAGCCTCCACACGCTTGCCCCAGTGATCGGCTAAGCATGTTTGAATAGCTCTCTGGTAAGTCGCTCCAGCGTTTTTGAGGCCAAACGGCATGGAGGTATAACAGAAAGCGCCAAATGGAGTAATGAATGCCGTTTTTTCTTCATCTTCTTTTGCCAGACTGATCTGATGGTACCCGGAATAGCAATCCAAGAAAGACAGCATAGAACACCCAGCGGTGGAGTCCACCACCTGATCTATCCTCGGGAGCCCGAAGGGATCCTTCGGACAGTGTTTGTTGAGATCGGTATAATCAACACACATGCGCCAGTCCACTTTATTCTTTTTGAGTACAAGAACAGGGTTGGCTAACCACTCAGGATGTAATACTTCTCTAATGAATCCAGCCGCGACCAAGCGAGCTAACTCGGCGCGAATGGCTTCCCTCTTATCAGGCGTGAAACGACGTAATTTCTGTCGAATCGGCCTCGCCTGGGGAAAAACCTTCAGTTTGTGCTCGGCCAGCTCTCTCGGGACTCCCGGCATATCCGCAGGTTGCCATGCGAATACATCTCGGTTATCTTGCAGAAACCGGACGAGCGCGCTTTCCTATTTGTCATCCAAACTGGAGCTGATGATGGCCGTCTTGCGCTCATCAGCGAACCCCAGGTTGATTCTCTTGGTTTCTTCAGTCGGCCGCATAGAGGTCGCGGTCTGAGCTTCATTTGCTGGTATTGCGAGGTCCTCCTCAGGCTTAGAGTTCGCCATTGCGGAGGGAGCTGTCGTTGGCTTGGCGGTGAGGGCTGCCTGAATAGCCACTCGGAAACATTCTGCGGCGCCTTGGAGGTCGGCGCGCACAGTTATGATCCCTTGTGGCCCTGGCATCTTCAGTATCATGTATGTGTAATGCGGAATGGCCATGAACTTGGCCAATCCTGGCCTCCCGATGATGGCGTTGTACCCGCAGTCGAAGTTTGCCACTTCAAACCTTAGGAACTCGGTTCTGTAGTTCTCCAGAGTTCCAAAGGTGACCGGCATGTAGATGTGGCCCAGCGGGTATTCCCCTTCCGTCGGCACGATGCCGAAGAAAGGAGTGTCCGACTCGTGGAGCTCTTTGAGATGAACTCCCAAGCTTTGGAGTGTCCGGGGGAAGGTGATGTTGATGCTGCTCCCCCCGTCCACTAACACCTTTTTCACCCGGCTCTCTCGGATCACCGGATCGACGAGAAGCGGGTACTTGCCCGGGTGGTCGAAGTTGAGCCATTGATCCGCCCGAGTGAAGGTGATCGGATGCTCCGACCATCGGTATGGGGCGGGAGGGCCGATGGTCGCCACCAGTATCTGGCGATCATTGAGCTTTTGCTGTCTTCTGCTCTCCTGTGATCCGTGTCCGCCGAAGATGACGTTGACCTCCCTGTCAACGCGCGGGAAAGCTCCTCCTCCTCCTCCCTCCTCCTGCCGATGGGGTTGTCGTGGTTCATCTGGTCCTCCCCTCGGCGGAGGAGGAGGTAGAGGTTGGAAGGGTCGGCCGTGTCCGACGGAGTGCTTGAAGTCTCGGCAGTTACGAAGAGTGTGGCGCATGTCCTTGTGGTACGGGCACTGGGCGTCGAGGATGTCGTCCAGTGTGCGTTCGCCTCCACGAGGTCCTCCTCGAGCGCGAGAGGCAGGTGGTCCGGCGGCGTGCACTTCTTCGCGTGGCCTCTTCTCCCACCGCTTGTCAGGTTGCTGGTTCGTGTCGCGTCGTGGTGCTGCCGGTGCGGGCTTTGCTCCTCCGATGAGATCCTGGGCTCGCTCGTCGGCGGTGATGTAGAGGTCGGCTTCCCGGAACAGCTCCTCCGAGGTGGTCGGCGCCCTTTGTAGTATGGCTCGGACGAAAACCGAATCATTAGATCCTCGGTAGAAGTCCTCGATCACGGCCGCCTCCGTGACATCGGGGATGCGATTCCTCATGGTTTGAAACCTCTTGAGGTATGACCGGAGAGTTTCGTCCCCCCGGCGCTTGATAGATTTAAGGTCCTACGGCTGCGCCGGCTTGTCGGAGAGGGACTGGAAGTTGGCGGTGAAACGCCGACTGAAGTCTCCCCAGACGTCGATGCAGTGTCGGGGTAGATGTCGTAGCCATTGCAGCGCGTCTTGTCCAAGGACAACGGGCAAGTACGCGGTCATCACGTCTTCAGATGCTCCGGCAGCTCGAGCAGCGGTGGTGTAGACGGCTAGCCAACCCCATGGATCCTGCTTAGGTTCATACTTGTCAACATTGGATACCTTGAAGTTGGGAGGCCACTGGATGGCCCTAAGGCGTGGAGTAAGGGCGGACACTCCGCACGTGTCCTCCTGTCGTCGGGGTCGATGTCTGTCCCGGGGAGGGGAGTTGTGGTTGTGATTCCTCGACCGTCCCCGGGAGGTTCCGCCAGTTGAAGCCGTTGCCGACTCAGTCCTGGTAGCTTGGCTCTGAGTCGGGGCGCCATGATCCCTGTCGTACTCCTCTCGACGACGAATTTCGTTCTCATGCCGCCGTTCCCGCGAAGCATTGATGGAACTCCGCGCGTCTCGGCGACTGTTGATGGCGTGTCGTAGATCGTTCGGCGGGTGGGCAAGCGGTAGAAGATGGTTGGCCGCCTGGGTGAACAGTCGTCGGTAGCCGTCGGCGTCTGGGGTCCGAGGAAGTCCTTCCGCTATCCGAGCCAGCACCCCTCCGACTTCGCTCGGCGTGTTCATGGCTCGGGCGAAGTCGGGGTTCAGATTGCGCCCGAAGAGTGGATTCTCTCGACGTTGCCTTGCATCTTGCTCAGCCTGCTCCTGAGCTCGTCGGCGATCACGTCGTCGGGAGTTCCTTCGCTCTCTGAAGACGCGTTCTTCCGGGGTTTCTCCTACCTCCGAGACCTCGTCTCGCGAGACAGGTTGTTCCGGATTCCGCTCTCCGGCCGCGTGATGTCGTCGAACATTCCTGCGCCGGTTCCTTCGTCGACGGGACTCTCGCTGAGGCGGTTCCTCTCCGGGTACAGTCGGCTCGTCGTCGGAGATGGCGGGCGATTCCGCCCTTCCGATGAAGAGGACGTCGGGGTAGAACGGTGCTGCCGTCGTGGTGATCTTCTTTCGAGGAGCCGGAGAGCGGTGCTGCACTTCTCCGGTATTTTCGGAGTTTGTTGAGGAAGACTCCTTTTCCGGCGGATCCGCGATACGGTGCAGAATTCCTTCTTCGTCTGCTATGAATGAGATTGTTCCGAAGCAGAACGTAGATCCAGGGCGTAGGGCGATCTTGCTGTAGAAAAAGATGGCCATTGAGCTAGCTTGGATTGTCGACACACCCCCTACCTGGCGCGCCAGCTGTCGGTGTTTAGGGTCCGACCGCACACCCGGGGTTGCCCCTCGAGGTGTTTTAGGAGTAGGAAGGTGTCGACAACTGTAGCAAAATGGTTCGTGCTGATCGCACGAGAGACGGTAGACAAGGTTTACAGGTTCGGGCCGCTTAGTGATGCGTAACACCCTACGTCCTGATGAGTATGCTTGGTGGGAATGATTACAGGAGAGCTCTCTGGATTAAGAATACAGAGAGTCGAGGTGGGTGGCTAAGTAATGGGTCGATGTTCTGAAGGGGTGCCCCCTAGGCCTTATATACTCGACCGTGGGGCAGTACACATGGATAAGATAACAACAAGTGGCTAAAAGATAGTGAACCTCTTGAGATTATCCTTTACGTAATCCTCCCCGACTTATCCTCACGTGACTTCGTTGCATGGAGGCCCCGACGCGGGAAAGTCGGATCTCCGTTGCAGCCATTCGCTCGACGCTATGGGCCGTCCGGGTTTGCACCAATCCGGCCTCATGTCGCTCTGCGTTGCTGGTTGTCTTTCCCCAGGCCCACGAAAGAATAACCTTACGATTTATTGGGCCCTTGGGCCTTTCGTGAGGTCCTTTACTCTTTTAGTGGACCCGGGGGATATCTATCTCCCACACGTACGGCCATCGGAGCTGTACCAGGCAGCAGGTGGATGCGATGGTCGTAGGGGCGGGCCGAGGGCAGTCCCGTGGGCTCGTCGAAGATAGCGCCATGTTGCTGCAGAAGGACGTCCATGAGGGGCTGTTGGGCAGTGTCGACGACTGCCACAGCCAGCTGCTGCGGGGCAGGCTGTTGCGTGGCCCGCACACCCTGCCAGTGGATGCGCCGGCCCTGGCGCTGGAACGACAGGGTCAGTGCTCGGAAGTTCCACTGGATGGTGCCTAGCGTCTCCAGGAAGTCCACGCCGAGGATGAAGTCGAAGCAGCCCAGACGCATCCCGACGCACGTGATGGAGAAGGACTCATCGTTGATGATGATGGGGACGTCGCGGGCGATGCCGGCGCAGGGTAGGCGGTCACCGTTGGCCACCGTGACCCGAAGGTGCTCGCCACCCGCCATAGCTAATCCGAGGCGGCTCATCGTGTCAGCGTTGAGGAAGTTGTGGGTTGACCCTGTGTCCATGAGCGCGAGTAGTCGCTCGCCGTTGATGGTGACTGGTAGCAACAGCGTCTTGTCCGTCCGGATGCCCGCCAGCGCGTGTAACGAGACCACCAACGCGTTGGCTCCCGTGACGTCTGGGGCGGCCGGCTCCTCAAGGGGGTCGACCCCACCCTCACCGGACGTCTCGTCGAGGAAGTCGTCGACCTCCAAGTAGAACAGCCGCTGGCAGACGTGTCCCCGAACGTAGGGTTCATCGCAGTTGAAGCAGAGCCCTTGCCGGCGTCGCTCCTGCTGCTCGCCCGGGGACAATCGGCAAAACGGGCGTGTCGGAGTCGTACTATCGCCTGGCGTCGTCGTACCGGTCGGTAGAGCCCCGGGCGGTGCTGGTGTCACACGACCCGAGCCCTGCGCCCGTTGCGGTGGTCGCGACCCGCGCTGCTGGAATGGGGGCCAGGCCGCCGCGCGCCGTTCGAACGCCCGTGCCAGGTACATGGCAGTTTGTAGATCCTGCGGTTCGCGTAGCTCAACGTCCACCCGCAAGTACTCAGGAAGGCCGCCCACGAATAGCTCCGTCTTCTGCATGGGGGAGACGTCCCGAGCTCGACACAGCAACGCCTGGAAGCGGTCCGAGTACTCCTGGACCGTGGACAGGAAGGGGAGGCGTCCCAGTTCCGCAAGGCGAGAACCGCGCACTGCTGGACCGAAGCGAAGGCGACACAGCTCGGCGAAGCGATCCCAAGACGGCATGCCCTCGTCCTGTTCCAGGGCATAGTACCACGTCTGTGCCGGCCCCTTAAGATGGTACGAGGCCAGCCACGTGCGATCCGAGGCTGGCGTGCGCTGCCCCCGGAAGAACTGCTCACAATGATTTAGCCAGTTCAGCGGATCCTCGGAGCCATCGTATGTGGCGAAATCCAGTTTGTAGTAGCATGGAGGCGCGCGCGCCTCAGCGCCCCCGTAGGCTGCGGTCTCCATGTCGTCGTCCTGAGGCAGCCCGTGGTACGGTGACCACGCTGCTGTCGCTGCGGGTACGTGGGGGCGCAAGGGCCCCCGACCCAGGAACAGGGGGCCGTCGCCGCCTCCTAACAGCATCCCGGGAGGCCCACCGACGGTGCTGCTGGGTAAGGAAGTCGTGAGCGCCGGTCGCGGGAGTGCCTCAGAGTACACTGGTGGTGAAACCGTAGGCGCGCCCTGCGCCCAAGATGGGATGGGGGATGGGGATGGTGGGAAGCGGATCATATGGATGGGGGCTGTGGTCGGTGATGCGGTGGATGAAGGCCCGGGGTCGATCGGCATGCCGTACTGTAAGAAATTGGTTGCCGGGCGAGTGGAGGGAGTGGCGCAGGTGGCTGCGTGGGTGGGGGCAGTGCGGCCGGCGGTGGCTGCGCTGTCAGGGATGGGTGCGGCGGCTGGGGTGGATGGGCGGCTTGTGGATTGGGGAAAGGGAGGTGGCCTGTCAGCATGGCGTTCATGGTGATCTGCATATCGCGTACGGCGTGGCTGAGATCCGCCAAGGACGCCGCGATCTGGGCCGGTGTGAGCGCGGGGGCGGCCTGCTGGTTGATGGCCGCGCCGGGAGGGCCGAGCGCCATGGCCTCCGACGACGCAGGGACCGCGGCCAGGGAGACGATTGGCGCTGCGGGCGGGCTTGAGGCCGGCGGCGGCTGCTGTCCCGGTGACGGCGACTTGGAGGAACTCATGATCGTCGAGTCCTCTGATACCAGATTGGTAGAACTACGGATTCTACCGGGCAGATTGCGCAGATTGTATGGAGGGGATTTGGTGGGACCAGGGTGGCGGCGCTGGGGCGCCGTCGTGATCCTGGCTGGGTTGCGCGCAGGGAGAAGATCACAGGAGACTCTGGCTCCCTCTGGGAAGCCAGAATAGATTGGAATTCTGCTTGTCTTTATTCCAGAGTTTACAGATCTATATATAGAGCTATCTCAAGTCTATCTACTAACTTTGGATAAGTATAACTATCTAGATAGAGCTGATCTTTATCTACTAACTTTGGATAAGTATAACTAACTAGATAGAGCTTATCTATTAGCTATTGGGCCTTGGGCCCCACCTGGGCAGCCTTGGCCCTATTGCGCCTAACATAGGCTTGGCCATACATAACACACCCATTGTGAGATTAAAGAAACTGAAAATTCTACAGCACCACCACATTTTTATAGTTAAATTAAGTGAAAACATTATATGGCTTAATTAATCTAATTATCTTTCAAGTGAATCATTCTGTTTCTGAGTACAGCTTGAGAACCTAGTGAGAGGGATTTAGATTGGAAATAGTAATCATTCTTAGTTTTTGATAGATTGAAAATAAGTAGTACCTCATTTAGTGAGGGATTTGGTAGATTGAAAATAGTAATTTTGCTTAGTTTTTGATAGATTGAAGGTATTATTAGGGACCGTTACTTAGATAATTAATACTAATTGCTCCTAGTGAGGGATGGTTAGTTGTACGGGTATCTTGTATTTTTGATAGATTGCCAACAACAATTGTGCTTAGGGAGGGGTTGTTAGTGGAGAAAAATGTCCCATTTCGGGTTTTTTTTTGATAAATGTAGCTAGTAGGGGATGGTGTGGCATTTGGCGTGGATGATTTGAATTTTGAAGTAGAAGAGGCTACTTGTCCAATCCTATTTTAATCAATTAAATCAAAAAAATAATTAAAGGTTCATAAGAAATGATAATGCAGTAAAAGGTTAATCCCATGGAGGAACTAACTCGAGGTTGACTCACTTTACATGATTTTTGTGTACGCCTACTATGAAGCTGAACAAAAAATGGAATACGAGTCAATCCTGCCTGTGTGCAGTCACGAAGCACACAGGATTTACCAACCAAACCGCATCGAAGGTTCTGCAGATAAAGAAGAGGAATTGGACAAACAGACGGAAGAAGAGATGTGGCCATGTGGGAGTGAGGGATGGAAGGACATGGCAGAACAGTGGCGAATCTATAGCCAATATCATAATCAGGGTCACCCAGACCAATTTTATTAAATCAGTAGAGAATTGCTGCTCATTGTTATTTATCATCAATACTGCTAGCCCTGTTGTGTTAATGTAATGATCCTAATGAGCTTCGTGTCTGAATTGGCCACTGGACAAACTAAAATCAGGGAGTAGAAAGCTGCCATCAGCATGCAGCCCGATAGCTTTCCTCTACAGTTATGTCCGATGGCTGACGAGCACATCCATTGTGAGATTAAGGGGAGGCACAAAACTGAATAGGATTGGAGGGGCTAAAATATATAAAAAAAAGATTTTAGTCCCTCCAATTCACTACAGTTTTCTAGCTTCTAAACTAACCCTAAGTGAAAACTACCTTTGTTTCGCTGGGCTGACACATCTTTATACTTGCCTACCTTCTAAATTAAAATTTGTAAAATTTGTTTTAGATTTCTATTGGATTCTAACTTTAGCGAAAACATGATATGCCGCAAATAATTTAATTAGCTAATTATCTTTCAAGTTACTCATTATATTTCTGATTTAGGTCGACAAAGCTTCAGCGGTACAAGATTTGGTACCGATTCTCCCTTTAAAGAAAGGAAATTAACATGCATAAAACTCTACCTAGCTCACACAATCAATCAATCAACCGGACGCCCCCACCACACACAAACACAGATGCACAACAGATGCATGCTAACGTGTGGATAGGCTTGGAGAGAAGCACTCACATCATTTCCGAGAGCGGTGACGTGGAGCTAGATGGCCTCCAAATTGCTCCCAGCGTAGTAGACTCTCCCAACCTGTACCTGTCCTTGTTGGCAATGATTCCCTCCAGCCTTTCATTGATCAGCTTGATCCTGCTCGAGAGGTCGCGACGGACAACCACTTGGGTGGTAAAGCTGGCAATGAAACCGAGGATGGCACGGCTCCAGCTAGGGAATCTATACACAAAAAAAGAAATGCATATCGTTAGTTTATGGATGATGCTAAAATCTTTTTTTTTTCAACCCCGGGTCCGGGTTATAATTCTACAAATCAAATGAAGAGTCATGACTATATTTTCTTTTTGTTTGAAAATTGTACTAGTACAGACTAGCAGACGCGTACGCACCGTAACGTAACCTTATAAGCACAAGCGATGCATGATATACAAACTAAGGCCTAGGCCTTGTTTGTTTTGGCTGGATCGATCCATTCCCAGTTTCATTTGAGGTCAATATAAAAAGGAAAAGCAAGATCTGCTAGACAAATTAGATGATTTGGACAAAAAAAGATGGAAGTGGCTCCGTTGTCTAATCAAGATCCATTCCCAGTTTCATTTGAGGTCAATATAAAAAGGAAAAGCAAGATCTGCTAGACAACTTGGATGATTTGGACAAAAAGATAGAAGTGGCTCCGTTGTCTAATCAAGTAGATCATTTTTTTTTCATAATAAGTTGGCCCAAATTCTAAGAGAAGAGGAAATTAAGTGGTACCAGAGAGCTAAATCTAATGAGCCGCTGCAAGGTGACTCTAATACGAAATATTTTCAGCTGGTTGCAAGCGGCAAACATGGGAAGGCTATAATCTTCCAACTTAAAGATGGGGTACATACTATTCAAGGGGAGGAGGCCATTAAGAAACATATTACTTCTTTTTATAAGGTTTTGTTCGGGCCACCAGATCCTTCTGAGGTTGAACTAGATGAGAATCAAGTTTTGATATGCCCCAAGTGTCGGACTTAGAGAATTCGTTTTTAACTAGTCAGTTCACTGAAGAAGAGATACGTAGGGCACTCTTCCAGGCAGAGCACAACAGGGCACCTGGTCCGAATGGTTTCCCTGCGGAGTTCTTTCAAGTGTTCTGGTCGGTTATTGGGAATGATTTGTTGGTTTTATTTCAGGAGTTTCATAAAGGAGATTTACCCCTTTTTAGTATAAATTTTGGTACAATCATTCTTCTGCCAAAGTGCATGGATGCTGAGATAATACAACAATATAGACCCATCTGTCTACTGAATGTAAGCTTTAAGATTTTTACTAAAGTTCTTACAAATAGGATCTCAACCATTGCTTCAAAGATTGTTGGTCCTACTCAATCTGCTTTCATTCGTGGTACAAATATTATGGAAGGGGTGGTTGTATTGCATGAGACTATACATGAATTGCATAGAAAGAAGCAGAGTGGGGTAATTTTCAAGATTGACTTCGAAAAAGCCTTTGATAGGGTGAAATGGTCATTTGTCCAACAAACCTTAAGGATGAAGGGCTTTTCGAATACTTGGTGTGAGTGGATAGACTCTATTATGACTGGGGTCATGTGGGAATCAAGGCAAATGACCAAATTGGGCCTTACTTTCAGATCCACAGGGGGTTGAGGCAAGGAGACCCGCTCTCTCCCATTCTTTTTAATGTGGTAGTGGATATGCTTGCTATTCTGATTAATAGAGCTCTAGCAGATGGTCAAGTTGACGGTCTATTGCCACATTTAGTAGATGGAGGGCTCTCTATTTTGCAATACGCATATGACACCTTGTTGTTTTTTATCATGATTTAGAGAAAGCAGCACATCTGAAGTTGTTTCTTGTAACCTTTGAGCAAGTGTCCGGTTTGAAAATTAATTACCATAAAAGTGAACTATTCTGTTTTGGTAAGGCATTAGAGGAGGAACATCGGTATCAACAGATTTTTGGCTGTAAGAAGGGGGTACCCTTTTAAATACCTAGGTATCCTGATGCACTACAAGAGGTTAAGAAATAGTGATTGGGAAGTGATAGAGGAAAAAATTGAAAAGAAACACAACAGTTGGAAAGGAAAGCTGATGTCTGTAGGGGGTCGTCTTGTTCTAATTAATTTGGTACTTACCACCATGGCTATGTTTATGCTGTCTTTGTTTGAGGTTCCTAGGGGTGAGAATGGATTATTTTCGATCTAGATTTTTCTGGCAATGTGAAAATCATAAGAAGAAATACAGGCTTGCTAGATGGAATATCCTTTGTGAACCTAAGGATCAAGGTGGGTTAGGTATTAAGAACTTAGATATACAAAATAAATGCTTGTTGAGTAAGTGGCTTTTCAAGCTAGTTAATGAGGATGGAGTATAGCAAAGAATGTTGCGGAATAAATATCTTAAGAGGCACACCTTGTCAAAAGTATCCTACAGGTGATTCTCATTTCTGGTCTAGAATTATGAAAGTGAAAATTTTGTTTTTTAACCTAGGATCTTTCGTTTTAGGTAATGGTGAACAAATAAGATTCTGGGAGGATGTGTGGGTGGGAGACCAACCGCTCATGAGGCAATATCCTTCACTATATCGTATTGTGAGACAGAAAAGTGATACGATTGTGTCTATCTTGAGTACAATTCCCCTCAATGTTTTGTTTCGTAGGACGCAGCGGGGTCAGAACTTAGCTTCGTGGTATGATCTTGTTAATCAGGTGGTGCTCATCCCGCTGAGTTCTAATAGAGATGTTTTTAAGTGGAGGGTCACATCTTCTGGTCAGTTCACCGTGCAATCAATGTATCAGGTTTTAATTAATATCGGTCAAATTTTTAACCACAAGCTGATTTGGAAACTGAATTTACCCTTGAAGATAAAAATCTTTTTGTGGTATTTGGTTAAAGGGATCATTCTAACTAAGGATAACCTAATCAAAAGAAATTGGAACGTGAATAAAAAAATGTGGTTTTTGTAACATAGATGAGTCTATTCAACATTTGTTTATAGAATGTCATTTTCCTCGTCATATGTGGAGTTGTTTCACTTTGTATTGGTATGAGTGCACTGAGGTCTGTTCGTCATATTTTTGGTGCGTGGCTCACCAAAACTGATTTAATAACTAAGCGTCTTGTTATTACAGGCGTCTTAGTGTTTTGCTGACTACTTGAATAAGTAGGAATGACTTAGTTTTTAATAATGTTTCAAGTTACTTATTTGTAGGTTTCTTTTTAGAGGTATATATTGGCTTAGATTCTAGGCTCAACTACAAAAGGACGAAGCTGATGGAGTTTTAATAAAGACTGTTTGCCGTCACAATTCGTTGGTGTCAAAGTGGTGGTATATTGTACGTACCTTGAGAGATCGATTTGGACGAAGTACTGGTCGACGGCGTCTTCGGCGTCGAAGACGGCGTCGCGGGTCTGCTGCAGCCACACCTTGATGAGCTCGTTGGGCTGCACGCGGCGCGA
The DNA here is from genome assembly GCA_029449295.1 of Zea luxurians. Classification (NCBI taxonomy): domain Eukaryota; kingdom Viridiplantae; phylum Streptophyta; class Magnoliopsida; order Poales; family Poaceae; genus Zea; species Zea luxurians. Next base: position 36,450,534 of record JAOPSE010000024.1, read on the forward strand.
CGGCTGGACGTCGCGCAGGAAGGCCTGCATCCACATGAGCTTGTCCCGGAGGCTCCGGATGTCCTCGTTCACGGCCACCAGCGTCCGCGCCTCACTCACCGCCACCTGCTGCAGCTTCCACAGCATCGACCCCACGATGGCCTCCGCCATCTTGGCTTGTTGCTTTTCTTTTTTTTTCTTGACGATTATTAGTTTACTGGGTCGCCATCATCGCTCTCTCTCTCTCTCTCTCCTTCTCCTGTAATTTGCTCGATCGCTCTGGATTATTCAGAAACCTAGATAGTGCATAGTTTCTGAAGGCAGGAGGTCTGCATGGAATGGATATTTATGCACGCGCACCAGCACGGCGCGCGGCATGCAATACTCTAGCTTAGTCCAGTACGGCAGGAATCCTGATTTCTTCTTGCCGCGCGCGACAGGGAAGAATAAAGCCAGCAGCCTGCAATAGTTCACGCGTAGTGTAACTTTTCAGTAATCAGCCTCTCTTTGCAAGGAACAAATCCTTTTGCGCGCGATGTTTCCGGTTCGAGCATCCACTAGCACATCCAAAAAAAAAAAAGAAAAGAAAAAGGAAGTGCTGTTTCCTGCTCGAGCATCCATTGCTTTACTAAAAAAGCTAAGTACTTCTATCATTACCGGTTTCAAACTAGCCCATCTCACATCCATTTGCCAAGTTTCCAGCTGTTAGGGGAATCCATTACTGTGCGTGTATTATTTCCTGGACCCCCAGCGTCCACGCCCATGATGATCAGGGAGTTAAGCCCTCTTCTAAGCATGCTATCCATTGAGTTAGAAGCTTTATTCCACCAGCCAGAAATTTAGATCAATTAGTTATCGAGCCAAGCCACCAAGACCCACTCTTTGGAGCACATAGAACCATAATTGCCTTTAGAAAACGCATCCTACTAACAGGTGGTCGATTGTTTCCTTCTCTTGATCACTCAACAAGCAAGAAGGTGCATGTGGTAGATTTCTTTTTTCTAACTGCTCCGCCGTCTAGCACCTACTATACGCTACAAGCGAGAAGAAGAAGGCACATTTAGGGGGTGCCCATGATTTCCAGATCTTGTCCCAAGCATCAAAAGAGAAATCACCTTGGCTTCATAAGCAGTTTCAGCATAGTATGCCTTTGAACTAGATAACCTACATATATGCCGATCAGCGACGCCAAGGATATATAAACTCTTCCTCGACAACACAGCTCCACAACTGCATAAATTCTTGGATCACTATCCAAGAAACATTACCCCGAATGTCACTAACCCACGTGCTTCCTGTTAAAGCCTCATCTACTATTCGCCTATTGTGAATTCTTGAACTCTGTCCCATTATCGCTTCTTATCTTTTTGATCCTTAAGCTGAACTCATTTTGAGCCCGTCTCAAAAATCCCTTTGAGGTCTCTTGGGTTTGAGATTTTTCCTGCAAAAATAATACCCAAGTGAAGCGAGAATAATCATCCACAATAACTAGACAGTACTTACTCCCGCCGATGCTTATGTAAGCGATTGGGCCGAATAAATCCATGTGGAGTAGCTCCAGTGGCCTGTCCGTTGTCATGATGTTTTTGTGTGGATGATGTGCGCCAACTTGCTTTCCTGCTTGACATGCGCTACAAACCCTGTCTTTTTCAAAATAAACATTTTTTAGTCCCAAAATATGTTCTCCCTTTAGAAGTTTGTAAAGATTCTTCATCCCAACATGGGCTAGTCGGTGATGCCAGAGCCAACCCATATTAGTCTTAGCAATTAAGCAAGTGTCAAGTTCGGCTCTATTGAAATCAACTAAGTATAGCTGACCCTCTAACACTCCCTTAAATGCTATTGAATCATCACTTCTTCTAAAGACAGTAACACCTACATTTAGACAGTAACACCTACATATGTAAAAAGACAGTTATAGCGCATATTGCATAATTGAGAGACAGAAAGCAAATTGTAATCTAAAGAATCTACAAGAAAAACATTGGAAATGGAATGATCAGGTGATATAGCAATTTTACCAACTCCTTTGACCAAACCTTGATTTCCATCCCCGAATGTGATAGCTCTTTGGGGATCTTGGTTTTTCTCGTAGGAGGAGAACATCCTTTTCTCCCCTGTCATGTGGTTTGTGCATCTGCTATCAATGATCCAACTTGAGCCTCCGGATGCATAAACCTGCAAAACAATTTAGGCCTTGTTCTTAGGTACCCAAACAGTCTTGGGTCCTTTGATGTTAGAAACAAGCACCTTGGGCACCCAAATACAAGTCATTGAGCCCTTGTGTTTGACCCCAACATATTTGGCAACTACTTTTCCTAATTTGTTAGTTAGAACATAAGATGCATCAAAAGTCTTGAATGAAATAATTGGCTCATTTGATGCAGTAGGAGTTTTTTTTAGGAAATTTAACATATGTTGATTGCCTAGAGCCAGATGCCTCATTTTTATACATAAAAGCACGATGTGAAACAGTATAGGGTTTTCTAGCATGAATCCTCCTAATCTTATGCTCAGGATAACCAGCAGGATACAAAATATAACCCTCGTTATCCTGAACCATGGGAGCCTTGCCCTTAACAAAATTAGATAATCTCTTAGGGGCGTTAAGCTTGACATTGCTTCCCTATTGGAAACCAATGCCATCCTTAATGCCAAGGCGTCTCCCATTATAGAGCATGCTCCTAGTAAATTTAAAATTTTCATTTTCTATTTCATGCTCATTGATTTTACTAGTTAATTGAGCTATATGATCATTTTGTTGTTTAATAAAAGCAAGGTGATCATGAATAACATCAATATTAACAGCTCTACATCTAGTGCAAATAGAAATATGATCAACAGTAGATGTAGAGGGTTTGCAAGCATTTAATTCTTCTATCTTAGCATGTAAAATGACATTTTCATTTCTAAGACAGGAAATAGAATCATTGCAAACATTTAAATCTTTAGCCGTAGAAATTAATTTATCATTCTCAATTTTAAGGCTAGAAAGTGATGCATTCAATTTATCAATCTTAGCAATTAAACTATCTGTAACACCCCAGGTGTTACTTAGAGTTCTCACTCAAGGCTACACAAGTCAAGCCCATCATCACATGTGGTTTAACTGGAGCAAAGTACACCAAATTTGGGAATCAAGACCCTAAGTAAGTGCAACCCATCTTAAATGTCATGACTTGGCTTTATCATGCACATATAGTGGGGAGATTTGCCCAAACACTAATTCAAACCCCTTTGGACAATGGGAGCCCTAGAAGTGAGTATGACCAAAAGGCTATGAAAACCATATGATCATGACTTGAGCCAATTATAAAAGATGTAGTACACTTAATACTCTACAAACAATAGTAAGAAAGTGACCCCAAAAAGATTTCAGAAAAACCCCAAAAGATTCACCAAAGAGTTGAGCATAAGAGAAAAATCAGAATTTTTCTAAGTCCTAAACCAACCCTTTTCCAAAAATCAAACTTGTTCACCCTCTTTCAAGCTTCAAAACCACTTGGCCCACTTGACAAAGTGGCGCCAGAATACCCCTAGAATACCCTAGAAAAGTTTGAACCCAACCCTAAGTCGTTGGACACGACTTGGCACAAGTTTTGTCTCGGTGTGGACAGCTCTGACAGAGCCGACTTCCCACCCCCGTATCTTTCTAACCCGACCACATCTCCCCTTGGAACTCACATGAACTAGGTAGCCCTAGGTGCAGGGAAGAGATCTCTCAAAGGTCTTAGGGCAAGATTCACATGTTTGGCTGCTCAGCAAGGGGTAGAAGAAGAGCAGAAGCAAAGAGCCACGTGTTCGACGCGCTCTGAGCTCGCCAGAGCACGTCCGACGCCCGCCCCCGCGTGCCCCGCGTCGCGCCAAGCCGAGCCAGCGCCGTTGCCCGTGCCCGCGCCTATAAAGCCACCAGGGACTTCGACCGTACTCCCCCGCTCGCGCTCGACCTCACCGGAGCACCAGATCACCGGCGTTGCCCCTCGCACGGCATGCCCGCGGCCACCCAATCCCACGCCACCGTAGACCGGCCAGCAGAGCCTCTCCCAGCCGCGTCCGACCCTCGGAGTAGGTCGTGCATGCCTCGGTGAAGCTCTCCGAGCAAGGAATCGAACTTTGCCTCGCCGGAGAAGCCAGTCCACGGTCGCCGGCTTCACCCGACCGCCGGTGAACGTAGACCGAGCTCCACGGTGAGTTGTTCTTCAATTCCTTGCACGAGTCAACTCATCAACACCCTGTGAAGCTCCCTGTGCCCTGGGATTGACCTATGTCACCGTGGTTAGGCCGGAGCACCCGCCGCCGACGAGTTCACCCGCCTGCGCACGTGGACCGACCGATTCCGGCCACCACCGCCGCCGAGCCGTACCTCGCTGTGACCGCCAGAACCTCCCGGAGCCAACCCCGCCCCTCGCCAGACCTCCCTCGTCGCCGGTAAGCCGCACCGCCCTTTTTACTCCCACGAGTACTATTTAAATAAGGGGAGGGACCTCGGGGGAGAAGAAGTAAAGGCCAGGGGGTTTTGTGCATTGTCAGCAACTCGAGAGAATAGTGGTGCAGGGGTATAACTGAAGGGATTGGTTTAAAAAGAACTCAGGGTCTTCGATGCAAAGTGGATTTCCAGAAAACCTTTTTGATATTTCTGATTTAAATACAAGCAGAACTTGAAAAATTCATAACTTCAGTTTTGTTTACCCAAATCAAGTCAAACCAATTTTGCCAGATTCTAAATAGTGTAAACTACTCAAGAAAAATATAAAACCCCTAAGTGTTGGAGAAAACTTCAAAGTTTTGATTTAAATGATTAACTGGTCAAAAGCTAAATGAAATAAAGAAAAATAGCTATACTATTAGACTGGGATTAAGAAAATTCAGAGAAGCACTTAATCACTTCCTAACCTATTTAAAAATAGTAAACCCCTCTGTACACCCAATTAAGGTAGGGTTTCACATTTAAATCATTTTTAGCTTAAGGTTAAAGAAAATATAAAAGGTAGTTTAAAATAAGAACCAGGGAGCATCCACATTTTTGTTAACTCTCTTATCCAGTATAGTTCACTAGAAAATTTTGTTAGACCCTTGTTTAGTACAAAAGAAATGAGATACCTTTTATTTTAAGAAAACAAGGAAAACTTAGAAAAACCCTAGAAAAATAATCCTGAAGAGAAAACACCCCAAACCTTGGGATAACTAATGTTTTGTTATTATAAACATAGAAAAATTATGAGTTCTGTTGTTTGATATTTTTCAATTAACAAGTTAGTTGTAAGTGTCATTTTAGCTTTAAACTTTAGAAAATCATAACTAAATAACCACTGAGTAGCCCTCTGTGATTTTTTGCACAGGAGCATGTTATTACCTATAGATACTAGCAAAAATGACTCTTAGTACAAAAACCACCCCTAGATAAGAGTTGTAGTGCAAAGTGACCCCTTTTTCCCAACTTTTGTTATTTTTGTCCAGGGCATATTCTAATTTTTCTGGACTTCAAACTTATAGGACAGACTATAGTGACCATTAGTAAACCACTGTAATTTTTACAGAATTTTTGGAAAAATTTAAATCACTGTTGTAGTTCAAACCCACCCTAAAATCATAAATAGAAAAAGAAAAGGGGAATTTAATGGTGGAGACTAATGTTACCCTAACCAAACCAGCAAAACCCCTTGAGTGCCTACTAAAACATTTAAGGGGCAATCCAAGTCTTAATCCATTATGCTTATCCCTCGGCAAAACCTCAAACCTAAATTGATAAGCATAAACCCTTAAGAGCCTCTTATGACAAGGAAACCCTAAGTTATTAACTAACTTGGTTTTTCTTCACTAGGCATAATTGTTAATAAATTTTTCATATCATAGCATGCATATATCTTATTCATTGCATTCGATAGGTTGTAACCTCGTGGACGGAGAGTACATCCTCGTGCCGAAGCAAGGAGTTGCTTAGGAGGTAGCCCCGGATCCAGCACCCAAGCCTGCTCCAGAGGATCTGCCTGCCCCAGCTTTGGAAGGCAAGCCTCGGTTTTATGCATAACCAATTATATATATTACTTTACTGCACTTAATGATTGTAGGATTGAATGTGCACTTAAGTGTAGGAGTTGTTTGAAACCCTAGTTGCATTAACGCAGGATTCCTATTGAGATGGATACTAGTATGCTAGATCGAGTAGCTGCTTTGCTAATTAGGGATCTCGGTAGAAGTCGAGTGATTTTTCTAGCACTCGCGCGAGGTCAGAAATTGGTTGTATCCACTTTCGTAGCATAATGATGTTGGCCTGTGGACAACAATCCATGGGGATTGGTTGTCTACAAGGTGGAAATTGGAATAAGGATTAAGGTGTGGTACCGTGAGTCAAGCGTTTGAACGTACTAAACATATGCCGAGAAATATGGTAAATCGGTAAGCCTAGTACTTGATTGAACCTGCCCGCAGACTTTACTCCTCACGCAACCTGAGACATGGTCTCCCATTCCGGTTATGATGGGTACAAGTGCGGTCACTGCACGACGGCAGTCGGGGTCAGTGAGGCATTGTACGCCAAGGCGGTGAGCCCTGATCTGTTGCCAGGGAATCGATGGGGACGGTTGATGTGTGTGGGGATGGAGTGTCTCGCCACGTCGTGTGTTTAGGTTTACCTTGCAAGGTTTAAAAACTCGATTCGAATCGTCTGCTTCTCGTTGCTAATGAGACCGCTTGATCCATGCTGCTACATTGAGTAACAAGTGGAAATGTGATGACTTGGCAAAAGTTGTTGATTGCTAAATGTTTGATACCATGTATGATTAGATAGGTATACATTTAGTCTTAAGAGAGTCACACTATAACTTGAAAAAGCTAAAACTTGATCTATAGACTCAGCTAGTGCTTTTGGCAACCAAACCCCTCAGCCAAACAGCTGCATGTCTAGAGATAGAGGAGTAGACTCCTCACATCGGGTAAGTCTAGCTGAGTATTAGTATACTCAGCCTTGCTTGTGGCATAATTTTACAGGTTCCCTGGAGGACATGGTTGCTGGAGTGACTTGGCCGTCCATCTTGCCACCGGGTTGGACAGTCGAGTGGGACCCTGCCTCGGCTGAGGAGGAGCATGAGGAGTGATGGGACAGGCTTCCCCATCCCTCCGTTTATTTATCGTTAGTTTATTTTCCGCTGCATTCTGAACAATAAGTACTTCTTTTGCTAAAACTCCACTGATGATGTAATAATTTGATACCCCTTAATGTATGGTTTTATGCTTTATTGTATTTGTTCTGTGCCTCACCATCGAGTGAGTACGTGGTACTTGATCCTGTTAGTGGCCTCGTCGGACTTGATCCGAGGGATTGACGTGTTATTCCCATTTAAGTGTGGTCTAGCCTCTGAGGCGGGACTTAGGCACTTAAGTTGGAATAATTCGGGCAGTTCCGCCACAGCTGGCATCAGAGCTCGTACCACCACAGAGGAATCAATAAACTATAAATACCATCCTTTTTCGAAATAAATCCTGATAGAAACAAATGTTGGATAGATCGTAGGACGATCAGGATAGACCTAGGACGTGAAGCCTTAGGATGATAGAGGGTTAGCTAGGTGTCTAATTGAGTAAGCCCTACAGGCTACTAAAAGGGATGGGAGTTCCTTCCTATTCCCTCTAGATTGAAATGAGGTCGTTTAGGACGGGCATGCATGCATCCTTATTTAAACTACTTAATAATTGGGTAAGAACTTTAATACACAATGATGACAGATTAAGTACACCCAGTGCCATTGTCATAGTTATAGAGAGGCTAAGTTGCGATCCCTTTTCATTTTATAATTCTTTTACTTACGCTTAACCGTACATGGATGACTTCTCACGGATCCTCGGACGAAGGGAATGCACAGTCCCACACAGACGGGCTTGCATGAGAGGGTTTCCCCCGTATCTTGTTGGAGGTACTTCAGGGAGCTGGTTACACAACGCCTCCCCAGTACGCGGTGCAGCTGTTCGAGAAGCACCGAGTGCCCCGCTGTAGGGTGAGGATGACCCTAGAGCCTCATCCCCTGCAGCCAGGCTGGCGTTCGCTGGACTCTAAGTCTTTTGGATACAGGGTTGAGGATACTATCGAGGCGATTGCTCTTCACGGACTGACCACCTTCTGTGGTTTCCACCCCTTGGAGCTGTCCACTCACCCCATTGGTTTGTTCCCCGCGGAGAAGGAGGACGACCCAATGTGGAAGGACCGAGTGGAGCATGCCAATGATATATGGGCTATCTACCCAGGTCAGACTGCTCACTTGACGGTGCGGTGCATGAATGCCCTGTATCGTCTGCAAGCGATGCGAGGAGAGGCAATGTCTCATCTAATGGCATTGTTGGAGGCTACCAAGATCACCTTGGATAACAGGGAGGAACTTGTGGTAGACTTGTCCACTGAGATGGTGGAAAAGGACTTACAAGTGGAACAATTGTCAAATGAGATCCAAGAGATTGAGGAGCTAGTGGGGACCAGGGAGAACACCATCGAGGTTCTCGAGGATCAGCTTATCAACACTCAGCAGCAGCTTGCGGAGGCTAACCAGCATCTGGATATGCACCATCAGGAGATCCAGGACATGGAGGCCAACGAGGATGTCGACATTGAGGGAGGAGAGGAGCCTGCCTCCAGCTTGGACACTGCTGGCTCAGGGAGACCACCTTCCCCCAAGTCGAGCGTTGCCTCGTTTGCTCACTAGGTCGCAGAGATAGAGTTAGAAGTCTACGGCGGTAGAACTCCTCGAGGCTAGCTTAGCTTTTGCACCCTTGGGGTACTAGGCTAGATAGAGTTGAGTCTTTTGAGTTATCGATGTAATCATGGCAAACTCTTTTGGGAAGTATGGATGATGAATGATGTCAATTTAAATTTAAGAAGAAAAGTTTATGCCATGTGGAATCTTTTATAAATTATGCAAGAATGTATATGTTGGTTTTACCCCCTTTAACTCTTTCACCACGATTTATTATTGAACCTCAGAAACATGACATTGAGAATATCCATAATTTTTCAGATGGCAGGAAGAGCGCGTCGTGGACAGAATGAGCGCATTCCTCCACCACCGCCACCGCCTCCTACTCTACAAGAATTGATGGCTCAGCAGAAAGAGATTCTGCGACAGTTGGCGCAGCGTCAGTCGCCACCTCAGCATTATGGTGGTGGTGATTATCAGCGTCACCCGGCGGCAGCCACTTATCAGGAGTTCCTCAGTACCCAGCCCCCGTTGTTCACCAGGGCAGAGGACCCACTTGATGCTGATGTATGGCTGAGGGTAGCGGAATCCAAATTCCCGCTACTCCATGGAGTTTGTTTAGAGCTGACTAAGGTCAGGTTCGCCACCCAGCAGCTTCGCGGACCCGCGCGAACATGGTGGGATCATTTCCTTGCTATGCAGCTAGTTGACCATGAGGTGGAATGGAGAGAGTTCAAGGCAGCCTTCAGGGGGCATCATATACCAGCAGGCATTATGGACCATAAGCTCAATGAGTTTCTGGCACTAACTCAGGGGAACCAGACAGTGTTGTAGTACGCTCAGGCCTTCAATGACCTGTGCCAGTATGCCGGATATCATGCAGACACTGATGAGAAGAAGAGGGACAGATTCAGGCGGGGGCTCAGCACTAAGCTTCGCGACCGTCTCAACATAGTCAGGGCCAACAGCTATAATGAGTTAGTCAACATGGCCATTTCTCAGGAGGATTGTATCACAGCCCGGCAGGCAGAGAAGAAGAGGAAGACCCCTGTGGCAGGACCTTCAGCTCAGCCACAGCGCTTCAGGATCGTGTCTGACACTCAGAATAGGGGACCTCAGCAGCAGCAAGGACGTTGGGTGATCCGACCACAGCAGCAGCAGCAGGCACCCAACCGCACTTAGTTTCCAGTTCAGAGGAACAATCAGCCGCAGCAGCAGTACCGTCAGGCCAATGATAACAGGTGTTTCACTTGTGGTAACACCGGACATTATGCCAAGAATTGCCCCAGAAACCAGCAGAGGCAGGGACAGAATGCCAACCAGAACCAAGGCAAGAGGCAGAAGGTGCAAGTGAGACAAGGCAGGCTAAACTTCACCACCATGGCTGATATTCCAGAGGGAGCACCCATCATGACTGGTATCTTTTCGGTTTTGAATTATCCTGCAATTATTCTTTTTGATTCTGGTGCATCACATAGTTTTATCAGTACAAAATTTAGTGCCAATATCACAATTTCAACACCAGGAGGCAGGGTTGCCACCTATCAAATCAACAAGAATGTGCCTATAAAGTTTGGTAGTTTGATAATCAAAACCAACTTCCTCATTTTGGGTTTGGATAGTGTGGATATCATATTGGGAACTAATTGGTTATCCAGGCATCAGGCAGTACTTGATATTGCAGCAAGGGCCATTGAGATTCACTCCCCTACTTGTGGCGAGACTACTTTATATTTGCTTGAGCAGGGTTGTACCCGCTCTTGTGCATTCACCATGATAGAGTCACCTGTTGAAAGAATTCATGTGGTTTGTGACTACCCAGATGTTTTTCCTGACGAATTGCTAGGAATGCCACCCGACAGAGACATAGAGTTCACGATTGAATTGCAACCCGGACTGCTCCTATATCCAAGAGACCCTATAGGATGCCTCCCGCGGAATTAGCGGAGTTGAAAAAGCAGCTACAAGAGTTGTTGGACAAGGGGTTCATTCGCCCAAGTACTTCACCATGGGGATGCCCAGCCTTGTTTGTAAAGAAGAAGGATGAAAGTCTGAGAATGTGTGTCGATTACCGCCCTCTCAATGCGGTGACCATCAAGAACAAATACCCACTGCCCCGCATTGATGTTTTGTTTGATCAGTTGGTGGGAGCCAAAGTGTTCTCAAAGATAGACCTTTGCTCGGGCTACCATCAGATCAAGATCTGTGCCAGTGATGTTCCCAAGACGGCTTTCTCTACCAGATATGGGCTTTATGAGTTCTTGGTGATGTCTTTTAGGCTGACCAATGCCCCGGCTTATTTCATGTACCTGATGAACTCAGTATTCATGCTAGAGCTGGACAAATTTGTGGTGGTTTTTATTGATGATATTCTGGTCTATTCCAAGAATGAAGCCGAGCACACTAAACATTTGCATACCGTACTTCAGAGACTGCGTGACCATCAGTTGTATGCTAAGTTGTCTAAATGTGATTTCTGGCTGAGGGAAATTAAATTTTTGGGTCACACCATTTCTCAGGACGGGATATCAGTTGATCCTGAAAAGGTACAAGAAGTAATGAATTGGAAACCTCCTACCACAGTGCGGCAGATTCAAAGTTTTCTGGGATTGGCAGGGTATTATCGACGATTTATTCCGGATTTCTCTAGAATTGCCAAGCCAATGATTGAACTGTTGAAGAAGGGAGTTAGGTATGAATGGAGCCAGAAGTGTGAGGATGCCTTTCATACACTGAGGCAGCACTTGACAACAGCACCAGTGCTAGCTCAACCTGACAACACCAAGCCCTTTGAAGTTTATTGTGATGCTTCCGATACTGGATTGGGATGTGTCTTAATGCAAGACAACAGAGTCATTGCTTATGCCTCCCGAGCACTCAGACCCCATGAGCAGAACTACCCCACACATGATCTGGAGTTAGCAGCTGTGGTTCATGCTCTCAAAATTTGGAGACATTACTTGATGGGAGCTCACTGTAATATTTACACCGATCATAAGAGTCTCAAATATATCTTCACCCAGGCTGATCTTAATATGAGGCAGAGAAGATGGTTAGAGCTAATCAAGGACTATGATTTGGAGGTGCATTACCATCCTGGCAAAGCCAATGTTGTGGCAGATGCCTTAAGCAAGAAGGCCCAGTGCAATTGTATGAATATGGATGCAAGAATCACCACCCTATGTGATGAGTTGTGCAAGTTAAAAATAGAAGTCATTTCCTCCGGTGCTTTAAGTTATATTTCAGTGGAGCCCACATTACAAGAGCAAATAGTCATGGCACAGATTGGAGACAAGGGTGTTCAAGTTATTAAGGAAATGATCAAACAAAAGGTGGACAAATACAAATGCTTCCGTCAAGACAGCAAAGGAATCCTATGGTTTGGAGACCGATTGGTTGTTCCTAAGAACCTTGAGCTCAGAAAGAAGATATTGGATGAAGCTCACCTTTCAAAATTCTCCATGCACCCCGGCAGTAACAAGATGTATCATGATCTCAGATCCTTATACTGGTGGACCAGAATGAAGAGGGAAATTGCTAAGTACATATCCGAATGTGACACCTGCCAGAGAGTCATGGCCAGTCATTTGAAGGTAGCAGGCACTTTGCAACCCCTTCCCATACCATCTTGGAAATGGGAGGATATTTGCATGGATTTTATCGTGAGATTGCCCAATACCTCCCGGCACCATGATTCCATTTGGGTCATTGTGGACAGATTGACCAAGACAGCTCATTTCTTGCCGGTACACACCACCCACAGGACGGAAAAGTATGCCGAAATTTACATTGACCAGATAATTCGCTTGCATGGAATACCAAGGACTATAGTATCTGATAGAGGAGCACCATTCGTGGCACGATTTTGGGAGCAATTGCAGGAGTCACTTGGGACCCATGTAATAAGAAGCTCAGCATACCATCCTCAAACAGATGGTCAGACAGAAAGGGTGAATCAGATTTTGGAAGACATGTTGAGGGCATGTGTGCTACACTATGGAAAGGATTGGGACAAGTGTCTTTCATTGGCAGAGTTCTCTTATAATAACAGCTACCAGTCCAGTTTGATGATGGCACCTTTTGAAGCCTTGTATGGGAGAAGGTGTAGGACACCGCTAAATTGGTCACAAGCTGGAGAAAGGGAAATTTTTGGACCTGACCTGGTGCTTGAAGCAGAGGAAAAGGTCAGAGTTATTAAGAAGAGCCTAGAAGCTGCTCAGGCCAGGCAAAAGAGCTATCATGACAAGAGAAGGAAGCCTCTACAGTTTGGAGTGGGAGACCATGTTTATCTTAAGGTGTCACCCACCAAAGGTGTTCAGAGATTTGGAATCAAGGGCAAGTTAGCTCCTCGCTACATTGGACCCTATGAGATCAAGGAAACTTGTGGGCCTGTAGCATATCAAGTGAAGTTGCCACCCCACATGTCAGCAGTTCATGATGTGTTTCACGTATCTCAGCTACGGAAGTGCGTCCGCTTACCCACTGAAGTACTACCTGAACCAGAAATTGAGATAGAACTAGACTTGTCTTATCAAGAGCACCCCGTCAAGGTATTGGATCAGAAGGAGAGATCAACGCGGGCAAAGTCGATCAGAATGTATAAGGTTCAGTGGAGTCACCATTCAGTAGAAGAGGCTACATGGGAGACTGAGGATTTTCTACGTTCTCGCTTCCCCAACTTTCTGCCCAAAGGAGTCGGTAAGTAATCCAAAACCCCACCCCCACCTGCCCTTTGAATCTAAATGTAAGAAAAACTTAGATGTTAAAGATATTGTAAGCTTTGAAATTGACTCTAAAAGGACTTCCTTCTGAAGTTGCAAAGAGAATGACATTCGAAGAGCAGTTGACTAGAAAAGATTGGATAAAGGAAGGAACAACACACCAGCACACTTCATGGCACCCCTCCAAAGGAATCTACCTAAAATCTCGGGACGAGATTCCTTTAAGGAGGGAGGGCTGTAACACCCCAGGTGTTACTTAGAGTTCCACTCAAGGCTACACAAGTCAAGCCCATCATCACATGTGGTTTAACTGGAGCAAAGTACATCAAATTTGGGAATCAAGACCCTAAGTAAGTGCAACCCATCTTAAATGTCATGACTTGGCTTTATCATGCACATATAGTGGGGAGATTTGCCCAAACCCTAATTCAAACCCCTTTGGACAATGGGAGCCCTAGAAGTGAGTATGACCAAAAGGCTATGAAAACCACATGATCATGACTTGAGCCAATAATAAAAGATGTAGTACACTCAATACTCTACAAACAATAGTAAGAAAGTGACCCCAAAAAGATTTCAGAAAAACCCCAAAAGATTCACCAAAGGGCTGAGCATAAGAGAAAAATCAGAATTTTTCTAAGTCCTAAACCAACCCTTTTCCAAAGATCAAACTTGTTCACCCTCTTTCAAACTTCAAAAACACTTGGCCCACTTGACAAAGTGGCACCAAAATACCCCTAGAATACCCTGGAAAAGTTTGAACCCAACCCTAAGTCGTTGGACACGACTTGGCAAAAGTTTTGTCTCGGTGTGGACAGCTCTGACAGAGCCGACTTCCCACCCCCGTATCTCTCTAACCCGACCACATCTCCCCGTGGAACTCACATGAACTAGGTAGCCCTAGGTGCAGGGAAGAGATCTCTCAATGGTCTTAGGGCAAGATTTGCATGTTTGGCTGCTCAGCAAGGGGTAGAAGAAGAGCAGAAGCAAAGAGCCACGTGTTCGACGCGCTCTGAGCTCGCCAGAGCACGCCCGACGCCCGCCCCCGTGTGCCTCGCGTCGCTCCAAGCCGAGTCAGTGCCATTGCCCGCGCCCGCGCCTATAAATCCACCAGGGACTTCGACCATACTCCCCCGCTCGCGCTCGACCTCACCGGAGCACCAGATCACCAGCGTTGCCCCTCCCACGGCGTGCCCGCGGCCACCCAATCCCACGCCACCGTAGACCGGCCAGCAGAGCCTCTCCCAGCCGCGTCCGACCCTCGGAGTAGACCGTGCATGCCTCGGTGAAGCTCCCCGAGCAAGGAATCGAACTTTGGCTCGCCGGAGAAGCCAGTCCACGGTCGCCGGACTTCACCCGACCGCCGGTGAACGTAGACCGAGCTCCACGGTGAGTTGTTGAAGCGTCCCGATCCCTTGGGACTCAAATGTGAAACAATTACTAGTCCCAGGAGGCTAGTAAACACATTCCTTACTTCAAATAGTATAGAGTTTAGATAAATTTATTACAGTACCGGGGTACAAGCTCGAGAGAGCCAAAGAGAGAAGCGCAGTAGGAAGATACACTAGCCCAAGCCACAGGCAGAACTGGGTGCAGACACAGCCCTCTTAATCAAACATAGCAGAAAAGAAGTCCTCGGCTGCTGAAAAGCATAAATAAATCTGGGTGAATACACTAGGTATTCCGCAAGCCCACCCCGCTCCCGTAGAGAGAAAGAGACCTATGATGTACATGCTCATTTTGGTGGAGTTGATGTCACTCATCATTTTCTTGGAGAAAGGCAGTTGCTTGAAGGTTTTCCCATGGTCTTACAAGTAACGAAAAACTCAACCACCACTGAGCTTCCTGCTCCCATGGCCTTATTTTCTTTTTCAACACCCATTTAATCACACCTTTCCCTTGTCAAGAAACTTAGTGAAAAAGCTCTAATTGCCATACCATACCAGACTCGTCCATACCAGTGGACACGGACTATTCGAATAGGTTTCAACTCTGCGCAGAGGTGTACACTTTACCCACTAGCCCGGTTTCTGCGATCTCACCGTCGCGAGACCCGAATGCCGGATCTCTTTCCTTACTCGTACGTCCTAACCTTAACAGTTATCCGGAAGGAGTCAGGCCACCACCATGTCCAAACCGGACAAAACTTTCCCCCTCCTTATCCTCCCGGTGCTCCCCAGCCTTCTTAACCCTGGGGTTGGACCGCACGAGTTCGGATTGAGTGACTGCCCACACAGTCTCGAGTGGTTGTACGATAAAGGAGTACAGGTAGTGAAATTGACAAGCCGGTCCTTATATGAGGGGACAATCCTTCTGCTCACGCCTAAACCAGCTGAGCCAACACCTTAGGCCCTCCCCTAAACCGGGGAGTCCTTGATCATCCCACTCTCAGGGTGATGAGGGTGAGTACCCTTCATCGCATATCTTTTCAAAAAGAGGTTTTATTTGGAGGAGCACGTTGCCCTACTCCCAGATCCACATTTCGTAACCGGAAATAATATGTTAATGCGGGCCATCTCTCACTCACAGTGCAATATTCCCCCACGATTCCCGGCCTAGGCAGTGGTAGAGAGAATAGGTAATTTATGCATCAAGGGAAGGATGGACTTGCCTTCGTTGAAGCTCTCTTGGCACAGAAGATCTACTTCCGGAAGTTCGGGCTCCGACCCTTCTTCCGGAGCTACGGGATCCGGGTCTGCGGTTCCCGCTTCTTCTAGGAAACATACAGTAAAACAATACATCAACAGTGGTTCATCAATCATAGTGTGCCATTTTCTAACAACATTATTTTATGTGACCCTGGAAATCTTTTTTTGATAATTTTTGGTGCATAAAATATTGAGAAAACTATTTAAATGGGAAAAAGGGTGGAAAAAGAAAAGAAAAGAGGAATCCTCATTCCTGGGCCGGGGGCACGGCTTTTGGCCCACCCCGGGCGCGAGCGCGCGCGCTGAAGCGCTTGCGGCCCAGCGACGGCCCAAGAGCCACTACACGACGGTTCACTTACAGCGACCTACGGTTGGTTGCTAAAACGGCCTTCAGCGACCTACGGTTGGTCGCTAAAAACTTTTAGCAACCCATAAGGATGGTCGCTGTAAGTACCGTCGCTAAAGGCTTTAGCGACCGACATCTTTTTAGGGACCGACCCTCCGTTGCTAATATTGTATATTTAGCGACCAACCGTAGGTTGTTGTACTTTAGATTTAGCAACCAATCGTGAGTCGTTATACTATACATTTAGCAACCAACAGAAAGTTGCCCCTAATTATAGTCATTAATAATGATAATATACCATTAATTAGCTTTCAACAACTGTTATATATACAAAAGCATCACAAATCACCAATTTTTTATACACATAATCACATAGATATACAAATTTAATTAGTATTGCACAATGATAGATCCATATCACATAAACCATCAACAAGCACCACAACAAAATCATTCACAAAACCTACACATGTTATTATGTTTTGCACATATTTGCAAACACTTTACAAAATCATTCACAAAAGTGCTAACGCTTCAAGTGATTCGCAAAAAGCCTTCATTGAGCAACTCAACAGGATTTTCCATAGATCTTTCTCTGCAGCTTTTGCCGCTTCATTGAGCAACTCAACAGGATTTTCTAGATAACTTATGTATTCAGAAGAGAGACGTGGAGAAATGTTTATATCCAGCTGCCCAAAGAAAAGATTCACTCAAACAATGCTCATACAAAATTGCAAAATATCACTATTTAGTGCTCGCATCAGAAAGCTTGCAAGTCAAATTGAGAAGAATTTTCAGGTTCACCTGAACATCTTTGTATGGTACTGGGACTAGGCAAAACTGATCAACCTGAAAGAGTTGAAGCAATCCTGTCAGAATTATCATGGGCAATAGCATGTCATGCAGAACTTATAGCTAGAACTTAGCTAAGAAATTACTTGATTGCTTTTATAAAGGAAAGCAATCATCCCCAATAGTTGTACTATTGGAAATCCAAATAGCAAAATACAAATGTTCTTAACTATATTTTCAGTAATCTGAAGGACTAGCCAAACAGCTTTAACTATCCTTCGAGTACTCTGAAGATTCTAATTACAATAATGTGCACCCGTGATGAATCAAGCAAAGAATAGACTGGCTTGAAAGGAGGACATGACAAGGAGACTTGTACACGAGCAAGTAGTTCAGAATAGGAATTATCTTCTTGACCATGTAAGATGCATCTCGCAATACTGAGAAATGGTCAACTCTACTGATGCAAATTTGCAAATGTGTAGCAGATGATTATATGCATTATTAGTGACTTTTGTCATATCCAACTTCTATGTTACCAATGTGGTAAGAGAAACCTGTCAGACTTTTGTCATTATTAGCAAATGATTATATGCATTATTAGCCTAACATAAATGAACCTGGCTATGCAGTTCATATATGTGCTCAGTAGCAGCAAAGTAGTTAAGAGATGGCAAGGTCAGGAATCACCTTTGTCGTTAGCCCCAATATAAATGACTTGGCCCATCATGTCCAGCTCCAGGAGCAGAGGAGCCTAAAAATCTTCATGCTTCCATCAGGCTCCTGTTATTCCAGATCCCTGAAAAACAAGATAGACAGCTACTAAACTTCAGACAGCTACTAAACTTCAGATAGCTGTAAGAAAACAATATGTCCAAGCAGATGTAACTCTAGCTCAGATAGTTGTATTTTACAGAAATATGGCCAAGGCGAGACGATATGTCCAAAGAAAAGAAATCAATCTGACTCACTAGTGAACATGACCCTCCAGCAGCTACCTAGAATTAGAAAATAAAAAAGCAAGCCAAAAGCTAAGCGGTAAGCGACGCCTAGATTAAGCTGGACACCGAGAAGTGCATGCAGTACCTCCTGGACGGCGCGGGCGGGGGCTTCAGCAACGGAGCGCGTGGCGAATGGGGCTGCGGAGGCGAGGCCGCATCCATCAGTGCGCGGCCGAGTAGTTAAAACAGTCACATGTCTTGTGTTTTCATTTTTTTAAAAAAGACTCTAATAAGCAACATCAGGCTTATAAATGTTTGGGATGTAATTAAGGATGAAGGTGGAGCAGATCGGAGGGGACTAAAATGTATATAACTCAGAGTAACTTACTTTAGGTCTTGCTCTAAAGGTCAAACAGAACTAAACATATATTATATCCAGATTTGGATAGAATTCGACTACTTACTTCAAAAATTCATAACTGGAGTTTCAGGCATCCAAATTAGGTGATCCTAGACTTTTTAGAAAGCTAATAGAATTGTCTACAATTCATTTATAAACATCCCAGGTTAATTCAATGCATATCAAGGTCAGAAAACATAAGAAAGGCTCTACTATCCAAATTTGGACAGATTCAGAGATCCTACACTTCAAACAGCTGTAACTTAACTTGAAATATAAATTTAACATGAGTTCTATGCATTGTTTAGAAGTGCATTTACCATGAGTTCTAACATGAAATATAAATTTAACAAAGCGTGATGAAGACTTACAAATTAAGATGCCTATTGACATCGAACATGACTATTAGTAAATCATATAGGTTAATTGAGCTCCAGGCACTCTCCACATGAACTGTGACGTCCCTATAAGGAAATCCATGGTGCCCTAACATGAGCTCTATGGAGTCAAAAAAGCACTGCAGAGAATTTTACTAGCTGAATACAATACAACTGTGCAACTAGTACAGATAGGCGTACAAATTAGCAGCAGGTTCCTGTTTTTGTGTGTTATATTAATGGTTCTACGATGGATAAATTAAGAACACATCATTAGGCCTAGAATTTTGTCAATTTAGACAGAACTCAATAGAAACAGATCAAGCCAAGAAGATTCACCACTATCTGACATGAGAGAATTTGTTATGCAATTAATATCTTCCAAAGCAGAAATAAAACACGGCTAGTTCATATATCTTTTGAGGCAACAAATGTCCAAATCCAGTTAACGGCAAACACAAAACGCCCTAGCTATGTTTAAAAAAAATCAAGGAAAGTATATATATGGTTAGGTCAAAAGTTGAAAATGTGGTTTCATTTCCTAGTCAGCTGCCAGCAGAAGAATAAATGAACCTGATAATATGACATACAATCTGTGTGTTCCCTTTTGTTAGCACCCCCAAAATTTCGTGAGTCGTAGTACTTGTCTTGCAGGAAACTGCAGCCACTTTTGTCCCAACCTGATAGATCCAAAGATAAAGGGTCATAAGGTATCATTTCAATCAGCTAATTACTTTACTGAACTATAAAGTTTTTATCAGGAAAGGAATTACGAGTATCAACAATACCATCCATTATTAGTTTATTACTGGTTGGTGAAATAATCCAATCAAATGCAGAGACTGCTATAAGTCATACACATATATCCTAAAGGGGTGGAAGCACAAAAGGATAATGTATCGAACTGTGTATGAGCTGAACAACATAACAGGAAACGTTGGTCTGAGTAATAGCCATTTTCGAATAGAAGTCGGGAACTAATACCATCATTATCTGAAACCCACACTAACAGAAGCGTTGCAAAATTGATAACCTGGGTATAGTGCTCCACGGAGTGAGCATTGGTGAGGACACGACGGCCGCTGATGATAAATCCGCTGCTGCTGGAGCTGTACTGCCGCTTCCACTGCCATGGTAGCGAGATGTTGGGCTCCGTGTGCACGCAGAACACCTTGACCACAGCGTCCATGCACGGCACTACCCTCACCACCTCATCCCAGCTCGCGGGGCCTGACTCCGCCACTGCCACCACATCGCCTCCGTTTGCCACCGGCTTCGGCTCCCCGCGGCGGGGCGGGGATGGAGGACGCGTGGCGTCCGCGTCGGCGAGGGCCTCATGACGTCGCGGCTTGCGGCCATGGCCCCCAGCCGGAGCGGGGGCGACCGAGGGAGAGGGGGAGGAGCGGTCGGGGGAGGGCGGCGATGCCTTGGGCTTGCGCCCCCGCTTGCGCTTGTGCTTGTTGGAGGCGGAGGAGGGATCGTCCATGGGGGCGGGCTAGGGTTTCACCGTGAGGAGGACGAGCCGAAGTGCCGAACCGGGGAAGATGAGGAGTGTCGGCTCAGTTCGAGGCGGGCCGTGCAGGCCGGATTGGGCTGGATTGATTCAGGGTTCCACTGTTTCACAGACTGGAGTGTTTTTGTCAGTTGTTTGCGCATCGTGATGTTCCATTGTTTAGAGGTTGAACTTAAATCTCATCCTGGATTGATTTAGGTTTTTTTTCTTTTTGTTTTTTTATTTCCTTTTCTAAATTTGAAATACATTTTTAAATAACGCTACAATTCATAGTAATTAAACCAAAATTATTTATAAATAAAATATTAATTTTTGGGCTAATAATTATTATGTTTTTTATTTACTAGGATTTTCATTTAAGAAGAAATGTTATTCAATAACCAAAAATCAAACATGCGCAATAAAAAAATTATTCCAAATGCAAATACATAACAAACACTTAAAAGAATCAATCATGGTCGCTAAAAATCATGTTTACTTGTTTTAATTAATTTTTAGTCACTAACATCTACAGGTATGTTCAGGCTATAATATTTGATAGTGATCCTTGCTCTATAGCGACCCACCGCTAGTCCCCCGACGACATCTATAGCGACCAACCATAAGTTGTTAAATTTCTAGACTTTTAGCGACCAATCGACCGTTGCTACAAAAGGATTTAGCGACTGACCGTCGGTCCATAACCTTTAGCAACCAACAGTTGGTACCTAATAAGGGTCGCTAAAGATCAACCGTCGTGTAGTGAGCGAGGGGGAGACGGCGCGGCTGCGAGGGTGACGGCGTTGCTGTGGGCCCACCTGCCAGCGAGAGGGGGGGGGGAGGAAACGGCGTCGCGGCCAGACGGCGGAGCGAACCGGCCGAGCGAGGGAGAAAAGGCCGACCGCCGGGGAAGCTTGACGGCGGCTTGCCGCCGGTGGCCCGGTTCCTGGTCCGAGGGGGGGTGGTTTAGCACGGGCGGAAGTTGGTGATTCCAACGGTAGGTTCAATTTGACCAGAGGGGGCTGAGAGAGGGCTGCCCACGGGGAGGGGGCGGAGCTCCGCGGTGGGGATCGCCGCCGGTGGGCTCTGGGTGGGGGACGGGGGCTGGAAGGGGGTGCTTCGGTTCGTGGCTACGTGAGGGAGCTGCTCGGCTCACTCAATTCCTTGCCGGACCAACAGAGAAGGAGAGGGAGGAGGAGGAAAGGACTCACCGTAGAGGGGAACGACGCCGGCGCTTTGCGAATTGAGCTCGGGGAAGGGGAGGAGAGGGATGGCCGAGGCTGGTGCGAGGAAGAAGGAGCTCGGGGCGACCCTTTTATAGGCGCCCGAGGGGAGGGGGGGCGGTGGAGCTCGGCGGACGCCGGTGAGCCTCACAGTGCCGGCATTAATGCCGCACAGCGTCGCCGACGAGACTCCACGGCGGGGATGGTACCGGCGAGGACGCGGGTCACGGCGAGGAGGACGGAGCGGTGCCTAACTTCCCTGTGCGGCGAGATGGCAGAGGGGAGGACGGAGGCGACGGCCGGAGGTGACTTCGGTGAGGGGACGGCGGACGGACGACGAAGCAACTGACCCGCGGGGCCGCTTGGTCAGAGGGAGCGAGCGCGCGAGAGAGTGAGTGGCTGACGGGTGGGGACGCCCTGTCAGCGAGAGGAGGGCGGGGCATGGAGCGGGCTGGCGCGCGCGCGGAAGCAGGCCAAAAACGGGCCGAATGCGGAGGAGTGCGGGCGCGTGGGAAGGGGGGGTTGCGGGTGTTGGGCCGAGAT
This sequence comes from Zea luxurians, assembly GCA_029449295.1. Classification (NCBI taxonomy): domain Eukaryota; kingdom Viridiplantae; phylum Streptophyta; class Magnoliopsida; order Poales; family Poaceae; genus Zea; species Zea luxurians. The sequence goes on from JAOPSE010000024.1 coordinate 36,472,677, forward strand.
TCGGTCCAACAGGGAGAGGAGAGGGTTTTTCCCTTTTTCTTTTTACTTTTCAATTCCCATTTCCCATTTTGCCCCCTTTTTCTTTTGAACAAAATATTTTGTGAATACTCTAAGTGTTTAGAAAATAGAATCTAGGTGAGGTGCTTTGTGATCAACAAAATGTATGCATATGAAGAAAGAAAAACTAGTGGAGGCCTTGGAGTTAGAGGATGAAAGGGGGAAAAAGGGGTAGATTAGGGTTTCAAACCTGGGTTAGGATTTTTGGGGTGCTACAAACCTACCCCACTTAAAGGAATCTCGCCCTCGAGATTCAGACAGGGCTCGAGAAATGGTAAGGGTATTCCTTCCTCAGAGAATCCTCACTTTCCAGGTGGCTTCCTCTTCACCATCTCTGCTCCACTGAACCTTACAGAGTCTTACTTCTGAGTTGCGGGTCCTTCTGACTGCTGAGTCGAGAATCTTCACTGGCTTCTCCTGGTACTGGAGATCCTTTTGTATCTGAATTGCCTCTGCCTCGATGCAGGTTTCTGGTACTTTTAGGCATTTGCGGAGTTGAGACACGTGGAACACGTTGTGAATATCTGACATGGATTCTGGTAGCTCAAGACGGTATGCCACGGGTCCTATTCGGGAAATGACAGGGTAAGGACCGACGAAACGGGGTGCTAGCTTTCCTCTCATCTGGAACCTTTTGACACCACGCATTGGGGAAACCTTGAGATAGACCAAATCTCCTTCCTCAAATCTGAGTTCCCTTCGCCTATTGTCTGCGTAACTCTTCTGTCGACTCTGAGCTTCAAGTAACCTTCTGCGGATTAAAGCAACTTTTTCTTCGGCTTCTTTAACAAAGTCGGGTCCTTCTAGTGTCCTTTCCCCTACATTGGACCACATTAGGGGAGTCTGGCATTTTCTTCCATACAGTGCTTCGAATGGTGACATTTTGATGCTGGCCTGATGGCTGTTGTTGTACGAGAATTCGGCGTACGGCAAACTGGACTCCCAATCTCTGTCAAAGGTTAACACGCAGGCTTTGAGTAAATCTTCAAGGACCTTGTTGACTCTTTCGGTTTGACCATCTGACTGGGGATGATAAGCAGTGCTGAAATCTAGCTTGGTGCCCATTGCTTGTTGAAGGCCCTTCCAAAATTTTGAAGTGAACTGCGTTCCTCTATCTGATACTATCTTCCGTGGAATGCCATGTAGCCTGACTATCTCTTTAAGGTATATTCGGGCAAGGGCTGCTCCTCCAAAAATGGTCTTTACTGGAATGAAATGGGCCACCTTGGTGAGACGATCGATTATCACCCATATGGAATCATTTCCTCTCTGTGATCTGGGCAGTCCGGTTACGAAATCCATGCCTATTTCTTCCCACTTCCATTCGGGTATTGGGAGGGGTTGAAGTAGGCCTACAGGCTTCTGATGTTCGGTCTTTGTTCGCTGACAGGTGTCACATCGGGCCACATACTGAGCTATTTCCTTCTTCATCCCTTTCCACCAATATCTGGCTTTGAGGTCTAGGTACATTTTGGTGGTCCCTGGGTGGATAGAGTAAGCTGAGTTGTGGGCTTCATCGAGCAGGGTTTCCCGTGTCTTTCCAATTGGCACGCACAGGCGGTTCTTGAACCAGAGGATTCCTTGCTCGTCTGTTCTAAGATCCGGATGTTGCTCCTTGCGTGCTCTTTCCATAAGCTTGGTTGTTTCTGCGTCCAGGCGTTGGGCCTTGCATATGAGATCTTCTAGATTTGGCTTGACTTCCAGGCCACCGTTGTCTACCAGACATGCATTTAGCTGAGCGGATTCCTTCTTCCAATCTTCCAGAAAGTTTGTTCCTTTAACCCCGAAAGGTTTTCGGCTGAGGGCGTCTGCTACCACGTTGGCCTTCCCGGGGTGGTAGTGGATTTCGAGGTCGTAATCTTTGATCAATTCGAGCCACCTTCTTTGACGGAGGTTGAGGTCCGGTTGCGTGAAGATGTACTTTAGACTCTTGTGATCAGTGAAGATGTGGCATTTGTTCCCAATCAGATAATGCCTCCATATTTTTAGAGCGTGGACGATGGCTGCCAATTCCAGGTCGTGGGTAGGGTAGTTCTGTTCGTGCGGCTTGAGTAAGCGAGATGCATAAGCAATGACTTTCTCATTTTGCATTAGGACACACCCTAAGCCTTGCTTGGAAGCATCACAGAAGATGACAAAATCCTGGTGTATGTCTGGTAGAGTCAAAACTGGCGCGGCTGTAAGCTTCTCCTTGATGATTTGGAAACTTTCTTCACATTTGGGAGTCCACATGAACTTATTGTCCTTTTTGAGGAGTTCGGTCATGGGTTTTGCTATGCCGGAGAATCCCTTGATAAAACGGCGGTAATACCCTGCCATTCCTAGAAAGCTTCGTACTTCACTGACGTTGGATGGTTGCTTCCAATTTGAAACGGCTTCTACCTTAGATGGGTCCACTTCTATCCCTTCTGCAGTCAAGATATGCCCCAGGAAAGCTATCTTTTCTAACCAGAACTCACACTTGCTGAGTTTAGCATAAAGTTGATGTGCCCTGAGTCTTCCGAGGACGATTCGAAGGTGATGCTCATGGTCCTTGCGACTCTTGGAATATATGAGGATGTCGTCGATAAAGACCACGACAAACTTATCTAGCTCTTCCATAAATACCTTATTCATGAGGTTCATGAATGTCACACCCGGTTTTAGAAGGCAAACCGAATGCGAACCATGTACGTGCCAGGATCAGTTATTCACGTACACAGCAGTTACATAACATGGACATCATCACACAGTGCTCAAATGGTATTAAAAGGGGAAATAATAGTCGATTACATCATACGTCTGAGACGTCCATATAGTTCTTACAATAAATCAAAGTGCGAAAACGAAACGTAGATAACGCGGCCTTCACAGGCAGCCGACTGGGGGTTGCCGCTAACCCACGCCTAGAACTCGTCGTAGTCTTGGAACTCCTGGAAGTCTCCTTCCACAGCTTCATCTTCTCCTGAGTAGTGGTTGCAATGCTGACAACCTGGGGGGGGGGTTTGGTGTGTAGAGCAAGGGTGAGTATACATCAACATACTCAGCAAGTATCCTGTTTGGCTGTAGTGGACTAGCTTTATGTGGGGATAAGTCAAGCAGTTGCTTTTAGTTGGTCAGGTTATTACTTACTAGTAGAGAGCCAGGTTTTAACATTAACCCAAGTTATTAGCCCAATGTATCCTTTCCAAACGGAAAGAATACCACTTACCAATACCAGAATCATAATCAGAACCATCAATCTCATTGCCACCTGTACCAAAGTATCTCTGATCAAGTATCACTAATCTCTGGAGCTCCCTTGGCCGCTCATAACCGCGAGCACGGCTGATATATCAGTTTCATAACACTCTGCAGAGGTTGTGCACTTTACCCACAAGCCGTGATTCCCTTTCTGCCCGGAGAGAGCGACTCCCCATTGACCACTACCTAGGTGGTCCAGCAGGGCATCACTACGTAGCCTTTACAAAGATTCCCCGAGGCTGTAGCCGCCCGTTAGGTTTCCTAAATGTACCGCACTCCTCCCCAAGGGACAAATCAACCTTGGCAGAGCGAGCCGCATACACCGAGCCCCATTGACGGCACAACGGCTAAGCGAACTACACCCCGGTTCCTCCAATTATTCAGCTAAGGGCGTCCCATTCCACCCTCATGGTTGCACTGTTTTCCCGGGCGGTCATCCATTGAACAGGTCCTTACGGAGAGGCACTCGAGAAACCGCTCGAGTCCCCTTAAAGGTCACAAATATGATCATAAATAAGAAGGGAAAACAGCGTATCATAGATAATCACATCATGTTCATTGATTAGAGTTGAGCAATAGCATCAGACTAAGCAGTAATAATCCGACCCAAATAGGTAAACAAGGACATGAATAACAAAAGCTAGTCAATCCTTAGGTATAAATGTGTAATGCGGGAGGTGAATTAAAGAATGAATAGGACAAAGATAGGTCAAAGGACACTTGCCTCCACCAACCGACTGCTGCTCAGGGGCTTCTCCTGCGAATTCCTCGGGCTCTTCGACCGGATCGTTCTCTATGCGAGCGCAAACATACATACATCCACATATTTAATACAAAAGAACAGTACACCATACAAGGGAACAAGTAAGGCGAGTATGCATCAAGTATGACATTCGATATCGCATTTGTTATGGTTAGAAAGAAACGGGAAAGGGTCTCGCAGGGGGTTAAAGTTTTATGCACTAATGATTAGTTACAATTGGTTCTTAACAAAAGAATTCTGTTATATACACTAATGGAAACCTAATCATCTTAAGTTGATCAACATTGAACGAGATAAATAATTAACTAAATGAATCAACTAGCGCAACGAAATTCTAAATTAAACTTCCTATTTCAATAGCATGAACAATGATTAGCCTACCTAAAATAAAATAGCTATGATAACAGAAAGTAAATAAAAAAAATAAAAAAATAAAAAACAGGGGGGGCGGTTGAACCGGCCCTAGGGGCGGTTGAACCGGCCGGGGCAGGGCGGCTGGGCTGGGGTGGCCGAGCGCGGGGGAGGGCGGCTGAGCCGGCCCGGTTGAACCGGCGGCCAGGACCGGCCGAGCCGGGGGCGCGCGGGGGGGGGGGGGGGGGGGGTCGGGCTGGCCAGGCGGCCGAGGGCCGGCCGGGCGGCCAAGCGGCCAGGCGCGCGGCCAGGCGCGCGGCCGGGCGGGCTGGGGACGCGGCCGGGGCGCGGCCAAGGGCTGGCCGGGGCCGGCTGGGGGCGGGCTGGGGGCTGGCCGGGGGCGCCAGGGCGCGGCCGGGCGGCCAGGGCTGCCAAGGAGAGAGGAGGGGGGGAGGGGAGAGGGAGGGAGGAGGGAGGAGGGAGGGGCTCACCGGCGATGGGCGGCCGACGGCGAGGGCGGCGGCGCTAGGGTAGGGGCGGCGCTAGGGTAGGGGCGGCGGCGGCTTAGGGAGAGAAAGAGGGAGAGAGGGAGGGAGAGGGAGAGGGAATTGGGGAAAAAAAAGAGGGGGTGGGGGGGCGGCTGGGCCTATTGGGCCCAAAGGGGGGGGCGCAGGGGGCGGCTGGGCCGGCCAGGGAGCCCACGGCGCGGGAGAGAGAGAAAAAGAGGAGAGAGAGAAAGAAAAAGAAAGAAAGAAAAGGTTTTCTCCTTATTTTCGAAATCCGATCTTTCTAGATGAATGCATTTGCACTTTCAAACAATCAAAGAATGCATAGTTCGGCATGGTGCATCAAACAACATAAAACAACTCTAGGGTTTTTCTTTACACGGGAATTCCAAACCGAATCCCGCTAGCTTTGGAAAAGATCAAGGTCTAGCGAGGGAGAAAAGAAAAAGAAAAGGTAACGCCCGAATTTGGCGAGTAAAGAAAAGGAAAAAATTCAACTGCAAAATTCGGGGCGTTACAAACCTATCCCCCTTAAAAGAATCTCGCCCTCGAGATTCAGGGCTGGCTAGCAAAGAGCTCTGGGTACTTAGCCATCAAATCATCTTCACGCTCCCAGGTTGCTTCTTCCTCAGAGTGATGACTCCATCTGACTTTGCACATTCTGATGGTCTTCCTTCGGGTGACTCTGTCTGCAACCTCAGGGATCTGAGCTGGCTTCTCAACATAGGTCAAGTCCTCCTGGACTTCCAGACCTTCCACTGGCAACTGCTCTTCTGGCACACGCAAGCACTTCTTCAACTGAGACACATGAAAGACATCATGCACAGCTGACAAATTCTCTGGCAGACTGAGCTGATAGGCCACTTCTCCACGCTTTGAGAGGATCTGGTACGGACTAATGTAGCGGGGTGCTAGCTTGCCTTTGATTCCGAACCTTCTGACTCCTCTGATCGGTGACACTTTCAGATAGACAAAGTCTCCGACTTCAAAACTCAGCTCTCTTCTTCTTGTGTCTGCATAGCTTCGCTGCCTCGATTGCGCTATCTTTAGATTCTCTCGGACCATCTTGATGTTTTCTTCGGCTTCAAGCAAAATGTCTGGCCCAAACCTTGCTTCTCTCCAGGCTGATCCCACTGCAACGGAGTTCTACAACTCCTTCCATAGAGCGCTTGAAATGGTGACATCTTCAAACTGGCCTGGTAACTGTTGTTATAGGAAAACTCTGCATAGGGCAATCGCTTGTCCCATCCGGACTGATCTTGCAACGCACAGGCTCTCAACATGTCTTCGAGAATTTGATTGGTTCTTTCAGTCTGGCCATCTGTCTGCGGATGATAAGCTGAACTGAAATTCAGATGCGTGCCCAAAGCTTCATGCAACTGCTGCCAGAAATGAGAGGTGAACTGCGTTCCTCTGTCTGACACTATCTTCTTTGGCACACCATGAAGACAAACGATCCGAGACATGTACAACTCTGCCAATACTGCACTGCTGTAGGTGGTCTTGACAGGTATGAAGTGGGCTGACTTGGTCAAACGGTCCACTACTACCCAAATAGAATCGTAGCCGGCTCGAGTGCGAGGCAATCCGACTATGAAATCCATACCGATTTCATCCCATTTCCACTGAGGGATCTGCAACGGTTGCAACAATCCAGCAGGTCTCTGGTGTTCGGCCTTAATTCTTCGGCAACTATCGCACTTAGCCACGTGCTCTGCGATTTCCCTCTTCATTCCATACCACCAGAATTTCTTCTTCAGATCCTGATACATCTTCTCACTGCCAGGGTGAATCGAATAAGCTGTCTCATGAGCTTCCTTGAGAATCAACTCCCGAATGGACTGGACATTGGGAACACACAAGCGGTCTTTGAACCATATCACGCCTTCTGCGTCTTCTCGAAAATCTTTGCCTCTGCCATCTAGAATCAGTCGCCGGATCTCACTGATCTTCTCATCATTCTTCTGCACTTCTTTGATTTCGCGCTCCAAGGTAGGTTCCAATTCAACTGTGACTCCTCGCGAATTGTTCAGAAATCCGAGACTCAACCTGTCGAATCCTTGGCCAACTCATAAGGCATCGGACGAGCGACCATTAGATTGACTTGACTCTTCCTGCTCAAAGCATCTGCCACTACGTTTGCTTTGCCTGGATGGTAATGGATCTCCAACTCATAGTCTTTGATCAACTCTAACCATCTTCGTTGCCTCATGTTCAATTCTGACTGAGTGAATATGTACTTCAGACTCTTGTGATCTGTGTAAACATCGCATTTCTGTCCATACAGATAGTGCCTCCATGTCTTCAGTGCGTGAACCACTGCTGCCAACTCTAGATCATGGATTGGGTAATTCTTCTCATGAACCTTCAGCTGTCGGGACGAGTGTCACACCCGGTTCCAGGGGGTAGAACCGAGCGCATACCATATGTGTGCCAGGATCCATTTCCACACATATGTTGACGTCACAAGTGTAATATATCAAAAGACAATGCAATAAAGGCGTAAAGAGAGTATAAAACTTTATTACATCATCTGAGACATTGTGTCTTAAACAAGTATCACATCAAAGTAGAGCGGAAATAAACAACTGGGCAATCTTCCACAGGAAGTTAACCGGCGCATCGTTAGACTTAGAATTCTTCGTCGATAAATTCTCCATCAAAGTCTCCAGCATCACCCTCTGATCAAAATATTAGCAAGGGTGAGCTCACTTATGGTCGGGGCTCAGCAAGTGGGGGAAAAATTAATGCAGGTATAACAAGGTGAGGCTAAGGTTGAGCAGTAAGCATTTTAGTTGGTCAACATTTTATTATCAACACCTGCCTTACTAACAAGAGTGAATCCCAAATATCCCAATTAAACAAAGGAATATGAATATAACAAAAACATTTAAGTGAAACCACTTAAGCAAACTGTGGGCAGATCATCGGATCTCAATTTATGTCCATCTTTAAGTTCAATTATCATGTGAGGAGTCCAGGTCGCTCATAACCGGGAGCACAGCTGATATATCAGTTTTACACTCTGCAGAGGTGGTACAACTTTACCCACAAGCCATGTATCCCATCTAGCCCGGGTTGATCGGACCCTTAGACACTACCGAGGTGAATGGCTAGGGATCCATTATGAGGTTTTCACAAAATACACTTAATACGAAGCAACCCGCTAAGGTTTCTAAGACGATGGTGGTGGCCCCCTGGGTGAAGTACCTTAGCCAAGAATACGACCCCATGTTAACGTGGGCTGCCAGCACCTACCGCTCCCCCTCTTGCCCATCTTTCAGGTAAGGTTGCTAGGCACTAAGCATATAGAGCTAATTATCAAAGCCAGAGCCATGATAGCACTCGTGGTTGCACTGTTATCCTGGGTGGTCACTCCATGTTCCAATTAAATTTGCAATAAAGTTATCTTAACCATCGGGTTAATGCCATAATTGCCAATTAAATCTTTGGAACATTAAAATCAATTAATGAGTGACATTAAGAAATTATTAGGTTGAGCAGTAGCGTAAATCTCGCACAGCTTAATTATTTCCCCAGGTTAAACAAGGAATACAGGTAGTAAATCTAGGAAATCCTTAATTAGGCGAAACCCATCAAATTATGCAGTATATCAAAAGTAAACATTATTAAATGCAATGACTGGGTACAAAAAGAGTATGCAGAGGGAGAATCCACTTGCCTTGCTCAAGCGGGTCCTGCGGATCGTCTTCGAACGAGTTCGGATCGTCTACCGCACAATCCGCTTCTAATAGAGTGACATAGCGCACATACAAAAATAAAATATACACAAATAAATAAACATGCACCACTACATAATCATCCACCATTACATACACATTAACACATCGCACTAATCACATCTTAAATATGTCCTAATCGCGTAAATACTTATTAATTCATTTATAGCTATTAATGTGAATCCTAGTGGTGAATTTAGGAGTGGGTGCAATAAGTATAATTTTAACTAATATTAATTTATTTTAACACCATCAATGAAGGTAAATAATACTTATGATCTTTAATACTAATAAATAAATTAATACCCTTTATTATTTCTACTCAAATTGTTTAGTATGACCAAAAACGAATCTAATAATATTAATATTCTAAAAGTCTACATAAAATTGGTAATTGTACTTTTTATAAAACAAGTGAGGATATTCTGACATAAACTAGTATTTTGTTTAATCCAAAAATCTAAGTGCTCAATTTGCGAACATGATTATTTAACTAGTAAAAATCCATTTACCACACTACCGGTGATATTTTCCCCTTTTCTTAAAAAAATGCTAATAAAATAATTAGATAAATCATCTAAAAATCCTATAATATTCATATGACATCTATACCATTTTCTAATCCATCAAAATGCACCTATAATTCTCCAAGTAGTTTCTAAAATTTATTGTGACCAAATTTAACTACAAAATTTCCTATCTAGCATTTTTATCGCCAACGTGACTATTAAATCTACGTCATATTCTCAAATCCAAAAAAATCATCGCATCGATTAATATGAAAGATAACGGTACTAATAATCGCATATCTCAACCAAAAATTCCATAACACATACACATGTACATAATGTCGCGACTCACATGTGTTCATACAACAAACAAAATATGCAACTCATGGATCGAATCAAAAGTAATTTATAAAATATACAAAATAATTCGGGTCGCCAACAACCTCGGGTTCGTGCGTGTGACGGGGACGGATCGACGGAGAGCGGGGCTCGACTACGGACAGCGGATGGCGTAACTCCGGCGAACTCCGGCGACGAACGGCACGCTCCGGCGACGAACTATGGCAACAGCACTAGCGAGGAGCAGGGGGTGCTAGAGAGAGAGGTAAATTCGAGTGGACAGAAAGGGGAGACTCTGCTGTCTTTTATAGAGAGCAGGAGGGAAGAAGAATGGTCTGTTTAACGTGGTCTTCAATGGTGCTACAGTTTCCTGCTCGTAATGGGAGGAGGAATGGGAGAGGAGTAACAGATGAAATCAAGCACTATTAACAACGGACGACGCGTGACGGTTGGGCTCGCGCGGCTATGCATGGCGCGACGTTGGGTCGGCCCAGGTTGGCGCGCCTGTGCTTGGCTCGGCCGGTGTCGGTGCAGGGCGCCGAGTCGTCGTGGCGGCTCGGGTGTGCGTCGCGCGGACAGCCGTCGGCTTGGGGCGCGGGCCCGGCTTCGCGCGCAGGCGAGCGTGCCTGAGTGCGCGCACGGTGGGGGCGCTGGAGCGTCGGCGGCTTTCCTGGTGCTTGCGCGTTGGAGAGAGAAGGAAGCAGAGAGGGAGGAGAGATAGAAGGCAGAGGAGAGAGGGAGTGGGAGAGAGAGAGAATGGAGAGAGGGAGGCGGCGGCGCCTGGGAAAAATCCCAGGGCGCGCGCGCGGCCGTGAAAACTAGGGTTAGGATTTGGGCCCCTAAGTGGGCCGGTCGGTTGAGTTCTCTTTTTTTTTAAATTCCGAAACGCTTATTTAAAGAGCTCAAAAATTTATAAAAATTCACCAAAAATGTTTATAAACAAAATACTCATTTTTAGACTAATAATTATTATTTTTCTTAATTATTGTTTAATTACTAAGGTTTCTTTTTAAAAGGAAATTAACAACAATCATCCGATAATCAATCAAGTGCATGCAAAGAAAACGATGCAAATGAACAATTAAACACTAAAAATTTTATTACCCTAATTAATATAATAACCAAATTTATTATTTTAATTGATGGTTTTTATGGTGTTACAAACCTACCCCTCTTAAAAAGAATCTCGTCCTCGAGATTAAGAAACTTCCGAGAATAACTGGGGAAATTCTGCTCTGAGTTCATCTTCTCTTTCCCAAGTGGCCTCATCTTCCGAATGATGACTCCACTGAACTTTGCACATGTTAATGACTTTACTCCGCGTAATTCTGCGAGATGTTTCCAGAATTCTGATTGGGTACTCCGAATAAGTCAAATCCTCATTAACATTCAGTTCTTCCATGGGTAACTGTTCCTCGGGTACTCTCAAGCACTTCTTGAGTTGTGATACGTGGAATACGTCATGCACATCGGATAATCTATCGGGTAGCTCTAACTGGTAGGCTACTTCGCCTTTTCTTTCCAAAATCTTGAATGGGCCAATATAGCGAGGTGATAATTTTCCTTTAACCTTAAACCTTTTCATTCCTCTCATCGGTGAAACTTTAAGGTAGACAAAGTCTCCTACTTCAAACATCAATTCTCTTCTTCTATTATCAGCATAGCTCTTCTGTCTTGACTGTGCTGTCTTCAAATTTTCTCTGATAATTTGTACTTGCTTTTCCGCCTCTTGGAGAATTTCTGGACCAAATACTTGACTTTCTCCAGTCTGATTCCAATAAAGTGGTGTTCTACACTTTCATCCATATAGTGCTTCAAACGGTGCCATTTTGAGACTTGCTTGATAACTGTTGTTATATGAAAATTCTGCATAAGGCAAACTTTTATCCCAGCTTCTACCATGCTTTAGAGCGCAAGCTCTTAGCATATCTTCCAAGACTTGGTTTGTTCTTTCCGTTTGCCCATCCATTTGAGGATGATAAGCTGAACTAAAGTTTAGCTTGGTATCCATGGACTCATGAAGTCTTTTCCAAAAGCGCGAGGTAAACTGGGTTCCTCGATCTGATACGATCTTCTTTGGTACTCCATGCAGACAAACAATCCTTGACATGTATAATTCTGCTAACTGGGCTCCTGAGTAAGTTGTCTTCACAGGTATAAAATGTGCCACTTTGGTTAACCTGTCTACTATGACCCATATTGAATCATAGCCATCTCGAGTACGGGGTAGCCCAACTATGAAATCCATACTGATTTCTTCCCATTTCCATTCCGGTACCTTGAGAGGTTGTAGCAATCCTGCTGGTCTTTGGTGTTCGGCTTTAACTCGCTGACACACGTCACATAATGCAACATGAGTAGCAACATCTCTTTTCAATCCGTACCACCAATACTTTTCTTTAAGGTCCTGGTACATCTTGGTACTTCCAGGGTGAATAGAGTAAGCTGAATCATGAGCTTCTCTCAAAATAAGTTGGCGTAAGTGCTCAATTTCCGGTACACAGATTCTCTTCTTAAACCATATTGTGCCTTGTTCATCTTCCGTGAAATCTGGGGCTTTACCCAAACCAATCAAAGCTTTAATTTCCTTAATTTTCTCATCAGATTCTTGTCCTTTACGAATCTCTTCTTCCAAAGTAGATTCGACTTCCATCACTGTTGCTTCTACATTATTGAGAAATCCAAGGTTGAGTCGTTCCATTTCCCAGCACAATTCTTGTGACAACAAATGCGTAGTGATGTTGTTCACTTGACCCTTACGGCTCAAAGCGTCAGCTACTACATTTGCCTTTCCGGGGTGATATTGTATTTCCAAATCATAATCTTTAATCAACTCAAGCCATCTTCTCTGTCTGAGGTTGAGTTCCTTCTGAGTGAATATATATTTCAGGCTTTTGTGATCCGTGAAGATTTTGCACTTGTTTCCAATCATATAGTGTCTCCAAATCTTCAAAGCATGCACTACGGCAGCTAGTTCCAAATCATGCGTAGGATAATTCTTCTCATGTTTCCTCAACTGTCTTGAAGCATAAGCAATCACCTTTCCTTCTTGCATTAGCACACATCCAAGTCCAAGGTGTGATGCATCGCAATACACATCAAATCCCTTGTGGATGTCTGGCATCACCAGTATTGGTGCAGTAGTTAACCTCTTCTTGAGTTCCTCAAAACAATTCTGACAAGCTTCATCCCATTTGAACTCTTTGCCTTTCTCCAGTAGAGAGGTAAGAGGCTTCACTAATTTGGAAAAACCTTCAATAAATCTTCTATAGTAGCCTGCTAATCCAAGAAAACTCCTGATCTTGGACGCATCTGTGGGTTGCTTCCAATTTAGTATTTCACTTATCTTTCCTGGGTCCACTTTAATTCCACCATTGGTAACAATATGCCCTAAGAAAGCAACTTCTTTCAACCAAAAATCACACTTCGAGAATTTTGCGTACAGTTGGTTGTCACGAAGCTTTTGTAGGACTAGCCTTAGATGATCTTCGTGTGTTTCTTCATTCGGAGAATATATCAGTATGTCGTCAATGAATACGACCACAAACTGATCCAGATATTCCATGAATACTTTATTCATCAAGTTCATAAAGTATGCTGGTGCATTAGTCAGTCCAAATGACATGACCAAAAACTCATATAATCCATATCTCGTCGTGAAGGCTGTCTTCGGTACATCTTCTGCTCGGATCTTTAACTGATGATATCCCGATCTCAGATCTATCTTCGAGAATATCTTAGCTCCCTTCATTTGATCGAATAAATCTTCAATTCGAGGTAGTGGGTATTTATTCTTGATGGTTACTTCATTCAAACTTCTATAATCCACACACATTCTTCTCGAACCATCCTTCTTGTTCACAAATAGCATTGGGGCTCCCCAAGGGGATGAACTTGGGCGAATAAAACCTTTTTCTAGTAATTCTTCTATTTGTTTCTTCAGTTCTACTAAATCTTTGCCATCCATTCTATAAGGTCTTTTCGAGATAGGTGCGGTTCCGGGTACTAATTCAATAGAAAACTCTATATCACGGTCAGGTGGCATACCTGGTAATTCTTCCGGAAATACGTCTGGGTATTCGCACACTACTTTGATATTTTCCAAGGGCTTTTCTTCCAAGTGATTGATCACTATCTTCCCTTTTTCATCTGTTGACTTGTCTATGTTGACTTGGATTCTTTCACCTTGAGGACTTGTCAACGTAATTGTTCCGTTGGCACACCGTATCACTCCATCACAACTTTTCAACCAGTTGCATCCAAGAATCACATCGATACCGTTGGATCCTAGGACCACTGGGTCGACTGTAAAATCTATTCCTTGAATCTTGATATTAACATGAGGGCATGAGTGTGTGGCCTTCATGTCACCTCCCGGTGAACTAATGTGTAATATCCTCTTCAGAGGGTACTTAGGTATGTTATGTTTTTCCACAAATGACTCAGTTATAAATGAATGTGATGCTCCAGAGTCAAATAAAACTGATGCAGGTATGGAGTTAACAAGGAACATACCATACACAATGTCGGCATCCTCAGGCACTGATTCCGCAGTGACGTGATTGACCCTTCCTCGGCTCTGGTTCTGCGGAGTCTTGTTTTGAGCAGATCCACGAGCGGGGGTGCTCTGGTCATTTCTCTGAGTGTTGCTCCTTTGAGGTGTTTGCTGGTTGCGCCTTGGGCAATTGTTAGCATAGTGGCCTAGTTCACCGCACTTGAAACAGCCGTTGGGTTGGATAGGTGCGTTGTTTCTGGCCTGAGTGTTGTTGGTGCCACCCTGACGATTCTGTGAATTTCCACCAGACCTCTGGTTGGTCTGGGGGTTGCTTCTTTGCCGGTTCTGGTTTTGGTTACTTCTCTGGCTTTGCTGTCCAGAGCGTTGCACTTGATAATTATTTCCACCCTGATTTCCAGAGCGGAACTGCGAACCTTGAGCATTATTCGGACGAGTGTTCCTGCTTGACTGACCTTGGAACTTTCTTTTATGGTCAGATAATTCCTTCCTTTTGCTCTCAAGGCCAATTGCCTTGTTCAGGAGTGTCTGGAAGTTGGGGAATGTGTGACTCTGAAGTTGATAGTTCAGAGGTCCAATCAACCCTGCCAGAAAACGCTCTTGGCGCTTCTCATCAGTGTCCACTTCCTCAGGGGCATAACGTGAAAGCTGAGTGAAGCGATCACGATACTCACTGACAGACATATTCCCTTGAGTAAGGGAAAGGAACTCCTTCTTCTTCAGCTTCATGATTCCCGAAGGAATGTGGTGAGTGCGGAAGTTCTCTTGGAACTCCTGCCAGGTTATTGTGTCAGCATTGGGATGTGCCGCTGTGAAGGCATCCCACCAATCGGACGCAGCTCCCTCGAGTCTTCCCGAGGCGTACAAGACCTTCTCCCGGTCGTTGCACTGAGTGATGTCCAACTTCTTTCCGATAACCTTAAGCCAGTCATCGGCATCCAAAGGATCAACCGCATGAGAGAAAGTTGGCGGGTGATGACTCATGAAGTCCCGGTGTTTATCTCTAGCCGGGGGTGCATATTGCTGCTGTTGGGGTTGCTGATTCTGTTGGTTCTGTTGTAATTGCTGGACCGCAGCAGTGAGTCCTTGCAGAATCTGCATTTGGGCGGCGATGAACTGCTCCATATTGGGATTTGGTGGTGGCGGTGGTGGTGGTGCTTGTTGTCCACGCTGGTTCCGGTTGTTAGGTCCTTGACGTTGGTTCACCATCTGATTTGTTAGGAAGTGAAGTCCTTAGAAAAGTGAGGAGTAGAAAAGATTCAAGAGGGAAAATAGCTTAAGTTTTACAAATTTTATATGTTCTTATGGCCATCATTCCATAAGACCATAGCACTCAAACAAAGATCCAAATCAAACATTTCAACCAATCACCATCACATGGTTGATATTTATTAATATGATAACATAAAGAGAGTATCATCGTCTAACGCGAAGTATAACTTATTACATCATGACTCAAAACTCCTAAAGCAGCCTAGTGACTGATCCGGCCTCTCCGTAGCGCAGCCTCTTGCGGGGAGGAGACAACGCCACGGCGGGAACCTGAGCTTCTGGCGGATTCAGTCCCTGCAGTTGGGCTTCCAGGGCTGCAATCCTGGCGTGGGCGTTCTCCAGCTCCAAGTGCACACTGTAGAGGTCCAGAGTGGCACTGTCCAGGTCGGTGTTGAGACCGGCCACTACACCAGCTAGGGTGTTGAGGCGATCCTCACCAGGTTCACCTGGGACAATGTTGGTCTGGCTCTCTCCACGCAGGCGCTGAGGGAGATGCCTGAACCTTGTGTTCTGCAGCTGCTGCCGGTAGGTGTGGCTAAGCGACCACAGGGTCCGATGGGCAGCGTCGCTGACAGAGGCAGCGTAGGTAGACAGCGGTATCAGGGACTCGTGAGCAGACAGAGTCTTGAATCCCCTGTCACCTGCATCCATCACCCTGACATGGATGCGAGTGATGTAATAGCAAGCCCGGGGAGGCTCACTCACTCGCCTCGTCTCGTACAGGGGGCGGACGTAGGCTCCTAGCTCGTGCAGCACTGCCTGCAGCAGGTTGGGGAAGTGCCCTGTTTCGAACATTGATGTGTAATGTTCGACAACTGGACCAATCTCCATGAAGTGGTCCTCCTGGGCGTAGTCAGCTTCCTCGTGGACGTGTTCGTCCTCTCCATCGTCGTCGTCGTCGTCATCCTCGTCGTCGCCGTCTCCGGAGTCATCGGGGTCGTCGCCTCCAGGTGCAGGTGCTTGGAAGGCTGGTGCCTGCGATGCTGACGTCGATGACGCAGCTGCGAAGGCCAGGGACTCGGCCAACGGGGTGGGGGTCGGCAGCTGCTCCTCCGAGCTGTCCTCCAGGTTGATCACGTTCTCCACTCGGACGGGAGGGAGATTCGCTGGGGCATCCTCGACTACCACTGGGTAGACCGGGATCTGCCGGGGCTGAGGGGCGTAGCTGGTGTTGACGCGGGTGGTTTGGAGAGTGCGAACCATCTACAAGAGAAGAGTCAACTTAGTTGAATTTCAAAGAGGTAAGACTGATAAAGGAATTTATAGGAACGAAATTAGCAAGTTTTGAACAACTAGGCTTTCCATTTCTAACTAATCTAACGACCTAGGGTCAGCATAGCTTTGATACCACTTCTGGCACACATATGGTATGCGCTCGGTTCTACCCCCTGGAACCGGGTGTGACAACGAGTAAGCCACAACTCTTCCCTCTTGCATCAACACGCATCCCAAACCTGTGTAACAAGCATCACAGTACACAGAGAAGGGCTTGTGCACATCAGGCAAGACTAGGACAGGCGCTGTTGTCAACTTCTCTTTCAGCGCTTCAAAGGCCTCTTGACATTTCTGGGTCCACTTGAACTCAACTTTGTTGCCTAGCAACGCTGTCATTGGTTTCGCAATCTTCGAAAACCCTTCAATGAATCGCCGATAATATCCGGCCATTCCAATGAAGCTCTTGATTCCTCGAGCATCCGTTGGCACTTTCCAGTTCAGAATGTCTGCCACTTTCTTCGGATCCACAGCCAATCCTTCCTTGTTGATTATGTGACCCAAGAACAGGACTTCACTGATCCAGAACTCACACTTGCTCAACTTTGCATACAACTGGTGCTCTCGCAACCTCTGCAATACCATCCTCAAATGATCTGCATGTTCTTCTTCACTTTGAGAATAAATCAGAATGTCATCAATGAATACCACCACAAATTTATCGAGATAATCCATGAATACACTGTTCATCAAGTTCATAAAGAAGGCTGGTGCATTGGTCAAACCAAAAGACATCACTGTGAACTCATATAAACCATACTTGGTAATGAATGCCGTCTTCGGAATGTCCGAAGGTCGGATCCTGAGCTGATGATAACCTGACCTCAGATCAATCTTGGAGAACACACTGGCTCCTCTCAACTGGTCAAACAGATCTTCTATTCTGGGCAAGGGATACTTGTTCTTGATCGTGACTTCATTCAAAGCTCGATAATCGATACACATCCTTTTGGTGCCATCTTTCTTCTCCACAAACAGGACAGGGGCGGCCCAAGGCGAGGTGCTTGGCCGGATGTAACCTTTCTCTGACAGCTCATCAATCTGCTTCTTAAGCTCAACCAACTCTGGTCCAGATATTCTGTAAGCTCTCTTAAAGATAGGGGCGGTTCCAGGAAGAAGCTCTATGGCAAACTCAACTTTCCGCTCTGGTGGCATACCCGGTAAATCCTTTGGAAACACATCTGGGAATTCAGACACAACCTTAATACTCTCAATTGGGCCTACTTCACTGCTATCGACAGCCATCTGATAACAACTTCCTTTCTTCGGCTCAGGCGGGACTAACTCGGTCACCACTTCCTCTCCTAGTGGGGACACCAACTTGATTGTCCTTCTATCACAACTGATAACTGCCTGATACTTATCTAGCCAATTCATCCCTAGGATGACATCTATTCCCTGAGTACCCATTACTATAAGGTTAGCGGGAAACGCTATCCCCCTTATTTCCACACTTATATTCAAACATATGCTATCAGCTCGAATTCTACCACCAGCTGAGTCAATTTAAATGGGGGTTGACATGGTAGTAATTGGAAGATTATGTGCTTCTACCCATGATGCAGTAATGAAAGAATGCGTTGCTCCAGTATCAAATAACACTTCTGCAATATGGGAGTCGACTGGGAACATACCTACTGTCATGCCGGGGGTCTCCTGAACTGCTTCAGCCTCCAAGTGGTTCAGTCTCCCTTGATTATAGCGCTGCTGAGGGCGGTTTCTTGCTCCAGGCTGGGACACATTCTGCTTCGCTGGGGCATTGGGGCCTGACTGCTGCTGGGCTGCCTTCTTCGGACATTGCATTACCCAATGGCCTTGCTCTCCACAGTGGAAACATGCTCTGTTTCCAACCTGAGCTGGTGCTGCCTGATTGTTCTGCTGAGGTTGATTGCCTGAGAAACGAGGGCGGCTGCTGCTTCCAGGCTGGGGTCCACTGATCTTGCGCTTACGATCTTCCATCTCCTTACGCTTCCTTTCTGTCATGATTGCTCTGTCAATCAGGTGCTGGAATGTCGGGAAGGTATGATTCATCAACTGATACTGCAGAGGGTCAACCAAGCCTCTCAAAAAACGGTACTGTCGCTTGGCGTCAGTGCTGACATCTTCAGGAGCATAGCGAGACAACTGCAGAAACCTGTCTCGATACTCACTGACAGATGATGACCCTTGCTTAAGGGCCAGGAACTCCTCCTTCTTCACCGTCATCAGACCTGCAGGCACATGGTACTGACGAAAGCTACCTCTGAACTCTTCCCAGGTGATGGTGTCGGGGTTGGCATGGGTGGCGAGGTAAGACTCCCACCAGGATTGGGCTGCTCCTCTCAACAGACGGGGACCATACAAGACTTTCTCCCTGTCATCACATTGAGCGGTATGCAACTCCCGCTCCACAGTGCGCAGCCAATCTTCAGCATCCATGGGGTCAGAAGAGTGAGCGAACGTTGGTGGATGACCTCTCATGAATTCAGCACGCTTGTCTCTAGGCATCTGAGGCATCTGAGGCTGGGGTGGTGCTTGCTGCTGCTGCTGCTGAATGGCGGCCAGAGTCTGACTGATGGCTTGAACTGCCTGAGTCTGCATCAAAAACATCTGCTCGATCGACATCGGGGGCGGGGGCGGCAGCTGCTGCTGCTGAGGCACCTCATCCTGCGGAGCGGCTTGCTCCTGCTGAGCACGCCTTCCTCCTCTGCGCCTGTTCTCTGACATCTGCAGAACGCAACCACACATCAGAACTGATCTGGCAAATCTTGCAGCATAAGAAAAGAGTATAGAATTCTCCAACAGCACTGAACAGATGAGCATCTTCACTGATCTCCAACACAGACCACACAGCTTCTCAGATAAAGAGGAAAGTAGAATAAAGGGTTTCCCAACTATATAACTAACTCCATTAACATAATAGATAAGCCAAAATGCAGGGGATACCCACACTCTGGTGACAATCATTACAAAGATCCAAACCAAACATAGTTCATCATGACAAACATAAATGCACAGGATATAGCAAACTACCCTGTCTAACTAAGACTAGCTAAGACCGAGACTAACGCTAAGACTGAAGCTTCTATGTATATATATTTCGTATTAATTACAAGATCCAACTCTAACGATCTATGGTTCTAGATTTATCTTGGTCTTGCAGTCGGGATTGCCATAAGACTGGAGTCCACGCCGAGGTGAGCGATACGGGTGCTGAGTCCCGACGGGAGCGGGGGAACCATCATCCAAGTGACGACGCTCCGCGCGCTCAGCCCGCAGCAGGGCGATCTCAGCACGAGCCCTACTCAGCTTGTCTAATGCATGGTCCAGCTCCGTGTTTAGCACGGCGGCTAGGTTGACTGTGCTGCTCAACCTAGGATTGTCCTCACCAGCAGGTGAAACAATCACGCCTCCTGTGCTGCCAGATGGATGGCGGGGGTAATACTTCAGGTCGAGACCATCAGCTACCCCACCGAGAACCGAGCAGTAGTGCGAAAGCGCACGCCGTGCAGCATCCTGCATGGCTGCCTCAGCTGAGTCCCGCTCAGAGATAGAATAGTGCTCTGAGCAGGCCTCCGCGCCCTAGAGACTGTTCTCCGGACGGCGCACCAAGCAGGTTGCCTCCCAGCGGTCCGGGTAGACCCCGCGACTATGCTGGTAGACCACACAGCGATACTCGATGGACCAGGTACGCCGGTCAAGTGCCCGACGTAGCAGGGTGTCGAGCGCGTCGTGGAAGTGACACCCGCGAGCAGCGTCGCGAGTGATGGGTCGAGCAACCCATCCTTCCGGCTCATGGTTAGCAGAGAGGTCGATGTCGTGGCTCAAGCTGTCGTCGCCACCTCCGTTGTCTGGGTCTCCTCCAGCAGCTACTCCAGAAGCTGGGGCGCCCAGTGGTGGTGCAGGGGGCGCCTCCAGGGGAAGCACAGGAGAGCAGCTCCTCACAGACTCTATCTCCTGCTGGAGCGAGAAAGAAGAGCCCTGCTGCTCCTGTCGTCGACGTTCCTGCTCCTCATGCAGGCGGTGGTGCAGTCTCTCCAAGTGGCTGGACTGTCCGGCCACGGGACGGCGAAGCGGACGCTCAGCAAGGCGGGAGGGTAAGAAGGGGATGACGGACTTTCGTGCAGTGTGTCTAAGACGAGCCATCTACAAAAACATCGCAAGCAAAAGGGTGAGAACAGAATTAATATGACCAGCAAATAATGAATCATAAATAAATGAAGGATCAGAATAAAACATAATTTGCAGCAAGGTATAATATATAGTAGAACATAAGTTTGGTCAGTAGGACCAACTTTTGAAGGGATATCAAAGTCAAGGCAGTGACAGAGGTCTATAATCCTTAGAACGACCATTCTACTCTAGGTTAGCGGTCCTACAGTCAGCACGGCTTTGATACCACTTATGTCACACCCGGTTTTAGAAGGCAAACCGAATGCGAACCATGTACGTGCCAGGATCAGTTATTCACGTACACAGCAGTTACATAACATGGACATCATCACATAGTGCTCAAATGGTATTAAAAGGGGAAATAATAGTCGATTACATCATACGTCTGAGACGTCCATATAGTTCTTACAATAAATCAAAGTGCGAAAACGAAACGTAGATAACGCGGCCTTCACAGGCAGCCGACTGGGGGTTGCCGCTAACCCACGCCTAGAACTCGTCGTAGTCTTGGAACTCCTGGAAGTCTCCTTCCACAGCTTCATCTTCTCCTGAGCAGTGGTTGCAATGCTGACAACCTGGGGGGGTTTGGTGTGTAGAGCAAGGGTGAGTATACATCAACATACTCAGCAAGTATCCTGTTTGGCTGTAGTGGACTAGCTTTATGTGGGGATAAGTCAAGCAGTTGCTTTTAGTTGGTCAGGTTATTACTTACTAGTAGAGAGCCAGGTTTTAACATTAACCCAAGTTATTAGCCCAATGTATCCTTTCCAAACGGAAAGAATACCACTTACCAATACCAGAATCATAATCAGAACCATCAATCTCATTGCCACCTGTACCAAAGTATCTCTGATCAAGTATCACTAATCTCTGGAGCTCCCTTGGCCGCTCATAACCGCGAGCACGGCTGATATATCAGTTTCATAACACTCTGCAGAGGTTGTGCACTTTACCCACAAGCCGTGATTCCCTTTCTGCCCGGAGAGAGCGACTCCCCATTGACCACTACCTAGGTGGTCCAGCAGGGCATCACTACGTAGCCTTTACAAAGATTCCCCGAGGCTGTAGCCGCCCGTTAGGTTTCCTAAATGTACCGCACTCCTCCCCAAGGGACAAATCAACCTTGGCAGAGCGAGCCGCATACACCGAGCCCCATTGACGGCACAACGGCTAAGCGAACTACACCCCGGTTCCTCCAATTATTCAGCTAAGGGCGTCCCATTCCACCCTCATGGTTGCACTGTTTTCCCGGGCGGTCATCCATTGAACAGGTCCTTACGGAGAGGCACTCGAGAAACCGCTCGAGTCCCCTTAAAGGTCACAAATATGATCATAAATAAGAAGGGAAAACAGCGTATCATAGATAATCACATCATGTTCATTGATTAGAGTTGAGCAATAGCATCAGACTAAGCAGTAATAATCCGACCCAAATAGGTAAACAAGGACATGAATAACAAAAGCTAGTCAATCCTTAGGTATAAATGTGTAATGCGGGAGGTGAATTAAAGAATGAATAGGACAAAGATAGGTCAAAGGACACTTGCCTCCACCAACCGACTGCTGCTCAGGGGCTTCTCCTGCGAATTCCTCGGGCTCTTCGACCGGATCGTTCTCTATGCGAGCGCAAACATACATACATCCACATATTTAATACAAAAGAACAGTACACCATACAAGGGAACAAGTAAGGCGAGTATGCATCAAGTATGACATTCGATATCGCATTTGTTATGGTTAGAAAGAAACGGGAAAGGGTCTCGCAGGGGGTTAAAGTTTTATGCACTAATGATTAGTTACAATTGGTTCTTAACAAAAGAATTCTGTTATATACACTAATGGAAACCTAATCATCTTAAGTTGATCAACATTGAACGAGATAAACAATTAACTAAATGAATCAACTAGCGCAACGAAATTCTAAATTAAACTTCCTATTTCAATAGCATGAACAATGATTAGCCTACCTAAAATAAAATAGCTATGATAACAGAAAGTAAATAAAAAAAATAAAAAAAATAAAAAATAGGGGGGGCGGTTGAACCGGCCCTAGGGGCGGTTGAACCGGCCGGGGCAGGGCGGCTGGGCTGGGGTGGCCGAGCGCGGGGGAGGGCGGCTGAGCCGGCCCGGTTGAACCGGCGGCCAGGACCGGCCGAGCCGGGGGCGCGCGGGGGGGGGGGGGGGTCGGGCTGGCCAGGCGGCCGAGGGCCGGTCGGGCGGCCAAGCGGCCAGGCGCGCGGCCGGGCGGGCTGGGGACGCGGCCGGGGCGCGGCCAAGGGCTGGCCGGGGCCGGCTGGGGGCGGGCTGGGGGCTGGCCGGGGGCGCCAGGGCGCGGCCGGGCGGCCAGGGCTGCCAAGGAGAGAGGAGGGGGGGAGGGGAGAGGGAGGGAGGAGGGAGGAGGGAGGGGCTCACCGGCGATGGGCGGCCGACGGCGAGGGCGGCGGCGCTAGGGTAGGGGCGGCACTAGGGTAGGGGCGGGTAGGGGCGGCGGCGGCTTAGGGAGAGAATGAGGGAGAGAGGGAGGGAGAGGGAGAGGGAATTGGGGAAAAAAAGAGGGGGTGGGGGGGCGGCTGGGCCTATTGGGCCCAAAGGGGGGGCGCAGGGGGCGGCTGGGCCGGCCAGGGAGCCCACGGCGCGGGAGAGAGAGAAAAAGAGGAGAGAGAGAAAGAAAAAGAAAGAAAGAAAAGGTTTTCTCCTTATTTTCGAAATCCGATCTTTCTAGATGAATGCATTTGCACTTTCAAACAATCAAAGAATGCATAGTTCGGCATGGTGCATCAAACAACATAAAACAACTCTAGGGTTTTTCTTTACACGGGAATTCCAAACCGAATCCCGCTAGCTTTGGAAAAGATCAAGGTCTAGCGAGGGAGAAAAGAAAAAGAAAAGGTAACGCCCGAATTTGGCGAGTAAAGAAAAGGAAAAAATTCAACTGCAAAATTCGGGGCGTTACAATGAAAAAGGCGGGTGTGTTCGTTAGCCCAAATGGCATCACTGTGAATTCATATTGCCCATATCTGGTGACGAATGCAGTTTTCTGAATATCTGCTTCCTTAATCCTTAGTTGGTGATATCCAGACCTGAGGTCTATTTTGGAGAAGTATTTGGCTCCTTGTAGTTGGTCGAAGAGGTCGTCGATTCGGGGGAGAGGGTACTTATTCTTGATTGTAACTTCGTTCAAGGATCGATAATCAATACACATCCTCATACTTCCATCCTTTTTGGTAACGAAAAGAACGGGTGCTCCCCAGGGAGACGAGCTAGGACGGATGTACCCTTTTTGCTGTAGTTCTGAAATCTGAAGTTTCAATTCCGCCAATTCAGTGGGGGCCATGCGGTATGGTCTTTTTGCGATGGGCGCAGTGCCGGGAATGAGGTCTATATAGAACTCTACTCCTCTTTCTGGTGGCATCCCGGGCAACTCTTCCGGAAATACATCCTCAAACTCCTTGATTACAGGCATGCTCTTCGCTGATAGGCCAAACATCATTGGATCGTTTGCGGGCGGTTGGGCTTGACAGGAAGCTGCCTTTCCTTGGTGGTCTATGAGAAGAACAGTCTTGCTTGCGCAGCTGATAACACCCTTGTGCTTAGCTAGCCAATCCATCCCTAGGATTACATCAATTCCTTGGGATGGCAAGATGGTTAAGTCTGCCAGGAACACTACCCCACTTAAAAGAATTCTGACTTGGGAACACCTGAGTTTGCACAAGAGGTCTGATCTCGGGGTTCGGGTGACCAAAGGGATAGCTAGGGGTGTAGAGGGTATGCCATGCTTCTCCACAAACTTAGCGGCTATAAATGAATGGGATGCTCCCGAATCAAAAAGCACAGAAGCGGGAGTAAATTCAACAAGGAACTCACCGAGCACTACTCCCGGGGCTTGCTGGGCTTCTTGAGCGTCGACGTGGTTGACCCGGGCTCTGCCCTGATACCGAGTCCTGCTCTGCTGGCTGTTTGAAGGGAGTGCCTTGGAGGTAGGTGCTGATGGAATCTTGGGGCCATTCACCGAGTTGGAGTAGGTTGGTCCGGGTGCTTTCAGCTGAGGGCAGTTGCTCTTGAAGTGCCTGGGGTCTCCGCAGTGCCAACAGGCGTTTACTGGCGGCTGGTTGCTTGCAACAGAGGGGGCCTGAAGGGAGCTCTGATTCTGTTGACTGTAGCGTGATGGAGTTGGTCCGGATTGTTTATCGAAACTTGGACCCCTGGGTGGAAGCCCAAAGGGTCGAGCTCTCTGGTGACGCTCTTGCTGTTGAGCTCAAAGAACTTGGAATTTCCTCTTGATGTGCCCTTTTTCTTCCTCTTTTGCCCTTTCCACTTGAATGGCTTTGTTGGAGAGGTGAGAGAAGCTGTGGAAGTCTTGGCTGGCGAGGATGGTCTTAAGCTCGGGTCTTAACCCTTTCAGGAAACGGGCCATTTTTCTGGATTCGGTGCTGACATCCTCAGGCGCGTAGCGGGCCAGCTCTGTGAACTTGTGCACATACTCACTGACTGTTCTCCCGCCTTGGGTTAGCTCCCGGAATTCATCCTCCTTGAGTTGAACTATCCCCTGGGGTACATGGTGCTCACGGAAAGCTGTTTCGAATTCTGCCCAGGTAGCATCTCTGACGGCTTCACTGAAAGTGTCCCACCATGCTAAAGCCATTCCTGAAAGTTGATGAGCTGCCAGTTGAACACGCTGATTCTCGGGGCATCCGATGGCTTCCAGCTTCCTCTTGATCGTGCGAAGCCAGTCATCAGCATCGAGGGGATTGCTAGACCCTGCGAACGTGGGAGGCTTGAGTCTCAAAAATTCTCCCATCCTGTCCTGCGGCCTTCCACCACCTGGGCGTTGGTTTTCCAGACTTCGAGTGAGGACTTCAATGAGTCGGGTTTGATTGGCTAGCACTTGGGCCAGATCTAGTGGTAGTTCCGGAGGTGCGGGGAGGTGGGTCCCATCCCCTTCTCCACCGGCTCCTCCTTCTGCTCCTAAGGGAAAACCTGCTCCAATCCCGGAGGCGGTAGGCGTGGTTTTATCCGAAGCCATCTGCCATGGGAAGAGAGTCACTATCATGCACATGCCATTTTTTTAACTGGTTATTTTATTCATTACATCAAGCCATTACATGACACAACACCCTGCTATCATAAGCTCGTCACACACGAGTGCTATCTAGGGTACTCCCGAACTCCTTCTCTAACGTGTCCCCAAATTCCTTGAGAAGGTCATCAAGGCTAGCTAGGGACATTTCTTCGGTGTCGGATGGGTTCCTTGGAGGGTCTTCTTCCTTCTGCTCAGTCTGGCATCCTTGGCTTTTGGTCTTCTTGCGGACCCTTCGTGCGGGGGCGAGTTTCTTCAGTTTCTTGTCGTAGTCCATCTTCAGAGTGCGGTAGGCCTCTCGGGTATTGGTTTCCTCGCCTTCAGCTATTGCGAGGCTCTCTTGAAGGGACGCCTTCTCTTCTGAAAGTTCCCTGACTTTTTGCTCCAGACTTTCCACCCGGGAGGTTAGGTAGGTGCAGTGGAGGGTGAGGTCATCATATTGGTTATCAAGGGTGTGAAGGTATCCAGCCATGTAGACGATGGTAGGATCATTCTCAATAGGATCTCCTCCTGAGAGGGCTCGAAGTCTTCTCCTCCAGGTGGGGGTATTCTTGTTGCTGGGTGGGAAGTAGCGAAGGGGGGTTTCAAAGATCACCCTGCTGTAGTTTTGGCATAGTTAACGGAGGGCTGATCGGGCAACATTCTGACAGGTATCTGAAAAACGATATCCGGCAAAAGTGACTTGGAAGGAAGGATGGTTTGGGTAGTTTCGGCTTTCTCCCAGGTAGACTGCCATAGAGCACTTCTCTATTCAGCCTTCGACATGCTCCATCCAGACGTATTCCGGCTTTTTGCGGATTCCCATGCGAAGCGCGCAGCTTCGCAAGAGATGCGGGAACCCTTCCACCTCTGAGCAGTAGGATGTCCTAATGGCCAGAGAGTCTTCCATCTGGAATAGGGAAAAGAAGGGTCTTGTTAAAATCGGGGAAGAGAAGAGAGAACTTTTCTTGAGGTAAGAGGTATTTTCTTTTTAGGGTAAGTTTTAGGGTCAGGGCTGCGACCTACGGCCAGTCCTATGGCTTTGATACCACCTGAAGCGTCCCGATCCCTTGGGACTCAAATGTGAAACAATTACTAGTCCCAGGAGGCTAGTAAACACATTCCTTACTTCAAATAGTACAGAGTTTAGATAAATTTATTACAGTACCGGGGTACAAGCTCAAGAGAGCCAAATAGAGAAGCGCGGTAGGAAGATACACTAGCCCAAGCCACAGGCAGAACTGGGTGCAGACACAGCCCTCTTAATCAAGCATAGCAGAAAAGAAGTCCTCGGCTGCTGAAAAGCATAAATAAATCTGGGTGAATACACTAGGTATTCCGCAAGCCCACCCCGCTCCCGTAGAGAGAAAGAGACCTATGATGTACATGCTCATTTTGGTGGAGTTGATGTCACTCATCATTTTCTTAGAGAAAGACAGTTGCTTGAAGGTTTTCCCATGGTCTTACAAGTAACCAAAAACTCAACCACCACTGAGCTTCCTGCTCCCGTGGCCTTATTTTCTTTTTCAACACCCATTTAATCACACCTTTCCCTTGTCAAGAAACTTAGTGAAAAAGCTCTAATTGCCATACCATACCAGACTCGTCCATACCAGTGGACACGGACTATTCGAATAGGTTTCAACTCTGCGCAGAGGTGTACACTTTACCCACTAGCCCGGTTTCTGCGATCTCACCGTCGCGAGACCCGAATGCCGGATCTCTTTCCTTACTCGTACGTCCTAACCTTAACAGTTATCCGGAAGGAGTCAGGCCACCACCATGTCCAAACCGGACAAAACTTTCCCCCTCCTTATCCTCCCGGTGCTCCCCAGCCTTCTTAACCCTGGGGTTGGACCGCACGAGTTCGGATTGAGTGACTGCCCACACAGTCTCGAGTGGTTGTACGATAAAGGAGTACAGGTAGTGAAATTGACAAGCCGGTCCTTATATGAGGGGACAATCCTTCTGCTCACGCCTAAACCAGCTGAGCCAACACCTTAGGCCCTCCCCTAAACCGGGGAGTCCTTGATCATCCCACTCTCAGGGTGATGAGGGTGAGTACCCTTCATCGCATATCTTTTCAAAAAGAGGTTTTATTTGGAGGAGCACGTTGCCCTACTCCCAGATCCACATTTCGTAACCGGAAATAATATGTTAATGCGGGCCATCTCTCACTCACAGTGCAATATTCCCCCACGATTCCCGGCCTAGGCAGTGGTAGAGAGAATAGGTAATTTATGCATCAAGGGAAGGATGGACTTGCCTTCGTTGAAGCTCTCTTGGCACAGAAGATCTACTTCCGGAAGTTCGGGCTCCGACCCTTCTTCCGGAGCTACGGGATCCGGGTCTGCGGTTCCCGCTTCTTCTAGGAAACATACAGTAAAACAATACATCAACAGTGGTTCATCAATCATAGTGTGCCATTTTCTAACAACATTATTTTATGTGACCCTGGAAATCTTTTTTTGATAATTTTTGGTGCATAAAATATTGAGAAAACTATTTAAATGGGAAAAAGGGTGGAAAAAGAAAAGAAAAGAGGAATCCTCATTCCTGGGCCGGGGGCACGGCTTTTGGCCCACCCCGCGCGCGAGCGCGCGCGCTGAAGCGCTTGCGGCCCAGCGACGGCCCAAGAGCGAGGGGGAGACGGCGCGGCTGCGAGGGTGACGGCGTTGCTGTGGGCCCACCTGCCAGCGAGAGGGGGGGGAGGAAACGGCGTCGCGGCCAGACGGCGGAGCGAACCGGCCGAGCGAGGGAGAAAAGGCCGACCGCCGGGGAAGCTTGACGGCGGCTTGCCGCCGGTGGCCCGGTTCCTGGTCCGAGGGGGGGTGGTTTAGCACGGGCGGAAGTTGGTGATTCCAACGGTAGGTTCAATTTGACCAGAGGGGGCTGAGAGAGGGCTGCCCACGGGGAGGGGGCGGAGCTCCGCGGCGGGGATCGCCGCCGGTGGGCTCTGGGTGGGGGACGGGGGCTGGAAGGGGGTGCTTCGGTTCGTGGCTACGTGAGGGAGCTGCTCGGCTCACTCAATTCCTTGCCGGACCAACAGAGAAGGAGAGGGAGGAGGAGGAAAGGACTCACCGGAGAGGGGAACGACGCCGGCGCTTTGCGAATTGAGCTCGGGGAAGGGGAGGAGAGGGATGGCCGAGGCTGGTGCGAGGAAGAAGGAGCTCGGGGCGACCCTTTTATAGGCGCCCGAGGGGAGGGGGGCGGTGGAGCTCGGCGGACGCCGGTGAGCCTCACAGTGCCGGCATTAATGCCGCACAGCGTCGCCGACGAGACTCCACGGCGGGGATGGTACCGGCGAGGACGCGGGTCACGGGGAGGAGGACGGAGCGGTGCCTAACTTCCCTGTGCGGCGAGATGGCAGAGGGGAGGACGGAGGCGACGGCCGGAGGTGACTTCGGTGAGGGGACGGCGGACGGACGACGAAGCAACTGACCCGCGGGGCCGCTTGGTCAGAGGGAGCGAGCGCGCGAGAGAGTGAGTGGCTGACGGGTGGGGACGCCCTGTCAGCGAGAGGAGGGCGGGGCATGGAGCGGGCTGGCGCGCGCGCGGAAGCAGGCCGAAAACGGGCCGAATGCGGAGGAGTGCGGGCGCGTGGGAAGGGGGGTTGCGGGTGTTGGGCCGAGATTCGGTCCAACAAGGAGAGGAGAGGGTTTTTCCCTTTTTCTTTTTACTTTTCAATTCCCATTTCCCATTTTGCCCCCTTTTTCTTTTGAACAAAATATTTTGTGAATACTCTAAGTGTTTAGAAAATAGAATCTAGGTGAGGTGCTTTGTGATCAACAAAATGTATGCATATGAAGAAAGAAAAACTAGTGGAGGCCTTGGAGTTAGAGGATGAAAGGGGGAAAAAGGGGTAGATTAGGGTTTCAAACCTGGGTTAGGATTTTTGGGGTGCTACAGTTGTTCTTCAATTCCTTGCACGAGTCGACTCATCAACACCCTATGAAGCTCCTCGTGCCCTAGGATTGACCTATGTCGCCGTGGTTAGGCCGGAGCACCCGCCGCCGACGAGTTCACCCGCTTGCGCACGTGGACCGGCCGATTCCGGCCACCACCGCCGCCAAGCCGTACCTCGCTGTGACCGCCAGAACCTCCCGGAGCCAACCCCGCCCCTTGTCGGACCTCCCTCGCCGCCGGTAAGCCGCACCGCCCTTTTTACTCCCATGGGTACTATTTAAATAAGGGGAGGGACCTCGGGGGAGAAGAAGTAAAGGCCAGGGGGTTTTGTGCATTGTCAGCGACTCAAGGGAATAGTGATGCAGGGGTATAACTGAAGGGATTGGTTTAGAAAGAACTCAGGGTCTTCGATGCAAAGTGGATTTCCAGAAAACCTTTTTGATATTTCTGATTTAAATACAAGCAGAACTTGAAAAATTCATAACTTCAGTTTTGTTTACCCAAATCAAGTCAAACCAATTTTGCCAGATTCTAAATAGTGTAAACTCCTCAGGAAAAATATAAAACCCCTAAGTGTTGTAGAAAACTTCAAAGTTTTGATTTAAATGATTAACTGGTCAAAAGCTAAATGAAATAAGAAAAAATAGCTATACTATTAGACTTGGATTAAGAAAATTCAGAGAAGTACTTAATCACTTCTTGACCTGTTTAAAAATAATAAACCCCTCTGTACACCCAATTAAGGTAGGGTTTGCCATTTAAATCATTTTTAGCTTAAGGTTAAAGAAACTATAAAAGATAGTTTAAAATAAGAACCAGGGAGCACCCACATTTTTGTTAACTCTCTTATCCAGTATAGTTCATTAGAAAATTTTGTTAGACCCTTGTTTAGTACAAAAGAAATGAGATACCTTTTATTTTAACAAAACAAGGAAAATTTAGAAAAACCCTAGAAAAATAACCCTGAGGAGAAAACACCCCAAACCTTGGGATAATTAATGTTTTGTTATTATAAACATAGAAAAATTATGAGTTTTGTTGTTTGATATTTTTCAATTAACAAGTTAGTTGTAAGTGTCATTTTAGCTTTAAACTTTAGAAAATCATAACTAAATAACCACTGAGTAGCCCTCTGTGATGTTTTGCACAGAAGCATGTTATTAGCTATAGATACCAGCAAAAATGACTCTTAGTACAGAAACCACCCCTAGATAAGAGTTGTAGTGCTAAGTGACCCCTTTGCCCCAACTTTTGTTATTTTTGTCCAGGGCATATTCTAATTTTTCTGGACCTCAAACTTATAGGACAGACTACAGTGACCAATAGTAAACCACTGTAATTTTTACAGAATTTTTGGAAAAATTTAAATCACTGTTGTAGTTCAAACCCACCCTAAAATCATAAATAGAAAAAGAAATGGGGAATTTAATGGTGGAGACTAATGTTACCCTAACCAAACCAGCAAAACCCCTTGAGTGCCTACTAAAACATTTAAGGGGCAATCCAAGTCTTAATCCATTATGCTTATCCCTCGGCAAAACCTCAAACCTAAATTGATAAGCATAAACCCCTAAGAGCCTCTTATGACAAGGAAACCCTAAGTTATTAACTAACTTGGTTTTTCTTCACTAGGCATAATTATTAATAAATTTTTCATATCATAGCATGCATATATCTTATTCATTGCATTCGATAGATTGTAACCTCACGGACGGAGAGTACATCCTCGTGCCGGAGCAAGGAGTTGCTCAGGAGGTAGCCCCGGATCCAGCACCCGAGCCTGCCCTAGAGGATCTGCCTGCCCCAGCTTTGGAAGGCAAGCCCCGGTTTTATGCATAACCAGTTATATATATTTCTTTACTGCACTTAATGATTGTAGGATTGAATGTGCACTTAAGTGTAGGAGTTGTTTGAAACCCTAGTTGCATTAAGGCAGGATTCCTATTGAGATGGATACTAGTATGCTAGATCGAGTAGCTGCTTTGCTAATTAGGGATCTCGGTAGAAGTCGAGTGATTTTTCTAGCACTCACGCGAGGTCAGGAATTGGTTGTATCCACTTTCATAGCATAATGATGTTGGCCTATGGACAACAATCCATGGGGATTGGTTGTCTACAAGGTGGAAATTGGAATAAGGATTAAGGTGTGGTACAGTGAGTCAAGCGTTTGAACGTACTAAACATATGCCGAGAAATATGGTAAATCGGTAAGCCTAGTACCTGATTGAACCTGCCCGCAGACTTTACTCCTCACGCGACCTGAGACGTGGTCTCCCATTCCGGTTATGGTGGGTACAAGTGCGGTCACTGCATGACGGCAGTCGGGGTCAGTGAGGCATTGTACGCCAAGGTGGTGAGCCCTGATCTGTTGCCAGGGAATCGATGGGGACGGTTGATGTGTGTGGGGACGGAGTGCCTTGTCACGTCGTGTGTTTAGGTTTACCTTGCAAGGTTTAAAAACTCGATTCGAATCGTCTGCTTCACGCAGCTAATGAGACTGCTTGATCCATGCTGCTACATTGAGTAACAAGTGGAAATGTGATGACTTGGCAAAAGTTGTTGATTGCTAAATGTTTGATACCATGCATGATTAGATAGGTATACATTTAGTCTTAAGAGAGTCACACTAAAACTTGAAAAAAGCTAAAACTTGATCTACAGACTTAGCTAGTGCTTTTGGCAACCAAACCCCTCAGCCAAACAACTGCATGTCTAGAGATAGAGGAGTAGACTGCTCACACCAGGTAAGTCTAGCTGAGTATTAGTGTTGGGGGCTTGTTCTTAAATGCTAAGAGTTAAGAACAAGGCAACATAGAAAATGTTAAGTGTTAAAGTCCTTCGTCCTCCAAAACATTATATCCCTTCGGGATATAAAGAATTTCGGACGAAGGTTATGAAGGACGTACCTTCGTGAATATAATAATAAGCAACGAAGTATTCATACAAATCATGAGATATAAAATAAACATTTAAATATTATCATAGAATCATCTCCATTTTTATTATCATGAATGAATATAAATGACTTCAAATTACAAATGTACCTTCGGTCCTGAGGAAGGCAAAAGTGCAAGTGTGATGCGAAAGCAAATGCCCAGTTCGCGTGAACAGTACGGGGGTACTGTTCATCTATTTATAGACACAGGACGCAGCCTGTGACGAATTACAATTATGCCCCTTACAAAAGTTTACAACATTGACTCAGACCTCTATGGATAAAATGGTCATTCTATCTCTATGTCGGTTTGTAATGCCGAAGCTCCATGAAAAGGAACCTTCGGCCATCTCCTGGGAACAACTTCAGCCGAAGCTGCTTCTTCGTGTAAGACCTTCGGCGCAACGAAGCATGGCCCCAACAGTAGCCCCTTTCGCGGTGCTAGATCGTTTTTCGTAACGAGCTTGATCCGTGAAAAATGCCTCTTAAGCTTCGGGAAGCCGAAGGTCCAAAAAACACCTTCCCTGAGCTCGTTGCCGAGAAACGATTCAATTTCCGAGCTCGTGTCGGTCCCACCTTGCAGAGTTACTGTTCGATCTTTGCGGTCCACTGCGCAGCGAGTACAAGTGACTGGCCGCCTGGTGTAAAAATCCTGGCGCTTCGCCTTCTTACCTGCAGCACTATATAAACAGACGAGTAGGTGTGAAGTTACCACAGCATTCATTGCTATTTGCACTGTTTTGCTGCCAAAATTTTTAACTATAGCCGAAGCTTGATTCTCAGAATCGAACGAAGGTCCATCTCGAAGTCTGCTTCGTCAGAAAGAAAAGCTTCGGGAGAAAAGGAAAAAGAAGAAAGTATTTAACTTCCCCAAACTCAGAATCAAATGGCCAGAGTGCGATCTACTGCCAGAGTTGAACGTGAAGGAGACGAAGCCGAAGGTTCGGAGACTGTGCCCATCTCCGAAGCAATGCAGCGTTCCGGACTGGTGACTGCGGAAGAAATGCCCGCTGCTGAAGCAGACCCAACAACTGCCGAAGGAGAAGAAGAGAACATTGAAGAAACTGATCCCGAAGATGACTATCGCATTGCCATGCCCAGCAAGCCCAGTCACTTGGACTTCGAGAAATCGACTGTTTCAAAGGCTGATCTTTCCAAGATGGTGAAGGCAGGTTATTTCAGTGAAAATCAGAAGAAGCTACTTCGCTTCGGGGGAGAAGAAACTACCCCGAAGCCAGAGAAGGACGAGATTGTCATTTTCAAGAGCTTTTTAAAGGCTGGGCTGAGATTCCCTCTTCATGGAATTATTGCAGATGTATTGAAAAAGTTTGGTATTTACTTTCATCAATTGACTCCTAACGCTATCGTTAGGCTTAATGTCTATATCTGGGCCCTCTGAAGCCAGGCAGTGGAGCCGTTTGCCGACAGTTTCTGTCGAGTTCATGAGTTACATTACCAAACGAAGGCCAGAAAAGATGGATTACAAGATAACTTCGGTTGCTACAATTTTGCCTACCGGAAAACAACAAAGTTCCCTGTAATTAGCTACCGAAGCAAATGGCCGGCGGGCTGGAAGTCAGAGTGGTTTTATGTGAAAGTTGACGAAGACGAAGAAAAATTGGTACAAAGCCCTCTTGAATTAATCTTCGGAGAAACAAGGCCGCGATGCCACATGAAATTGGAAGGTCCCACCTGGGCTGCACTGGGTGAGTTTGAAATTATTTCAGAGCATATCGGTACCAGGGATCTGGTTCAAGAATTCTTGGCGTTCAGAGTCTTCCCTACTCTAAAAGAATGGGAAATGCCAAAGCTAGAGGGGGAGAAGAAGAAGGGGGAACTTGTCCGGCTTCCTTACCATTTCAAATTCAAGAAATACTTTAAAAAGCCCTGCCAAGAGTGGCTGGACACAGTTGAGGTGATGTGCAATGAAATTCTTGGGAATTATTCCAAAAAAGAAGATCAACTGATGACCGCGGCCTTCGGCACCCGTCCAAAGCGAAGGCTGAACCGAGTGCTTGATGCCCTGGGCTTCGAGTACCCTGACTATGAACGGCTGAACAAGGGTGCTGAGGGCCAAAAAAGGAAAAGAGTGGCCGAAACTTTGAACAAGGATGAAGAAAAACCACCAAAAGAGAAGAAAATTCCCAAGAAGAGAAAAATATCAACTCCAAAGCGAAAATTATCCGATGAAGAGGGAACCCCCGCACCACCTTCTACCAGCGACGTGGAAGAAATCTTAAAGGTAATGACTGAACCCCTGCCCACGAAGCTAAGTCCATTAGGGCCTCAACTGACGAAGCTTTTTCGAAAGGTGGAAGAGCCGGAAAAAACGAAGATAACCAAAACAAAGCGGCAAAGAATTATTGCAGTGACCGAAGTTATTGACAAGACGCCACCGAGGGCGTCAATTCAGAAAACGCCAACTGTTGAGGGCACAACGAATGTCGAAGTCGCACCTTCGGAGGTCGCGGCTACCGAAGCCGCTACAGCCGAAGATGTGAACTTAGAAACTACCATTGAAGACATCAACAAAATTTTGATAGACATGGCTGCGGAAGAAGCTGCCACCGCTGCTGAAGAAACCATGGCCACAGTGCCTGGGAAGGGGAAAGAAATAGCCGAAGACACTTCGGACGACGAAGCCTACACATTTCAAAATTTAGTTGGGCAAAAACTGTCGAAGGCTGAAATAGAAGAGCTTAAGGAATATGCCAAATCTTGCGGATACAAGCCAGGAGCTCTTCTATTTGGGGGCATTGATGATGAAAAATTGGGCTGCATCCGGGATCAAACTGGGGCTAAGGTCATCGGTACTCTATCAAAGAGTATCGGTTTTCCGAAGCTAGAAACAGATATCAGCCGCTACCGACGACAACATATCGTCGGCAGCTTATTTTATTCCAATTTCAAGGTAAACAACTTTTCTCTGACTTCTATTGTTTTTTAATAATGGAAATATTCCTAACGAAGGTTGTTTATTTGCAGAGCATGCTACTAAGCAAAGCTTTGAGGATGCAGCAAGATCTAGAGGATAAAAAACACGAAGCTATAATCGAAAGTCTAGAGAACAAGATAAAGGAGCAATCAGCTATTATTGAAAAGAAAGACTTTGAACTCCAAACAACTGAAGGCTTGCTGGCAGAGACCGAAGCTAAAGTATCAGAATTGAATTCGAAGCTTATCTGCCAATCAAAACAATTTGAACAAGAGAAGCTAGAGCTTAATTCAAAACTTGAGGCCGAAGTCCAAACCAACTCAGATTTGAAGAAATCATTAACAAGCCTTCAGGATAAATGTTTGAAATTTAGTACCAGCTGCATTCAACAATTAAAGAAGATCTTTTACTCAGTTGGAGCCAGCAGTGGAAAGTTCACCCCTGCTGCTGAAAATTTGCCAAGAGCCTTCGATCATATTGAAGCTGAAATTGAAGAACTTGACGAAGTTATAGCCGGGCACGGTGACTTCTGTGCCTGGGTAGCTTCTCGAGGCACCGCTGCAGCGTTCCTGAAAGCCGGCTGTGAGCATGGAAAAATCGTCAACAGGCCGAATTTCACTCTGTCTCCATCAATTCTAGACGATATTCCTGACCTCGCCCGAAGCATCTCAAATAGATTTATAAAAATGATATGGACAAAAGGCGGGCGAGAGAAGGCTGGAGACGAAGCTCGAAGTCATCTTGAACCAGTAAGAAATGATACTTCGTACTTACCTTCTCCTTCGCACTTGATTTTTACTCGCGATACCTTGATTCATGTAGGATGACGAAGCTGAAGATGATGCTTAAAATATGTCGCCGAAGCTGAAGCTCAGTGAAGATCAGTAGGAGTATACTATAGAAAAAACTCAGGAGAGTTTTGTAACAACTTTTGTAAATACAATTAAACTGTTCTCAATGAACTTTGTACATACCTTGTAATATATTCTTACCCTTCTGTTGAGATGCTTTGCTGTGGACGAAATTAGTATTTTGAGCCGAAGGCGAAAAAACACCTTCCCTTCTTTTCGTACACAACGAAGCATAAAAAAAACTGCTTCTTCTTTTTGCCGAAGCTTTTCTTTTTTGTACACAACGAGGCATAAAAGACTGCTTCTTCTTTTTGCCGAAGCAACCACTTAGGAACACAAATGCTATGAATGAATGCTTATGAATGCAAATGCTATGATGTAATGTAATGTGCGAATGAATGTCCAAAACATATGTCCGAAGCCACACTCTCAGCCATTATTTCCTTAGAAACAACCACACATCAGCTCTGCATTCCCTTAGGAACGACTTTGGAGCTTCTTCGCCTTTTACTTAGGCGGTATCAGCGTTGACTTTTCGCTGTAAGCTCTGCATCCCCTTAGGAACGTCTTTGGAGCTTCTTCGCCTTTTACTTTCGGCGGAATCAGCGTTGACTTTTCGCTGTGAGCTCTGCATCCCCTTAGGGACGTCTTTGGAGCTTCTTCGCTTTTTCAGTTTCGGCACTCGATGGTGCGTTCTCAGTTTTTACATTTACATTTTTGGGGGATTTTTCTCTTATAAGACTAAAAAGGAAATTACACATGATGGCCCCATTAAAAACCTTTCTCCCCCTTTAGAAAGGAAAAGGGTGCCATGAAAAAGAAAAGAAAAAACATAAAAAGTTACATCAAGTTATACATAATATCGCCGAAGCTCATCCGCATTCCAAGATCTTGGAATTTCGTTGCCATCCATGTCCTTCAATCTGTACGAACCAGGCCTTGACGAAGATACTACTAAGAAAGGTCCTTCCCATTTCAACTGTAGCTTGCCCACTGTATCTGGGTTGGCTACTCTCCGAAGCACCAAGTGTCCCGGCTCAATATTTTTTAGCCGGACCTTTCTATCTCGCCATTTGACTGTTTCAGCTTGGTATTTATTGATATTTTCCACAGCTTGAAGCCTGATCCCCTCTAAGGCATCTTTTTCCACAAGACAAGCATCTTCGGGACCTGATTCTGCCGAAGCTACTACTCTTATTGATCCAGCTTTAGCTTCTTCCGGAGTTACTGCTTCGTCACCGAATAATAATTTGAATGGAGTAAAGCCTGTAGACCTTGATGTTGTTGTATTGTGGCTCCACACCACTTTGGTTAACTGATCTGGCCACTTTCCCCTGGGTTGATTGAAGATTAACTTCATTATTCCTGTCATTATAATGTCGTTGGCCCTTTCAACGAGCCCATTTGACTCCGGATGCCTGACTGATGCAAAGTGGATCTTCGTACCGATTTGATCACAAAAATTTCTGAAAGCTTCAGAGTCGAACTGCGTTCCATTATCTACAGTGATGGCCTTCGGTACCCCGAAGCGACAGACAATATTCTGCCAGAAAAACTTTTGGACAGTGGCCGAAGTTATTGTGGCTAATGGCTTCGCCTCAATCCATTTAGAAAAATACTCCACAGCTACTATAACATATTTTAGATTCCCTTGAGCCGGTGGTAATGGACCTAACAAGTCAAGGCCCCACCTTTGCAATGGCCAGATGGGTTGTATCAGCTGTGTCAAAGACAAAGGTTGCTTTTGATCTTTTGCACATTTCTGACAACCTTCGCACTTTTGAACTAACTCCGCTGCATCCGAAGCTGCCTTCGGCCAATAAAACCCTTGGCGGAAGACTTTTCCAAGTAACGGCCTAGATCCAATGTGGGATCCACACAGGCCTGCATGCATTTCTTTCATCAACTCTATACCTTCGGTTCTAGATAGACACTTGAGCAGCGGAGCGCAAACTCCATGCTTGTATAACTCCCCTTCTATCATGACATACGGACGAGCTCTTGCCTCTATCCTTTTATTATAAGCTTCATCATCTGATAGGAAGTTACCCTGAAGGTAAGAGATGATTTCAGTTCTCCAATCTTCGCTGTAAACAGGAGATATGTTGAGGACTGCTCTTTCAAGGAGCTCCACTGAAGGTGCCTTTATTGTTTCAAAGAACACATCCGAAGGTAACGGCAGCCCCTGTGCTGCAGACTTGGCTAGCAAATCAGCATGCTCATTTTGTCCTCGAGGGATATTCTTGACAGAAAATCCTTCGAAGGAGGCTTCGATCCTTCGGACCGTGTCTAGATATTTTTCAAGCTTCGGATCTTTAGCCTTGCAACTTTTATCAATATGACCCGAAACGACCTGGGAATCAGTTTTAAGAATCGCCCTTCTGATTCCCATTGCCTTTAATTTCCGAAGGCCCAGGAGCAGGGCTTCGTATTCAATAATATTGTTTGTACAGCTGAAATCAAGTCTTGCTGCATAACAAGTTTTAACCTTGGATGGTGAGACCAACACAGCGGCTGCACCTGCTCCGAAGGTTCCCCAAGAGCCATCACAAAACACTGTCCACACTTCGGCATCTTTATTTGCTTCTTCATCCTGAGCCCCTGGCGTCCAGTCGGCAATGAAATCTGCCAATGCTTGAGACTGGATCGAGGATCTATGCACATAATCAATGTAAAATTCATTGAGCTCTGCAGCCCATTTTC
The DNA here is from genome assembly GCA_029449295.1 of Zea luxurians. Lineage (NCBI taxonomy): Eukaryota > Viridiplantae > Streptophyta > Magnoliopsida > Poales > Poaceae > Zea > Zea luxurians. The sequence goes on from JAOPSE010000024.1 coordinate 36,511,759, forward strand.
CAATCCGTCCAGTAGCTTCTCTATTTCTCATGATATCCTTCAACGGCTGCGAAGAAGGAACAATAATATTGTATGCCTGAAAATAATGCCGAAGCTTCCTGGATGCCATTAAAACGGCATACAATACTTTCTCCAGCTCTGTATAATTTTTCTTTGATATACTAAGGACTTCAGATACAAAATATACTGGGACCTGCTTCTTGACTTGGCCATCAAACTTCTCCTGAACAAGTGCCGCACTTACTGCTGAGTGCGAAGCTGCCACATATAACAACAGAGGAGCCCCTGGCGTTGGTGGAGTTAATGTTGTTAGATCTATCAAATATTGCTTCAGCTCTTCGAAAGCTTTTTGTTGACTTGGTCCCCATTGAAAGACTTCAGCTGACTTCAGCACCTCGAAGAAGGGTAAATTTCTTTCTGCTGATCTGGATATGAATCTGTTGAGAGATGCCAGCCTTCCTGTCAATCTTTGGGCCCCCTTTCTTGTGGTTGGTGGCTCCATTCGAAGTATAGCTTCGATTTTATTTGGATTAGCTTCGATTCCCTTTGTTGAAACCAAGCATCCAAGAAATTTCCCCTTCTTCACCCCGAAGACACATTTTTCTGGATTCAACTTCAAACCAGCTTGCCTGAAACTGGCGAAGGTCTCCTGCAAATCAGCAATATGATTTTCCTGCTTCGTGCTTTTTACAATGATGTCATCAACATAAGTCAACACATTTCTGCCTATCTGGGACTGGAGGACCTTCACAGTCATTCTGCTGAAACTTCCTCCAGCATTTTTGAGCCCCTCAGGCATCCGAAGATAGCAATATGTGCCACTTGGGGTTATGAAGCTAGTCTTCGGCTCATCTTCCTTCTTCATCCAGATTTGATGATAGCCTGAGTAGCAGTCCAGGAGACTCATGAGCTCTGAAGAAGCTGCTGCATCAACTAAAGAGTCTATCCTTGGCAGCGGGAATTCATCCTTCGGACAAGCCTTGTTGAGATCTGTGAAATCGATACACATTCTCCACTTGCCATTGGCCTTCTTCACCATAACAGTGTTAGCTAGCCACTCTGGATACTTTACTTCTCTGATAACTCCTGCACTGAGGAGTCTTTTTACTTCATTGCGAGCCCCTTCGGCCTTGTCATCCGACATCTTCCGAAGCCTCTGCTTTCGGGGTCTGAAGGATGGGTCAACATTGAGCGAATGTTCAATAACATCCCGATTTACTCCACAGAGATCATTAGCTGACCATGCAAAAACATCTTTGTTGTTGAATAAAAACCTTATCAAGGTTTTCTCCTGGTCTTCAGATAATTGCGAGCCCAACAGCACCTTCTGTTCTGCTATGTCCTCACACAATAGCATGGGCTTCGGCTGATCTGCTGAAGCTGCTTTCTCCCTTCTGAATTTGTACTGTTCACAAGCTTCAGCTCCATCTATGTTATGGATTGCTTTGGAGTCAGTCCAGCTTCCTTCGGCCCTTCTAGCAGCTTCCTGGCTTCCATGAATAGCAATAGGCCCTTGGTCCGAAGGTATCTTCATGCAGAGATAAGCTGGGTGAAGAATTGCTTCGAAGGCATTAAGAGTACCGCGACCAATGATAGCATTGTAAGGATACTCCATGTCAACAATATCAAACACAATTTGCTCAGTCCTTGTGTTGTTAACAAATCCGAAGGTTACCGGCATGGTAATCTTCCCAAGTGCTACAATCTGCCGCCCTCCGAAGCCACAAAGAGGGTGCGTAGCATCGTGGATCTTGTCTTCGGGCTCTTGCATTTGTCTGAAGGCCTTAGCAAATATAATATCAGCTGCACTGCCTGTATCAACTAAGACATTGTGGACCAGAAATCCTTTGATCACGCAAGAGATAACCATGGCGTCATTGTGAGGATAATCCTTAAGCTGAAGGTCTTCCTGAGAGAAAGTAATTGGAATGTGGGACCATTTTGACTTGATGAAGGGTCCCTGCACTCCAACATGCTGCACCCTTCTCTGAGCCTCCTTCTTCTGCTTCTTATTAGCCGGCTCTGAGCAAGAACCGCCTGTTATCGGGAGCACCATCTTCGAAGCCGAAGCAGCTTCAGCTTGATTGTTGAACGAAGCCATCAGCTCAGAAAAGTGGAAGTGAGTTCACCGGAGGTGGGCGCCAATGTTGGGGGCTTGTTCTTAAATGCTAAGAGTTAAGAACAAGGCAACATAGAAAATGTTAAGTGTTAAAGTCCTTCGTCCTCCAAAACATTATATCCCTTCGGGATATAAAGAATTTCGGACGAAGGTTACGAAGGACGTACCTTCGTGAATATAATAATAAGCAACGAAGTATTCATACAAATCATGAGATATAAAATAAACATTTAAATATTATCATAGAATCATCTCCATTTTTATTATCATGAATGAATATAAATGACTTCAAATTACAAATGTACCTTCGGTCCTGAGGAAGGCAAAAGTGCAAGTGTGATGCGAAAGCAAATGCCCAGTTCGCGTGAACAGTACGGGGGTACTGTTCATCTATTTATAGACACAGGACGCAGCCTGTGACGAATTACAATTATGCCCCTTACAAAAGTTTACAACATTGACTCAGACCTCTATGGATAAAAAGGTCATTCTATCTCTATGTCGGTTTGTAATGCCGAAGCTTCATGAAAAGGAACCTTCGGCCATCTCCTGGGAACAACTTCAGCCGAAGCTGCTTCTTCGTGTAAGACCTTCGGCGCAACGAAGCATGCCCCAACAATTAGTATACTCAGCCTTGCTTGTGGTATAATTTTACAGGTTCCCTGGAGGACATGGTTGCTGGAGTGACTTGGCCATCCATCTTGCCACCGGGTTGGACAGTCGAGTGGGACCCTGCCTCGGCTGAGGAGGAGCATGAGGAGTGATGGGATAGGCTTCCCCATCCCTCCGTTTATTTATCGTTAGTTTATTTTCCGCTGCATTCCGAACAATAAGTACTTCTTTTGCTAAAACTCCACTGATGATGTAATAATTTGATACCCCTTAATGTATGGTTTTATGCTTTATTGTATTTGCTCTGTGCCTCACCATCGAGTGAGTACGTGGTACTTGATCCTGTTAGTGGCTTCGTCGGACTTGATCTGAGGGATTGACGTGTTATTCCCATTTAAGTGTGGTCTAGCCTCTGAGACGGGACTTAGGCACTTAAGTTGGAATAATTCGGGCAGTTCCGCCACACTATCATTTTCATTTCTAAGATTGACAATTGAATCATTACAAGCATTTAATTTTTCAACCTTAGCAATTAAATTAACATTTTCAGGTCCTGTTCACTGTCCGGTGCGCCTCTGACGCCTGCTCTGACTTCTGCGCGCTCTGTTCACGCACTGTTCACACTTTTGCAGACGACCGTTGCGCTGTTAGCCGTTGCTCCGCTTGGTGCACCGGACAGTCCGGTGGCACACCGAGCAGTCCGGTGAATTATAGCGGAGCGGTGCCTGAGAAACCCAAAGGTAAAGAGTTCAGACTGTACGGCCCCTGGTGCACTGGACACTGTCCGGTGGCACATCGGACAGTCCGGTGCGCCAGACCAGAGTTCTCTTCGGTTTCTTTTGCTCCTTTCTTTTGAACCCTAACTTGATCTTTTTATTGGTTTGTGTTGAACCTTTATGCGCCTATAGAATATATAATCTAGAGCAAACTAGTTAGTCCAATATTTGTGTTGGGTATTCAACCATCAAAATCATTTATAGGAAAAAGTTTGACCCTATTTCCCTTTCAGCAACTATCAAGAAATATGGTTCTTTAACCATCAGAATTGGGGCAAACACCCTTTTCCTTGAAGGTCAATGTCTCGAGGTACCATACTCATGATCCTTTCATCTTCTAGAAATATTGCATGTCTAGTTTCTACAAACTTAGTTTATCTATCCGGACAGTAGAATCTGAAACCCTTCGACTTCTTAGGGTAGCCAATAAAATGGCAACTAGTTGTTCTTTGATCTAGTTTTCTCTATCAGAGATTAAAGATTATTGCCTCTGCTGGACAACCCCATACATGTGAATAGTTTAGTGTGGGTTTTCTACCAGTCCACAACTCATACGGGTCTTAGGAACTGATTTGTTATAAGCTCTGTTAAATATATGGATGGCAGTTTTTAAAGCCTCAATCCAAAGACCCAATGGTAAAATAGAGTAACTCAACATACTCCTTACCATGTCCATCATTGTGCTATTTTTTTCTCTCAGCTACCCAATTCTGTTGGGGTTCACCCGATGTTGAGAATTGGGCAACTATGTAATTTTCTGGCAGAAACCTTACAAAAGGTCCTAGTACTTGTTCATACTATGAGCAGCGTCCGTAGTACCCCCCTTGGTCAGATCTTACTACTTTATTTTTAGGTCATGTCAATTCTCAACTTCTGTCTTAAACTGTTTAAACCTTTTTAAGGCTTAGAATAAATGTAGCCATAACAATAGTAGTCATCTATGAATGATATGAACATATCATAGACATCAACCATCCTTACTAGGAAAGGACCACATAGGTTTCTATGTATTATCTCTAATACTCTCGTAATGTGTTGTGAAGTTTTCTTAATCTACCCCACAAATTTACTCTTTATGCAGTCTTTGGAAAGTTCTAAATCTATAAAATCTAATGGATGGAGAATCTCTTGGTTAACAGACCTTCTATTCACCCCTTGAAATATGGCTCAAACGACACTGCCATAAATTTGACGAGGTTTCTGCATCATTTTTTCTTTTCCAACCATTACTAGCTGACATAGTTTTTGATTAGTTTATTACATTAGCAATGTCACATTGAGAATGTAAATAAAGCATGTCTCCTCACATGGCGAGACCCATTGATAGTTGTCTATAAGGGGAGGTGAAAAGGCGACACATGAAAATTTAATACTTAAAACAAAACTTGATCCAGATTAATGGTTAGAACAAGAGAGAGACATGTTGTGCGGGGTGGGTGGTGCAAAAAGAGGCGGGACAAAAGATTGGATGAGCCAATGGGAGACGTTGGATGCGGGCTGCAAATTTTTGGGGACTAAAACATTCCTTATGTGTAGCTACAAATTAGAAAAGTTTTAGGGTTGTGGAAAAATGAAAAAGGTTTAGGAGAGCTGTTGGAGGCTTGTTTTTTTCTTTTTTTTTAATTTTAAGTTAGGGGAGATTTTGGGCCTGTTTGGTTCAGCTTTTTTCTGACCAGCTTTTCTGAGAATCTGGCTGCGAAGAGAATCTGACTGTGTAGAGAATCTGTGTATCATTAGGATTACGTGTGGAGGAAGATAAAAGTGTCCATAGGATTCATGATCTAGAAAGTGACGGATTCCTACTATTGCAACGACTCAACTGATTATGTGTTTATGTTGATTTTGAATAGTTTTTACTCAAACGAATTTTATAGAAGCTGACTGAAAAGCTGAGCGTTTGGCAGTCCACAACAGCTTTTGGTGGCCAGAAGCTCCAAAAAGCTGAAACAAACAGGGACTTTAAGAGGTCACGCGTATTAAACAAAAATTTAGCCGCATGTCCAAAGTCCCACTCGCAGTCGCAGCTAGAGCCGATACTTCTGCTAAAAAAGAACAAAAAAGTAGAGACATGGAATGGTCATCTCAAAGTCAAGCTCTATCATACCATGGGGTAGTTGTCCTTGTCCCATCAATCCACCATAAACAGTACAAGGTCAAGTCTTCTTTATTTTTTTTCCTTCTTTCTTGTGCAGTACCAGTACCACAACACTCCTTTCCTGCCCCTCTCTCTCTTCTCTTGTTTCCTCACCTCCGACGGCTAACTTTAAGCTGGATAGCTGAACAAGCGAAACTGCGAAAAGCAGCAACAGCAGGTAGGTATAGTGATCCTCCTCCTCCAAGGGAAACGCCCTCAAGTGCTTCACGGGAGAAGAAGGCCGCCACTTCCACGAGCGCAGAGACCGCTACCCCTACTACCACCCGCAGTACTACAGTGGTGGCGATCCACATCCACCCGCTGCCGCTCATCAGCAGGGTCTAGCAGCCCCCATGGCTTCTTAACCTTCGTCCCCGTCACGCATGTTCTAATCCACATCCAGCTGTCGGTGTTTTATGTTCGACCGTACACCCGAGGTACCTTCGTGGTGCTTTTGGGTAGGACGGTGTCGTAGATCGTAACTCGATGGTTCGCGCTTGGGCACGAGAGAGACAAGCAGATTTCAGCAGGTTCGGCCCGCTTTGAGGAGCGTAATACCCTACTTCCTGAGATGACTTTGTATGTGAGTTGTGTTATAGATGGTGTCTACCGAGCTGTGAGATGCTAATGAGATCAAAATGGAGGGGATCTCCCTTGGCCTTATATACACAACCTTAGGGTGCTTCCTGCGTACATGCTGATCATGCCTTTCCTACTTATCTTCTAATTAATAGCAAACAACCTTTATTGTCCCGAGGAAAACTCGGTGCCTCCGTTCCGAGCTATCTCCGGCGTTTGAGGATGTCGGGCGCGGAAAAAAACGAACGGCTTCCACACGATCACACCCAAACCACGACTAGTCTGGGCGTGGGCCCATCGCGCTCCTGGGTCGGCCCGCTTCCACCGTTTCCCTTTAACCGGCCCATGGAGGGATGTCGCAGAGGGGTGACTATCATGTGGCCCCGGACAAAGTTTTCGCCCCCAAGTGGACCCGGGGATATCCATCCCACATAGCCAACGACGATGATCCTTATGAGCACAAGCTACCAGCGACGACCAACTCCACCGACGATTCGTCCCAAGTCACCATCACGAAACACATCTGCCGCTGTGTTCCGTCCTCCAAGCTCGTACCGAGCAGAGAAAGTGAAGCCTGTTGCGGCCTCCGTCTTCGTCTTCGATTGGGTCGCCGGTCCCGAATCCCGTTGAAAGTGCCTTCGATTGGTGAGCTGGCATTACTTTAGACATTCTTTATATGTATAAAGTTGAATGAACAACACAACCCCTATTGTTCTCTGTATCTAGTTCCCTGATTACTTTCGATGACCAACATTGCAACAGGTTTTAGGGATTGTGATTATGACAATGTAGGTGATGTAATTTTATTATTTTCATGACTCCATGATTGTATTTCAGCACACACAAATGTTTTTTTTCGTGTAATACAAGGAAAAAAATGTACGATACATATTTTAGGTAAATTGGTAACCTAATTACGATCGAGGAGAAATTTTTTAAATGAAAATATATTATAGAAACTATTTTAATTCCACGACATATGAAATTAATTATTTTTTGTGATAGGTGAAAAATGTAGATTATGAAATCTGGTAACACTGTAGATATAGAAGATTGAATTTAGGGAACGTTGCTGGATGAAGAAGATATAGAGAACGGAATTTTTTAGAGGAGGCAAACGACAGAAAATATTCTTTTAGGTGACTAAATTTAAAGAACACTACTGTAGACAGTCTAATGGTTGTACAACAATTGAATTCTTCGTTCGTTCTTCAGCTGGGAGGCCAGGTAGATGTCGATGGGTGACTGAAAAAAGCTGCTACATGTCGATTCAGTAGCCTAAAAGCTTTGTCCGATTGTTTATGTGGTTTGGTTTCAACAAAAATATGTTTGGTTTATTTATATCTGCATTTAATATCTGCAGGCGCGTAGGCCCAATAGGCCCAAATTGATGTTCAAACATTTTAGAGATCACTTTTTTTAGCAGACTGTTGTGGTTTTAATTTTTTAGCAACGTTTTGTTTTACAACAATCCCTAATAACAGATTTTGGAGAAAAAATTAGTGATCTCTCGGAGTTGCTCAGATACAACACAAGCAAACGAGAGTGGCCCTGAAATTCAGAGCCAGGCTTGAACCGGAAGTTGTAACACCCTAAAATCCTATTTTAATATTTGAAAAAAAATTTACTAAAGATTTAAAATTTAAAAGTGTATTTCTAATAAGTTTCTCAATTGAAATATTTTCCTAACGTGAAATAAAAAGTTATATCTAAATTTTGGCTATGTATTTGAACTATTTTCCCAACTAAATAATATGGTGAGATATTTTACATAAATGATGCCTTATTGAATTATATGTTTTTTTTGGCATGGACAAAGTAACTAATATAAATAAATATATAATTTATACTTGCATTGTTATGCTGTGATTTCTGTTTGATGCATCAAATATATGCTTGAAATTCAGAATCAAACTTAGGATTGAAATGAGAAAGAAAAAGTTTATGAAACTCTATATTCCTCCTATAAATAGATGACAGGATGATAATAAATAAAAATATTGGAAATAGTGGATAATATAATCACAATTGAATGTTATTTAATATTTTAAATTCAGAAATTTAAAACATGAAATTTAAAATTCAGTTTGAATCTTTAAAATTGGAAATAGAAAAGAAATGAAAAAGAAAAAAAGAGGAAAACTACCTAAATTGGGCCGCGGATCTGGTATTCGGCCCACTTGGCTCCCAACCCCGCACGGCCCATAACCCGCGCCTCCCTTGTGCACTGACAGGCGGGCATCCCCTGTCAGATTCTTGGCCACGCGCGCTTCAACTCTATATCTGTGTACGCCATGTGGGCCCAGTCGTCAGCTCTATCTTCTCCAACAGACGACAGCTGAATCCATCGCCGCGAGTTTGTTGCAACCAGCCCGGAATCTGCGCGTGATCGGGTTGCCGCCTTCCTCGCGGACTCTACCTTCCTGGTGTATATAACCCGACGCCCGGCGTGCCAACACCGCGCGCCCCATCTACTACCTCCCTCGCTGTCCGGGTCCGCCGCATGGGCATCTTGTCGGGAGCTTTACTCTGGGCTTGGTTGGCGGTCGAGGAGGGTCTCCAGAGCACACTGAGCACGTTCGCGACCTCATATGGCGGTATTGGGGGCTTGGAGCATGGGGATTGCTCGTCGGGGGAGAAGATCCGCCGCGGGCCGCGTGATGCCGTGGCCGGGGCTGTCCGTGCGGCAATCAACAGTAGGGTACTTCTCGTCTGTTCCTAAGTGACCCGAATTTTGTTTTCACGCAGTTGTATTCAGGGTCCGTGCTCGGGCGCGAGCTTCGCATGGTGGACACCCATGGCGCCGCTGCGGCGGGTCACCGTGTCGTCCGACCGGTGTGCTCGGGGAAGGAGAATGCCTCCTGGCCGTCCGATCGGTTGTGGGCAGCGCATATTAAAACGTGAGATAACCCTGCGCTCGGAGTTAATTCGGGTCGCTGGATCGGATACGGTCGGTGGGGATCAAATTCTATTTATTTTAAATCACGACCGTCGATCAGCGATCCGCTGGTCCGCGTTTCATACCGCTTCGGGTGAATCTCGGTCTAATCCTGGCACTCGGGGCGCGATCCAACGGCTGTGATCAGCCGTACCCCTTCGGCCCTGGCTGTCTTTTAAAAGAGACCCTGTATTCTTTCATATTAAATTCGCAGTCCATCGACCGTATGCCTGAGTCTTAGATGTTTTATGCAATAGACCCTGGGTTTCTGTTTAATCCTGCGCCCAGTCCTGAAGCCTGATGAAAATTCAGAATTTATTTTAGAAAATGATTTTAAATACAAAAAACAATACTAGAAATTTGTATAATTCATATTTAATTTATTTTAGCTCCAAATTGATTCATTCCAGTTGCAATAGTTTTGTTTTAATATTATCTATCAAATAGTAACACTGTTTAGCCATGAAACTTGAATTAAAATTGTTCCTTTGAATTAATCTGTTCTTGGTGCTAAATAACTCTAGAAATTCATAACTAGAGAACCGTAACTACATTTTGATCCATTCTAGTTGCATTAGTCTCACAATAATATCTATTATTATCTGGTAACTTTGTTTTGTCATGAGATATAGGTTAAAATGTTGCACTTAGTCTATTATATACTTAACCACGTGGATCTTCGGAAAACCATAACTCAGTAATCGTAACTCCGATTTTAGTAGTTCTCGAACCCACGATCTTGTAGCGACGCGTAGAATATTCTTATGCAGTTTGTTCTTATGCTTGGTGTGATGTTAATTTTGCATATACTATGTTTGTTTGTATTGCTACGACTAGCGTGAGGTTATGAGCCACCTGAAGAGCAAGTTGGTACCTGGAATCTCAAGTCCCAGGCAAGTTGTGCCCTTGATCACTTCTTTTTACCCACTCATGTTCTAATTAATCATAATGATCTGCATAGGTTAATCTTGATGGGACCCAATAGGATACCCTAGTTTGTCTATCTTTATACCTTGTTTACCACTGAACTTTCCGGGTAGTACTTGCTAGTGCTATATGTGGTTTTGGGTATGGAGATACATTATTCATGATTACACTTTTATTATCAGTTGTTATTTACTGTTCATGATAAGATCATTATGTTAATTGGAACATGGAGAACCACCCGGGAAAACAGTGCTACCACAAGGGTTTAATGGGACGCCCTTGGCTGATTAATTAGGAAAGCTAGTGGATGACTACCTTACCCGAAAGGGGCAAGGGCAGTAGGGGAGTGGTCAGTGTAGGGAGGCCCTTGGGATGATTTTGCTGCGATGGCGGTCATGCGAGGGATTCCTGCATTGGAGCTTCCTATAAATTGTAGCGGGTTTTCTGAAGCTAGTGGAACTTTGTAAAGGCCTCGTAGTGTTACCCTGCCTCGCCTCCTCGGTAGAGGTGTATGGGATTGGCCGTCTCTTGGCAGATGGATAACATGACTTGTGGATAAAGATGCGCAACCTCTGCAGAGTGTAAAACTGGTATACTAGCCGTGCTCACGGTCATGAGCAGCTCGGACACTCACATGATTAAATTTATGGAACTAAATTCAATTTGTCATATGCTTTGCATCGCAGGTGATGTTGTTACTTTTGTTCTACTACTTAATTGGGTTGGTATTTACTTATACTTAGTAATTGCTAATAAAATTTTGACCAACTTTAAAAGCAATACTCAGCTTCAACCATCCTCTTTGGTAAGTCTTACACTTCACGTGAACTCCCACCTTTGGCGAGTTCATGCACATTATTCCCCACAACTTGTTGAGCTATGAACGTATGTGAGCTCACTCTTGCTGTCTCACATCCCCCCCCAGGTCAAGAACAGGTACCATAGGATGAGGCGCTTGGAGGATGTTGTGATATGTTCGTGAGAGGCCTAGGCCGTCGTCTCCCAGTCAACTTTGGGTTGCTGGACCGTTGTCTCCTTATAATGTAATTATTTATTTTGTACAGAATTCCTGTTATGTAGTAAAGATGTGACATTCGATCCTATGCCACGATTCATCATATGTGTGAGACTTGGTCCCAGCACACCTGGTGATTATGTTCGCGTCCGGGTCTTGGTGCCCCGAAACCCGGGTGTGACAGAAGTGGTATCAGAGGAATGTTGACTGTAGGACGAAACCTAGATAGAACTAGACAACCATTGTCTACTTACCTCTGCTACTCTGATTCTTTCTAAACTCTTCTTAATCTTTTCTCATCTATTTCCGCTTTACTCTGATTATTCTTACCTTTTCCTTCTAAAGACAAATGTGGATTTCACACTTTGAAATTCTGTGCCTAAAGTGACCTCTAGGAATAGGATACCTACTCTTAGGAACAAAAAAAATTATTTTTCTTTTATATAGATAACTATGAACTTGAATGTTTGTTCTTATGATACTTGTCTGATTTGGATCTTTGATTGAGTGTGATGAGTTGTGGAGTAATGTCCACAATTACATCTGCATGTACATATAGGCATAAATACAAATAAATAAAATCCATAAGATAACTAGACAAACTAGATTATCCCCCATTAAAGTGTATCTATTCTAGGCAGATCCATCTTACCTTAAAAGATTCTCTCTTATCTTAATAGATTCATCTTATCTTGAAAAGATTTTATCTTATTTCAATTTGATCTAGATCCCACCTAATCTAACATGATCTAATCCAAATTGAGTTACTTAAATAAGTTAGATAATGTTGGCGACAAAAGAAAAATTTTAGGCCATAATTCTATAAACATATCTTACCCTAAATTAATACCTTGGACTAACTCGTCCGTAAACAACAACCTAACCTACATCATAGGTTGTCTAATCCATTTGTTCAAAAAGCAAAGTAAAACTATGTTCAAACCTACCCACCTCATATACCCTGGCTATCCTAACTATATGTCCTTAACTCGGATGGCAACTCGAAGAAGAAGGGCCAAAGAAGACCAACCTCGTCAAGAGAGGATAAGCACCAACTCAAGTCTTCGAAGGGCAAAACGGAATCACCAGATGAGTCAAGATCTACCATCCATAATGGAATCTTTCTTTGCCCTAATCCTTATTAACGCAACCTTCTCTACTTCCGCCAAATAGCTAAACATAGTATACCCATGTGTTCCTAATCATTTCCTTATTTAAATGACTTAAAAAAAGTATATAGAAATCATTTGTGCTTAAAACCATTTGGAAAAAAACTTGAAGCTAAACTGCAACCAAACAATTGACTTTCTATATCCCTTTTCTTACAAATCTCGAGGACGAGATTTCTGTTAAGGGGGTAGAATTTGTAACACCCTAAAATCCTATTTTGGTATTTGAGAAAAATTTACTAAAGATTTACAATTTAAAAGTGTATTTCTAATAAGTTTCTCAATTGAAATATTTTCCTAAAGTGAAATAAAAAGTTAATATAAATTTTGGCTATGTATTTGAACTATTTTCCCAACTAAATAATATGGTGAGATATTTTACATAAATCATGCCTTATTGAATTATATGTTTTTTTTGGCATGGACAAAGTAACTAATATAAATAAATATATAATTTATACTTGCATTGTCATGTTGTGATTTCTGTTTGATGCATCAAATATATGCTTGAAATTCATAATCAAACTTAGGATTGAAATGAGAAAGAAAATGTTTATGAAACTCTATATTCCTCCTATAAATAGATGACAAGGATGATAATAAATAAAAATATTGGAAATAGTGGATAATATAATCACAATTGAATGTTATTTAATATTTTAAATTCAGAAATTTAAAACATGAAATTTAAAATTCAGTTTGAATCTTCAAAATTGGAATTAGAAAAGAAATGAAAAAGAAAAAAAAGAGGAAAACTACCTAAATTGGGCCGCAGATCTGGTATTCGGCCCACTTGGCTCCCAACCCCGCACGGCCCATAACCCGCGCCTCCCTTGTGCACTGACAGGCGGGCATCCCCTGTCAGATTCTTGGCCACTCGCGCTTGAACTCTATATCTGCGTACGCCATGTGGGTCCAGTCGTCAGCTTTATCTTCTCCAACAGACGACAGCCGAATCCATCGCCGCGAGTTTGTTGCAACCAGCCCGGAATCCATGCGTGATCGGGTTGCCGCCTTCCTCGTGGACTCTACCTTCCTGGTGTATATAACCCGACGCCCGGCGTGCCAACACCGTGCGCCCCATCTACTACCTCCCTCGCTGTCCGGGTTCGCCGCATGGGCATCTCGTCGGGAGCTTTACTCTGGGCTTGGTTGGCGGTCGAGGAGGGTCTCCAGAGCACACTGAGCACGTTCGCGACCTCATATGGCGGTATTGGGGGCTTGGAGCATGGGGATTGCTCGTCGGGGGAGAAGATCCACCGCGGGCCACGTGATGTCGTGGCCGGGGCTGTCCGTGCGGCAATCAACGGTAGGGTACTTCTCGTCTGTTCCTAAGTGACCCGAATTTTGTTTTCACGCAGTTGTATTCGGGGTCCGTGCTCGGGCGCGAGCTTCGCATGGTGGACACCCATGGCGCCGCTGCGGCGGGTCACCGTGTCGTCCGACCGGTGTGCTCGGGGAAGGAGAATGCCTCCTGGCCGTCCGATCGGTTGTGGGCAGCACATATTAAAACGTGAGATAACCCTGCGCTCGGAGTTAATTCGGGTCGCTAGATCGGATACGGTCGGTGGGGATCAAATTCTGTTTATTTTAAATCACGGCCGTCGATCAGCGATCCGCTGGTCCGCGTTTCATACCGCTTCGGGTGAATCTCGGTCTAATCCTGGCACTCGGGGCGCGATCCAACGGCTGTGATCAGCCGTACCCCTTCGGCCCTGGCTGTCTTTTAAAAGAGACCCTGTATTCTTTCATATTAAATCCGCAGTCCATCGACCGTATGCCTGAGTCTTAGATGTTTTATGCAATAGACCCTGGGTTTCTGTTTAATCCTGCACCCAGTCCTGAAGCCTGATGAAAATTCAGAATTTATTTTAGAAAATGATTTTAAATACAAAAAAAACAATACTAGAAATTTGTATAATTCATATTTAATTCATTTTAGCTCCAAATTGATTCATTCCAGTTGCAATAGTTTTGTTTTAATATTATCTATCAAATAGTAACACTGTTTAGCCATGAAACTTGAATTAAAATTGTTCCTTTGAATTAATCTGTTCTTGGTGCTAAATAACTCTAGAAATTCATAACTAGAGAACCGTAACTACATTTTGATCCATTCTAGTTGCATTAGTCTCACAATAATATCTATTATTATCTGGTAACTTTGTTTTGTCATGAGATATAGGTTAAAATGTTGCACTTAGTCTATTATATACTTAACCACGTGGATCTTCGGAAAACCATAACTCAGTAATCGTAACTCCGATTTTAGTAGTTCTCGAACCCACGATCTTGTAGCGACGCGTAGAATATTCTTATGTAGTTTGTTCTTATGCTTGGTGTGATGTTAATTTTGCATATACTATGTTTGTTTATATTGCTACGACTAGCGTGAGGTTACGAGCCACCTGAAGAGCAAGTTGGTACCTGGAATCTCAAGTCCCAGGCAAGTTGTGCCCTTGATCACTTCTTTTTACCCACTCATGTTCTAATTAATCATAATGATCTGCATAGGTTAATCTTGATGGGACCCAATAGGATACCCTAGTTTGTCTATCTTTATACCTTGTTTACCACTGAACTTTCCGGGTAGTACTTGCTAGTGCTATATGTGGTTTTGGGTATGGAGATACATTATTCATGATTACACTTTTATTATCAGTTGTTATTTACTGTTCATGATAAGATCATTATGTCAATTGGAACATGGAGAACCACCCGGGAAAACAGTGCTACCACAAGGGTTTAATGGGACGCCCTTGGCTGATTAATTAGGAAAGCTAGTGGATGACTACCTTACCCGAAAGGGGCAAGGGTAGTAGGGGAGCGGTCAGTGTAGGGAGGCCCTTGGGATGATTTTGCTGTGATGGCGGTCATGCGAGGGATTCCTGCATTGGAGCTTCCTATAAACTGTAGCGGGTTTTCTGAAGCTAGTGGAACTTTGTAAAGGCCTCATAGTGTTACCCTGCCTCGCCTCCTCGGTAGAGGTGTATGGGATTGGCCGTCTCTTGGCAGATGGATAACATGACTTGTGGGTAAAAATGCGCAACCTCTACAGAGTGTAAAACTGGTATACTAGTCGTGCTCACGGTCATGAGCAGCTCGGACACTCACATGATTAAATTTATGGAACTAAATTCAATTTGTCATATGCATTGCATCGCAGGTGATGTTGTTACTTTTGTTCTACTACTTAATTGGGTTGGTATTTACTTATACTTAGTAATTGCTAATAAAATTTTGACCAACTTTAAAAGCAATGCTCAGCTTCAACCATCCTCTTTGGTAAGTCTTACACTTCACGTGAACTCCCACCTTTGGCGAGTTCATGCACATTATTCCCCACAACTTGTTGAGCTATGAACGTATGTGAGCTCACTCTTGCTGTCTCACATCCCCCAGGTCAAGAACAGGTACCACAGGATGAGGACGCTTGGAGGATGTTGTGATATGTTCGTGAGAGGCTTAGGTCGTCGTCTCACAGTCAACTTTGGGTTGCTGAACCGTTGTCTCCTTATAATGTAATTATTTATTTTGTACAGAATTCCTGTTATGTAGTAAATATGTGACATTCGATCCTGTGCCATGATTCATCATATGTGTGAGACTTGGTCCCAGCACACCTGGTGATTATGTTCGCGCCCGGGTCTTGGTGCCCCGAAACCGGGGTGTGACAGAAGTGAACCAAAAGTCCCCTGAATTTCTTACATATAAATAGAAAAGGAAACGTACCAAACCAATGCAGATAAAGCGCGCGCTGATAATTATGTGGTCACGCGCACTAAGGGGGTGTTTGGTTGCCCCTGCTAAAGTTTAGCCCGGGTCACATCAAGCGTTTGACTTTCAAATAGGAGTATGAAATATAGACCCAACCAACTGGACTAGATTCGTCTCGTCTTTTAATCTTCGGCTGACAAATTTGTTTTATAATCCGACTACATTTAATACCCGAAACGGAGGTTCAAACATTCGATTGGACAGGGGCTAAACTTTAGTTTGGGGTAACCAAACGGGGCCTAAACAAAAATTTAGCCGCATAGCATGGAATGGTCATCTCAAAGTCAAGCTCTGTCATACCATGGGGTAGTTGTCCTTGTTCCATCAATCCACCATGAACAGTGCAAGGTCTTAGGTCAAGTCTTCTTTATTTATTTTTCCTTCTTTCTTGTGCAGTACCAGTACCACACCACTTCTTTCCTGCCCCCCCCCCCTCTCTCTCTCTCTCTCTTCACTTCTTTCCTCAGCTCACCTCCGACGGCTAACTTTAAGCTCGATAGCTGAACAAGCGAAACTGCGAAAAGCAGCAACAGCAGGTAGGTATAGTGATCCTCCTCCTCCATGGGGAACGCCCTCAAGTGCTTCACGGGAGAAGAAGAAGGCCACCACTTCCACGGGCACAGAGACCGCTACCCTTACTACCAGCCGCAGTCCTACAGTGGTGGGGATCCACATCCACCCGCCGCCGCTCATCAGCAGGGTCTAGCAGCCCCCCATGGCTTCGTAACCTTCGTCCCCGTCACGCAGGTTCCAATCCACATCCAGTGACATGCATACTGTGCTGTTCCTTTGTTTCCCTTCCCCTTTTCTGTGTCCCCCCTACTCCCTGGCTACTGTGTGTGTGTGTGTGCATCTATTTGTGAATGTGAGTTGTGAGTTTGTGACTGAGCCAGAGCAGTTGCTACTACAATCTTGTGATTTGAATGTTGGGCGCGATTGGGTAATTTCTGGCAGGCTGCTGGTCCAAACACCGGGCACCAGCAGAGGAGCAGTGGGGTTCATGACAGAAGACCGGTGGCTTCTAAGTATGAATCCAAGTGAGACGCTGCTCTGCTCTTTGTTGCTTCGTCCCTCAGATAATTATTGCAACACACTAGCTCATTTCGCTATCTATCTATCTAATCTATCTACCTATATATGTCCACACACAGCACCGAGGACATCGACGAATCGTCTGCCGAGGGCCTGTGCAGCGCCAAGAGCTACGCCAAGGCGAACCCGCTGCTGATCCAGGTGCCGGTGCTGGGAACCACCAGGAAGTTCTGGCGGCTATCCGACAAGGCCACAAGGATCACGCGAAAGCTCGCGCTGATCTTGAGGAGCCACCACGCCGTCGGCAAGCACCTCGCCACGCCCCTGCAGGTGTCTAATGTCTGGATCGGGAGCACCGGTGGCAGCGTCAAGCTAAGAGGCGTCAGCTTCACCGCCAAGGGCTTCGGCATCGAGCGCGTGAGAGACGACTACAGGCAGCTGTCCAGGCTCCTGCACGCGATCATCAGAATCTCCGGTGGGGGTGATACCGCCATCGCCAGGCTGCCTCCCGACTACCGCGAGTTCCTCGCGCTCCTGGGGAGGGACACCCTCGCCATGGAAGACGAGTTCTTGATCGTCAACAACGCCGCGCTGCTGCCGATGAAAAACCGGTGAGAATTTTGTTTCCGACGACTGCCATTTTGAAGAAGACAAAAAAAAGAAGCAGGCTCATTTCTGCTACTTGTGTGATTCTACATTTTCGCAGCACGGAGGCCTTCCTGATGCTGCACGACAGGATCGTGAAGTACCTCGGCCGCACGGACCGACAGAAGAAGAGGAGGATCCTCTCCGGGCTCCCCTACCAGAGCGACTGGCTGGATACGGCCAGGGCGAACAAGCGGATCAACCAGTGGGTCATGAACGTCCAGCACGAGTACAAGGGAACCCACCAGTCCGACATGCTGCGGCTCAACAGGAATGTGAGGAGCCACCTGCATGAGCACAACAAGGACGACGACGGCATCGAGGAGGCCCTGTACTGCGAGTGGCCCGAGCTGCTCATGGCCATGGTGAAGCTGTTGCACCAGGAAGGCGAGCTCGAGGCCACTGACATTGAGAACAAGTTCGGCTAGTCGATCGTCCTCTCCTGCCGAAGAACAGATGTGCTAGGTAGCTCTGCACTGCGGTTTCTGAATCTACTGTTGGTGTTGGCACGCTTTCAGTGAGAAAGTTTATGATCGCGGGTGATATGCTACCTGGTTTATGTAATGTAATAGGCTACGTACTTTCTTGAATTCTCTGGACTTGAAGGCAAAAGGTTGGGGTCAGCTTTATATAATGTTGCCTTGAAACTCAAAGTTGTACTCGATCTTTTGTGGGTGTCTTGTTTTCGTTTTGATGAATGGATTGTTCATGATGGCAGGGCCAACGCAGGCAGAAACCAGACATTGGCTTCTGAAAAAGCAGTGTACCAGCTAGGTATTGACGAATTCAAACTAATACTTCTCCGACTAGTTTTATGGGTCCACATGTAAGCTTCTTTTTCTACACTGTGGTGTCATATTTCTACCGAAGCCTATGTAGCTTGCACAGGTAGCTCCGTGGCTGTGAGGGGTTACAATTTCGTTTATAATTTTCGAAAACCGTTTTGTTGATCAAAACTTGACTTTTATATTTTCAAATTCTAAACTGGAATATAGTTAAAACCAAACCAGTTTTCGTTTCTAGGTAAGTAGTGGTAACGGTAAATTTTATCATAAACAGCTGCTTACCGAGTTTTATGGTAATCCATTGTCACACCCGGATTTAAGGGCCAACCCGAGCGCGAATCATATGTGCGCTGGGATCAAGTCCCACACAAATGATAACTCATGGTACAGGAACGAATGTCACATCTTTACTATATAATAGAAGTTATGTACAAAATAACTAAATAATTACATCATACGAAGACGACGATCCAACAACCATAGTTGATTGGGAGACGATGACCTAAACCTCTCACGAACTCATCGCAACATCCTTTATACTCCTTATCTTGTGGTACATGTTCTTGACCTGGGGATGTGAGTACAACAAGGGTGAGCTCACATACGTTCATCACTCAACAAGTTGTAGAGAATAATGTGCATGAGCTTACTTACAGTGGGGCTCATGTGAAGTGTAAGGATTACCAATAGAGATGGTTAAAGCTGAGCATTGCTTTTAGAATTGGTCAAAATTTTATTAGCAATTACTAAGTATAAGTAGATAGCAACCCAAAAAAATAAGAGATCACAATTAATAATAACACCCACAATGCAATGCAAATGACAGATTAAGTTTAAATCCATAATTTAATCATGTGAGTGTCCGAGCCGCTCATGACCGTGAGCACAGATGATATATCAGTTTTTTCACTCTACAGAGGTTGCACATCTTTACCCACAAGTCGTGTTACCCATTTGCCACGGGGTCATGAATCTCATACATCTCTACCGAGGAGACGAGGCAGGGTAGCACCACGAGGCCTTTACAAAGTTTCACTAGTTTCAGAAAACCCTCTACGGTTTCTGAGAAGGGCGATATCAGAATCTCTCGTCCGAAAAGCTCTCGCAGCATGATCGACCCGAGAACCTTCCTATACCACAACTCCTCTACTGTCCTTGCCTCTTCGGGTAAGGTAGTCCTCCACTAGCTTTCCTAATTAGTCAGTCAAGGGCGTCCCATACCACCCTTGTTGTAGCACTATTTTCTCGGGTGGTTCTCCATGTTCCAATTAACATAATGACCTTATCGTGAACAATAATTAAAACAACAACATAATTGGAACATGATCATAATATAACATTAATTTCCCAAAATCAGGTAGAGCAATAGCAAATCTACCCAATAGTTCTTTTGTTTGCAAGTTGTGGGATAAACAATGCTAGAAAAACCTATTAGGTCCCATCAAATTAACCTGAGCATGTCACAGTGATTAACATGAACATTATTAGGTAAAGAAAAGTGATCAAGGGCACAACTTGCCTATGACTTGAGATCCTAGGTACTTTTCCAATTTGGTCTTCAGGTTATTCGTGACCTCACCGCTATTCGTAGCAATAATAAAAATAGACAAAAAGTACATACAAATAACAGTATACCAAACATGAGAACAAACAACGTAATAATATTATACGCGTTGCTATGATATCGTAGGTTCGAGAAACACTAAAATCGGTGTTACTGTTATAAGGATATGGTTTTCCGAAGGCCTATGTGGTTAAGCAATTAATACTAGGTCCTAGATTGATTTTATAAATCATGTGAGATATACATTAAAGATTAACTTTAATATAAGTCATATCTTAGTTAGAGATCATCTTCTATTCAAATTATAAACATATTACTTCGATTGGTTAGATTAATCCACTATACATAAATAAATATCTAATTACAAAAGTATGTTATATGATAAAAATTAGTATCATACTGTACATGTGATATTATTATGAATCTAACGCAATTCGAACTCGAACGGGTCAAATCGGAGTTTAAACGAAAAAGATATAAGTTTTCTAAGATCCTAGGTTTATTTCCATACAAAAATCATTTTCTTATTTATTTTGATGACCCTATGTACTTCGGATATTAATCTTGGAAATGACAGGGTCTTTAGTGAAAAAAACATGACTGATTCGTAATACTTCTTCCCACAGTGATGAACTGTGGGTTAGTTCAGCAAAAGTCCAGGGGCTCTTTTAGAAAATGTTCAGGCCGAAGGGGTACCGGTGAAGATCAGCCGTCTGATCACGATCCTGCAGTTTGAATTAGATCTAGCTCGAATACAAATCGGTACACATTCTCGGCCATCGGATATCCGATCGATGGCCTAGATGTTATTAAACGCGATCTAATCTCAACCGCCTGCTTAAAGATCTATGGCTCGGATTGGATCCTGCTGAACCGTTACGCCCATCTAATCTGATCCGTTAATTATGCAACCAACGGTCCAATAGGTTTCTCTGCGCTCTAGCAAGACACCGACGGCGGCGCACGATCCGGCGGGGCGACGCCATGGCCACACAAGATCAAATCGTCCCTAGAAACGCGCAAAAAAAAATTCACACATCCGCGAACTCGATAGAAGGTGTCTTACCGGATGGCGTGGTGCGGAGGGCTCTGCCCTCGGCTCGCAGCGGACCCACGACGGAGGTTCATCTCCGGTGAGCAATTCTCCGCACTCCGTTCACCTCCGTTGCTCGATTAAGCGCTGAGGACGTGTGGCCCGATCTAACGCTCCTCCCTGCTCCCTCCGTTGGAGCACTACAACAACGTGCGACAGATTCAACGGCGGTGGGCCATCCTCTCTCTCTCTCTCTCTGCGCAAGCGCCTTCTTCTCCCATGGCGACTGCTAAGCTCGACTATGGCCTGGGTTACAGGGGGTGCGACATAGTTGCGTTTTATACCTGTAGGCGGGCAACAACCATCACTGGGTTGCCGATGACCCAGCGGGCGCTTCGCGGCGGACGGTTTCTGTTACGCTAGCCCGAGATTGAGGGGGAAGATAGTTCTGACGAAGATGGCCCACACGTAAGCGTCTCCAGGAAGGAGCGGGAGTGGGCGAAGGGTGGCTGGCAGGGCAGGCCCGCGCGGCAGGAGACCGAGTGCGACGGGTGTGGAGACGAGAGGTGGGCCGCGCACGCTCGGAGCTGGCTGACGCGAGACGAGTGAGGCACGGTGTAGTCCTAGGCCGGGACAGGGATTCGGCCGAGCCGATCCCTATTCTTTTTTTTTTCTTTCTGTTTTTCATTTTCCTATTTTATTTCCAGTTTTGAATATTCAAATTAAATTTTAAATCCAAGCTTAACAATTCAAATTCAACAAATATAGAGTACCAGTATGTATGCAAAGTATTTTTTATTATTCATTCAAATAAATGTTTTAACTGTGCAATGCACACACAACAATTTGTATTTGAAGGAAATGTAGTGTATTCAATATTTTATCACTTATTTAAAAGGGAAATAACTTTTATTAAAAATCTTTATCAATATGTCTTTTAACCTAGTTCTTTTAAAGAATATGTTTAAACATATAATTCATCAAGGTTATACAAAGGTTGTTTTATTAAACCTCCTATTATAAAACATTATTTATTTTAGAGGATATAACTTCAAGGGTAAGTTTTTTCTAAAGGATGTACCCAAAATCTATGGAGAGCTTTACTAAGCTCCCAAGATAAGATTTTGACGTGTTACATCCATGGCTGTGACAAGACATTTAATGTTAGGAATTTGGATATTGCTGTTGAGCACCATATACGACACCTAGGAAGGTAGGATGGTTCGGCCTTGTGGCCCGGACGGTCCACACTCTAGAACATCCACAGGCTATCTATATAGCCCATCCTGGACCGTCCGCGATTATCACATCAGGTGAGACTTCTTCCTTTTACCATGCGTGTCTATCCATCTAAAACACAGAGTTTGTTGGGAGATGCCTAGGCATAGGTCCAGACCTTTCCCTATATATATGAAGAGGTACGACCGATTACACACATCACCAATCGAATCAATCAATCTATTTATCAATACCTTTACTTTCTTGCCCTAGGAGAAGCAATAATTAGTCTTCTTTCATCTTCATCCTCACCTCTCTTCGGCTCTACGTCGTCTTGAGGCGTCTTGGGTGGCCTGTCAACCCAATGCTGTCACACCCAGATTTAAGGGCAAATCTAGATGCGAATCAAATGTGTGCTAGGATCAAGTCTCACACATATGATGACTCGTGGTACAGAAAAAATGTCACATCTTCACTATATAATAGAGGTTCTGTACAAAATAACTAAATAATTACATCGTATGACGACATCGATCCACCGCGGCATAGTTGACTGGGAGACGATGACCTAGACCTCTCACGAACTCGTCGCGACATCCTTCATGCTCCTCATCTTGGCGGTATCTGTTCTTGACCTAGGGGGAGGTGAGTACAACAAGGGTGAGCTCACATACATTCATCGCTCAACAAGTTGTGGGGAATAATGTGCATGAGCTCACTTACGCTGGGGGCTCATGTGAAGTGTAAGGCTTACCAAAGAAGGTTAAAGCTGCGCATTGCTTTTAAAGTTGGTCAAAATTTTGTTAGGAGTTACTAAGTATAAGTAGATACCAACCTATTAAATAAGAGATCAAAATTAATAATAAAAACCATAATGCAATGCATATGACAAACTAAGTTTAGTTCCATAACTTAACCATGTGAGGGTCCGAGCCGCTCATAACCATGAACACGACTGATATACTAGTTTTACACTTTGCAGAGGTTGCACATCTTTACCCATAAGATGTGTTTTCCGATTAGCCAGGGTTAGTTAGACCCTTAGACACTTCCAAGGTGAATGGCTAGGGATCCACTGCGAGGCCTTTACAAAGTTCCACTAGAGGAGAGAACCCGCTACGGACTCCGAACAAAGGCGATGTAGGAATCCCTCGTCCGAAAGCTAAAAAGACAGTCCGACGCGAGGACCTCCCTTTACCCTCACAACTCCACCCCGCTTGCCCCTTTCGGGAAAGGATTAACTCACACAAGCTTTCCTAATTATTCAGCCAAGGGCGTCCGATTCCGCCCTTGTGGTAGCACTGTTTTTCCGGGTGGTCGCTCCATGTTCCATTTAATATAATAATCTTAACATGAACAATAAGTAAACTAGCAATATTAATGGAACATGATCATAATTCAATATAACATTAATCCCAAAACTAGGTAGTGAGAGCACCTAGAGGGGGGGGGGGTGAATAGGTGATCTTGTAAAACTTGAAACTTAAAGCCACAAACTTGATTAAGTGTTAGATCAATAAAGCCAAGTGGCTAGAGAGGAGTTCTTGCTAAACACGATAACCACAAAGAAATCAACACAGAGAGGCACAGTGGTTTATCCCGTGGTTCGGCCAAGTCCAACACTTGCCTACTCCACGTTGTGGCGTCCCAACGGACGAGGGTTGCACTCAACCCCTTTCAAGCGGTCCAAAGACCCACTTGACTACCACGATGTTTCTCTTTGTTTCACTATATCCTGCTTGCGAGGAATCTCCACAACTTGGAGCCTCTCGCCCTTACAATTTGATGATCACAAAGAAGCACGGAAGTAAGGGTGGGAAAAGCAACGCACACAAGACACAAAATCAGAGCACAAACACGCACACAAGTCACAACTTGAGCTCGCAACACAACTCAAAGAGTTCTCTACTCAAATGGAGCTCTAGTTGCTATCACAAAGAATAAAATGCGCGGAAATGGACTCTTGGTGCTTAGGGATGCTCAAAGAATGTTTGGTGTA
Source organism: Zea luxurians (assembly GCA_029449295.1). NCBI lineage: Eukaryota > Viridiplantae > Streptophyta > Magnoliopsida > Poales > Poaceae > Zea > Zea luxurians. The sequence continues at coordinate 36,536,081 of JAOPSE010000024.1, forward strand.
CTCCTCCATGCGCCTAGGGGTCCCTTTTATAGCCCCAAGGCAGCTAGGAGCCGTTGGAAGCAATCCAGGAAGGCAAATCTTGCCTTCTGTCGGGTGGCGCACCGGACATGCACTGTACACAGTCCGGTGCAGATTGCTTTCCTAATCTAGCGCAGCCGACCGTTGAAGATTTGGAGCCGTTGGCGCACCGGACAGTCCGGTGCACACATCCAACCGTTGGCTCGTCCACGCATCACGCGCGGATTGCGCGGCCGACCGTTGGCGCGCCCGACCGTTGGCTCACCGGACAGTTTGGTGTCTCACCGGACAGTCCGGTGAATTTTAGCCGTACGCTGTTGACTTGGTTCCCGAGAGCGGCGACTTCACCGCAGATGACTCACCGGACAGTCCGGTGCACCACCGGACAGTCTGGTGATTTATAGCCGTACGCCGCCGTCGAGACCCGAGAGCAGGCTGTTCACTGCGACTGGTCCTGGCACACCAGACACTGTCCGATGCACCACCGAACACTGTCCGGTGCACCACCAGACAGTCCCGTGCACCTAGACCGATCAGCCTTTGGCTGAACACAGCCAACTTTTCTCCAAAGCGATTTCTCCTGTTTCTAGCACTTAGACACAATACATTAGTCTTCAAAACAATGTACTAAGTCTAGAAACATACCTTTAATCTTGATTTGCACTTCTTGAGTCTTTGGCACACATATTACTCAACGCATTTGTGTTTGGCACTTAATCACCAAAATCTTATAGAAATGGCCCAAGGGCACATTTCCCTTTCAATCTCCCCCTTTTTGGTGATTAATGCCAACACAACAAAAAGCAACTAAAAGAAGTGCAACATCAATGCAAATGAGAACAAAAATGTTTTTGATTCAAATTTTGCATATATGGATCATTCTTTGCCACCACTTGGTTTGTTTTTGCAAATCAAACTCAATTTCCTATCTCTAAGTCAAAATCACTTGTTGAGGCATAGAGAGAGGTATTCTAAGAGAACTTGATCAATGATTCAAAAACTCCCCCTTTTTCCCATAATCAAACATTCTCCCCACAAAAGACCAACTTTTGACAATAAGAGACAATAAGAGTATTTTGACAAAACAAAAGCTCTAACCTACTATTTTCAAAATTCTCAAGTGGTAGCTGATCCATTTCTTGCTTTGGCCTTAATTTCTCCCCCTTTGGCATCAAGCACCAAAACGGGATCATTTTTGGCCCTTAAACCTCATTGCCTCACCAAAATCTTCAATTAAGAGTAAAAAGGCAATAAGAGCACGGAGATGAACTTGGAGTAAGTTACCCTCTCATCGGAGTGCAGTGGAAGTCTTGCATGGTCCAAGTTCACCTTTTCCCTTTAATCCACCTTTGAGACTATATTAAGAAAACTCAAGCACACGGTTAGTCTCAAAGGGTCAAGTTGTAGCATTTCTCCCCCTAAATATGTGCATCAATCACACATGGACTTGTGAGGTCCGGGGATCCTTTGCACAACTTGAGCACCATAAATAAGCAATAAAATGCATAATGGAACATGATCAAAGACATAAAACACGTTTATGCTCTATATCAATCCAAGTTACGCGAATCTAAGACATTTAGCTCACTACGCAGCCTGCAAAAGGTCTTTTCATCTAAAGGCTTGGTAAAGATATCGGCTAGCTGGTTCTTGGTGCTAACATAAAACACTTCGATATCTCCCTTTTGCTGGTGGTCTCTCAAAAAGTGATGCCGGATGTCTATGTGCTTTGTGCGGCTCTGTTCAACAGGATTGTCCGCCATGCGGATTGCACTCTCATTGTCACATAGGAGTGGGACTTTGCTCAGATTGTAGCCAAAGTCCCTGAGGGTTTGCCTCATCCAGAGTAGTTGCACGCAACACTGTCCTGCGACAACGTACTCGGCCTCAGCGTGGATAGGGCAATGGAAGTTTGTTTCTTAGAACTCCACGACATCAGGGACCTTCCTAGGAATTGGCACGTCCCTGATGTACTCTTCCTATCGACCTTACATCCAGCATAATCGGAGTCTGAGTATCCAATCAAGTCAAAGGTAGTCCCCTTTGGATACTAGATCCCGAAGCAAGGCGTAACAACTAAATATCTAAGAATTCGCTTCACGGCCACAAGGTGACACTCCCTTGGGTCGGATTGAAATCTAGCACACATGCATATGCTAAGCATAATATCCGGTCTACTAGCACTTAAATAAAGTAAAGACCCTATCATAGACCGGTATGCCTTTTGATCGACGGACTTACCTCCTTTGTTGAGGTCGACATGTCCGTCGGTTCCCATTGGAGTCTTCGCGGGCTTGGCGTCCTTCATCCCAAATCGCTTGAGCAAGTCTTGCGTGTACTTCGTTTGAGAGATGAAGGTGTCGTCCTTGAGTTGCTTCACTTGGAACCCAAGGAAGTAGTTCAACTCGCCCATCATCGACATCTCAAATTTCTGAGTCATCACCCTACTAAACTCTTCACAAGACTTTTGGTTAGTAGAACCAAATATTATGCCATCGACATAAATTTGGCACACAAATAGATCACCGTCACAAGTCTTAGTGAAAAGAGTTGGATCGGCTTTCCCAACCTTGAAAGCATTAGCAATTAAAAAGTCTCTAAGGCATTCATACCATGCTCTTGGGGCTTGCTTAAGTCCATAGAGCGCCTTAGAGAGCTTACACACATGGTCGGGGTAACGTTCATCCTCAAAGCCAGGGGGTTGCTCCACGTACACCTCCTCCTTGATTGGCCCGTTCAGGAAGGCGCTCTTCACGTCCATTTGGAACAACCTGAAAGAATGGTGAGTGGCATAGGCTAACAAAATACGAATCGACTCTAGCCTAGCCACAGGAGCAAAAGTCTCCTCAATGTCCAAACCTGCGACTTGGGCATAACCTTTTGCCACAAGTCGAGCCTTGTTCCTTGTCACCACCCCGTGCTCATCCTGTTTGTTGCAAAACACCCACTTGGTTCCCACAACATTTTGCTTGGGACATGGCACTAGTGTCCAAAGTTCATTTCGCTTGAAGTTGTTGAGCTCTTCTTGCATGGCCAACACCTAGTCCGGATCTAGCAAAGCCTCTTCTACCCTGAAAGGCTCAATAGAAGAGACATAAGAGTAATGTTCACAAAAATTAGCTAATCTAGAGTGAGTGGTTACTCCCTTGCTAATGTCACCCAAAATCTGGTCGACGGGATGATTCCTTTGAATCGTCGCTCGAACTTGAGTTGGAGGGGCCCGTGGTACTTCTTCCTCCTCAACTTGGTCTTCTTGTGCTCCCCTTGATCATACGCCTCCTCTTGAGGAACCTGTTCATCATCTTGAGTTGGGGGTGCACTGTTGTTGAGGAAGAAGGTTGATCTTGCACTTGGTGTTCCTGTGGTCGCACATCTCCAATCGCCATGGTACGAATAGCGTCCGTTGGAACATCATCCTCATCTACATCATCAAGATCAACTTGCTCTCTTGGAGAGCCATTAGTCTCATCAAATACAACGTCGCTAGAGACTTCAACCAAACCCGATGATTTGTTGAAGACTCTATATACGCCTTTGTATTTGAGTCATAACCTAACAAAAACCCTTCTACAGCTTTGGGAGCAAATTTTGAATTTCTACCTTTCTTCACCAGAATGTAGCATTTACTCCCAAAAACTCGAAAATAGGAAACGTTGGGTTTGTTAACAGTTAGAAGCTCGTACGACGTCTTCTTGAGGAGGCGATGGAGGTAGACTCGGTTTATGGCATGGCAAGCTGTGTTCACAGCTTCCGACCAAAACCGCTCGGGCATCATGAATTCTCCAAGCGTCGTCCTCGCCATGTCTATAAGCATCCTGTTCTTCCTCTCTACCACACCGTTTTGCTATGGTGTGTAGAGAGCGGAGAACTCGTGCTTGATTCCTTCCTCCTCAAGAAACTCTTCCACTTGCAAGTTCTTGAACTCAGACCCGTTGTCGCTTCTAATCTTTTTCACCTTGAGCTCAAATTCGTTTTGAGCTCGTCTTAGAAAGCGCTTGAGGGTCCCTTGGGTTTCTGATTTATCCCGCAAAAAGAATACCCAAGTGAAGCGGGAAAAATCATCAACAATAACAAGACCATACTTACTTCCCCCGATGCTGAGGTAGGCGACGGGTCTGAAGAGGTCCATATACAATAGCTCCAGAGGTCTTGATGTAGTCATCACATTCTTGATGTGATGAGCACTTCCCACTTGTTTTCCTGCTTGACAAGCTGCACAAGGTCTATCTTTTTTGAAAGTTACATTTGTTAGACCTACCACATGTTCTCCCTTTAGAAGCTTGTGAAGGTTCTTCATCCCCACATGTGCTAGACGGCGATGCCACAGCCAGCCCATGCTAGTCTTAGCGATTAAGCATGCATCTAGATTGGCCTCCTCCTTCGAAAAATCAACTAAATAGAGTTTATCGTCTAGTACACCCTTAAAAGCTAATGAACCATCACTCCTTCTAAAGACAGACACATCTACATTTGTAAATAAGCAGTTGTAACCCATATTACATAATTGACTAACAGACAACAAGTTATATCCGAGCGATTCTACTAAAAACACATTAGAAATGGAATGCTCGGAAGAAATAGCTATTTTTCCTAGTCCTTTAACCTTGCCTTGATTCCCATCACCGAATATATTTGAATCTTGGGAATCTTTATTCTTGACGTAGGAGGTGAACATCTTCTTCTCCTCCGTCATGTGGTTTGTGCATCCGCTGTCGATAATCCAGCTTGAGCCCCCGGATGCATAAACCTGCAAGGCAAATTAGGCTTGGGTTTTAGGTACCCAACTCTTGTTGGGTCCTACAAGGTTAGTTACAATAGCCTTAGGGACCCAAATGCAAGTCTTGTCTCCCTTGCATTTCGCTCCCACCTTTTTAGCAATCACCTTTTTATTTTTACATGAAAGAATAAATTTAGCATTGCAAGCATGAAAGACAGTGGTAGATCCATTATACACTTTCCTAGGAGCATGAGACACAAAATTCCTCCTAGATCTACCATTAAAGTTTGAACTCGAAGCAATCATGGCATGTGAGTCAAAAGCATTATAACTTCTATTATAATGAATATTTCTAGAAAATCTCCTATCATGATACATGAAAGCATGATTTTTATGAACACTATTAGCCATAGGGGCCTTCCCTTTCTCCTTGGTGGAGATGGGAGCCTTATGACTTGTTAAGTTCTTGGCTTCCCTTCGAAAGCCAAGCCCATCCTTAATTGAGGGGTGTCTACCACTAGTGTAGGCATCCCTTGCAAATTTTAGTTTATCAAAATCATTTTTGCTAGTCTTAAGTTGGGCATTAAGACTAGCTACTTCATCATTTAATTTAGAAATGGAAATCAAATGTTCATTGCAAGCATCAACATTAAAATCCTTACACCTATTGCAAATTACTACATGTTCAATACAAGAATTAGATTTATTTGCAATTTCTAGCTTAGCATTTAAATCATCGTTCAAAATCTTCAAGCTAGAAATAGATTCATTGCAAATAGACAATTCAGAAGATAGCAATTCATTCCTTTTAATTTCTAAGGCAAGAGACTTTTGAACATTAATAAATTTATCATGTTCCTCATACAAGATGTCCTCTTGCCTCTCTAGTAGTCTATCTTTTTCATTCAATGCATCAATCAGCTCATTGATCTTATCAATTTTAGTTCTTTCTAAACCTTTGAATAAACTAGTGTAATCAATTTCATCATCATCACTAGAAGTAGAGTACTTAGGAGTTTCTCTAGTGATTACCTTCTTTTCCTTTGCCATTAGGCAAGTGTGGCGCTCGTTGGGGAAGAGCAACGATTTGTTGAAGGCGGTGACGGCGAGTCCCTCGTCGTCGGAGTCGGACGAAGAACAATCCGAGTCCCACTCTTTGCCAAGGTGTGCCTCGCCCTTAGCCTTCTTGTACGCCTTCTTCTTTTCCTTCTTCTCGCTTTTCTCTTGTCCCTAGTCACTATCATTATCGGGACAGTTAGCAATAAAGTGACCAGTCTTACCACACTTGAAGCAGGAGCGCTTTCCCTTCGTCTTGTTCTTTTTGGGATGCTCCTTGCGACCCTTTAGCGCCGTCTTGAAGCGCTTGATGATGAGGGACATCTCTTCCTCATTAAGCCCGGCTGCCTCAACTTGCGCCACCTTGCTAGGTAGCGCCTCCCTGCTACTTGTTGCTTTAAGAGCAACGGTTTGAGGCTCGTGGATTGGTGTAACACCCAAAATCCTATTTTTTTTAAAACTAAGAAAATTTCTCCAAAGATTTTTGAATTATGATATCATTTAATGATACTTATCTTATTCTTGAAACTAACATCTCCTAAAACACAAAAAAATAGTTTCTAATAAAGATTTAATAGAAGTACCCTATATGGTTCTAGCAATCCCTTGTTAAAATATATATATTTATAATTATTTTCTAAAGAATTTCATAAACAAGAGATTATATTTCTTAAAATACCTATTCTTTATTTTAGTGTGTATGAGTTTTATATTTGAAAGCATTTGCCTAAATAGGATAATAAATAAATTAATACAATATTGTTGCATTGAAGTTTTGACTGTGCATTTATTTTGAACCTGAAATCGGAGTTGAATTTGGAATTGAAATAGGATACATATATTAAAAAAAAAGAAAAATAACACCCATCCTTGTGATTGGGCCGAAACCCCACCCAGCCCAATTTGGCCGCCAGCCTCCCATGTGGTGCGCGCACTGCATTGGGTCAATGATCAAGTGGGGCCCACGCGCCAGCCTCCCCACCCACGCGCGGGCGCTGCGCCTCGTCGCTGGTTGTTGCGCGCGCGAACACCAGCTGACTGGCCCGTGGGCCCACATCCCAGACTCAGAAATTCCCTGCGCAGTGCCATCTCTCATTGGCTAGTGGGGGCCACCGCTCAGATCCGTCCTCCTTGTAACAACCCATGCAACAACCGCACGCCACTGATGGATTTTGCGCCGGAGAACTCGGGGCCAGCCTCATCTTCTTGCTGGTGGCCGGGTGTATAAATAGTAGCCTAACCGCATCCAGTTCCTAGGACCAGCGCCCTTGTTGACTGCCGCAACGCTCGGTCGAGAAATATGGAAGAGCAGAAATCCGAGGTCGACGCCGTGGGCAATACGATGACACACCATTGCTCTACCCTTGGCGCGTGACTGCTGAGCATCACCAGACATCACAGGGCATGGGCATGTCCTTAGAAGGCAGATTGGAGCACCTGGGTGATGGGAATTCATCACTGAAATCCTTCAAGCGCTGCAGATCCACGTACCGTCGCGGGCAGCTCATCTGCTGGGTTACGGGAGCTCTGATTCTCGACCTGGGGTGTCATCAGGACCCTGAGTGCGTGTCTATGGATCAAGGAAGCCGATGGAGCAAGCGGGGATCGAGCAATTGCTCGCCGGCGTACGGTCTTCACCTTGGAGCCACCTGTACCGTGGGCGAGATGCGTGAGCGTCCTATATCCAGGTAAAAAGTCCCCTGGCACCTTCACTTTGTCCTCCATGAGATTTTGCGGCATTCGGTTCTGTGCTTGGTGCACCGTGGCGAGGGATGGCCATAGCCGGCCATGGCCACCGCCGCGCTGGAGCTGTGGGTGGCGGTGGTTGGGCGCCGTGGGGAGGGATGACGCGACTGCCATGGATCCTCTGATCGACGGCTAGAAACTGATACACACTTACCCCTTCGTTGGTTGAATAGATGCCGTTGGATGGAAAGAGAACGCTCAGGATTAGATCAAGTATTTAGTAACTCTCGAGCGTCGATCCCTGATCCAACGGTGGTGTTTACGTATCATTTCGGCTGAGATCTGATCTAATCCATGCGCTCGGCTGTTGATCCAACGGCTGTGAATGGCTGATACCCCTTCGACCCGTCGCTTTTGCTAAAGAGACCCTGTCTTTTTCCCGATTCAAACCCGCGATCCACTGTGGATGTAGACTGAGTCTAGGAATTTTCATGGATTGGCCCCTGGACTTTCCAATAATAATGCGCCCAGTCCCGAGATCAGATAAAATAGGGAAGCTAATTTAAAAATAGATTTTTAGTACAAATTTAATTGCAGAAACTTGTTTTAATTGTAGAAAATCCATATTAAGTCCAAATTAATCCATTCCAATTCCTATAATTTTGTAATATTATTGTTTATTATTTAGTGCCACTGTTTTTACATAAAAGTCACATTAAAATTGTTATCTTAATTAATCTTGTACTAAGCACATAGAATCTTTGGAAATCCATAACTTAAAATCTATAACTCCGAAATTAATAATTCTTGTTCCTGTGATCTTATTTTAATATGTAGATTATTAATATATATTTGTACTTATGTTTGGTGTAATGTTAATTTTGCCTATACAATGTTTGTTTGTATTGCTACGACTAGAGCGAGGTCACGTGTCATCTGAAGAGCAAGTTGGTACCTGGATTCTCAAGTGCCAGGCAAGTTGTGCCCTTGATCACTTCTTTTTACCCACTCATGTTCTAATTAATCATAATGATCTGCATAGGTTAATTTTGATGGGACCTAATAGGTTACCCTAGTTTGTCTATCTTTATGCCTTGTTTACCACTAAACTTTCTGGGTAGTACTTGCTAGTGCTATATGTGGATTTGGGCATTGAGATACATATTATTCATACTTTTGTTATCAGTTGCTAATTACTGTTCATGATAAGATCATTATGTTAATTGGAACATGGAGAACCACCCGGGAAAACAGTGCTACCACAAGGGAGGAATGGGACCCCTTGGCTGATTAATTAGGAAAGCTAGTGGAAGACTACCTTACCCGAAAGGGGCAAGGGCAGTAGGGGAGTGGTCAGTGTAGGGAGGCCCTCGGGAGGATTTTGCTGCGATGGCGGTCCTGCAAGGGATTCCTGCATTGGAACTTCCTATAAACTGTAGCGGGTTTTCTGAAGCTAGTGGAACTTTGTAATGGCCTCGTAGTGTTATCCTGCCTCGCCTCCTCAGTAGAGGTGTATGGGAAGTCGCGATCCCTTGGCAGATGGGTAACATGACTTGTGGGTAAAGATGCGCAACCTCTGCAGAGTGTAAAACTGGTATACTAGCCGTGCTCACGGTCATGAGCAGCTCGGACACTCACATGATTAAATTATGGAACTAAATTCAATTTGACATATGCATTGCATCGCAGGTGAGGTTGTTACTTTTGTTCTACTATTTAATTGGGTTTGGTATTTACTTATACTTAGTAATTGCTAATAAAATTTTGACCAACTTTAAAAGCAATGCTCAGCTTCAACCATACTCTTTGGTAAGCCTTACACTTCACGTGAGCTCCCACCTTTGGCGAGTTCATGCACATTATTCCCCACAACTTGTTGAGCGATGAACGTATGTGAGCTCACTCTTGCTGTCTCACACACCCCACAGGTCAAGAACAGGTACCACAGGATGAGGCGCTTGGAGGATGCTGTGATGTGTTCGTGAGAGATCTAGGCCGTCGTCTCCCAGTCAACTTTGGGTTGCTGGACCGTTGTCTCCTTATTATGTAATTATTTATTTTGTATAGAACTCCTGTTATATATAAATATGTGACATTCGATCCTGTGCCACTATACATCATATGTGCGAGACTTGGTCCTAGCATACCTGGTGTTTATGTTCGCGCCCGGGTCTTGGTGCCCCTAAAACCCGGGTGTGACAATTGGGCCATTCAACGCCTCATCAACGTATCTTGGCTCCTTGATCATCATTCGCCCGCTTACAAACTTTCCAAGTATTTCCTCGGGCGACATCTTGGTGTACCTAGGATTTTCACGAATAGAGTTTACAAGATGTGGATCAAGGATAGTGAAAGACCTTAGCATTAGGCGGACGACGTCGTGGTCCGTCCATCTCGTGCTTCCATAGCTCCTTATTTTGTTGACCAGGGTCTTGAGCCTGTTGTATGTTTGGGTTGGCTCCTCCCCCCTGATCATTGCGATCCTCCCTAGTTCTCCCTCCACCAACTCCATCTTGGTGAGCATGGTGACATCATTTCCCTCATGCGAGATCCTGAGGGTGTCCCAAATCTGCTTGGCGTTATCCAAGCCGCTCACCTTATGGTACTCTTCCCTGCACAAGGATGCTAAAAGAACACTGGTAGCTTGTGCATTTTTGTGAATTTGTTCATTAATAAACATGGGATTATCAGAACTATCAAAATGCATTCCATTCTCTACTATCTCCCTTATACTTGGATGAAGAGAGAACAAGTGACTACGCATTTTGTGACTCCAAAATCCGTAGTCCTCTCCATCAAAGTGTGGAGGTTTACCAAGAGGAATGGAAAGCAAATGTGCATTTGAATTATGCGGAATACGAGAGTAATCAAAAGAAAAGTTTGAGTTGACCGTCTTCTTTTTCTCGTAGTCATCGTGGTCGTTGTCCTTTTGGGAAGAAGAAGACTCGTCGCTGTCGTAGTAGACTATCTTCTTGATGCGCCTCTTCTTCTTCCCGTCTTTCTTTTTGTGACTCAAGCCAGAGTCAGTGGGCTTATCGTCTCTTGGCTCGTTGAAGGTGAACTCCTTCTCCTTCTCGTTGACCACCAACCCCTTTCCCTTAGGATCCATCTCTTCGGGCGATTAGTCCCTTGCGTGAAGAGAATGGCTTTGATACCAATTGAGAGCACCTAGAGGGGGGGGGGGTGAATAGGTGATCCTGTAAAACTTGAAACTTAAAGCCACAAACTTGATTAAGTGTTAGATCAATAAAGCCAAGTGGCTAGAGAGGAGTTCTTGCTAAACACGATAACCACAAAGAAATCAACACAGAGAGGCACAATGGTTTATCCCGTGGTTCGGCCAAGTCCAACACTTGCCTACTCCACGTTGTGGCATCCCAACAGACGAGGGTTGCACTCAACCCCTTTCAAGTGGTCCAAAGACCCACTTGAATACCACTGTGTTTCTCTTTGTTTCACTATATCCCGCTTGCGAGGAATCTCCACAACTTGGAGTCTCTCGCCCTTACAATTTGATGACCACAAAGAAGCACAGAAGTAAGGGTGGGAAAAGCAACGCACACAAGACACAAAATCAAAGCTCAAACACGCACACAAGTCACAACTTGAGCTCGCAACACAACTCAAAGAGTTCTATACTCAAATGGAGCTCTAGTTGCTATCACAAAGAATCAAATGCGCGGAAATCGAGTCTTGGTGCTTAGGGATGCTCAAAGAATGCTTGGTGTACTCCTCCATGCGCCTAGGGGTCCCTTTTATAGCCCCAAGGCAGCTAGGAGCCGTTAGAAGCAATCCAGGAAGGCAAATCTTGCTTTCTGTCGGGTGGCGCACTGGACAGTCCGGTGCACCACCGGACAGGCACTGTACACAGTCCGATGCAGATTGCTTTCCTAATCTGGCGCAGCCAACCATTGAAGATTTGGAGCCGTTGGCGCATCGGACACTGTCCGGTGTACACCGGACAGTCCGGTGCCCCCATCCGACCGTTGGCTCTTCCACGCGTCATGCGCGGATTGCGCGGCCGACCGTTGGCGCGCCCGACCGTTTTCTCACCGGACAGTCCGGTGTCTCACCGGACAGTTCGATGAATTTTAGCCGTACGCTGTTGACTTGGTTCCCGAGAGCGGCAACTTCACCGCAGACGACTCACCGGACAGTCCTGTGCACCACCGGACAGTCCGGTGATTTATAGCCATACGCCGCCGTCGAGACCCGAGAGCAGGCTGTTCACCGGGACTGGTCCTGGCACACCATACACTGTCCGGTGCACCACCGGACAGTCTGGTGCACCCAGACCGATCAGCCTTTGGCTGAACACAGCCAACTTTTCTCCAAAGCGATTTCTCCTGTTTCTAGCACTTAGACACAATACATTAGTCTTCAAAACAATGTACTAAGTCTAGAAACATACCTTTAATCTTGATTTGCACTTCTTGAGTCTTTGGCACACATATTACTCAACGCATTTGTGTTTAGCACTTAATCACCAAAATCTTATAGAAATGGCCCAAGGGCACATTTCCCTTTCAGGTAGAGCAATAGCAAGTCTAGCCAATAGTTCATTTGTTTGCAAGGTGTGGGGTAAACAAAACTAGGGAAACCTATTAGGCCCCATCAAAATTAACCTGATCATGTCAGTGATTAATAGAGAACATTATTAGGTAAAGTAGAGTGATCAAGGGCACAACTTGCCTTTTTGGTGAACTCCGGTTACTTCTATAATGTAGGATCCAAGTGCCTCGCAACCTCGCTTCTATCGTAGCAATACATATAGATAGGCAAAGAATAGGTGAAGATAACATTACACCAAAATATAAAACAACCATATAATAATATTCTACGTGCCGCTATGAGAACGTAGGTTCGAGAACCATTAAAATCAGAGCTAAAACAAATAATTTATGGATAAAACGATATTTTAGGCGTAATAAATCTAATAGATGGGATCTAACTGTAACTCCTCAAAATCCTATTTTGGGATTTATAAATGTTTCTAAAAAATTAAGAATTAAAATTTCTCTTAATATAAAATTCCCCACTTTTTAAAGTTATTCTATTCTAAAACAGATTGTTGGCAATACTAAAATGTTATTAGCCAAATGTATATCCTAAAACATTTAAGTCTAGGGTTAATCCGAAAAACATAATTTGTTTATTAGAATGGAATAATCCTCTCATAAACAATACAATTGGGGATACCTTTCAAAATATACAAATAATTTTTAAAAGGGAATATGTATTGCCTTCTCTCAAAATAAGCCAAAGAAACATAAATTCATTTTTTACCTTTAATTTGATCACACCTTCACAAATGATATTTTCCTAAAATGAATAACATATGACTTATTATTTATGGTAGGCTTAGAGGCATTTACTTAAAGACATGTAATAATAAGTAAAATAATAATAATAACCAAATATATATTTCTCTGCATCCATTATGGATTTTGGGTTGTGCATATTTGAATTGAAAACCACAACTCAGATCTGAGTTTGAAATTTCAAATTGAAATGAAACAAGAAATAGAAAAAAGATATAAAGAAAAAGAAAAGAGAAAGGTTATCTGCGCTACCTGGGCCGAAGCTACCCTTCCGGCCCATCAATTTGCAACACTAGCCCAGCGTGCGTCCGCGCTTCGCTATTGGCTCTGACATGTGGGGCCGCGGGGCAGCCTCTTCGCTCGACCAGCAACCTATGCATGTGTGCCGCTGCTGCATGGGTCCATCATGTCAACGCTTTCTCCTCCGTTGTGACCTCTGCTCGGTGTACCAAACTCGCGTGCTAGTCGCATAACAACTGCGTGGATTCCTTGCCCCCCGAGCGCATATATATCGGCCCCTGTGACCACCCCTCATCCATCGACCTCGTGCCCGCCAAGTGCCCCAACCCCCAAAAAAGGCTGTGCGAAACCGCAGAAGCAGAGATCCACCGCCACGGTGGAATCATAGTTTCGCAAACATTGTGACTGAGCTAGGTGGTTAGTGAAAGGGAAATAGGGTTTAACCTTTTCCTATAAATGATTTTGGTGGTTGAATGCCCAACACAAATAATTGGACTAACTAGTTTGCTCTAGATTATATATTCTACAGGTGCCAAAGGTTCAGCACAAACCAATAAAAATATCAAAGTTAGGGTTCAAAAGAAAAGAGCAAAAGAAACCAAAGAGAACCCTGGTCTGGCGCATCACCGGACAGTGTCCGGTGCCCAGGGCCGTATGACTTCAAACTTGCCACCTTCGGGTTTCAAAAGCGCCGCTTCGCTATAATTCACCGGACTGTCCGGTGTGCCACCGGACTGTCCGGTGCACCAGCGGAGCGACGGCTAGCCAGTGCAATGGTCGGCTGCAACGGTCGCCTGCAACGTGAAAAGTGAAGAATAGTGCACGCAGAAGTCAAAGCAGCCGCTAGAGGCGCACCGGACAGTGCACAGTACCTGTCCGGTGCAGCACCGAACTGTCCGCTGCGACCAGAAGTCAAAGCTCCGACGGTCGAAACCGTCAGAACCCTAACAGTTGGGTGACTGTCCGGTGCGCCCATCGACAGCAGCCTGCCCCAACGGTTGAATTGGTGGTTGGGGGCTATAAATACCCCACAACCACCTCCACTCCAACCATCCAAGCATTCAACACTCTCCATTCAATACAAGAGCATAGTGCAACCTTCCAAGACACAAATCAAAGCCTCCAATCCAATCAAAGTCCATAATTCAACTCTAGTATTTTAGGACTTGTGAGAAGATCATCTTGTGTTCTTTGTTGCTCTTGTTGCTTGGTTGGCTTTCTTCTTCCTCTCATTCTTACTCTCAAAGCCTTGTAAGCGAAGCAAGAGACACCAATTGTGTGGTGGTCCTTGCGGGGTCTAAGTGACCCGGGAAACTAAGGAAGAAAGCTCACTCGGTCTAAGTGACCGTTTGGGAGAGGGAAAGGGTTGAAAGAGACCCGGTCTTTGTGATCACGTCAACGGGGACTAAGTTCATTGGAACCGAACCTCGGTAAAACAAATCACCATGTCACCCGCTTTTATTTCTTGGTTGATTTGTTTTCCCCTCTCTCCCGGACTTGGATTTTATTCTGACGCTAACCCCAGCTTGTAGTGTGTTTAAAGTTGTAAATTTCAGTTTCCGCCTATCCACCCCTCTAGGTGACTTTCAATTGGTATCAGAGCCCAGTACTTTATTAGAGTCTAACCACTCGAAGTGATGTCGGGAGGATCCACCAAGAGGGGGATGGAAATGGCCACAAGCCACGAGAAGGCTCCATCAAGGGAGTCCAGCGCCAAAGGAAGGGAGGAATCACCTCCCCGCATCAAGTCGCACCGGAGTGGCGACAAGAAGAAGAAAATGAAGAAAGTGGTATACTATGAGACCAATTCTTCGTCGCCCTCCACATCTAGCTCCGATGCACCGTCCGTCACTTCGAAGCGCCATGAGCGCAAGAAGTTTAGTAAGATCCCCTTACGCTATCCCCACATTTCTAAACACACTCCTTTACTTTCCATCCCATTAGGCAAACCACCGGTTTTTTATGGTGAAGATTATGTATGTGGAGTGACAAAATGAGGCATCACCTAACCTCACTCCACGCTAGCATATGGGACATTGTTGAGTTTGGAGCGCAGGTACCATCCGTGGGGGACGAAGGCTACAACTCAGACGAGGTCACCCAAATCCGGCATTTTGACTCCCAAGCCACCACTATACTCCTCGCCTCTCTATGTCGAGAGGAGTATAATAAGGTGCAAGGGCTAAAAAGTGCCAAAGAGATTTGGGATGTACTAAAACCGCACATGAAGGGGATGAGGTGACCAAGATCACAAAGCGGGAGACAATCGAGGGGGAGCTCGGTCGATTCATCCTCAACCAAGGAGAGGAGCCACAAGCAATATACAACCGGCTTAAGACCTTGGTCAACCAAGTGCACAACCTCGGGAGCACAAAATGGGATGACCATGAGACGGTCAAGGTTATTCTAAGATCCCTTGTTTTTCGCAATCCTACTCAAGTACAATTAATCTGTGCGGATCCTAGATACAAATTAATGTCTCCCGAGGAAGTGATAGGAAAGTTTGCGAGCTTTGAATTGATGATCAAAGGCTCCAAACAATTCATCAACTTGGAGCAAGGCGGCACCTCCACACCCGAGGTGCAACCCGTCGCATTCAAAGCGATGGAGGAGAAGAAAGAAGAGTCTACATCAAGTAGGCTCCCCATCGACGCCTCCAAGCTCAACAACGAGGAGATGAAGCTCATCATCAAGAGCTTTCGCCAAATCCTCAAGCAAAGGAAGGGGAGAGACTACAAGCCCCGTTCCAAAAGGGTGTGCTACAAGTGTGGTAAGCCTGATCATTTTATTGCAAAATGTCCTATGTCTAGTGACAGTGACAGGGGTGACGACAAGAGGGAAAAGAGGAAGGAAAAGAAGAAGTACTACAAGAGGAAGGGTGGTGATGCCCACGTGTGTCAGGAATGGGACTCCGACATGAGCTCCACCGATTCCTCCTCCGACGAGAATGCCGCAAACATCACCGTCAACAAGGGACTTCTCTTCCCCAACGTCGGCCACAAATGCTTCATGGCAAAGGACGGCAAGAAAAAGAAGGTACAAGCTAGAATCAACCCCAAGTATACTACATCTAGTGATGAGGGTAGTTCTAGTGATGATGAAGATAACTTGCTTAGTCTTTTTGCCAACCTTAACATGCAACAAAAAGAAAAATTAAATGAATTAATATGTGCTATTCATGAGAAGGATGAACTCTTGGATAGCCAAGAGGAATTCCTTATTAAGGAAAACAAAAAGCATGTTAAGGTGAAGAATGCTTATGCTCAGGAAGTAGAGAAAAGTGAAAAATTGACTAAGGAGCTTAGCATTTGCCATGACACTATTTCCAACCTTAGAACTGAGAATGTTAATTTATTTGCTAAGGTTGAGAAGTTAAATGCTTGTGATAATTCAATTACCAATCTTAAAAAGGATAATGCTAGTTT
Organism: Zea luxurians; assembly: GCA_029449295.1. Classification (NCBI taxonomy): domain Eukaryota; kingdom Viridiplantae; phylum Streptophyta; class Magnoliopsida; order Poales; family Poaceae; genus Zea; species Zea luxurians. The sequence continues at coordinate 36,552,544 of JAOPSE010000024.1, forward strand.
AATTGCTAAGATTGATAAATTGAATGAATCAATTTCTAGCCTTAAAACTGAGAATGATAAGTTAATTTCTAAGGCTAAAGAATTAAATGTTTGCAATGTTTCTATTTCTAATCTTAGAAATGAGAATGCTATTTTACATGCTAAGATTGATGAATTAAATGCTTGCAAACCCTCTACATCAAGTGTTGATCATGTTACTATTTGTACTAGATGTAGAGACATTAATGTTGATGCTATTCATGATCACCTGGCTTTAATTAAATAACAAAATGATCACATAGCTCAACTAACTACTAAAATTAATGAGCATGAGATAGAAAATGAAAAATTTAAATTTGCTACAAGCATGCTCTATAGTGGGAGACGCCCTGGCATTAAGGATGGCATTGACTTCCAATAGGGAAGCAATGTCAAGCTTAATGCCCCTAAGAAATTGTCTAGCTTTGTTAAGGGAAAGGCTCCCATGGCTTAGGATAACGAGGGTTACATTTTATATCCTGCTGGTTATCCTTAGCACAAGATTAGGAGAATTCATGCTAGGAAGTCTCATTCTGTTTCTCACCATGCTTATATGTATAAGAATGAGGCATCTAGCTCTAGGAATTCCACTCATATTAAAATGCCTAAAAAGAAAACTCTTACTGTATCAAATGAACCTAATGTTTCATTCAAAACTTTTGATGCTTCTTATGTTCTTACTAACAAATCAGGCAAAGTAGTTGCTAAATATGTTGGGAGCAAACACAAGGGCTCCAAGACTTGTGTTTGGGTACCCAAGGTGCTTGTTTCTAACGTGAAAGGACCCAAGACTGTTTGGGTACCTAAGAATGAGAGCACCTAGAGGGGGGGGGGTGAATAGGTGATCCTGTAAAACTTCAAACTTTAAGCCACAAAACTTGGTTAAGTGTTAGCACAGATAATGCCAAGTGGCTAGAGAGGAGTCCCAACAAAACACAATAACCACAGAAGATCAATCACAGAGATGGCACAATGGTTTATCCCGTGGTTCGGCCAAGACCAACGCTTGCCTACTCCACGTTGTGGCGTCCCAACGGACGAGGGTTGCAATCAACCCCTCTCAAGCGGTCCAAAGACCCACTTGAATACCACGGTGTTTTGTTTTCTTTTCTTTATCCCGTTTGCAAGGAATCTCCACAAATTGGAGTCTCTTGCCCTTACAAGTATATGATCACAAAGAAGCACAGAGTAAGGGAGGGAAGCAACACACACAAATCCACAGCGAAATGCGCACACACACGGCCAAGAATCGAGCTCGAATGACTATCTCAAAGTTCTCACTAGAACGGAGCTCGAATCACTTAGAATCACAAACGAATGCGCAAAGACTGAGTGTGGATGATCAAGAATGCTCTAAGGTTGCTTCGATGTCTCCTCCATGCGCCTAGGGGCCCCTTTTATAGCCCCAAGGCAGTTAGGAGCCGTTGAGAGCAAATCTGGAAGGCTATCCTTGCCTTCTGTCGTCGGGGGCACCGGACAGTCCGGTGCACATCGGACACTGTCCGGTGCCCGATTTCTTTCCTTAAACAGCGAAGCCGACCGTTGCAGACCGTTGCAGATCTGGGAGCCGTTGGCGCACCGGACATGTCCGGTGCACACCGGACAGTCCGGTGCCGTCTTCCGACCGTTGGCTCGGCCACGTGTCCCGCGCAGATTGCGCGGCCGACCGTTGGCCCGGCCGACCGTTGGCTCACCGGACAGTCCGGTGCACACCGGACAGTCCGGTGAATTTTAGCCGTACGCCGTCGGCGAATTCCCGAGAGCGGCCACTTCGCGCCGAGTCAGCCTGGCGCACCGGACACTGTCCGGTGCACACCGGACAGTCCGGTGTGCCAGACCGAACTGAGTCTTGGCTGTACTCAGCCAAGTCTTTTTCTTCTCTTTTCTTTTCTTCTTCTTTCTGTTTCTAACACTTAGACAAGTATATTAGTATACAAAACCAATGTACTAAGGCTTAGAAACATACCTTTACTTCCTGATTTGCACCTTGTACATCCATGGACATAAATTCACAATTAAGCACATGTGTTGGCACTCAATCACCAAAATACTTGGAAATGGCCCAAAGGCACATTTCCCTTTCAATCTCCCCCTTTTTGGTGATTTATGCCAACACAACATAAAGCAACTAGAACAAGTGCAAAAACACTTCAAATAAGAACTCAAATTATTTTGATTCATTTCTGGCATATATGGATCATCCTTTGCCACCACTTGGTTTGTTTTTGTAAATCAAACTCAAATCTCTATCTCTAATCCAAACACACATGTTGAAGCATAAAGAGGGTCATTCCAAAAGAGATTGACCAAAGATTTCAAAAACTCCCCCTTTTTCCCATAATCAATACTTCTCCCCACAAGAAGCCAACTTTTGACAAGAGAGACAACAAAAGAGTTTTGACAAACCAAAAGCTCTATTCTACTATTTTCAAAATCTCTCAAGTGGTAGCTAATCCATTTATTGCTTTGGCCTTTATTTTCTCCCCCTTTGGCATCAAGCACCAAAACGGGATCAATCTTGGCCCTTTAACCCCATTGCCTCACCAAAATCTTCAATTAAGAGCAAATGGCAATAAGAGTTCATGAGATGAACTTGGAATAAGTTACCCTCTCATCGGAGTGCAGTGGAAGTCTTTCATGGTCCAAGTCCACCTTTTCCCTTACACTTCTCCTTCGAGACTAAATCAAGCAAACTCAAGCATATGGTTAGTCTCAAAGGGTCAAGTTGTAACACATCTCCCCCTAAACATGTGCATCACTTTGCAACGGACTTGTGAGGTCCAGGGAGTATTTGTACAACTTGAGCACCATAATAAGCAACAAAATGCAGAATGAACATGATCAAAAGCATAAACACATGTATGCTACATTTCAATCCAAGTTCCGCGAATCTAAGATATTGAGCTCACTATGCAGCCTGCAAAAGGTCTTCTCATCTAAAGGCTTGGTAAAGATATCGGCTAGCTGGTTCTCGGTGCTAACATAAAACACTTCGATATCTCCCTTTTGCTGGTGGTCTCTCAAAAAGTGATGCCGGATGTCTATGTGCTTTGTGCGGCTGTGCTCAACAGGATTTTCCGCTATTCGGATAGCACTCTCATTATCACATAGGAGTGGGACTTTGCTCAGATTGTAGCCAAAGTCCCTGAGGGTTTGCCTCATCCAAAGTAGTTGCGCGCAACACTGTCCTGCGGCAACATACTCGGCCTCAGCGGTGGATAGGGCAACGGATGTTTGTTTCTTAGAGTTCCATGACACCAGGGACCTTCCTAAGAATTGGCACGTCCCCGATGTACTCTTCCTATCGACCTTACATCCAGCATAGTCGGAATCTGAGTACCCAATCAAGTCAAAGTTAGACCCCTTTGGATACCAGATCCCGAAGCAAGGCGTAGCGACTAAATATCTAAGAATTCGCTTCACCGCCACCAAGTGACACTCCTTAGGATCGGATTGAAATCTAGCACACATGCATACGCTAAGCATAATATCCGGTCTACTAGCACACAAATAAAGCAAAGAACCTATCATGGACCGGTATGCTTTTTGATCAACGGACTTACCTCCTTTGTTGAGGTCGGTGTGTCCGTCGGTTCCCATCGGAGTCTTTGCGGGCTTGGCGTCCTTCATCCCAAACCGCTTTAGCAGATCTTGCGTGTACTTCGTTTGGGAGATGAAGGTGCCGTCCTTGAGTTGCTTCACTTGGAATCCAAGGAAGTAGGTCAACTCGCCCATCATTGACATCTCGAATTTCTGCGTCATCACCCTGCTAAACTCTTCACAAGACTTTTGATTAGTAGAACCAAATATTATGTCATCGACATAAATTTGGCATACAAACAAATCACCATCACATGTCTTAGTGAAAAGAGTTGGATCGGCTTTCCCAACCTTGAAAGCATTAGCAACTAAGAAATCTCTAAGGCATTCATACCATGCTCTTGGGGCTTGTTTAAGTCCATAGAGCGCCTTAGAGAGCTTACACACATGGTCGGGGTACCGTTCATCCTCGAAGCCAGGGGGTTGCTCCACGTACACCTCCTCCTTGATTGGCCCGTTGAGGAAAGCGCTCTTCACATCCATTTGGTACAACCTGAAAGAATGGTGAGCGGCATATGCTAGCAAGATACGAATGGACTCTAGCCTAGCCACAGGAGCAAAAGTCTCCTCAAAGTCCAAACCTGCGACTTGGGCATAACCTTTTGCCACAAGTCGAGCCTTGTTCCTTGTCACCACTCCGTGCTCGTCTTGTTTGTTGCGGAACACCCACTTGGTTCCCACAACATTTTGTTTGGGACGAGGCACCAGCGTCCAAACTTCATTGCGCTTGAAGTTGTTAAGTTCTTCCTGCATGGCCAACACCCAATCCGGATCTAGCAAGGCCTCCTCTACCCTGAAAGGCTCAATAGAGGAGACAAAAGAGTAATGTTCACAAAAATTAACTAGTCGAGACCGAGTAGTTACTCCCTTGCTAATGTCTCCTAGAATTTGGTCGACGGGATGATCCCTTTGAATCATCGCTCGAACTTGGGTTGGAGGTGCCGGTTGCGCTTCTTCCTCCATCACATGATCATCTTGTGCTCCCCCTTGATCACACGCCTCCTGTTGATGAACCTGTTCATCGTCTTGAGTTGGGGGATGCACCGTTGTTGAAGAAGAAGATTGATCTCGTTCATCTTGTTCCTGTGGCCGCACTTCTCCAATCGCCATGGTTCGTATAGCGGCCGTCGGAACATCTTCTTCATCTACATCATCACAATCAACAACTTGCTCTCTTGGAGAGCCATTAGTCTCATCAAATACAACGTCGCTAGAGACTTCAACCAAACCCGATGATTTGTTGAAGACCCTATACGCCTTTGTATTTGAATCATAACCTAATAAAAACCCTTCTACAGCTTTGGGAGCAAATTTAGAATTTCTACCCTTCTTCACTAGAATGTAGCACTTGCTCCCAAAAACACGAAAGTATGATACATTGGGTTTGTTACCGGTTAGAAGCTCATATGACGTCTTCTTGAGGAGGCGATGAAGGTAGACCCTATTGATGGCGTGGCAAGCCGTGTTCACAGCTTCCGACCAAAAGCACTCGGGGGTCTTGAACTCTCCAAGCATCGTCCTCGCCATATCGATTAGCGTCCTGTTCTTCCTTTCTACCACACCATTTTGCTGTGGTGTGTAGGGAGCGGAGAACTCGTGCTTGATCCCTTCCTCCTCAAGGAACTCCTCCACTTGAAGGTTCTTGAACTCGGACCCGTTGTCGCTCCTTATCTTCTTCACTTTGAGCTCAAACTCATTTTGAGCTCTCCTGAGGAAGCGCTTGAGGGTTCCTTGGGTTTCAGACTTATCCTGCAAAAAGAACACCCAAGTGAAGCGGGAAAAGTCATCAACAATAACTAGACCATACTTACTTCCTCCTATGCTTAGATAGGCGACGGGTCCGAAGAGGTCCATATGTAGCAGCTCCAGAGGTCTTGATGTGGTCATCACATTCTTGCTGTGATGTGCTCCTCCCACTTGTTTACCTGCTTGACAAGCTGCACAAGGTCTATCTTTTTCGAAATAAACATTGGTTAGACCTATCACGTGTTCTCCCTTTAGAAGCTTGTGGAGGTTCTTCATCCCCACATGTGCTAAGCGGCGATGCCACAGCCAGCCCATGCAAGTCTTAGCCATTAAGCATGCATCTAGACCGGCCTCTTCTTTTGCAAAATCAACTAAGTAAAGCTTGCCGTCTAGTACACCCTTAAAGGCTAGTGAACCATCACACCTTCTAAAGACAGACACATCTACATTTGTAAACAAACAGTTGTATCCCATATTGCATAATTGGCTAACAGATAGCAAATTGTAACCAAGAGACTCAACTAAAAACACATTGGAAATTGAGTGCTCATTAGAAATTGCAATTTTACCTAACCCTTTTACCTTGCCTTGATTCCCATCACCGAACATAATTGAATCTTGGGAATCCTTATTTTCGACGTAGGAGGTGAACATCTTCTTCTCCCCCGTCATATGGTTTGTGCATCCGCTGTCGATAATCCAGCTTGAACCCCCGGATGCATAAACCTGCAAGGCAAATTTAGGCTTGGGTTTTAGGTACCCAACTCATGTTGGGTCCTACAAGGTTAGCACATATATCCTTAGGGACCCAAATGCAAGTTTTATCTCCCTTGCATCTTGCCCCTAACTTCCTAGCAATTACCTTCTTACCCTTTCTACAAATAGCAAAGGGAGCATTGCAAGCATAATAAATGGTAGAAGGTTTGTTCACAACTTTTCTAGGAACATGAGCAAAATTTCTCCTAGGCATATGCACAACATTTCTCCTACACACATCTCTATCATGCTTATAGGAAGAACTAGAAGCAAACATGGCATGAGAATCATAAACATGTGAATCAAAATCATTATAAGCATTTCTAGCATGTCTCCTATCATTATACATAAAAGCATGGTTCTTTTTAGCGCTACTGGCCATAGGGGCCTTCCCTTTCTCCTTGGCGGGAATGGGAGCCTTATGGCTTGTTAAGTTCTTGGCCTCTCTCTTGAAGCCAAGACCGTCCTTAATTGAGGGGTGTCTACCAATCGTGTAGGCATCCCTTGCAAATTTTATTTTATCAACTTCACTCTTGCTAGTCTTAAGTTGGGCATTAAGACTAGCCACTTCATCATTTAGTTTTGAAATTGAAACTAAGTGTTCACTACAAGCATTAACATCAAAATCCTTACACCTAGTGCAAATTGTAATATTTTCAACACAAGAATTAGATTTATCTGTTACTTCTAATTTAGCATTTAAATCATTGTTAACACCTTGTAAAGTAGAAATGGTTTCATGACAAGTAGATAGTTCATAAGAAAGCATTTCATTTCTTTTAACTTCTAAAGCATATGATTTTTGTGCCTCTACAAATTTATCATGTTCATCATACAACAAATCCTCTTGTTTTTCTAAAAGCCTATCCTTTTCATTCAAGGCATCAATCAATTCATTGATTTTATCAATTTTATTTCTATCCAATCCCTTGAACAAGCTAGAGTAATCTATTTCCTCATCGCTAGAATCATCCTCACTTGAAGAAGCATACGTAGAGTCTCGAGTACATACCTTCTTCTCCCTTGCCATAAGGCATGTGAGACGCTCGTTGGGGAAGAGGGATGACTTGTTGAAGGCGGTGGCAGCAAGTCCTTCATTGTCGGAGTCGGAGGAGGAGCAATCCGAATCCCACTCCTTTCCTAGATGTGCCTCGCCCTTTGCCTTCTTGTATGCCTTCTTCTTCTCCCTCTTGTTCCCCTTTTCCTGGTCACTTTCATTATCGGGACAGTTAGCAATGAAATGACCAATCTTACCACATTTGAAGCACGAGCGCTTCTCCTTTGTCTTGGTCTTGCTTGGCTGTCCCTTGCGACCCTTAAGCGCCGTCTTGAAGCGCTTAATGATGAGGGCCATCTCCTCATTATTTAGCCCGGCCGCCTCAACTTGCGCCACCTTGCTCGATAGTGCCTCCTTGCTCCTCGTTGCCTTGAGAGCGAGAGGTTGCGGCTCGTTGATCGGTCCATTCAAGGCGTCGTCCACATACCTCGCCTCCTTGATCATCATTCGCCCGCTGACGAATTTTCCTAGGACTTCCTCGGGCGACATTTTGGTGTACCTGGGATTTTCACGAATATTATTTACCAAGTGAGGATCAAGAACGGTAAAGGACCTTAGCATCAGTCGGACGACGTCGTGGTCCGTCCATCGTGTGCTTCCGTAGCTCCTTATCTTGTTGATAAGGGTCTTGAGCCGGTTGTATGTTTGCGTCGGCTCCTCGCCCCTTATCATCGCGAACCGTCCAAGCTCACCCTCCACCAACTCCATCTTGGTGAGCAAGGTGACGTCATTCCCCTCATGAGAAATCTTGAGGGTGTCCCAGATTTGCTTGGCGTTATCCAAGCCGCTCACTTTATGGTATTCATCCCTGCACAAAGAAGCTAGAAGAACAGTAGTAGCTTGTGCATTCTTATGAATTTGTTCATTAATGAACATGGGACTATCCGAACTATCAAAGTGCATTCCACTCTCTACAATCTCCCATATACTAGGATGGAGAGAGAATAGGTGACTACGCATTTTGTGGCTCCAAAATCCGTAGTCCTCCCCATCAAAGTGTGGGGGCTTGCCGAGTGGAATGGAGAGCAAATGTGAATTTGAACTTTGCGGAATACGAGAGTAGTCAAAGGAAAAGTTCGAATTAACCGGTTTCCTTCTCTCGTAGTCGTTGTGGTCGTCGTCCTTTTGGGAAGAAGTAGACTCATCGCTGTCGTAGTAGACTATCTCCTTGATGCGCCTTGTCTTCTTCTTCTTCCCTTCCTTCCGTCTGTGGCCCGAGCCGGAGTCGGTGGGCTTATCGTCCTTTGGCTCGTTGATGAAGGATTCCTTCTCTTTGTCGTTGATCACGATACCCTTCCCCTTAGGATCCATCTCTTCGGGCGGTTAGTCCCTTTGTGAAGACAACGGCTCCGATACCAATTGAGAGCACCTAGAGGGGGGGGGGTGAATAGGTGATCCTGTAAAACTTCAAACTTTAAGCCACAAAACTTGGTTAAGTGTTAGCACAGATAATGCCAAGTGGCTAGAGAGGAGTCCCAACAAAACACAATAACCACAGAAGATCAATCACAGAGATGGCACAGTGGTTTATCCCGTGGTTCGGCCAAGACCAACGCTTGCCTACTCCACGTTGTGGCGTCCCAACGGACGAGGGTTGCAATCAACCCCTCTCAAGCGGTCCAAAGACCCACTTGAATACCACGGTGTTTTGTTTTCTTTTCTTTATCCCGTTTGCAAGGAATCTCCACAAATTGGAGTCTCTTGCCCTTACAAGTATATGATCACAAAGAAGCACAGAGTAAGGGAGGGAAGCAACACACACAAATCCACAGCGAAATGCGCACACACACGGCCAAGAATCGAGCTCGAATGACTATCTCAAAGTTCTCACTAGAACGGAGCTCGAATCACTTAGAATCACAAACGAATGCGCAAAGACTGAGTGTGGATGATCAAGAATGCTCTAAGGTTGCTTCGATGTCTCCTCCATGCGCCTAGGGGCCCCTTTTATAGCCCCAAGGCAGCTAGGAGCCGTTGAGAGCAAATCTAGAAGGCTATCCTTGCCTTCTGTCGTCGGGGGCACCGGACAGTCCGGTGCACACCGGACACTGTCCGGTGCACACCGGACACTGTCCGGTGCCCGATTTCTTTCCTTAAACAGCGAAGCCGACCGTTGCAGACCGTTGCAGATCTGGGAGCCGTTGGCGCACCGGACATGTCCGGTGCACACCGGACAGTCCGGTGCCGTCTTCCGACCGTTGGCTCGGCCACGTGTCCCGCGCAGATTGCGCGGCCGACCGTTGGCCCGGCCGACCGTTGGCTCACCGGACAGTCCGGTGCACACCGGATAGTCCGGTGAATTTTAGCCGTACGCCGTCGGCGAATTCCCGAGAGCGGCCACTTCGCGCCGAGTCAGCCTGGCGCACCGGACACTATCCGGTGCACACCGGACAGTCCGGTGTGCCAGACCGAACTGAGTCTTGGCTGTACTCAGCCAAGTCTTTTTCTTCTCTTTTCTTTTCTTCTTCTTTCTGTTTCTAACACTTAGACAAGTATATTAGTATACAAAACCAATGTACTAAGGCTTAGAAACATACCTTTACTTCCTGATTTGCACCTTGTACATCCATGGACATAAATTCACAATTAAGCACATGTGTTGGCACTCAATCACCAAAATACTTGGAAATGGCCCAAAGGCACATTTCCCTTTCAAAGAACAAGGCCTAAAACTATTTTGCAGGTTTATGCATCTGAGGGCTCAAGTTGGATAATTGATAGCGGATGCACAAACCACATGTTTGGAGAGAAAAGAATGTTCTCCTCCTATGAGAAAAACGAAGATCCCCAAAGAGCTATCACATTCGGGGATGGAAATCAAGGTTTGGTCAAAGGACTTGGTAAAATTGCTATATCACCTGACCATTCTATTTCCAATGTTTTTCTTGTAGATTCTTTAGGTTACAATTTGCTTTCAGTTTCTCAATTATGCAAAATGGGCTACAACTGTCTTTTTACGGATATAGGTGTTACTGTCTTTAGAAGAAGTGATGATTCAGTAGCATTTAAGGGAGTATTAGAGGGTCAGCTATACTTAGTTGATTTTAATAGAGCTGACTCGATACGTGCTTAATTGCTAAGATTAATATGGGTTGGCTCTGGCATCACCGACTAGCCCATGTTGGGATGAAGAATCTTCACAAGCTTCTAAAGGGAGAACACATTTTGGGACTAACAAATGTTCATTTTGAGAAAGACAGAGTTTGTAGCGCATGTCAAGCAGGAAAGCAAGTTGGAACCCATCATCCACACAAGAACATCATGACGACCGACAGGCCGCTTGAGCTACTCCACATGGACTTATTCGGACCGATCGCTTACATAAGCATCGGCGGGAGTAAGTATTGTCTTGTAATTATGGATGACTATTCTCGCTTCACTTGGGTATTCTTTTTACAGGAAAAATCTCAGACCCAAGAGACCTTAAAGGGATTCTTGAGATGGGCTCAAAATGAGTTTGGATTGAGAATAAAAAAGATAAGAAGCGACAACGGGACGGAGTTCAAGAACTCTCAAATTGAAGGCTTTTTTGAGGAGGAGGGCATCAAGCATGAGTTCTCTTCTCCCTACACACCTCAACAAAATGGTGTAGTGGAGAGGAAGAATAGAACTCTACTGGACATGGCAAGGACCATGCTTGATGAGTACAAGACTCCGGACCGATTTTGGGCTGAGGCGATTAACACCGCCTGCTACTCCAACCAGCTCTACCTTCACCGAATCCTCAAGAAGACATCCTATGAACTTCTCACTGGTAAAAAGCCCAATGTTTCATATTTTAGAGTCTTTGGTAGCAAATGTTTTATTCTTATTAAAAGAGGTAGAAAATCTAAATTTGCTCCTAAGGCTGTAGAAGGCTTTTTACTAGGATATGATTCAAACACAAGGGCATATAGAGTCTTCAACAAATCCACTAGATTAGTTGAGGTTTCTTGTGACATTGTGTTTGATGAGACTAATGGCTCCCAAGTAGAGCAAGTTGATCTTGATGAGCTAGATGATGAAGAGGCTTCGTGCGTCGCGCTAAGGAATTTGTCTATCGGGGATGTGTGGCCTAAGGAATCCGAAGAGCCCACTCAAGCTCAAGATCAACCATCATATTCCATACAAGCATCTCCACCAACCCAAGACGAGGATCAAGCTCAAGACAATGAAGATGATGATCAAGAGGATGAGCCATCTCAAGAGGAGGACAATGATCAAGGGGGAGATGAAATTGATCAAGACAAGGAAGATGATCAAGAAAGTCAGGGTCAAAGACCCCCACACCCAAGAGTCCACCATGCGATTCAAAGAGACCACCCCGTGAACTCAATTCTCGGTGACATTCATAAGGGGGTAACCACTCGATCTTGAGTCGCTCATTTTTGTGAACATTACTCTTTTGTATCCTCTACTGAGCCATACAGGGTGGAGGATGCACTAAGAGATTCAGATAGGTGTTGGCAATGCAAGAGGAGCTCAACAACTTCACGAGGAATGAGGTATGGCATTTAGTTCCATGTCCTAACCAAAATGTTGTAGGTACCAAATGGGTATTCCGCAACAAGCAAGATGAGCATGGTGTGGTGACAAGGAACAAAGCCCAACTTGTGGCCTAGGGCTATTCACAAGTCGAAGGTTTGGATTTTGGTGAAACCTATGCACCTGTAGCTAGGCTTGAGTCAATTCGTATATTACTTGCCTATGCTACTCATCATGGCTTTAAGCTTTACCAAGTGGACGTGAAAAGTGCCTTCCTCAATGGACCAATCAAGGAAGAGGTCTATGTTGAGCAACCTCCCGGCTTTGAAGATAGTGAGTACCCTAACCATGTCAAAGTTAGGGTTCAAAAGAAAGGAGCAAAAGAAACCGAAGAGAAACCTGGTCTGCACCACCGGACAGTGTCCGGTGCCCAGGGCCGTACGACTTCAAACTTGCCACCTTCGGGTTTCAAAAGCGCCGCTCCGCTATTATTCACCGGACTGTCCGGTGCACCAACGGAGCAACGGCTAGCCAGCGCAACGGTCGGCTGCAACAGTCGCCTGCAACATGAACAGTGAATAACAGTGTGTGCAAAAGTCAGAGCAGCCGCTAGAGGCACACCAGACAGTGCACAGTACCTATCCGGTGCGGCACCGGACTGTCCGGTGCGACCAGAAGTCAAAGCTCCAATGGCTGAAACTGTCAGAAGCCTAATGGTTGGGTGATGTGGCTGATGCACCGGACTGTCCGGTGCGCCCATCGACAGCAGCCTGCCCCAACGGTTGAATTGGTGGTTGGGGGCTATAAATACCCCACAACCACCTCCACTCCAACCATCCAAACATTCAACACTCTCCATTCAATACAAGAGCATAGTGCAACCTTCCAAGACACAAATCAAAGCCTCCGAACCAATCAAAGTCCACAATTCAACTCTAGTATTTTAGGACTTGTGAGAAGATCGTCTTGTGTTCTTTGTTGCTCTTGTTGCTTGGTTGGCTTTCTTCTTTCTTTCATTCTTACTCTCAAAGCCTTATAAGCGAAGCAAGAAACACCAATTGTGTGGTGGTCCTTGCGGGGTCTAAGTGACCTAGGAAATCAAGGAAGGAAGCTCACTCGGTCTAAGTGATTGTTTGAGAGAGGGAAAGGGTTGAAAGAGACCCGGCCTTTGTGACCACCTCAACGGGGACTAAGTTCATTGGAACCAAACCTCGGTAAAACAAATCACCGTGTCACCCGCTTTTATTTCTTAGTTGATTTGTTTTCCCCTCTCTCTCGGACTTGGATTTTATTCTAACGCTAACCCCGGCTTGTAGTGTGTTTAAAGTTGTAAATTTCAGTTTCCGCCTATCCACCCCCCCTCTAGGCGACTTTCAGTTAGGGAGCGTCATGGTTGTGCACCAAGCATGTCAGTGCACCTATTTTGCAAAAACAACGACTACGAGTTCGACAATTCCTCACCTGAGTTGGAGCCCCGCCGTAGGGCCACGCCCTGTCGTGACCAACCCTTCCACCAACCTTTACCGATAAGAAGCATTCCACCTAGTTCGCTTTCGCCTTCGCTAACCATGCCTGATTTGGTGCGTCGGGGCCTTGAATTGCCTGCGCTCCGGCGAGGCTCATCCATGCCTGGCGCACGCCACCTGGTCTGGAAGCGAGAGGTGGAAGAGGATTCTCGGGCCATTGATCCTCTGTTGGACGGTGCAGATTAGGGGATCCCATACCCGTTTAGGATAGGATCTGGATCATGCGTGCCTAATCTAACGGATAAGGTGCGAGCGTAGGTGTATAAAATCTAATCCACATATCCCATATCGGGTGGCTGCGATTAGAGAATTAGTGTACCCCTTTGGGTTATGATCTGAGCCGCGCATGTCCAATCCAACGACGCAGATCAACCCATACCCCTTCACCATGGCACTTTCACATAAGAGACCCCCGAGTTTTTTATAAATAAACCCACCATCCCCTGGTATAGAAAGGTCAATGCGCTTAGGTCTTGAAATTTACAAAGTAATCCCTGTGATTTTAGGAAATAGTGGTCCGAGACTATTTAAATTAAGTAAAATAAATTAGAGATAATAATTTCTAGTATAAAAATATGCTAAACTTAGAAAATTCATAACTTTCTCGTTTTACTCCGTTTTAGTCCGTTCAAATTGTGTTATTTTCATAATAATAATGTCTACGCAGTAGCATCATCATTAGTGCTATATCAAGCATCTTTATAAATAGATACCACATAACCTATATTTAGTAGATTAATCTGGCTATTCAAACATTAATCTGTGTATAATTATAATATAGTTAAGAAATAATCTCTAATCAATCTGAAGGTAAGAAAAAGTAGTTATCTATCCTCACATGATTTATATTAATCAAAATAATATAGTTTATTGTTTAATCACATAGAACTTCCGTAAACCCTATCTTTTAACCGTAACTCTGATCTTGGTAGTTCTCGAACCTATGATCTCGTAGCGGCGCGTAGAATATTCTTACTCATTTGTTTTCTCATGTTTGGTGTACTGTTATATTTATGTACTCCTTGTCTATCTGTATGTATTGTTACGAGTAGCAGTGAGGTCACGAGAACCCGAAGACCAATTTGGTGAAGTACCTAGGAATCTCAAGTCTAATGCAAGTTATGCCCTTGATCACTCTTCTTTACCTAATAATGTTTTCTGTTAATCACTGTGACATGCTCAGGTTAACTTGATGGGACCTAATAGGTTTCCCTAGTATTGTTTATCCCACACCTTGCAAAAAATGAACTATTGGGTAGATTTGCTATTGCTCTACCTGGTTTTAGGAAATTAATGATATATGATCATGTTCCATTAATACTGTTGGTTTATTTATTGTTTATGATAAGATTATTGTATTAATTGAAACATGGAGAACCACCCGAGAAAACAGTGCTACCACAAGGGTGGAATGGAACGCCCTTGGCCAAGTAATTAGGAAAGCTAGGTAGAGATTACCTTACCTGAAAGGGGCAAGCGGGGAGGTGTCACTGTAGAGTATAGGGAGGTCCTTGGGTCAAACTGCTGAGATGACTTTTCGGTCGAGGGATTCCTATGCTTCCTTCTTCCTGAATCCGTTGCGGGTTTTCTCGAACTAGTGGAACTTTGGAAATGCCTCGCAGTGGATCCCTATCCATTCACCTCGGAAGTGTCTAAGGGTCTAGCTAACCCTGGCTAATTGGGAAACACGTCTTGTGGGTAAAGATGCGCAACCTCTGCAGAGTGTAAAACTGGTATATCAACCGTGCTCACGGTCATGAGCGGCTCGGACACTCATATGATTAATTTATGGAATTAAACTTAATTTGTGATTTGCATTGCATTGTGGGTGTTATTATTAATTGTGATCTCTTATTTATTTGGGTTGGTATCTACTTATACTTAGTAACTGCTAATAAAACTTTGACTTACTTTAAAATTAATGCTCAGTTTTAACCATCTTCTTTGGTAAGCCTTACACTTCACATGAGCCCCCACTGTAAGTGAGTTCATGCACATTATTTCCCACAACTTGTTGAGCGATGAACGTATGTGAGCTCACCATTGCTGTACTCATATCCCCCAGGTCAAGGACAGGTACCACAAGATGAAGAGCATGAAGGATGTCGCGATGAGTTCGTGAGAGGTCTAGACCATCGTCTCCTAGTCAACTATGGTTGCTGGATCGTTGTCTTTGTATGATGTAATTATTTAACTATTTTGTATAGAATTCCATTATATATTAAAGATGTGACATTCGTTTCTGTACCATGAGTCATCATATGTGTGATACTTGATCCTAGCACACATTTAATTCGCGCCCGAGTTTGCCTGTTAAATCCGGGTGTGACACTAATAGATATTACATTTAAACTAAACGGTATTAAATTAAATTTTTTGAGTTGGTACTAATCATTAACAATTATTTATAAAATGCGTAGGTTAGAACTATAAATTAGATTAACTAGATTATCTAGCTAATTAACATTAATTAAATAAGTAATTAATTAATTAATTAAAACATGTGGCATAATTAAAACAATGTTATTACTACATATGCAAAATTAATATGAACCTAACACAATTTGAACAAATTAAAACAAATTGTTTGAGCTAGACGATATCATATTTTTAATAAATTAGTAAGGCTGCACAGAAATAAGTGACATGACGGTGGGAAAGGTTTGTTTACAAATGCATGACCTAGCTGTTGCCAATTTATCATCATTGTAACTACTGTTAAATTTGTGTTGTATAGCAGTTTTGCATGTAAAAATGTATGTGATGCTGGTTATTTATTAGGTGGGAAGCGTCAAGCCTATGATACGAGAAAGACCCTAACCTACCACTAACTTACCTTCTAATCAAGCTCTTCACTCCCTCGTTGTTGCTGATCATCTCGGTTTTTTGATTATGAACCGGAGATCCGATCGACGAACTAGAAGCGCGGTGATGAAGCTCTCGTGAGCGTCAAGCCTATGATACTCGCTGAAGTTGTCGCTAGAGTTGGGGAGGAACTCGAACTTTGATGAGCTGGTCATAGCGGCTTATGGCTACGAGCTTAGTTGATGACGGGCTGCTATGGCTTGGATGGCAGCGGTGCTGTTGCGAGGCTATAGAGGAGATGCTTCTATGATTGATGGATTGAGGTGTTATGGTGGCATGTATTTATATAGACTGGGAGGTGGGTGGTGACATGACAGATCTAATCTGGTACTCATTTGTTACAATCTATCCTATCTATTAGGAACTCTAACAAACTCAAAAGCAAATCTGTTACATGACATATCTAATCTGGTACTTATCTGTTATAATCCTATCCTATCTTTTAGGAACTTCAACAAACTCGAAAACTAATTCGTTGCGCAGGTGTGAAGTTTGGTTGTGCAATTACAACAACTACGATGGTTAGTTTGTTACAAATAGCAATGGATAGTTGATGTCATGGATGATGTAACAGTGAAACAAGATCCGACAAGTGAAATAAAGAAAATAGAAGGAAAAACTCACGTGGGTTGTGTTCCTTAAGTGGCCGAATAGGTAAGCCTTTTATTTGCTATTCTTTTTTCCAGATTTAATTATCCCAATTCAAATCCGATTTAAAATTTGAAACCATATTTATATGCACAACCAAAACATCAACATGAATGCAAATATTTTACATTTATTTACTCCTTATTTACTTTTCTCAAATATGTATTTGTATGCATAAAATTTAATAAGCATGGAATTCACATAGTTATATAACCCAATAGAAGTAATTTATATATAACTCACTATCCTATTTATTATAGTATAAGTATATAACCAATATTTTATATTTACTATTTATTAAATTTTAGGGAAGAAAGTCTCAATTTATAACTTTGTTATATTATACTTGAAATTTTAAATCTTTAGGGAATTTTCTTAATTCACTAAGAAACAATTTTGGAGTGTTACAAATTCTACCCCTTAAAAATAATCTTATCCTCGAGATTACTAAGAAAGGGGATATAGAAAATTTTGTTTGTAATTTAGCTTTTAGTTCCTAATTAGTTTTAATGCCCAAAAGTTGTGTGTGTTGTGTTCTTTTTTAGCAGGTGATTTAGATAAGCATAAGCATCTTTTATGAGTTACCATCAGTTAGTTAAGACGGGATATGGTTAGTGAAAAGATGGGTTGAGGTAGGAAAGACTATAGAAAGAAAAGACTCCAGTATGGATGGTGGTTCTTGACTTGTTTGAAGATCTTGTCTAACTCTTATCTTTCGTTAACGAGGTTGATCTTCTCTTCTTAGGTCTTGATGTCGGTGTCCAAGTTAGGGACATATAGTTAAGATAGATATGTAGGTAAACCAAATAGCTTAGTAGGTAGAGCAGATGGTTTAGTAAGTGGCTTAAGCTAAATGAGAATAGGTAGAATCAGGTTTAGTTGTTTTGCTTCTAGGTTAGGCTAGGTAGGTCATACAACCCAGTATGTAGGTTAGGTTGTTGTTCATGCACGAGTTGGTCTAAGGCACCAATATAAGCTAAAACATTTTTATAGGAGTAGGTCTAATTTTTTACACCCCTATTAACTTGTTAAGTGATTGACCTTAGATTAGGTCGTATTTAGATTAGATGGGATCTAGATTAGTTTGGCATGACTAGATTTGACTAGATAAGATCTAATTAATTTATTTTGGGCTAGATCATGGTTGTTACTCTAGGGTGGGATAAGTATACTTATTAGGACAAGATGAATCTATAAAGATAAGATATAATCTTTTAATATGAGATGGATCTATAAGACAGATCTGTTTTTATGGGGAATATTCTATCTTTCTAAATATATTTTTATAAATATATATATTTAGATGCAATTGTGGACATTACTCCACCTTTAGTTACACTCAATCAAAGAACCGAATCAAACAAGGTTCATAAGGACAAGCATTAAAGCGCATAGATACCTATAAAATAGTTTTTCCCCTAGAATTATGATTCCTATTACTAAGGGTCACTTTAGGTACAAGATTCCAAGGTGTGAAATACTTTTGTCTTTAGAAGAGAATAGATAAGAATAATCAGAGCAAAGCATCATAGATGAGAAAATGTTAAGGGAAGTTTAGAAAGAATCAGAGTAAGGGTAAGTAGGTAAGGGTTGTCCAGTTCTATCTAGGAAAAACTCACGTGGGCTGTGTTTCTTAAGTGGCGGAATAGGTAAGCCTTTTATTTGCTATTCTTTTTTTTCCTATTTTTAATTTAATTATCCCAATTCAAATCTGATTTTAAATTTTGAAATCATATTTATATGCACAACCAAAACACCAACATGAATGCAAATATTTTACATTTATTTACTCCTTATTTACTTTGCTCAAATAAGTATTTGTATGCATGAAATTTAATAAGCATGGAATTGACATAGTTATATAACCCAATAGAAGTAATTTATATAGAATGACACACTATCCTATTTATTATAGTTTAAGTATATAGCCAACATTTTATATTTACTATTTATTAATTTTTTGGGAGGATAGTCTCAAATCATAAATTTGTTATAATACGCTTGAAATTTTAAATCTTTAGGGAATTTTTCTTAATTCACCAAGATACGATTTTGGAGTGTTACAAATGAAAAACCCAAGGATCTCTTCTCCCTAACGGGGTCCCTCCCAGGGGTGAGATCTACGTGCTATAGGCGATCGCCCCCGCCTCTGCTCGCGCATGGACCGTACAGCCCCAAGGGTCGACTGTATGGCTCAACGCATAGAAGATCCGCTCCTGCCACAGGGTCATGGATCGTCCGGCCACACGCCATTGATCGTCCATGTAACACCCCTGGTGTTATTTTTTTCTCGAATACGCAAGAGGGCTGCGTATCATTAAATTAAAGTAGAGGGAAAAGGGCCTGCGGCCCGGGACAAACAGAACACACACAACACAAACACACACTCATCCTTACAAAACACACATCACACAGACACATACGACACACCATCACCCTAGTCTTTTAATAGGCTATAAGACTTTCCTTTCTCTATCTAGGGTCGAAAAGAGAGCGCATGTTCTTGGCTCCAGCAGAAAACCACAATCTCATCTCGTCTTTAAATCCGTCCTCTAAGGTAGTAAGGCAGGGTCGAGCTCCTTCAAAAACACACCTGTTTCACTGCTTCCAAATACTCCAAGCCCCAAGGATTACCATACTATTAAACCCCTTTCTTTTGCTCTTGGGAATCTTGGTTGAAGCCTTTCTCCACCATTGAGTAAAAACCGAATCTCTTCTCTTAGGACCCACAAAAGAGAGACCAATTGGAGTTAAAATATTATGCCAAAATTGTCTTGTGAAGACGCAATTAGATAGAATATGTTGTACAGTTTCGTCTTCTTGGTCACATAGAACACAATTTTCAACCAAGCCCCCTTTTCTAAGTCTGTCTGCTGTCCAACATTTGTTATTTATGGCCAGCCAAACAAAGACCTTACACTTAGGAGCTACCCAACTCTTCCAAATTCTTTTCTAGGGCTCAAATGATTCCGCTCTAATGAAAAAAGCTCTATATGCATATTTGGAGGTGTACAGACCATCGTTGCTAAATATCCACACATGATGATCATTTGAATTTTGATATTGCCTTCCATAATTGTAGATATTGCTCAATCTCAGCCAGAGAGAGATTCCTCTGTAACACCCGGCTTTAAGGAACAAAACCAGGTGCAACTCATACATGCGCCAAGAAGACAACATATATAATAACAGAGTGTATAGAGATAAATGTCATAAAACATCAGAGTAATTGTTACATAGCGGAAGACTTATTACAAAATAAAAGTATAACCATAAATCGAACTAAGGATCGTTGGCGCCGATGTCGACTGAGAAACGCCACCTAGGTCAGATCAAACTCCTCGATCCTTGACTCCACTTGAAACCACCTGTTCTTCTCCTGTGGGGGGGTGTGAGACAGCAAGGGTGAGCTCACATATGTTCATCGCTCAACAAGTTGTGGGGAATAATGTGACATGAACTCACAAAGGTGGGAGTTCATGAAGTGTAAGGCCGATCAACAATAGAGGTTAAAGCTGAGCATTGCTTTTATAAGTTGGTCAAAATTTTATTAGCAGTTACTAAGTGTAAGTAAATACCAAACCATAGTAATAATAAGTAAAAGTAATAATAAAATAATCCCAAATGCAATGCAAATGTCAAAATTGAATTTAAGTTCCATAGTTAATCATGTGAGGGTCCGAGCTGCTCTTGACCGTGAGCACGGCTAGTATACCAGTTTTACACTCTGCAGAGGTTGCGCATCTTTACCCACAAGTCATGTTACCCATCTGCCAAGAGATGGCCAATCCCATACACCTCTACCGAGGAGGCGAGGCAGGGTAACACTACGAGGCCTTTACAAAGTTCCACTAGCTTCAGACTACCCGCTACAGTTTATGGGAAGATCCAGTAAAGGGTTCCTGGCTGATAGCCATCGCAGCAAAATCAACCAGGGACCTCCCCGCACTGACCTCTCCCCTACTGCCCTTGCCCCTTTCGGGTAAGGTAGCCCTCCCCTAGCTTTCCTAGTTAATCAGCCAAGGGCGTCCCATTCCACCCTTGTGGTAGCACTGTTTTCCCGGGTGGTCGCTCCATGTTCCCATTAACATAATGATCTTAACATGAACAAGGAAAAATAAAACAGATAACAATAGATAGTATAACAATGAGTGATGAATATCTCTATACCCAAATCCACATAAAGCAATAGCATGTACTACCCAAAACTTTAGTAGTAAAACCAGTGGTGAAGCAAGGTATAAAGATAGTCAAATCTAGGGTATCCTATTGGGTCCCAGCAAAATTATCCTATGCAGATCATTATGAATAATAAGAACATGAATGGGTAAAAGAAGTGATCAAGGGCACAACTTGCCTGGCACTTGAGATTCCAGGTACCAACTTGCTTTTCAGATGACACGTGTCCTCGCGCTAGACGTAGCAATACAAGCAAACATGGTATATACAAAATTAACATCACACCAAACATAAGGTTATACTGCATAATAATGATCTACACGTTGCTACGAGACTAACGCAACTTGAACGGACCAAATCGGAGTTAAAACGGAGGAGTTATGAATTTCATAAGATTTAAGGTGATTATAATAGGATTAGATGAGAAATTAATTTTCTAGATGTTTTCATGTCAAAACAGAGATACTAAGTGATAGAGAATATTATTACAAAATTTTAGAAACTGGAATGGCTCAATTTGGACCAAAAATGGATTTTCTATGATTTACACAAGTTCTAGTATTTATTTTTGCATTAAAAATAAATTCCTATTTCATTTTTCCTGATTTTCTAATTTCCTGGGCTGGCGTCAATTATAGGAAAGCGCAGGGGCCCTTGCGCAAGTATTTCCGTGACTCAGGCTGAGCCCGCCCCGGACCGCGGGTTGTTTCTATAAAAACAGAGGGGCCCCTATGCGAATTTGTAACGGCGAAGGGGTATGCGCGCACCAGAGCCGTTGGATTGCTTTTGCATGGCTCAGATTAAATCGTGAAGCGGTAAGTGACAGACACCACAGGATCCAAGATCCACGGGCAGGAATCATTCAGACAAAGGGGTATCCTTGATTCGATCTCAGCCGCACACCTGAAATCAACGGCTCGAATTTGGTTGCCCCTAGATCTAATCCAGTGCGCACAACGTGGATCCGACGGCAGGAGGGGCTTCTTCCCCAAACAGGGTCCACGACGGATCCCGCACAGTTTCACGGTGGCGCCATTGTCGGCAACTACGCGCAACATAAATCCAAGCGAGGTTCTCGATTACTATTGCGCAAAAACCAAATTCAGGTCATAGAGAATCAGATGGGAGAGATCTTACTGTCGATTGACGCACGGACAGCACCGTCCACGGTGAAGTGCGGTTCCATGGTGGCGCCCAAGATCCGACGACAAATTCCTGTCGATTCCCCCGATCCATCGCCCGGAGTTTCTATCACCCATCTTCCTTACAACACCCTTAAGCTCCCAAGCTTGAATCTGGACCTCGAACGGCGGCGTTCATCAGTTTCACCCCCGGCGGCTCCCCACTCATTCGCTCGACTGCGCCAACTGGGTTCACGGGTTCCACACAGCACGACCGCGCGCCCAAGACGAAGAAAAAAATGCTTCGCTGTCGATCTTTATAGCCACAGGACGAAGTTTGGCGAGGATCACGGAGGATCCCAACAAAACCGGAGCGGTGACCATGCGGTGCGCGGCTGCTTCGGTAATGGGAGACGAGACACTGTTGACCATGTGGGGTGGGGTACAAGCGTGTGGGTAAGGTGAGTCCGCAGTCGCGAGAGACTCGGACAAGCCACGACGGAAATCTCGGGCGGCTTTCTGTTGAGAGATCCCAAAGCGGGCGCCGCCCAGCCTTCGTTTACGCGGGTTCGGCGCAATGAACGGAGGTGGGTGACGGGTCTTACACCCGGGGCCCACACGTCAGTGGAAGAAAACGTACCCAGGTGCAGTAGTGCGGCAGGAATCCAGGCGCTGTGTGTTTTGTGGCTCGCGAAATGGGCCGAGGGTGCCCCGCGCAATCCGAGTGGGCCGACAGGGAACGAGGAGCAATGGGCCCAACGCACTCTTCTCTTTTTTTTCCTTTTCTATATTTTTTTCTTTTCTCTATTCCCAATTTCAACTTGAATTAAAATTTTAAATTCAGACTTTGTGCCTCATTTGTCCCCAAAATATATTGTGAACTTTAAGAAATACCACTTAGGGAAATATTTAAATTTTTCTTTATATTTTATATACTTTCTTTTTCTTTTCTTATTTTCAAAAACCCTAATTTTAAGTTAGAGTTTGATTTAACTTCTAGTATTTATTATCTTATTATCCTTATTGGTTTTTTTTTATTATTATTATTTTATTTAATAATGCACAAACATAAAAACTCCACATGATGCATTTTTTTTCTTTATTTTAGAATAATTGTTTTATTTAGTCAATCTCAATTACATAGGTGCTCTTTTTATGATGCAAATGAGACACACAAAATGAGAATAACTCTCTATTATTCTTTGTATACAATTTTTGAGTATTACAAATCCTACCCCCTTAAAAATAATCTCGTCCTCGAGATTTAAAAAGACCTAGGGAAAAGGTGAGGAAAATCTATATGAAGCTCTTCTTCTCTTTCCCAAGTTGCTTCGCCATCACCGTGGTGGCTCCATTGTACTTTGCACATCTTTATAACCTTATTTCTCGTAACTCGAGTCAATGTATCCAAAATCTTGATCGGGTACTTCGTGTAAGTCAAATCACCATAAACACTGAGCTCTTCCATTGGTAATTGTTCCTCGGGGACACGGAGACACTTCTTCAGTTGAGACACATGGAACACATCATGTACATCTGACAGATGATCGGGTAACTTCAGTTGATATGCAACTTCACCCACTCGCTTTAAAATCAAGAAGGGTCCAATAAAGCGAGGGGACAACTTTCCTTTAACTTTAAATCTCCTCATTCCACGAAGTGGTGACACCTTGAGGTACATACGATCACCTTCTTAAACTCCAGTAGTCTTCTCCGGGTATCAGTATAGCTCTTCTGCCTGGACTATGCAGTTCTCAAATTCTCCCTTATTTGCTGGACTTGTTCTTCTACTTCCTATATAATTTCAGGCCTAAAGATATGTTTTCCTCTAGTCTGGTCCAAAATAGAGGAGTCCTGCATTTCCTGCCATAGAGAGTCTCGAACGGTGACATTTTCAGACTAGCCTGGTAACTATTATTGCATGAAAACTCAGCATAAGGTAGACTCTTGTCCCAACTACTACCATGCTGAAGGGTACAAGCTCCCAACATGTCTTATAATACTTGATTAGTCCTTTCAGTCTGAGGTAGGCCGAATTAAAATTCAACCTCGTATCCACATTCTCTTGAAAACCTTTCCAAAATCTGGAGGTAAACTGTGATCCTCTTATCCAAAACGATCTTCTTTAGTACTCCGTGTGGAGATACAATCCAAGCCATATATACTCTGCCAATTGAGATCCCTTATAAGTAGTCTTGATTGGAATGAATTGAGCCACTTTGGTCAGTCTATCCACAATAACCCATATAGAATCATATTCTCTTGAGGTGCGAGGCAATCTAGTAATGAAGTCCATACCAATCTTTTCCCACTCCCACTCGGGTATCTTTAGTGGGTGCAGTAGTCCGGCTGGCCTCTGGTGTTCAGCCTTAACTCTTTGACACACATCGCACATAGCCGCATGTGCCGCCACAACTCTCTTCAATCCATATCACCAGTACTTCTGCTTCAAATCCCGATACATCTTGGTACTATCAGGATGAATAGAATAATCCAAGTCATGGGCCTCCTTTAAAATAGTCTCACGAAGGCTATCAATCTTAAGAACTCATATCCGATCCTTGAACCATATTGTGCCTTGCTCATCTTCCGTAAATTCCGGAACTCGATCTTCAGTAATCAGACCCTTAGTCTCTTGTATCTTAGCATCACCAATTTGCCCTTTACGGATCTCTTGTTCCAAAGTAGATTCCACATCAATAATAGCTCCTTTAGTGTGAGTAACTATCCCCAGGTTAAGTCTCCTGAAATTCTCAACAATCCCATCGAGTAGCTGGGCAACAACAGCTAAATGAACATGCTCCTTGTGATTCAAGGCATCTACAACCAAATTTGCCCTGCCTGGGTGATAGTGAATCTCCAAATCATAATCCTTAATAAGCTCCAACCAACGGCGTTGCCTAAGGTTGAGATCCTTCTGAGTGAATACATACTTCAAACTCTTATGATCCGTATATACTTGGCACTTCTCGTCCCACTTGAATTCTCTTTCCTTCACCAAAAGTGAAGTCATAAGTTTAGCAATCTTAGAAAATCCTTCAATAAACCTCCAATAATATCCTGCAAGTCCCAAGAAACTTCGGTCCTCCGTAACCGTAGTGGGTATGCCCCACACCACTATCTCCTTGACTTTAGCAGGATCCCCTGATATCCCTCCATTAGAAATGATATGTCCAAGAAGGGCACCTTGTCAATCCAAAACTCGCATTTACCGTACTTGGCGTAGAGTTGATTATCTTAAAGCTTCTGTAGCACCAACCTTAGATGTTCTTCATGGTTACTCTCATTTTTAGAATAAATAAGAATATCGTCGATGAACACCACGACGAATCTGTCCAAATACTCCAAAAACATCTTACTCATCAAATCCATAAAATAAGCTGGTGCATTAGTTAATCCAAACGACATAACGATGATCTCATATAATCCATATCGAGTCGAGAAAGCCGTCTTAGGAATATCTGATGGTCCAATCTTCATCTGATGGTATCCCGATCGGAGGTCATTCTTCGAGATTACCCTGGCTCCTCTCATCCGATTAAATAAATCCTTAATGCGGGGTAACAGAAACTGGTTCTTCACAGTGACATCATTAAGGGATTTTTAATCCACGCACACCCCTTGCAATCCATCTTTCTTCTTCACAAACAAAACTGGTGCTCTCCAAGGTGAAGACTCGGACGAATGTACTCAGCCTCTTGCAACTCCGTTAAGTGCTTCTTGAGTTCTTTTAACTCTTCTACAGACATTCTATACTGCTTGGCTCCGATATTATAGCAGTAACTCCAAATTCTCTACCCATAATGGCCAATGTCAATCTACGTGTCATTTGATTCACCACAACAGGCCCTTTAGGTGTAATTACTCCCATGGGTTTTCTCATATTGTCCAACACATGTGCCCAAACCAAAATCTCAGCATGACGCATAATTTTATTAGCAAATCATGGGGACAAATAGACCTTTTTATTCCTCCTAAAATGGTATCATACCGAATACTAACTAAAGGAACATGTAGATCCTACAAATAGTAGTAATTTACATATATGTTTATGTAGCTTGGTGGAGCCGGTGGTGGTGGAGTTGGTGGTTGCTCTTGTTGTTGTCTCTCCAATCGTGATTGCCTTATTTCTTGTTGTATCTCCAGACGGGCCTGTCGTATTTCCTCGCGTTCTTGTCTTATCTGGCTTTGCATTTCAGTCATCATGTCTGTCAATTGCTGTATTACCAGCCTTTGGGTTGCGATCACTTGCTCGGTTTCAACAGGTGGGGGATTGGGAGGATTCATTTCTGTTTGCTGTTGCGTGATAATCTTTCCTTTCCTGGTATTGACCATCTGAGTTAGATACATAAGGTAAGAAAGAGCAGTAGACAAGGCAGTAATTACAATCATGTTACTTTGGGGGACTTATTAGCTAAGTAGATTAGTGTGTCACCTACTAAAGCTAATACAGTACCTTATAGTGGTACATGCTAAAATGTCCATATATAATATCTCAATCAATCAAAGAAGCAAATCAGACATTTAGCATCAGCACAATCAAACAACATTTTTAAAGAAAATAGTTTTAATTTTGTCTTAGGTTCCCTATCTCTTAGAAAGATCATAAGGGTAGGGATTCCAAGGTGTGAAATCCATCTTGTCTTAGAGTAGAAAAGATAAGAATGATCAGAGTAGAACAGTGGAAGGTGAGACAGGATCAAGATAAGTGTAGAAAGAAATAGAGTAAGGTAAGTGTAGAATGAATCAGAAGAAGGTAAGTAGGGAAGGGTTTTGTCCATTTCTATCTAGGTTTCGTCCTACAGTCAACATTTCCTCTGATACCACTTCTGTAACACCCGGCTTTAAGGAACAAAACCAGGTGCAACTCATACATGCGCCAAGAAGACAACATATATAATAACAGAGTGTATAGAGATAAATGTCATAAAACATCAGAGTAATTGTTACATAGCGGAAGACTTATTACAAAATAAAAGTATAACCATAAATCGAACTAAGGATCGTTGGCGCCGATGTCGACTGAGAAACGCCACCTAGGTCAGATCAAACTCCTCGATCCTTGACTCCACTTGAAACCACCTGTTCTTCTCCTGTGGGGGGGTGTGAGACAGCAAGGGTGAGCTCACATATGTTCATCGCTCAACAAGTTGTGGGGAATAATGTGACATGAACTCACAAAGGTGGGAGTTCATGAAGTGTAAGGCCGATCAACAATAGAGGTTAAAGCTGAGCATTGCTTTTATAAGTTGGTCAAAATTTTATTAGCAGTTACTAAGTGTAAGTAAATACCAAACCATAGTAATAATAAGTAAAAGTAATAATAAAATAATCCCAAATGCAATGCAAATGTCAAAATTGAATTTAAGTTCCATAGTTAATCATGTGAGGGTCCGAGCTGCTCTTGACCGTGAGCACGGCTAGTATACCAGTTTTACACTCTGCAGAGGTTGCGCATCTTTACCCACAAGTCATGTTACCCATCTGCCAAGAGATGGCCAATCCCATACACCTCTACCGAGGAGGCGAGGCAGGGTAACACTACGAGGCCTTTACAAAGTTCCACTAGCTTCAGACTACCCGCTACAGTTTATGGGAAGATCCAGTAAAGGGTTCCTGGCTGATAGCCATCGCAGCAAAATCAACCAGGGACCTCCCCGCACTGACCTCTCCCCTACTGCCCTTGCCCCTTTCGGGTAAGGTAGCCCTCCCCTAGCTTTCCTAGTTAATCAGCCAAGGGCGTCCCATTCCACCCTTGTGGTAGCACTGTTTTCCCGGGTGGTCGCTCCATGTTCCCATTAACATAATGATCTTAACATGAACAAGGAAAAATAAAACAGATAACAATAGATAGTATAACAATGAGTGATGAATATCTCTATACCCAAATCCACATAAAGCAATAGCATGTACTACCCAAAACTTTAGTAGTAAAACCAGTGGTGAAGCAAGGTATAAAGATAGTCAAATCTAGGGTATCCTATTGGGTCCCAGCAAAATTATCCTATGCAGATCATTATGAATAATAAGAACATGAATGGGTAAAAGAAGTGATCAAGGGCACAACTTGCCTGGCACTTGAGATTCCAGGTACCAACATGCTTTTCAGATGACACGTGTCCTCGCGCTAGACGTAGCAATACAAGCAAACATGGTATATACAAAATTAACATCACACCAAACATAAGGTTATACTGCATAATAATGATCTACACGTTGCTACGAGACTAACGCAACTTGAACGGACCAAATCGGAGTTAAAACGGAGGAGTTATGAATTTCCTAAGATTTAAGGTGATTATAATAGGATTAGATGAGAAATTAATTTTCTAGATGTTTTCATGTCAAAACAGAGATACTAAGTGATAGAGAATATTATTACAAAATTTTAGAAACTGGAATGGCTCAATTTGGACCAAAAATGGATTTTCTATGATTTACACAAGTTCTAGTATTTATTTTTGCATTAAAAATAAATTCCTATTTCATTTTTCCTGATTTTCTAATTTCCTGGGCTGGCGTCAATTATAGGAAAGCGCAGGGGCCCTTGCGCAAGTATTTCCGTGACTCAGGCTGAGCCCGCCCCGGACCGCGGGTTGTTTCTATAAAAACAGAGGGGCCCCTATGCGAATTTGTAACGGCGAAGGGGTATGCGCGCACCAGAGCCGTTGGATTGCTTTTGCATGGCTCAGATTAAATCGTGAAGCGGTAAGTGACAGACACCACAGGATCCAAGATCCACGGGCAGGAATCATTCAGACAAAGGGGTATCCTTGATTCGATCTCAGCCGCACACCTGAAATCAACGGCTCGAATTTGGTTGCCCCTAGATCTAATCCAGTGCGCACAACGTGGATCCGACGGCAGGAGGGGCTTCTTCCCCAAACAGGGTCCACGACGGATCCCGCACAGTTTCACGGTGGCGCCATTGTCGGCAACTACGCGCAACATAAATCCAAGCGAGGTTCTCGATTACTATTGCGCAAAAACCAAATTCAGGTCATAGAGAATCAGATGGGAGAGATCTTACTGTCGATTGACGCACGGACAGCACCGTCCACGGTGAAGTGCGGTTCCATGGTGGCGCCCGAGATCCGACGACAAATTCCTGTCGATTCCCCCGATCCATCGCCCGGAGTTTCTATCACCCATCTTCCTTACAACACCCTTAAGCTCCCAAGCTTGAATCTGGACCTCGAACGGCGGCGTTCATCAGTTTCACCCCCGGCGGCTCCCCACTCATTCGCTCGACTGCGCCAACTGGGTTCACGGGTTCCACACAGCACGACCGCGCGCCCAAGACGAAGAAAAAATGCTTCGCTGTCGATCTTTATAGCCACAGGACGAAGTTTGGCGAGGATCACGGAGGATCCCAACAAAACCGGAGCGGTGACCATGCGGTGCGCGGCTGCTTCGGTAATGGGAGACGAGACACTGTTGACCATGTGGGGTGGGGTACAAGCGTGTGGGTAAGGTGAGTCCGCAGTCGCGAGAGACTCGGACAAGCCACGACGGAAATCTCGGGCGGCTTTCTGTTGAGAGATCCCAAAGCGGGCGCCGCCCAGCCTTCGTTTACGCGGGTTCGGCGCAATGAACGGAGGTGGGTGACGGGTCTTACACCCAGGGCCCACACGTCAGTGGAAGAAAACGTACCCAGGTGCAGTAGTGCGGCAGGAATCCAGGCGCTGTGTGTTTTGTGGCTCGCGAAATGGGCCGAGGGTGCCCCGCGCAATCCGAGTGGGCCGACAGGGAACGAGGAGCAATGGGCCCAACGCACTCTTCTCTTTTTTTTTCCTTTTCTATATTTTTTTCTTTTCTCTATTCCCAATTTCAACTTGAATTAAAATTTTAAATTCAGACTTTGTGCCTCATTTGTCCCCAAAATATATTGTGAACTTTAAGAAATACCACTTAGGGAAATATTTAAATTTTTCTTTATATTTTATATACTTTCTTTTTCTTTTCTTATTTTCAAAAACCCTAATTTTAAGTTAGAGTTTGATTTAACTTCTAGTATTTATTATCTTATTATCCTTATTGGTTTTTTTTTTTATTATTATTATTTTATTTAATAATGCACAAACATAAAAACTCCACATGATGCATTTTTTTTCTTTATTTTAGAATAATTGTTTTATTTAGTCAATCTCAATTACATAGGTGCTCTTTTTATGATGCAAATGAGACACACAAAATGAGAATAACTCTCTATTATTCTTTGTATACAATTTTTGAGTATTACATCCTCTGGATATCTTGAACCCAGAAGTGAGAGGTAAGGGCCTGCTGCACAGTCTTTACTTCTTTGATCTTCTTCGGAACTTGTCTCAACCCACACTTGAGATTTATAGGCTGTCCAGACACTCCATTGACAAGAACTTGAGTGGATGATGTCCATAGTAGGATCAAAATCAGATTACACCAAACCTATCCAAAACCCAAGTGTCGAAGAATTTCTAGAAGAAATGGCCAATGCACTGAGTCAAAGGCCTTTTTAATGTCTAGCTTCAAGAAAATTGCAGGGATTTTTTTTCTGAAGCAACATCTTGGCAGTTTGACTGACCATAATAAAGTTATCATGAATACATCTACCCCGAATGAAGGCACTTTGATTTGTGCTAACCATTTTATCCAGCTGAGGAGCTAACCTGCTAGCCAGAATTTTAGTGATAAGTTTCACAAAACTGTGAACTATGCTGATTGGTCTAAAATCACCTAGAAGAATAGCCTCAACATGCTTTGGAATGAGAGTAATATATGCTGAATTCATCAAATCAAGCCTTCCGGGATCCTTGTTGGAGAATTAGGACTGCAGCCAATAGGTCCCATTTGATTATATCCCAACAACATTTATAAAATCGCCCTGTGTATCCGTCAGGTACAGGGGCTTTATCATTAGGAAGACTTAAAACAGCAGAATTGATTTCCTCCAAAGAAATAGGATTATCAAAATGCGAGAGCTCCAAATTGCCTTTGTGAAAATTAGCAAGGTTAAGACTAAAATTTCGCTCAAACTCTTTACCAATCTGTCGGGGACCATAATTAGGGGTACCCTCAAGGCTCCTAATTCTCAGCTGGTAACCCCCATCAGCACAAAGCTGCAAAGGCCTGATGGGTGCGAATAAGTCAGGGATCAGTCCATTCGAGGGACTCGATCACGCCTCGCCCGAGCCTAGCCTCGGGCAAGGGCAGCCGACCCCAGAGGATTTCTGTCTCGCCCGAGGCCCCCCTTCAGCGGCGAACATATTTCCGGCTCGCCCGAGGCCCTGCCTTCGCCAAGAAGCAACCCTGACCAAATCGCCGCACCGACCGACCAAATCGCAATAGCATTTAATGCAAAGGTGGCCTGACACCTTTATCCTGACGCATGCCCCCCAGCCGGCAGAGCCGAAGTGACCGTCGTCACTTCGCCGCTCCACTGACCGGCCTGACAGAAGGACAGCGCCGCCTGCGCCACTCCGACTGTGGTGCCACTTGACAGAGTGAGACTGACAGGCAGTCAGGCCCGGCCAAAGGCACCATAGGAAGCTCCGCTCCGCCCGACCCAGGGCTCGGACTCGGGCTAAGTCCCGGAAGACGGCGAACTCCGCCCGACCCAGGGCTCGGACTCGGGCTAAGTCCCAGAAGACGGCGAACTCCACTCCGCTCGACCTAGGGCTCGGACTCGGGCTAAGTCCCGGAAGACGGCGAACTCTGCCCGACCCAGGGCTCGGACTCGGGCTAAGTCCCGGAAGACGGCGAACTCCGCCTGATCCAGGGCTCGGACTCGGGCTAAGTCCCGGAAGACGGCGAACTCCGCCCGACCCAGGGCTCGGACTCGGGCTAAGTCCCGGAAGACGGCGAACTCCACTCCGCCCGACCCAGGGCTCGGACTCGGGCTAAGTCCCGGAAGACGGCAAACTCGGGGCTCGGACCCGACCTCAGCCACGGAAGACAGACTCGACCTCGGCTTCGGAGGAGCTTCCACATCGCCCAACCTAGGGCGCAGACCAGCCACGTCAATAGGAGGCACCATCATCACCCTACCCCGAGCTGACTCGGGCTGCAGGGAACAAGACCGGCGTCCCATCTGGCTCGCCCCGCCAGATAGGCAATGATGGCGCCCTGCATACTCTGTGACGACGGTGGCTCTCAGCCCCCTTACGGAAGCAAGAGGACGTCAGCGAGGATTCAACCGCTCCGACAGCTGTCCCTCCGCCAGGCTCCATCGCTCCTCCGACGGCCACGACATCACACCAGCTGGGTGCCAAAATCTCTCCGGCTGCCACAACGGCATGTACTTAGGGCGCTAGCTCTCCTCCGCTAGACACGTAGCACTCTGCTACACCCCCATTGTACACCTGGATCCTCTCCTTGCGCCTATAAAAGGGAGGACCAGGGCCCTCTTAGAGAAGGTTGGCCACGCGGGGACGAGGACGAGACACGCGCTCGCTTGAAGCCGCTCGCTCCCTCTCCCGCGTGGACGCTTGTAACCCCCTACTGCAAGCGCACCCAACCTAGGCGCGGGACGAACACGAAGGCCGCGGGATTCCCACCTCTCTCACGCCGGTCTCCGGCCGCCTCGCTCTCCCCCCTTCGCGCTCGGCCTCGCGCTCGACCCATCTGGGCTGGGGCACGC
The DNA here is from genome assembly GCA_029449295.1 of Zea luxurians. NCBI lineage: Eukaryota > Viridiplantae > Streptophyta > Magnoliopsida > Poales > Poaceae > Zea > Zea luxurians. Next base: position 36,585,142 of record JAOPSE010000024.1, read on the forward strand.
GGCGACATTCACTCGTCGGCCTAGGGACCCCCCCCGGTCTCGAAACGCCGACAGTTGGCGCGCCAGGTAGGGGCCTGCTGCGTGTTGACGAACAGCTTCCCGTCAAGCTCCAGATGGGCAGTCTCCAGCAACCTCTCCAACCCGGGACGGTGCTCCGTTTCGGGAGTCTTGAGTTCATGTCCCTCGACGGCAGCTACGACATGATACTCCTTCCACCGCCGTGCGACAACGACAGTGGCGGCCGACAACCCGCCCGCCGACGGCGGAATCGGCGACGTCTTCCCCGCATGGTGGAAGAACAACCTTCGAGCTCACCCCGTCCTCTCCCCCGCTGGCGGAGGAGGAGGCGGGGCAACCAAGGCCAAGCAGGAGACAGCGCCTCGTCGGCTGTCGAGCGAGTCGGCGGCCCCAGCGCCCCAACGGGGGGCGCACCGGGCGTCGACCTCGCGTTTGAGACGAAGGCGAGCGCCGTCTCCCCGCGACACGCCAATCCCGAGCAAGCGGGCGACGCTAGCACGCTCACGAAAAGCTTGCTGGACGTCACCCTCGTACCTGAGACGACGGTGCAGTCAGTCCCCAACGTGACCTTATCGCCGCCCGTCGACCAAAAGGTACCGACTGATTCCCATCCCACGTCTTTCGGATTCAGCCTCAACCCGCCTAGCGACTTCGCTTTGGCGGGCGCTCTCGTAGAGGCAAGTCCAAACCCTCTGGGGTTTCGTATGCGGTCACCTTGGGACCGGCTGACGGACGTCTCGACCTACGGGCCCTTTGGGTCCGAGGAAGACGACGAGCCCAGCATCTGTTGGGATTTCTCTGGACTTGGCAACCCCAGTGCCATGCGGGACTTCATGACCGCATGCGACTACTGCCTTTCCGACTGTTCCGACGGTAGCCGTAGCCTCGGCGACAAGGACTGCGGCCCAAGTCGCGAATGCTTCCACGTCGATCTAGGGGGTCCCTCCGAAGGCAACCATCTCGGCATGCCGGAGGACGGTGACCTCCCTAGGCTGGTGCCTCGCGTTGACATCCCACAGGAGCTAGCTGTGGTCCCCGTTCAGGCGGGGGGCCATGACCCACAGCTCGAGCAAATCCGCGGGGTGCAGGCTAGGCTCGACGAGGGAGCAGGAGTGCTTGAGCCGATCCGTTGGGACGTCGGGCAGGCATGGGCGGGCCAACCTCCGGCCGGAGAAATACGTCATCTACCCCAGGGCTTCCAGCACCGCATCACCGACGACGTCAGGGTCAGGCCACCACCCGCACCCAGTGGGGTCGGCCAGAACCTGGCGGCAGCAGCAATGCTTCTTCGCGCGATGCCGGAGCCATCAACCACCGAGGGGCGGCGAATCCAGGGAGAGCTCAAGAATCTCCTGGAAGGCGCCGCGGTCCGACGGGCCGAGCGCTCCGCCTCCCGAAGGCAGGGGTACCCCTCGGAACCTCATGCCGTGACATCCCGATTCATGCGGGAAGCCTCGGTCTACACCGGGCGCACGCGCAACACCGCGCCTGCGGCCCCGGGTCGCCTCGGCAATGAGCACCATCACCGCGACCGTCGGGCCCACCTCGATGAGAGGGTGCGCCGAGGCTACCACCCCAGGCGTGGGGGACGCTACGACAGCGGGGAGGATCGGAGTCCCTCGCCCGAACCACCCAGTCTGCAAGCCTTCCGCCGAGCCATCCGGCGGGCGCCGTTCCCGACCCGGTTTCGACCCCCGGCTACTATCACAAAGTACTCGGGGGAGACGAGACCGGAACTGTGGCTCGCGGACTACCGTCTGGCCTGCCAACTAGGCGGAACGGACGATGACAACCTCATCATCCGCAACCTCCCCCTGTTCCTCTCCGACACCGCTCGCGCCTGGTTGGAGCACCTGCCTCCGGGGCAGATCTCCAACTGGGACGACCTAGTCCAAGCTTTCGCCGGCAATTTCCAGGGCACGTACGTGCGCCCCAGGAATTCCTGAGACCTCCAAAGCTGCCGACAGCAGCCGGGAGAGTCTCTCCGAGACTACATCCGGCGATTCTCGAAGCAGCGCACCGAGCTGCCCAACATCACCGACTCGAATGTCATCGGCGCGTTCCTCGCCGGCACCACCTACCGCGACCTGGTGAGCAAGCTGGGTCGCAAGACCCCCACCAGGGCGAGCGAGCTGATGGACATCGCGACCAAGTTCGCCTCCGGCCAGGAGGCGGTCGAGGCTATCTTCCGAAAGGACAAGCAGCCCCAGGGCCACCCATCGGAAGATACTCCCGAGGCGTCAACTCAGCGCGGCGCCAAGAAGAAGGGCAAGAAGAAGTCGCAAGCGAAACGCGACGCCGCCGACGCGGACCTTGTCGCCGCCGCCGAGTACAAGAACCCTCGGAAGCCCCCCGGAGGTGCCAACCTCTTCGACAAGATGCTCAAGGAGCCGTGCCCCTATCACCAGGGGCCCGTCAGGCACACCCTTGAGGAGTGCGTCATGCTTCGGCGCCACTTCCACAGGGCCGGCCCACCCGCGGAGGGTGGCAAGGCCCGTGACGACGACAAGAAGGAAGATCACCAGGCAGGAGAGTTCCCCGAGGTCCGCGACTGCTTCATGATCTATGGTGGGCAAGCGGCGAACGCCTCGGCTCGGCACCGCAAGCAAGAGCGCCGGGAGGTCTGCTCGGTGAAGGTGGCGGCGCCAGTCTATCTAGACTGGTCCGACAAGCCCATCACCTTCGACCGAGACGATCACCCCGACCATGTGCCGAGCCCGGGGAAATACCCGCTCGTCGTCGACCCCGTCGTCGGCGACATCAGGCTCACCAAGGTCCTCATGGATGGAGGCAGCAGCCTCAACATCATCTACGCCGAGACCCTCGGGCTCCTGCGTGTCGATCTGTCCTCTGTCCGGGCAGGCGCTGCGCCCTTCCATGGGATCATTCCCGGGAAGCGCATCCAACCCCTCGGACAGCTCGACCTTCCCGTCTGCTTCGGAACACCCTCCAACTTCCGAAGGGAGACCCTGACGTTCGAGGTGGTCGGGGTCCGAGGAACCTACCACGCGGAACTGGGGAGGCCATGCTACGCGAAGTTCATGGCCGTCCCCAACTACACCTACCTAAAGCTCAAGATGCCGGGCCCCAACGGGGTCATCACCATCGGCCCCACGTACAAACACACGTTCAAATGTGGTGTGGAGCGCGTGGAGTACGCCGAGGCCCTCGCCGAGTCCGAGGCCCTCATCGTCGACCTGGAAAGCCTCTCTAAGGAGGTGCCAGACGTGAAGCGTCATGCCGGCAACTTTGAGCCAGCGGAGACGGTTAATTCCGTCCCCCTCTACTCCAGCGGCGACGCCTCCAAGCAGATCCGGATCGGCTCCGGGCTCGATTCCAAATAGGAAGCAGTGCTCGTCGACTTTCTCCGCGTGAACGCCGACGTCTTCGCGTGGAGTCCCTCGGACATGCCCGGCATACCGAGGGATGTCGCCGAGCACTCGCTGGACATCCGAGCCAGGGCCCGACCCGTCAAGCAGCCTCTGCGCCGATTCGACGAGGAGAAGCGCAGAGCCATAGGCGAAGAGATCCACGAGCTAATGGCGGCAGGGGTTCATCAAAGAGGCGAAAGGCGTCAAGCTCAATCCCGAAAAGTGGGTCTTCGGGGAGCCCCAGGGCATGTTCTCGGGGTTCATCCTCTCCAAGCGGGGCATCGAAGCCAACCCGGAGAAGATCGCAACCATCGCGCAGCACCCCGAGCCCTTGTTGGGGGCACCCGGGGGCTACACGCACCCCTGGGAAGGGCCGCTTGTTATCGCCAAAGTTCTGAAGCCTGGAACGTACAAGCTGGCCAACAGTCAAGGCGAGGTCTACGACAACGCTTGGAACATCCAACAGCTACATCGCTTCTACCCTTAAGATGTTTTCAAGTTGTTCGTATACCTCGCTCCCACGCAAGCCTTAGTCGTGAAGGAAGGGTCAGCCTCTTCTCGGTGGAGCCCGACCCTCCCTCGGGGGCTAAAAGGGGGGGGGAACCCCTCTGCGTCGAAATTTTCCTCGAAAAAAGATCTTTTCTGCCAGAAGGTCTTTCAGGCTGTTTGACTACTTCGAAAGTGGATCCTGAAAACGACGGAGTACACGTAAGCAGCCAAGGCTGACCAAGCCGAGGGACTCCTACGCCTCCGGGATACGGATACCTCACTCATCACCTTCTGCGATAAGTAACTCACGTTCGGATAAGTGATCCTGCGGACCGAACAAGTCTTCACGTTCGGAAGCTCTTATGCCGAAGCGATTTCTCGAGCTTTCTTGACTGCGTCGGGAACAGAGCCCCATGGATGGGTAAGAGTGTGCGTAAGCGGCAAGGCCGACCGAGCCGAGGGACTCCTATGCCTCCGGGATACGGATACCTCACTCATCACCTTCCGCGAGAAGCAACTCTCGCTCGCACAAACATTTCTGTTACCAACAAAAAGGTCCAGATACTCGAAACAAGAGGAAAGGAGACGCGGCTTTACAACACGGCGAAGGTGTGTCTTGGCCTCGGCGGCCGCAGGGAACACACGCTATAGGACAATCCGATCCTGCAGGCTCGGGTCTTAACACTGGAAGGGAGCAGCAGCACCCTCGGCATCGACAACACCTTCGGCGAGGTCCGACCTTGCCTCGGACGGCGACGCGGTCCGAAGATCTCCACTCTGAAGGACGACGTCATCGCCACGCCCGGGACATCACTACCAGGGTCTTCTCGGGAATCCGGCCCGAGCAAGCGGCTCGGCCGGTCACCCTGGGGCCTCGGCCAGCCGTCCTCCAAGGACGTCGGCCCAACCCGAGGCCTCAGCTGGTCAATTCCGGCGTCGGTCCCGCTAACGGACGACCCGGCCAGGCTCCGGCCAACTAGGTTTTCTTTTCGAGCCAACTCTGCCTCTGTTCATGTTGACGCCGCTACCCCTGGCCTCGGCTCATCGAAGAGCGGCCGAGGGGTTCCTTTAATTAAGCTAGAGAAGCTTCGGACAACAAGGCCGACCGAGCCAAGGGACTCCTACGCCTCTGGGATACGGATACCTCACTCGTCACCTTTACACGGGGCGACTCACGCTTAGTGAAGTGGTTCAGACAACCAACAGGCGAGTCTTAGTGCTCGAAAATGAGGAAAAAACACGGCTCCGTGCCGAAAATACATACATGTTCAGGCCCCGACAGCCACAATGAACAAAAACACTGGCATTCAAAGTGCCATTACAAACAGAACTCTGGTTCCACCTCCGCAGGTATGAACAACCCCACTCAATGGGGGGGGCCTGCGGAGCAACAGAAGACCGACGGACGGCTCGCCGTCGCCCGCTCCAGCAGCAGCGACAACGACCCCCTCTACGGGTGGCCAAACTGCAGCGGCGACGACCTCAGGGCGAACGCTGCTGCAACCCTGCCCTCGCCCACGCCGACGCTCGAGGGGCGAGGACAAGTACAAAGAGCCGGAGGCCCGGAGCACGGATGGTGGCGGTGATCCCGTCGACGACGGGGACTTCTCGAGCCGCCTCCGCCTCGGCACCGACGATAGGGGCCGTCAGCCCGCCGGAAGATCCCCACTCAGATCCTCCCAGACGAGCAGGGCACCGACCTCCCCGCGGAGGCACCGTACCGGTGCAAAGGCAGGACCGCCCCAGAACACGAACGCCGCCCTAGCAGCGCGCGACATCTTGGGCGGTCCTCCCGTGCACACGGCGCGGCAGCCGCCTTTCGGCAGGAGGGGGCACTGGGGGCCAAGCCGACGAGCCCGACGCGCTGGGGCAGACGACGCCTGCCGTCGACCGGCCCCGTGTTGTCGAAGTCCGACCCGCCCGCAGGGCCGGCGAGCGCCCTCTCCCTCGAACACCGCAGGAGAGGGTGACCCACGAGTCCGCGCGGGAGGTAGAGCTCCGGCTCAGCCCAGCCTCCACCCCAGCGAGGATGATGAACATCCTTGAAGCTGAGGGTGGGACCAAGATCGTAGCCCGGCTTGCTTCTCCCCACCCAGGGGCTGGTGGTCACCGTCTTGGGTGACCGCCCGCGGGGGGGGGGGGGGGGTACAGCTGGGCCGGATGATGAAAATCCTTGAAGCTGAATGATGGCTGAAAGGTACCAACTCCCACGGAGTTGTGTTCCTCCAACGACGAGGCGGAAAGACGGCGGATCTCCCCCATCCGGGGGCTTGGAAGGTGGAAAGACACGATGCATAAGGGAGCACAAAGACATGGTCGCCTTCCAAGGGGGCCACCCTCCTTTTAAAGGCGGCTCTCCCTACTTGCGTCCCCAGCCGTCAGGGGATGAGTCTTCTCCAACACACTCCAAGGTCCTCCCCTACGGCGCGGGGGCTGGGTCCCATGCGTCATGCAAGCCGACTCAGAGCAGAAGAAGCCAAACCGCCGCGCGCGGTGCGTACAACCGCCCAGCGGTCACAAGCGACCCTCCACTTTTGCCCAGACCAGCGGGCGAAAGGGTGGACAGCCATGCAGGCGGCATGCAACCGCGCCAAGTGGGCGCACTTCTCCGACTCCCAACACGCCCGGCGTGGAGGCCTAGGCCCACGCGTCATGCAACCGGCGCGTCGAATGCTTCGTGCATGCAACTGCACCGCCACTTGCGCCACCACCGCACCTCCTCGACTGCGGAACCAATGCCGCGACTCGAGGCGGCGCGGTGCACGACCCAGCGGCGCTAGCCTGGCGTGACGGTCAATGCGGCCAAGAATGGGCCGGCAGTAATGGTGGTGGCAGGCAGGCAGGAGCAGCGGTCACGTCATCAACCAAGCTCCCGTCCCATCCGGGGGCAGCGAGAGAACCCTCTCTCACGGCGTGAAGACAACGCGCCCGTGATCCGTTCCTCGAACGGCTCGCGCACGCACAACGGCCACCCCGCCAACCACTCGCCCCGTCGCATTAACTCTGCAGCGGGACAGGCGGCGCCTCTGGCAGGAGAAGCGGGCGACGCTTCGCCTTCACCATGATGACCGCGTCAAAAAAGGTACGCCGCGTCGTTCGATTTCGTATCCTTTTCCTTTTTTCCTCTTTCTCTCTCTTGCAACAGGGACCGGGAAAGGGGGATACCCCGAAAATGATCCTTCCCCGAGAAGGAACCAGGCTCCGAGCCCCCCTACTGATCAGAGGTTCGAAGGCTGGCCCCCCGGAAGGGTTCGACAGCCGCCTCAGATCGCGTGGGCCCTACACCCACTACTGGTCAGAGGTTCGAAGGCCGGCCCCTCGAAAGGGTTCCACGGCCGCCTCAGGCTACTCGGGCTCCGCGCCCATTACTGATCAGGGGTTCGAAGGCTGGCCCCCGAAGGGTTCACAGTCGCCTCAGACGCCGAGCGAGGGATGACCATGGGTACGTTCGATACAAAACCAAGGCTCGGGCTACGCTCCCGAGGTACCCTAGGACATTTCCGAGACCAGCGGGAACGATCTTGTAACGGAATCCCATCAGAGGGAGGCATCGAGCCCTCGGACCCCGTCGCCAGGGGACCGGGTCCGGCAGATCACCCGCAGGTACTTTTGGGCGTGCCTCTGGGCCCCTAGCCGACCCCTAACGAACGGGGCACGAACGTCCACTCGGATTACCCGCTTGCAGCTCATCGGAGACACCATGTTCGGCGCCCATCGAGGGCAACATGGCGCTTTCCCCCCTCCTCCTTGCGGAAAGGCGACGCAGGGGCGTATGTAAAAAAGCCGAGTCTGCCCCTGACCGCCCTCTCGCTCTGTGCAGAGGCTCGGGGGCTGCTCTCGCAAACCCGGCTTCGGCCGAACCGTTGACAGCGTCAACATACCAGCCCGAGAACTTGGGACCCGACCGTACACCTGGGCTACGGCCAGCTCGCATGAGGGAACAACTAGACCAGCCGAAGCACTACGCAAGGCCTTAAGACCTCGAAGGAGTGAAACCACTCCTCTGAGGCCTCGGGGGCTACACCCGGCGGGTGCGCTCGCGCGCACCCACCGGAACAAAACGCAACCGAGAAGGCTGGTCCCCTTGCAAAAAAGTGCGACGAAAGCCTCCATGCGAGTGCAAACACTCCCTTCGAGGCTCGGGGGCTACTGTCGGGGACCATAATTAGGGGTACCCTCAAGGCTCCTAATTCTCAGCTGGTAACCCCCATCAGCACAAAGCTGCAAAGGCCTGATGGGTGCGAATAAGTCAGGGATCAGTCCATTCGAGGGACTCGATCACGCCTCGCCCGAGCCTAGCCTCGGGCAAGGGCAGCCGACCCCGGAGGATTTCTGTCTCGCCCGAGGCCCCCCTTCAGCGGCGAACATATTTCCGGCTCGCCTGAGGCCCTGCCTTCGCCAAGAAGCAACCCTGACCAAATCGCCGAACCAACCGACCAAATCGCAGGAGCATTTAATGCAAAGGTGGCCTGACACCTTTATCCTGACGCGCGCCCCCCAGCCGGCAGAGCCGAAGTGACCGCCGTCACTTCGCCGCTCCACTGACCGGCCTGACAGAAGGACAGCGCCGCCTGTGCCACTCCGACTGCGGTGCCACTTGACAGAGTGAGACTGACAGGCAGTCAGGCCCGGCCAAAGGCACCATAGGAAGCTCCGCTCCGCCCGACCCAGGGCTCGGACTCGGGCTAAGTCCCGGAAGACGGCGAACTCCGCCCGACCCAGGGCTCGGACTCAGGCTAAGTCCCGGAAGACGGCGAACACCACTCCACCCGACCCAGGGCTCGGACTCGGGCTAAGTCCCGGAAGACGGCGAACTTCGCCCGACCCAGGGCTCGGACTCGGGCTAAGTCCCGGAAGACGGCGAACTCCGCTCGATCCAGGGCTCAGACTCGGGCTAAGTCCCGGAAGACGGCGAACTCCGCCCAACCCAGGGCTCGGACTCGGGCTAAGTCCCGGAAGACGGCGAACTCCACTCCGCCCGACCCAGGGCTCGGACTCGGGCTAAGTCCTGGAAGACGGTGAACTCCACTCCGCCCGACCCAGGGCTCGGACTCGGGCTAAGTCCCAGAAGATGACGATCTCCGCCTCGCCCGACCCAGGGCTCGGACTTGGGCTCGGCCCCAGCAGACGACGAACTCCGCTTCGCCCGACCCAAGGGCTCGGACTCCGCCCCGGCACCAGCCGGCGATCTCCGCCTCGCCCGAACCTAGGGCTCGGACCCGACCTCGGCCACGGAAGACAGACTCGACCTCGGCTTCGGAGGAGCTTCCACATCGCCCAACCTAGGGCGCAGACCAGCCACGTCAACAGGAGGCGCCATCATCACCCTACCCCGAGCTGACTCGGGCCGCAGGGAACAAGACCGGCGTCCCATCTAGCTTGCCCCGCCAGATAGGCAATGATGGCGCCCTGCATACTCTGTGACGACGGCGGCTCTCAGCCCCCCTTACGGAAGCAAGAGGACGTCAGCGTGGATTCAACCGCTTCGACAGCTATCCCTCTGCCAGGCTCCATCGCTCCTCCGACGGCCACGACATCACACCAGCTGGGTGCCAAAATCTCTCCGGCTGCCACAACGGCATGTACTTAGGGCGCTAGCTCTCCTCCGCTAGACACGTAGCACTCTGCTACACCCCCATTGTACACCTGGATCCTCTCCTTGCGCCTATAAAAGGGAGGACCAGGGCCCTCTTAGAGAAGGTTGGTCGCGCGGGGACGAGGACGAGACATGCGCTCGCTTGAAGCCGCTCGCTCCCTCTCCCGCGTGGACGCTTGTAACCCCCTACTGCAAGCGCACCCGACCTGGGCGCGGGACGAACACGAAGGCCGCGGGATTCCCACCTCTCTCACGCCGGTCTCCGGCCGCCTCGCTCTCCCCCCTTCACGCTCGGCCTCGCGCGCGACCCATCTGGGCTGGGGCACGCGGCGACATTCACTCGTCGGCCTAGGGACCCCCCGGTCTCGAAATGCCGACACAATCAGATCCTTATAAAACTGAAACATAACCTGCTGTTTAGCCTCTTGAGAAGTAACGAGATTCTCGTCGACCATCAGTTTATGAATAAAGTTCTTCTTTTTCCTGAACCTGGCTTGCGCATGAAAGAAAGTCGTATTAGCATCTCCTGTTTTTATAAAGTTCACTCTAGACCTTAATTGTAACACCCTGAATTGTTGCATATATTTGATTTGGCTTGAATTTGAAACTTGATTTGAATTTGAATTGAAAACCCTAGAGAAAATAAATAGAAAAGGCAATAGAAATTCCATGAAAAAGGAAAACGCCATTTCGGCCCAAGCCAGCCTAATAAGCCTAGCCCGCGCCCGCGCGCCCCCTGTGTCTGACAGGCGGGTCCCGCCTGTTGGTGCCAACCAGCACGCTCACTCCTCTCCCTCTCTCTCTCGCTGCTCGGTGGGGCTGAGCTGTCGGCGCCGTTCTTTTCCCCCGCGCCCTCTCTCTCTCAGTTCTACCGTCCCCACCTGTCATCCGTCCCTAACCTTCCGCCCATGATCTCCCCGCCGTGGACGCGCCCACGACCGCGCGTTCTCTGGCCACATCCGAGCCCCCGCGCCCCTTTTGAGCCCCGCGCCCTGCTCGCCCACCCCCCCTCTCTCATTTGCGCCCTCTGTCCAACTCTCTCGCCCTCTCTCTCGCTCTGCCCACGCAAACAGGGAGCTCCGCCACCGGCCGCTGACGCCCATTGCCTGTTCCGTGGCCGCCGTTGTGCCCGTGCCCCATCCAGTGCCACGGTGAGCTTCACCTTACTGTCAGCTGCTCGGGACACCCTTCGGTGTGCCCTCTCCCTCCCTGCTGTGCCTGGTCCACGCTCATCGGAGCGTTTTCTTGCGCAGCCAGAGTCCGCCATCGTCGCCCCGTCGAACCCCTGAGCCTCCACCGTTGCTTCGCGATGCCAGCGCTTCTGCTCGAGGTGAGCAACCTGCCCGTGCCCTTAATTTGGTTATCCCCGCTCTATAGCTCGCGCGATTGCTCGCCGGAGCAATCCAGCGCCGTCGTTAGCCCACTCCACCGTGGCCTGCGCCCTCTGGTGCCCCTACGCCAGCGTGAAGGCCATGGCCGAGTCCGCCAGATCGCCTGGATTGTGCCCAGGCCAGTCCCCAAGCCCCGGGAGCCCCGCCGTGGCCGGCCTGCTCGTCTCCGAACTCTCACCGTGGGATCGAGCGGCGCCACCGCGTTTAGGTCCGACCCCCAGCCATTAGATCTTGGGCGTCCGTCCGAGATCGGGTGGTTTATGTTTCATCTGTGCGGATCTGATCGCAGCCCTTCGATCTGGATCCGGCCACTCTCCCCTCTCCCCCTCACCCCTGCCCCTGGGCCCGGCTGGTCAGCCTGCCCTGGCTCGCTGGCGCCCTGGCCCCGCGTGTCAGCTGCGCCCGTGCGCCCGCATGATGTAATCTGGGCCGTTGATCTCTGATCCGACGGCTGAGGTTACCCCGTACCCTTTCGCATGTGAGTTTTGCTTAAGAACCCCCTGGTTTTAGGAAATCAACCCGCCGTCCTCTGTTTTAGCGTATATGTCCCTGGTTCTTTAGAATAGCCCCCTGGACTTTTATTTTATCACAGATTTAGCCCTAATTTCATATTTCAAACTTCAAAACTTGTTTATTTCATATCTTTTTCATAGGAACTCCAAATTTAGTGGTTCAAATTGCAAAATGTTCATAAAATTATTCTCTGTGCAAATAAAATATGACCAACTGTAATCTGTATACTTTAATTTTTACACCTAGAATATAGGATTAAAGTATATGTTGATTTATTTATTTAATGAAATAAATAAAAGGAGAATCCTTGGAGTTAAAGTATATTTAATCTTGTGAGATTAGTGTTATGCATTACATGGATTCACTTTTGGTTTAAACTTTAGGCCTTAATGACATAAATAGAATTAGGTATGTAATTATGGATAACACTTAAAGGATAATCAAATTCCTATATAGGAGTAGTTCATCTTATAATTTAATCTTTTCTTGTTTAATTACTACATAACCTTTTTGAGCTATGTTCCAAACACTTAGAGAGTAATCAATTACCCAATTAGGATTAGTCCGTTTTATAACTTGATATCATTCCCCTGTACTTAATGTTATACCTTTTTGAGTTGTGTGCCAATGTTTGTACATGTTTGATGTGATGTTCATTTTTACCTTCCAAATGTATTGAATGTATGCTCGCTTTACTTAGACAACGAGCAGCTCGTGGTTCCTAAGTGTGTTGCCGAAGATCCCTCTGAGCAACAACCTAGTGAAGGCAAGTGTCCTCGACAAGTTCGTAGTAGTGTTCATTGATGATATTATCATATATTCCTAGAATGAGCAAGAGCATGAGGAACATTTGAGGAAGGTACTTCAGAGGCTACGAGATTGCCAGTTGTATGCCAAACTTAGCAAGTGCGAGTTCTGGATCAGCGAAGTTCTGGTCTTGGGTCATATTATAAACCAAGATGGACTAGCTGTGGATCCAAAGAAGGTAGCAGCGATTCTGGATTGAAAAGCACAAAACGATGTCTGAGGAATCAAGAGTTTCATTGGAATGGCCGGTTACTATCAGCGTTTCATTGAGGGTTTCTCCAAGATTGCCAGACCAATGACAGCTTTGCTAGTAAAGAAGGTTGAGTTCAAGTGGACCCCAACGTGCCAAGAATCATTTGAAATGTTGAAGCAGAAGTTGACAACAGCACCGGTGTTGGTTCTGCCAGATGTTCACAAGCCATTCTCAGTATATGGTGATGCTTCGTACACCGGACTGGGATGTGTGTTAATGCAGGAAGGGAAAGTAGTGGCATACTCGTCCCGACAATTGAAAGTTCACGAGAAGAATTACCCCACTCATGATTTGGAGCTAGCAGCAGTGGTTCGTGCATTGAAGACTTGGAGACATTATCTTTATGGGCAAAAGTGTGATATCTACACGGACCACAAGAGCCTCAAGTAAATATTCACTCAGTCAGAGTTAAACATGAGGCAACGAAGATGGCTAAAATTGATCAAAGACTATGAGCTAGAGATCCATTATCACCCAGGCAAAGCAAATGTGGTTGCAGATGCTCTTAGTGGGAAGAGTCAAGTCAATATGTTGGCCGCTCGCTCGATGCCATTCGAGCTAGCAAAGGAATTCGACAGGTTGAGTCTCAGATTTCTGAACAACACTCAAGGAGTGGCAACTGAGCTAGAGCCGACTCTGGAGCAAGACATCAGGAAAGGTCAGAAGGATGATGAGAAGATCAACGAGATCCAGCAGCTAATCATCAATGGGAAAGGCCCAGATTTCCGTGAAGATGCAGAAGGAGTGGTATGGTTTAAGGATAGGATGTGTGTTCCCGACGTCACCTCGATCCGGGAACTGATTCTCAAGGAGGCTCATGAGACAACATATTCTATACACCCTGGTAGCGAGAAAATGTACCAAGATCTGAAGAAGAGATTCTGGTGGTACGGTATGAAAAGAGAGATAGCAGAGTATGTGGCCGGATGCGACAGTTGTCAGAGGATCAAGGCAGAACATTAGAGACCCGTAGGTTTGTTGCAGCCGTTGCAGATTCCGTAGTGGAAATGGGATGAGATTAGGATGGACTTTATAGTCGGTCTGCCCCGCACTCGAGCTGGTTATGACTCCATCTGGGTAGTGGTGGACTGTTTAACAAAGGCGACCCATTTCATACCAGTCAAGACCACCTATAACAGTGCAGTATTGGCAGAGTTATACATGTCTCGGATTGTGTGCTTACATGGTATTCCAAAGAAGATAATATTGGACAGAGGCACCCAGTTTACTTCTTATTTTTGGCAGCAGCTACATGAAGCTTTGGGTACTCATTTGAAGTTCAGTTCAGCTTATCACCCGCAGAAAGATGGCCAGTGTAGCATCCCAAAAATTCAAATCTTGAAAATTTTCTCAAACTTACTCTAAATTCAAAATGAATTTTAAATTTCATTTCAGAATGTTTATTTGCAAGTTGATATCAACAAATAAATTATAGTGGTCTATATTCTCTCCAAAATCCTCCTCAAGATATCCTACAAATGTTTCTCCAGTGATCTCCCTCAAATTCTTCCCAGAAATACTGCCCAGATATTTCCCCACTGATTCCCCTCAAATTCTTTCCAAAAATACTGTCCAAATATTCCACCGATAATTCTCCAAATATTTTCCTCCTAAGAAATACCTTCAGAATCATTTTTCAAGTCCCTACAAATACTTTCTTCATAACTTTCCTCATGCTCATACGTATACGTATGCCTCCGGTGTCATACACTGAGCTCTACAAGCTAATCACTTATAGAAGACAAATACATGCTAATCTCCCACTAATCCTCTCATCCTCCCACTAATCCTCTCATCCCTCCCCTAATCCCCCCACCATGGCTATAAATAGAGGGGCAAGGGCCTCCTCTCAAGCCACCCCAAGCCATTTCATGGCAACTCTCCCCCCCCCCCACACACGCCCACTCCATGTTCCGCACAAGCACACACTAGCACAAGGATCGTTCGGTCGTTCTTCGATCGTTCGTCCACCTGTTCTTAGTTTGTTCGTTCGTTCGTCCGATCACTCGATCGTTCGTCCAATCGTTCATGGTCGTTCGTCCGATCATTCGATCGTTCGTCTGTTCATTCGTCCAAATAATCTTTGTTCAGCCGTTATGCTGCCGAAATTCCGATCGTTTGTTCGTTCGATCATTCGATCGTTCATCGTTCGTTCATAGTTCCTATTCATCGTTCATCGTTCGTTCATAGTCCCTATTCATCGTTCTTCCAGATAATCTTTGTCCTGCCGTTATGCTGCCGAAATTCTGATCGTTCGTTCGTCCGTTCGTTCATAGTTCCTATTCATCGTTCGTTCATCGTCACTATTCATCGCTCATCGTTCGTTCATACGAACTATTTACTATTACTATTCATTGTTACTATTCATCATCATTACTATTCACCATTACTATTTACCGACACTATTCATCATCATTACTATTCACCAACACTATTCATCATCGTTACTATCCATCGATGATATCTATAATTAGGGATGAAAATGGTCGGAAACGGTATTTATTCGGCAATAAGTTTTTTAGTCGTTTTTCTTTGATTGTGATATAGAATATACAATACAAATTTGTATTCTTGTTTTTAACATCCAGCTTGTTAAGATTCATAAAAGGTAAACCTCAAATTCATCCTAAATTTTCTCAAATAATAGATATAAACTTCGGTATGGATTCGGAAACAAATTCGGTAATTTTTTCAACTTTTTGTGTTGTAGGGAGCAAATAATACATAAAACAATTTATGTAATATTTTATTTATATTTGTACTAATGTGCTTGATAACATAAGAAAAGATCAACATCAAATTTTATACATATCTATTTTAAAATATTAAATTTGTTCTAACAGTTCGGATTACCACTTTCATCCCTGTCTATAATTACTTTTTCGTCGTCACTATTCATCGTTACTATTCATCGATCATCCGATCACCCCAAATTTCAACTACTCATCCATCATGCTGTCCAGTCCACCTAAGACCAGCCAAACCCATATTCCAGTCATACGAACTCCGATGACTATGATTTTCCTTCCAGTAGGGAACTTCCCATCTGGTCACCCATCCCAGGTTTCTCCAAGTTGAGCACGCTTAACTTTGAGATTCCTTCGAACCAGGCTTCCAAACTCTGATTCCAATAATTCTTGTTTCTAAATTCTTATCAAACTATTCCCTATCCAACCATGTCATCCCTTAAGCATGGTTCATGTTCCAAAAAACTCCCAAAATACTCTTGTCCCATATTCTGCCTATAACTCTCCTGTTCATACTAAGTCAGACGATTCTTTTGTCACTATTCTCACCAACAGTGAACTTTATTGTGCTACACCACATACACCCAGCTATAAATACACCCAGCTACCCTCTCCCTCTACACACACACTCAACACCCTCAGCCAAGGCAAACACCCCACCCACTCAGTTACTCCGCTCTGCCGGCTACACGCATAGTATCACTTCGCCTCCAGTCCACCCTCCTGGTAAGCACCTCCGCTCCACCACTAGTAGTATCTCAACACCACATGACACAGATTTTGCTCAAGACTCTACCCATCCATATATCGCTATTCTGACCACTATACTAAATATTTGTTGGTATACTTGCTGGTTTGTATGTTTGCTTGTTCATGTTGCATAGTTATCGGAGCGTTCGTGCCGTCCCGTGGAGGCCAGATCTGTAAGTCTACGCCAGGCAGTGGAGCTAGAAGCCAGTTCCGTGAGCTCCCCTTCGCCGGATAAGCATGGCAAGTCCATTCTTCCCTTGATGCATAAATTACCTATTCTTTCTACCACTACCTAAGCCGGGATTAAGGGATGGATCTTTTGCATTGTGAGCAGAGAGATAGCCCGCATTAACAACATCTTTTGAGTACAAAATGTGGATGAGAAAAGGGCAGTGTCTTTACTAAACGATGTTTTCAAAAAGTGTATGATGAAGGGTATTCATCCTCATCACCTTTTGAGTGGGATGATCAGGGACTCCCTGGTTTAGGGGAGTCCCTAAGGTGATGGCTCAGCCGGGTTAGGTGCCATCATTTTGCAATGAAAACAACATAAAAAACTCTGGACAATTTCGAAATCAGACCAAGCGTCTTAATACATATGCAAAAAAATTCATTATTGGCCCACCATTGATTACAAGATTTAGCTTTTATGAATCGCTATTGGTTTGATACGAATAATGGCAGTCGTTTCAGTATGTTAAGGATACAGATGTATCCACAATTCATTTAGAGTTACTTAATAGCCTATTTCTTATACTATATCTCTATCCCGTGAAATTCTCGAGCCCAAAGATGGATGCATATGCTGTGTTTCATTTTGCTAAATGATATCAATTAAATGGTATATCAATTCTATAAATTGGATATAGCAATAAATAAATCAGCAAAATTCGTGAGCAGAAGGATTGTCCCCTCATATAAGGACCGATTTGTAATCCTTCACTACCTATACTCATGACAAGTACAACCACTCGAGACTTTATGGACAGTCACTCAATCTAAACTCGTACGGTCCAAACCCTAGGGTTATGAAGGCTGGGGAGCACCGAGAGGATAAGGAGGGGGAATGTTTTGTCTGGTTTGGACATGGCGGTGGCCTAACTCCTTCCGGTATAACCGTTAAGGTAAGGACGTGCGAGGAAAGAAAGAGATTCGACATTCGGGTCTCACGACGGTGGGATCGCTGAAACCGGACTAGTGGGTAAAGTGTACCCCTCTGCGCAGAGTTCAAACCTATTCGAATAGTTTGTGTCCATTGGAATGGACAAGTCTAGTGTGGTATGACAATTAGTGTTTTGTTTTCAAAAAAAGTGCTTTTGAAAAGTGGTTTTAAAAGGTCCGGCAGTTGAGCCGTGAGCTATGGTGGACGGGAAGTCCAGTAGTTGTTTTTGAAAATGAAAACCAGTGGGAAACTGCTGAGATACCTGAATGGTTTAGTCCAGGGGATTTTGTTCTATATTGAAAAACTTCCTACTCCTTTGGGAGAGGATGCGCTTTGAAAAATACAAAATGTTTTACAAAACAACCCTGCATAAAATATTGCTGTTTCTGCAAAATATCCTGAGCTCCACATATTCCATGCATTATATCTGATTTCCCCATTCCGTGGGTGAAGTTGGGCTGCTGAGTACGTTTGTACTCACCCTTGCTTTTTTGTTGTTTTTCAGAGAAGGAGATCGTTGATCGGGTAAGAGTTACGCCTGTTCCCAACCTTGCCTATGGCTGTTGTACCGCTGATTTGCTTCGCTGCGTATATCGGGCTGCTTCAGCCCCACTCTGATGACATGTCCCGAGTTGTGGACCAACTCTTAAAGTTGATCGCCACCTTTATAGGTTTGTCTCGTTTAAGAAGATCTGTAATCATCTGATGTATAAATGTGTTTACTAGCCTCCTGGGACTAGTAATTGTATCACATTTAAGTCCCAGAGGATCTGGGGCGCTTCAGCCAGACTGAGAGAACCAACCAGATTCTTGAGGATATGTTGAGAGCCTAAGCTCTGCAAGACAAATTAGGTTGGGACAAGAGGCTACCGTATGCAAAATTCTCCTACAACAATAACTATCGGGCCAGTCTAAAGATGTCACCATTTGAAGCGCTCTATGGGAGAAATTTCAGAACTCCATTGCATTGGGACCAACCCGGCGAAAGGCAGGTATTCGGCCCGGAGATTTTGCTTGAAGCTGAAGAGAATATGAGGATGGTCCGAGAAAATTTGAAGGCAGCACAGTCTAGACAGCGAAGCTATGCTGACACCAGAAGAAGGGAACTCAGTTTTGAAGTGGGAGACTCTGTCTACTTAAAAGTGTCACCCATCAGAGGAACCAAAAGGTTTGGAGTTAAAGGCAAGCTAGCACCTCGCTATATCGGGTCGTATTAGATTCAGGCAAGACGTGGGGAAGTGGCTTATCAACTCAGCTTACCAGAGAACCTGTTCGCAGTGCATGATGCGTTTCACGTGTCTCAGTTGAAGAAATGCTTGTGAATACCAGAAGAGCAGTTGCCAATGGAAGACCTTGAAGTTTAGGAAGATCTGACATACGTTGAGAAGCCAACGCAAATTCTAGATACAGAAGATCGGGTCACTCGGAGGAACACCATTAGAATGTGCAAAGTCAAATGGGGCCATCACTCACAGGAAGAAGCAACCTGGGAAAGAGAAGATGATCTGAGAGCCAAGTACCCTGAACTCTTAGCTAGCCAGCCTTAAATCTCGAGGGCGAGATTCTTTTAAGGGGGATAGGTCTGTAACACCCTGAATTTGGGGGTATAAAATTTCTTTCTTATGATCATCCAAATTCAGGTGTTACTCTTCTCTATCTCACTCTAGTTTCTCTCTCTCTAGTTTTCTCCCTCTTTTTTTCTTTGAATTAGAGTTAGTGGTATTAGTGAAGGATTATTTATTTTATTTTGCCCAAAACCTATGAGTCATGGAATGTTGCATCATATTGAGTCTAAATATTCTTTGAATTGTTGCATATATTTGATTTGGCTTGAATTTGAAACTTGATTTGAATTTGAATTGAAAACCCTAGAGAAAATAAATAGAAAACACAATAGAAATTCTAGGAAAAAGGAAAAGGCCATTTCAGCCCAAGCCAGCCCAGCTCGCGCACCCGCGCCCGCGCCCGCGCGCCCCCTGTGTCTGACAGGTGGGTCCCGCTTGTCGGCACCAACCAGCGCGCTCACTCCTCTCCCTCTCTCTCTCGCTGCTCTGTGGGGCCGAGCTGTTAGCGCCGTTCTTTTCCCCCCGCGCCCTCTCTCTCTCTCTGTTCCACCGTCCCCACCTGTCAGCTGCCCCTAACCTTCCGCCCACGATCTCCCCGCCGTGGACGCGCCCACGACCGCGCGTTCTCCGGCCACGTCTGAGCTCCCGCGCCCCTTTTGAGCCCCGCGCCCTGCTCGCCAACCCCCCTTATAACTTGATATCATTCCCCTATACTTAATGCTATAGCTTTTTGAGTTGCGTGCCAATGTTTGTACATGTTTGATGTGATGTTCATTTTTACCTTCCAAATGTATTGAATGTATGCTCGCTTTGCTTAGACAACGAGCAGCTCGTGGTTCCTGAGTGTGTTGCCGAAGATCCCTCTGAGCAACAACCTAGTGAAGGCAAGTGTCCTCAGACCTATCATGTCCTACTTTACTTTATAATTCATTGTCCCGCATTTACATTATTGAAACTTAAGGATTGACTAGTCTGTATTTCCCTTACCCTTATTTACCTTTTTGGGTTAATCATGGTTAGCTTATGCTATTGCTTTAACTTAATCAATGAACATGATGTGATTATTTATGATACGTTGATGTTATCCCGATGAGGTTCTTGTGATTCATCAGGGGGCTCAGGCTGTTTCCTGAGTACCTCTTCGTAAGGACCTGTTTGGGGAGCGATAACCCGGGATAACAGTGCAACCATGAGGGTGGAATGGGATGCCCATAGCTGATTAATTAGAGGAACCAGAGGAGTAGTTGGCTTCGCCGTAGGGCCGTCAATGGGGTCCGGGCACAGTACTTGCTCTGTCGAGGCTGGTTGCAGAGGTTCTTTGATTTGGTTTTGTTAGTCACCCTTCCTTTGGGGAGATGTACTGTGTTTATCAAACTGGAGAAACCTAACGGGCGGCTATGACCTCTGGGAAATCTTTGTAAAGGCTACATAGTGAGACCCTGCTAGGTCACCTTGGTAGTGATCAATGAGGAGGCTAGAACCCCGGGCAGAATGGGAATCACGACTTGTGGGTAAAGTGTGCAACCTCTGCAGAGTGTTAGAAACTGGTATATCAGCCGTGCTCACGGTTACGAGTAGCCTTGGGATCCTCTTTGATTAGAAGAACTTTGATTACTTTTATGATGATGATTAGCAATGATGGTTATAATTCTAATCTCTGGTATTTCCTCTTGGAGGGAGTACTCCTGGGTAAATACTGGGTTTTATTACTAAAAGTAGGCTCTATTTAAAGTAATAAAACTTGACCAACTAAAAGCAACTGCTTAACCTTAACTCCACATACAGCTAGTCCACTTTAGCCAAAATGGGACATTTGCTGAGTATGTTGATGTGTACTCACCCTTGCTTTACAAACCACCCCACCCCAGGTTGTCCCCATTGTACTCAGTGCTTAGGAGGTGAAGCTGGCAACATGGAGGACTTTGAGGAGTTCCAGGACTATGACAAGTTCTAGTTTACTTTAGTGGCAAACCCCCAGTCAGCTACCTATGTAGGCTTATCTTCTACGTTTCGTTACTCCGCACTATGGTGTTACTATTAAACACTATATATATGTATTACACTCTGTGGATGTCTCAGACATCTTGATGTAACTAAGTACCTTTCTGCTATTTAATTCAAGCATTGTGTGATGATGTCTAATTATGTAATCGCTGTGTACGTGAGTTCTGATCCTGGCACGTACATGGTTCGCATTCGGTTTACCTTTCAAAACTGGGTGTGACATTAATCTAGCAATGGTTCTTTCCAAAGAAGAAAGATGAAGACATAATAATTTTAGTTTTTTCCGCAACCACTCTTCAGCTGACCACAAGGATCTGCTGTCTTAGGCAATTTCCAAAAGATGTAGGGTCATCTTGGCCAAAGCAAGTTGAGTAGAAACATTACCCACAAATTTTTGGCTCTAGGATTGCAGGTCCTTTGTAAGTCTCTTAAATTTAAGAGAAAATCTCTCCATGGGACAAGCAGCCGAAATAGAAGCATTCCAGGAACCAGCCACCACATCTTGAAAACCTTGCATCTTTGGCCAAAAACTCTCAAAACGAAAACGCTTCTTTCCCTTAAAGGTCACATTAAGCCTTAGGATCAGAGGACAGTGATCAGACATATTAGAGGCAGAACTCTGCAGAGAACAATCAGGAAATAAGTCCTCCCAATCAGAAGTGTAGAATACTCTATCCAGCTTGACTAAGGTAGGAACATCTCTTTGATTTGACCAGGTGAATCTTCTTCCAGTTAGAGGCAACTCCTTGAGGGAGTGATTATTAATCCAAATATTTAAGCTGTCTATAAGAGTTCTATTGATATTTGAATTACTCTTGTCTTCAGCGCATCTGATCATATTGAAGTCCCCTGCAATCACCCAGGGGCTAGGACAACTGGTTCTGACCAGAGAAAGTTCTTCTAAAAAAGCCAATTTCTCCTCATCTCTATGGGGTCCGTAGACACCCGAGAACCACCAAGCAGTGTTGTTTTCTTTCATAAAACAGACTGACACTGAATGGTTATGAATTTTTGAGTCTATAGCAGAAAGAGCCCTCTACGCCAGGCTATCAAGATACCTCCTCTAGTACCACTAGAAGGTAAGAAAACAAAATCCCCAAACTCTGAGCCAAGATAGGAAGCAACATCCCAGTGAGAAATAGAATTCAGCTTGGTTTCTTGAATACACACAATAGTAGGCATCACATAGTTTATTAATGATCAAAGAGTATCCTTGTGATGAGGGTCATTCAGACCCCTCACATTCCAAACTAGTATAGCAAAATTATTCATTGTGAGATAGAATACGACCATGTGGGATAATCCACATTATGAGGCTTGCTGCAGCCCATCAGCTGGACAAACAATAAACTCCTCATCAGGGATCTCCCATCGAAACAAGGTAGCTAAAGCCTTTACCTGACTGACAGAAAGAGGCTTATCAAATTCTCTAGCGCAGCGTTCTAGATCATCCACAGAAACAGGAGCCTGCCCATTTTTCAACCCCAGCTTCAAACAAATAGTGTGAGCCGCTGAGTTCCCCATAAGGGGAGGAAGTTTGGCTACACGTCTTGATCTTCTTGGCACGAAGTTGGGCGGGATAGACTTTCTGGCTTTTAGCTTTGGAGATGAAGGAACCGACAACACATTTGTGAGGGGCTTTACGATCTTGTTAATGAATTTCATAGCCACCTCCTCCTCCTCTGAAGCTATATGACTTTGCTTGGGGTGTTTTCTTCGAGAATACACTTGCAAGACCTTGCAAGGCTGCTGGACCAGGGCAGGAGATGGCTGCAACTTGGCATGGCATCATGTGCATTAGAAAGATTATGTTTTAATACACCTAGAATGCATTCACTAGATAAAAAATAATCTAAACCCGATGTGGTGATCAGTGGAGATGAGAAGACCTAATTGGAGAAACTTCAATTTCAACCCTAAGATTGGATATGGTGATCTGGTAATATTTTGCTAAAAGTCAAAATACGAAAGTCATAAAGTTTCCCAAAACTAAGTTTGGATATGCTGTAGAGTTTTCCAAAACTAAGATTGGATATGTTGTAGAGATTTCCAAGTTTTATAGTAAAGAGTGGAGAAAAACTCAAAACTATGTTTTGACCTAGGGTTTGAATTTCTGAAAATATTATCAACTAGCTGTATTTGGACATTTATAACTTTTGATCTATGGACACTTTGAAGATAATCACTGTAGAAAATCTGTAGAGCTACACTAGGTGCACAAATTTGATTAAGTTACTCAGCCCTAAAACCATATGCAACTGCTTGAAAAACTTGCTCAAATGTGGCATGTCAGATGCTGGAATTCGTACTTAGTGTAATCTCTAAAACTGAAGATTCTATGTTCTGAAGCCACTTTGGAAACCCGTTAGTTGCTGATCTATACAGTTTCGGACTGAGGACATCGTAACAAAGTGGCAGAACACATGTTGGTGTATAACTTTGTTAAAGGTCGTTCCCCTAAAGCTGTACATAACTAGTAGAAAAATTGATCCAAAGATCCTATGCTTCAATCTGGATTCTCAGACTTAGTGCAAATTCAGACTCTGAAATTGTGTGTTTGGTCCAGATTTGAGGTTTTTTACTGCCCTATCCATAGGGTTTTGGTTGATGACCATTATGTCAAAGTTTTTAGTGCAAATTCAGACTCTCAAATTGTGTGTTTGGTCCAGATTTGAGGTTCTTTACTGCCCGATCCATAGGGTTTTGGTTGATGACCATTATGTCAAAGTTGTAGAGTAGCTATCAGGGTACAAGTTTGTTTAAGGGAGATGGATTTGGTACTACATAAAAAATGGAGTAAATAGTGATTAAAGGTGGGATGTCAGACTTCTGAAATTTTCAGATAATGAATAGTACTTAGAGCTGAATTTTAGTGTTGGGCTCAACTTTGGAGTTGTGTGGCATCTATTCTAGACAGTCTTGGACTAAAACTATTGTAGCAAATCTGAAGACCACATATTTGGGAACAAATATCTTTAAAAGATTTGGGTTTGATCCCACATAAAAAGTGAAGAAAAAGTTGCCCAAAAGTGCTATGTCAGATTATGAGGTTCATATTAGCTTTTAGATAATTGAATATGGTTCCTTTGGATTGAAGCCAATTTTGGAGGCTTGTAGTTTGTGATTCTTGTGTATTGAGCCCTGAGAAGCTATAGTAAAGTTGTAAGCCTATAGTTAGTGGGTAAAATTGTTTTAGTAAGGTGGATATTTCTATGTTTGGAAATTGAAGAGAAAAGGGATAAAGATGGTCCTACAGTCGAACTGAAGCAGATCAGAGGGAGCAAAATATCTGCAGCAAAAGATCTCCCTCCACTAGAGTGTTGGGGGTCTACTTTGTCGCTTAAGGTCCCATAAGAAGAAACACCTTCGAAAGATTGACACCAAGCCGAAGGTATCAATCGGAGAGCTTCAGAGTATATTTCCAGATGCACCGACTTAAAGATGAAATGACCAATCAGCCCATGATAGCTTGTATTATGATTGTAAACATTTGTAAAGGGCATGAATGTAATTTCTCATAGGCTGTGTCCTGTGCCTATAAATAGATGAACAGTACCCCTATACTATTCACGCTATCTTGTATTCGCTCGTGTGCAACGTTCGGATTTTCGCCTTCTATCAAGCCGAAGGTACAAATGTAATTAAATATTGTCTTTAGATTTATACAAATTTATATAAAGAAGATATGTGGATGATGTTATATGATTATTCATATTATCTTTCATGTTTCATATGCTTTAACTTTCATTAACGTATATCGTGATGATGAAGGTACGTCCTTCATAACCTTCGTCCGAAGATCGTTATATCCTAAGGGAAATAATTCTTCGAAGGACAAAAGACATTAACATTTAATACTTTGTGTTGCCTTGTTCTTAACTCATAGCATTTGAGAACAAGTCCCCAACATTGGCGCCCACCTCCGGTGAACTCACTTCCACTGTTGAGCTGATGGCTTCATTCAACAATCAAGCTGAAGTAGCTTCAGCTATGAAGCTGGTGCTCCCGATAACAGGCGGTTCATGTTCAGAACCGACCAACAAGAAGCAGAAGAAGGAGGCTCATAGAAGGGTGCAGCATGTTGGGGTGCAGGGACCCTTCATCAGGTCAAAGTGGTCCCACATCACAATCACCTTCTCCCAGGAGGACCTTCAGCACAAGGATTACCCTCACAATGATGCTATGGTTATATCTTGTGTCATCAAGGGATTTCTGGTCCACAATGTTTTGGTTGATACAGGCAGTGCAGCGGATATCATATCTGTTAAGGCCTTCAGACAGATGCAAGAGCCAGAGGACAAGATTCATGATGCTACACACCCTCTTTGTGGCTTCGAAGGAAGGCAGATCGTAGCACTTGGCAAGATCACAATGCCAGTGACCTTCGGCTTCGTCCACAATACAATGACTGAACAGGTTGTGTTTGATATTGTTGACATGGAATACCCCTACAATGCAATAATTGGCCGAGGAACACTCAATGCTTTTGAAGCATTACTTCATCCAGCATATCTATGCATGAAGATACCTTCAGAACAAGGGCCCATTGTTGTTCATGGAAGTCAAGAGGCTGCCAGTAAGGCTGAAGGAAACTGGACAGACTCAAAAGCAATCCACAATATAGATGGAGCCGAGGCTTGTGAACAATACAAGTACAGAAGGGAGAAGGCTGCTTCGGCTGATCAGCCGAAACCCATGCTTCTATGTGAAGACATAGCAGAGTAGAAGGTATTGCTGGGATCTCAACTATTTGAAGAGCAGGAGAAAACTTTGATAAGGTTTTTATTTAACAACAAAGATATTTTTGCTTGGTCGGCCAATGATCTCTGTGGTGTTAACAGAGACGTCATTGAACATTCACTCAATGTCGACCCATCCTTTAGGCCAATAAAGCAAAGGCTTCGAAAAATGTCTGATGATAAAGCCGAAGGTGCTCGGAATGAAGTAAAAAGACTTCTCAGTGCTGGTGTTCTCAGAGAGGTAAAATATCCAGAGTGGCTAGCCAATACTGTTATGGTGAAGAAGGCCAATGGTAGATGGAGAATGTGTATTGATTTCACGGATCTCAACAAGGCCTGTCCGAAGGACGAATTTCCATTACCAAGGATAGACTCCCTTGTAGACACAGCAGCTTCTTCAGAACTTATGAGTCTGCTGGATTGCTACTCAGGGTATCATCAAATATGGATGAAGAAGGAGGATGAGCCAAAGACCAGCTTCATAACTCCCAGTGGCACCTATTGTTATCTTCGGATGCCTGAGGGGCTCAAGAATGCTGGAGGAAGCTTCAGCAGTATGACAGCCAAGGTTCTTCATTCTCAGATAGGCAGAAATGTGCTAACGTACGTTGATAATATGATAGTAAAAAGCACGAAGCAAGAAAATCATATCACTGATCTGCAAGAAACATTTGCTAATTTCAGGCAAGCTGGCCTGAAATTAAATCACAAAAAATGTGTCTTTGGAGTAAAGAAGGGCAAGTTCCTTGGCTGTCTGGTTTCAACGAAGGGGATTGAAGCTAACCCAAGCAAGATCGAAGCTATCCTTCGAATGGAGCCGCCAAGCACAAAGAAGGGGACTCAACGGTTGGCAGGAAGACTGGCTTCATTGAATAGATTTATATCTAGATCAGCAGAAAGAAACTTGCCATTCTTTGAAATACTAAAGTCAGCCGAAGTTTTTCAATAGGGCCCACCTCAACAAAAAGCCTTCAAAGAGCTAAAGCAATATTTGATTGATCTAACAACATTAACTCCACCAGCGCCAGGGGCTCCATTACTATTGTATGTGGCAGCTTCGCATTCTGCAGTGAGTGCGGCGCTTGTACAGGAGAAGCTTGAAGAACAAATTAAAAAGCAAGCCCAGTATACTTTGTCTCCGAAGTTTTAAGTTTATCAAAGAAAAACTATACAGAATTGGAGAAGGTGTTGTATGCTGTCTTAATGGCCTCCAGGAAGCTTCGACATTATTTCTAAGCATTCCACATAATTGTTCCTTCATCACAGCCTCTGAAGGATATTATGAGGAACAGAGAAGCAACTGGAAGGATTGGAAAGTGGGCTGCAGAGCTTAATGAATTCAGTATTGACTATGTACATAGATCCTCAATTCTGTCTCAGGCGTTAGCAGACTTCATCGCTGACTGGACACCAGAGGCTTCGGAAGAAGAAGCAAATAAGGATGCCGAAGCTTGGACAGTGTTTTGCGACGGTTCCTAGGGAACCTTCGGTGCAGGTGCAGCTGCTGTCCTAGTTGCACCTTCCAAAGTCACAACATGCTATGCACAAGGCTTGACTTCAGTTGTATAAAATAATATTGCTGAATACGAAGCTCTACTTTTGGGGCTTCGAAAGTTAAAGGCAATGGGAATAAGAAGAGCAGTACTTAAAACAGATTCTCAAGTTATTTCTGGTCATATTGACAAGAGTTGCAAGGCAAGAGACCCGAAGCTTGAGAAATATCTAGACACAGTTTGAAGGCTTGAAGCTTCTTTCGAAGGTTTTTCTGTTAAGAATATTCCAAGAGGAGAAAATGAGCATGCTGATTTGCTAGTCAAGTCAGCAGCACAGGGGCTTCCTCTACCTTCGAAAGTATTTTTTGAGACAATTAAAGCACCTTCGGTTGAACTCCTATCTTTCCTTCAAGGTAATTGTCTTTCAGATGACAAAGCTTATAATAAGAGAATGGAGGCAAGAACAAGACCATATGTGATAATAAAAGGGGAGTTATACAAACATGGATTCTGCTCTCCACTCCTCAAGTGTCTATCCAGAACTGAAGGTATAGAGCTGATGAAGGAAATACATGCAGGTTTGTGTGGATCTCACATTGGATCTAGACCTTTGCTAGGGAAGGTCTTCAGACAAGGATTTTATTGGCCGAAGGTAGCTTCGGATATGTTGGGGCGAAGGCGAAGACGCCACCCTTCGCTCGATGCCTTCGCCAGCCTCGCTGCACCAACGGAGACATGACGACTGACAGACTTCACCCTTCGTCCCACGCGTCGCAGGACGAAGGCCTATGATGAGGTCGTCCCATCTCGCGGTCTCATCCAAACGAGGAGGCCCACTTGTGATCTGGCCCATTGTAACAGGCCCTGCGTGGCCGCCGCACATTACGGGCCTAATTTGTAAAGGTTTCCCTATAATTACAGTCTGTAACCCTGCTTTATGGGAATATTCCGGGGATAACCTAGGCGCCTGAGCGCACATGCGTCCTTAACTCAAGATGCTGGGCACTCAGGCACCTATAAATACCCCCACACAGTGCCCTTGAGAGGCTAGATTAACAAGAGCTATTGCCATCTCGAGTTGAAACCTTGTTTACACTGCTTTTGCTCCCCCGTTGGATCAACTTGCCCAGGAGAGCAAGTTCCAACATTTGGCGCCCACCATTCGTGCTACGAAAACACCACCCATGATGGAACCCAAGAGAGCTACCTCGAAGGCTGATGAGGCTGCGAAGACAACACTGCTGGCCGAGAAAAAGGGCAAGGCCCTCGTCGACACCACCCACCAAGAGGCCTGCGAAGACGACGCAAACAGCAAGAGGCAGCGCAACGAACAACCCACTACCGAAGGCAGTCTTCGCACCGGCAGCTCTGGAGGACAACCACAACTTCCCCCAGGCTTCGCTCCACCAGAGGGCGCGGACGCCACTAAGGACGGAGAAGTCATCGGCGTTTCGGCCAAAGAGCAGCTACAGCTGCGCGCCTTGCACATCAAGAACCACAACCTCTAGAAGCAAAAAGAGATCCTCGAGGCCAAGCGCCAACATGTGTCTGCACAAGCCAAGGTGCGACAGATGATACGCGATGAAGAGCAGAAGGCTCAGGAGCTCGAACAAGAGATCGCGCTCATGCAGAGCGAAGGCCAACTCGGCCTGCAAAACGGCCCACCCCTCCAACAGCGCGCACAAATCGAAGACCTGTTCATCCCTCAGCGCGGACACGCCATCCCTCACGCCACAACATTCCAAGGCGTCAACTACCTTGACGAGCGAAGTCCCCTGGCACCTCATCTGCAAGTGACACCATGGCCCACCAACTTCAGGGCAGGGATCTATCCCAAGTACAACGGCAGCACTGACCTAGCACAGTACATCATGAGCTATCAGGTCGTCGTTGCATCATCCGGAGGGGACGACACCATGATGGCTGTTGACGCCTTTTCGGAGCGCCAAACACTCAACAAGAACCATGGCGGTGCCCTCTGCACAGGGGCGGACGGTCCGTGCGCAGGGGCCGGACGGTCCGCGGCCTGGTGCGAGGCGCGGTGGTGCTCTCTGCGCAAGGGCGGACTGTCCGTGGCCTGGGGCCGGACGCTCCGTGACCTGGTGCGCGGCTAGGGCTCCTGCCTGACGGCCGGATGGTCCGCACCCTGGGGCCGGACGGTCCGCGCGTATGCAGGGACGGCGGAAAATCGCCGACGGCGCCTGGATCTCGCTCCCGGGAGGGACCCCGTCGGGGAGTAGAGATCCTAGGTTGTGTCTAGGCTCGGGCTGGCCGACCTAAACTCCTCTAATCGACGTAGAGCCGAAGAGAGACGAAGAATTTGGGGATTGGATATCTAAACCTAAACTAGACTAGAACTACTCCTAGGATAAAATGCGAAATAGAAGTTGTATTGATTCGATTGATGATTACAAATCGGCCGTATACCTCTCTATTTATAGAGGAGGGGGGGTGGACCCTTTACAGACTAATTTTCGAGCTTTTCCCGTGATTTTAGCTAACAACCGTAACACAAAACTCGGAACCCTAATATGTTCTGCGCACGCGCGGACCGTCCGGCCCCCAGGCGCGGACTGTCTGGACCGCGGACCGTTCGGCCTCAGGGCCGGACCGTCCGCAGGCTCAATTATGGTTCAAACATATGCCCCCCTACCTTTTGGTGGAGCTGGGCGAACCAAAAGCAACTAACTCGATGTGCTCACATCGGTTCTCTTAGGCATCTTGCCACATACTAGGATGGTACTGTTTGAGGAAACGCCCATTCAAAGCCTTAGGCAAATCCTTGCCTTGTAATGTTTGTAGCAAATAGGCGTTGCCAGACATCACCTGTTTTACTTTATAAGGACCCTCCCAGCTTGGCGACTATTTTCCAAACTTCCGGTCTTTATTCCTTAGAGGTAAGATGGTCTTCCACACCAGATCTCCTACTTGAAATGACTTTGCTTTGACCTTCTTGTTGTAGGCCCTGGCTACCATAATCTTGTCCTTTTCTATTGCTCCCAAAGCTATCACCCTCATGTCGGTCACCTCATCAATATTATCCATCATTGAATTATAATAATCAGTGACAGTTAAATCATTTTGTCTGGCGAACCTGACAGCATTCAAACTTATTTCCACAGGCAATACTGCTTCCTGCCCATAGACAAGCTCAAAAGGAGATACTTTAGTAGCACTATGTTTAGATATTCTATGAGCCCATAAAGCTTCGGACAAAATCTTATGCCAATGTTTAGGATTATCAGATATCTTCTTTTTTATCAAATTAATCAATGTCCTATTACTAGACTCGGCCTGTCCATTGGCCTGAGCATAATATGGAGATGAATTAAGCAGCTTAATTCTGTATAATTCAGCAAATTCACGTACCTCCTTTGACATAAAAGAAGTCCCTTGATCTGTAGTCAAGGTCTGGGGAATGCCGAATCTATGAATAATATGCTCAGTTATGAACTCAATTACCTCCTTGTGCGTCATGTTTTTCAGAGCAACGGCTTCAGTCCATTTGGTGAAATAGTCAGTGGCAACTAACACAAATCGATGCCCCTTTGATGATGAAGGATGAATTTCTCCAATAAAGTCTAATCCCCATCCTCTGAACGGCCAAGGCTTGATGATAGGATACAATTCGGCTGCAGGGACCAACTGTAGGTCGCCGAATTTTTGACACACTTGGCATCCCTTGTAGTACGTGAAACAATCAGCTATCATACTAGGCCAATAAAAACCAGACCTTCGCAACAACCACTTCATCTTTGGAGCCGATTGATGAGTACCACAAATTCCTTCATGTACTTCGGTCATGGCTAATATAGCATCATCTGGGCCCAAGCACTTCAGCAGGACGTCACTGACTGTTCGGCGGTAAAGTTCATCACTCATCAAAACATACTTGAAAGCTGTTCGCCGAATGTTCTTATCTGTCCTAATATTGGGATTTCGTAAATAATTAAGTATAGGTGTCCTCCAATCACTTACATCGGCTTCATTGTCAGCCGAATCGATTAAGAGAACATTTCTGGAAACCCCGGACGGTCCGGCGTCATCACGCGGACGGTCCGCGACCTGGGAATTTGGCTCTGCACTGGTTATCAGAATTTCAGTTTTGTGAAATTTCCCTCACTTCATCCGATAACCTGATGCATCTTGTGCCAAATCGTTAGCTCTATGATTCTCAACTCCAGAGATATGTCGAATACTGAATTCATCAAAAGAATGGATTATGCTCCAACATTTCTCAAGGTAACTATTTAGAGTACTATCAAAACATTGATATTCTTCTAACACTTGTTGGACAACCAGCTGAGAATCACCAAATACCTTCACATGTTTTACTCCCATACCATTTAAAAGTTCTAAGCCGAATAGGAGGGCCTCATATTCGGCTTGATTATTAGTGCAATAAGTTTTCAATTGGCTAGAGAAGTCAAAGGAGACATTACTTGGTGAAACAAGCACAATGCCAATTCCTTGCCCTTCATTGCAAACCGATCCATCAAAATATAAAGTCCAAGGAGTAATAGTGAGGTATGACATGTCTAGTTCATGAATATCATTAACCCGATGTTCTACAATAAAATCCGCTACGACTTAGCCTTTCATAGATTTCAATGGTTCATAGGCCAAGTCATATTCTATGAGTGCATAAGCCCACTTACCAATTCTACCACTCATAATTGGGTTATGCAACATGTATTTGATTACATCGGCTTGACCAGAAACAGTGCAATGACTAGACAGTAAATAACATCTACATTTGGTGCATGCATAAAACAAGCATAAGCATAACTTTTCAATAAAAGTGTACCTTGTTTCAACATCCACCAACCTTCGGCTTAGATATGTCACCACATGCTCCTTCCCCTCAGTTTCTTGTGTCAGAACAGCCCCAATAACCTTGTCTTCAGCTGCAATGTATAATCTGAATGGCGCTCCTACTTGTGGTTCTTTTAACATGGGAGCCAAAGACAAGTATTTTTTAATGAGATCAAATGCTTCCTGCTGCTCTGCCCCCCAAGTGAATTCAGCATCATTCTTAAGCCGAAGGATAGAGGTGAAGGCATCAATCTTCCCGGCTAGGTTAGAAATAAACCTTTGTAAATAATTCACCTTGCCGAGAAACCTCTGCACTTCGACCTTACAAGTCGGAGGCCCCACATTCCGAATAGACTTGATTCGGTCAGGATCTATTTCTATACCATGTTCATGGATGACAAATCCTAAAAACTTACCAGCCAACACTCCAAAAGCACACTTACGTGGGTTCATTTTCAAACCATACCGACACATTTTATCAAAGGCTTTGCGCAAATCAGCTATATGAGAACTAAACTCAGCCGACTTGACTACAATATCATCAATGTAGACTTCCACAGTGTTTCCTAACAACTCATGGAAGATCAGATTCATAGCCCTCTGATAAGTAGCACCAGCATTTTTAAGACCGAATGTCATGACAACCCATTCAAATAAACCAATGAAGCCTGGACATATAAAGGCCGTTTTAGACGCATCTTCTTCGGCCATGAAAATCTGATTATATCCGGCATTACCATCAAGGAAGCTAATAATTCTATTTCCTGATGCATTATTGATTAATGTGTCGGCTATGGGCATGGGATATTCATCTTTAGGAGTTGCTTTATTTAAATTACGAAAATCAATGCATACTCTAAGCTTACCTGACTCCTTCTTCTCCACCGGCACAATATTGGAGACCCACTCTGCGTATCTGCAAGGTCTAATAAAATTAGCTTCTAGCAGCCGGTGGATTTCGTCCTTGATTCGTGGTAGAAGATCTGGACGAAATGTTCTAGCTTTCTGCTTGAAAGGTCTGAAACCATACTTAATAGGCAGCCGATGTTCGACAATCTCTCGGCTTAGTTCAGGCATTTCAGTGTAATTCCAAGCAAAACAATCTGAATATTCCTTCAATAGACCGATCATCTCATTTCTAGAATCGGTCTCCAGGGTCTTGTTTACAAAAGTCGGCCTTGGAGTTTTACCATTTCCTATGTCAATCTCCTCCAAAGGATCAGCCGATGTAAACCCCTGTCCTAGTTTATCAAGATCTCTGAATTCCTCTATCATGTCCCCCACAGAGGAATCAGATGATCTTTGTGTGAGGGCGGACTTTCCGGTCTCGGGGACCGGATCATCCGTAATACTATCTTTACGCTGTGGTAGATGTTCGGTCTTAAAGTCCGAACTGTTCTGTGATAGACCAGACCATCCGGCTTTGAGGGCCGAATTGTCCGTGATCAAAGACTCATGAACTTTGTGTGTATTCATCGTTTAAACTCTATTTAGGATTCAGCCGATTCTCCATCGGCTCTAGCATTACAGGAATGAAACCTTTCTTATCTATACTTATGAACTGATAATCAGAAAAATCTACTCCTGTGAGACATGTAGCAGTCTCATAAGTCCAGAGTACAGGAGCATCGGCCACAGCGATGCAGGCCGATACATCAGCATGTACTTGTTCTGTATCATCGCCTACCCATTGTATTAACATTTGATGCAATGTAGAAGGTATACATTGATTGGCATGAATCCAATCTCTGCCTAGAATTAAACTGTAATTTCCTTCTACATCAGCGACGAAGAATGCAGCAGCAAGGGTCTTAGTCCCGATGGTTAATTCAACGGACGTGACTCCCCTAGCTTTAATCGAATTATCCCCAACACCGCTGAGGGTCATGTTGGTTTTGACAAGTTCGTCATCTTGTTTTCCTAATTTTCTGTATAATGAATAAGGCATTAGATTTACAGCCGCCCCTCCATCTACCAACATCTTAGCAATCGGTATTCCATCAATGTGACCGCGCACGAAGAGCGGCTTTAAATGATTTACCGATTCCTTTGGTTTAGTAAAGGCGGCTTCTTTAGGACCAAAATCAAACTGTGCAACAACAGGTTCATCGTCGCCGATGATAGTACAATCGGCAGAAAATGTAATAATATTTACATCCATACCTGGGCATTCTGGAGAAGCCTCGTAGTCGACCAGGTCTTCTCCTAGCAGGTCGTCCTCTTCCATTGATGTTGTCGTGTCGTTGGAGGCTTCCTGGTGAACGGCGGACTGTCCGCACGCGGGGGCCGGACGGTCCGCGCCTGGTGCAGGTTGTCCAGAGGCTTCCTGGTGAACGGAGGACGGTCCGTGCGTGGGGGCCGGACGGTCCGCACCTGGTGCAGGTTGACTTTCTATTTCTGTGGCTGTTTGTTTTTTCTCAACGGCCTTCGGTCTCCATTTCTTTTGCGGTGGCGGGTATAGCGGATGTGTGTCATTAAATGTCTTCTCCGCCTCCTTCTCCTGGCTCTCCTTTGCTCTTAGGCGTTGTAATTTTCTCTTTTGGGATCGTGTCAATCCCGCTGGGCACCATCGAGGCATGGAGTATTTTGGATCGGCTGTTTTGATGGTAGCCGTATCCTTTTCGGTTGTGTTGGCCGATTCGCCGAAAATCATCGGCCCTTTATTGTCTCCCTGTATGACAACATCTGTAGTACCTATTTTGATGATGTCCTTTTTTGTTGTTCTTTGAGTTGCTACAGGCATATGCCCCCCTGCCGGATTGGTCGGCCTTGAAGGCCGAGTAGTCCGGCAATCCTGTTGGGTTTGTGCCTGGTGACCGGATTGAGCAGTGCTCAATCGGTCTTGTACCGGTGGCGTCAACCTGTCAAAAACAGATGTTTGGGGTGCCCCCCAGGCGGGGTACTATGGCATCCCAAATGGATATGGTGGCATGCCCCACATTTGATTTGGGACATATGGCGGAGGTAAATATGTGTATGGATATGGCATAGGTGGATATGGAGGCGGAGGTGTCCATGCAGGTAAGTTAGGTCTCACTTGTATAGTATGACCTTTCATTTCTTCCGATTGGTGGGGTGGTCCAATCGGCCTGACCTGGCGCTGCTCATGAATGGGTGAGCGGGGTCGCTTTGCTGGCCGGTCACTGGGGCCGGCCTTCTTTTTTACGTATTTAGACAATAATTAATCAAAAGTTGGGCCGGCTTTAACCAACCGACCAGCTGCCTTGAATGTATTTGTTTTCCACGTACCTATCTCTGGTCGTCGTGGTTTGAAAGTACGTGGCCGTTGTAAGTCCTGAGTACGGCCGGACCGTCCGCCGGAGCTCTCCGGACCGTCCGGTGGGGTCCCAGACCATCCGCGCCTACGTGCCGGACCGTCCGGGATACGCAGCACGGGTTCCTGCATCTGTCTCCCTGTCTGTGCTTGCCCCCCAGTACTGGAGGCTGTGATGGTCACCTTTAGGGTCTCCCCTCCATCGGGAGTCTTCTCGGCCACCACTTTCCTGCAAGAAACTTTATGATCCTCATCAGCCTTTTTAGAATTGCCGATGATTGCCTCTTTGCCTTTGCCTTTATCGGCCGTGTTTGGCCGAACCAGGACTTTCTTGCCCTCAAAGTCGATCACGTTCATCGGAAAGGGCTCTGTATCCACCTGCATTTCCTGAAATTTCAATCGTCCCTCATTAATGGCCGATTGAATCTGTCGTCGGAATACATTACAATCATTAGTGGCATGAGAAAATGAGTTATGCCACTTGCAGTATGCACGACGTTTTAGCTCGTCGGCGGATGGAACAGTGTGATTTATTTTAATATTGCCATTTTTGAGTAATTCGTCAAATATTTTATCACATTTACCAACATTAAACGTAAACTTAACCTCCTCTTGCCGTTTCTTTTGAAACGGCTGCAAGGAGGAACAAGCCGAAGATTTGGCCTGTTTTGGCCAAATCATTTCAGCAGCATATACTTCTGCTGATTCGTCATCTGAGCTACTTTGGTCGCATTCTACTATATGTACGTTGTGACGCATTGTTTTAGCAGTTTCTTTGCTCCGGCTTTCGCAAGCCAAAGCCCTCTGGTGTAACTGTGCTAGTGTAAAAAATTGGATGCCTTCTAATCTCTCTTTTAAATAATATCGTAGACCATTAAAGGCTAATCCTATTAGCTGTTTTTTTGCTAAATAAATTTGAAAGCATCGGTTTCTTGTATCGCGGAATCTCTGGATGTAATCATTAACCGATTCGTCTTTTGTCTGTCGCAATGACACTAAATCTACCAAATCCAATTCATAATCACCGGAGAAAAAATGATCGTGAAATTTTTGTTCTAGATCCCCCCATGATGAAATGGAATTGGGAGGTAAAGTGGCATACCATGCAAACGCGGTTCCTGTTAGCGATAATGAAAATAAACGCACGCGAAATGCCTCTGTGTCTGCCAATTCTCCTAATTGTGCTAAGAACTGGCCTATATGTTCGCGCGTGTTTTTCCCTTGATCACCCGAAAATTTTGCGAATTCGGGTATTCTAGTTCCCTGTGGGTACGGGTGGTGATCAAATCGGCTGTCATAAGGTTTCCGATATGATTGCCCCCCAGGGACCATGCTTACTCCGAGCTTATCTCGGAACGCCCCGGCTATTTCTTCCCTCACTATATCAATGGCAGCCGGTGCAAGACCACCGGCTCTCTGGTCAAACATAGGTGGGGTTGGTTGCATATTAGTATGTTGTCGTTCCCCCCATTGGTTTGAGCTACGTGGTGCATTTCCATTTGCCCTATATGGCTCATAGGTTTGATCGTTTCTTTCCGGCCTTTTAGGTGGGGCCGGAAAGCTTTCCTGGGCTCTGGATCCTGAATTAATGGGCTGGTGCATTGCATAATGTGATGGGAAGTGTTGCTGGGACGGGCGAGGATTCAGGTAATAATCCTCCTCAAAAGACTCATGCGCGGACTGTCCGGATATGTACCCGGACCGTCCGTGGTCATATGCGGACCGTCCGTCATTGTATGCGGACCGTCCGACTGGGTAATTTGGGTTCTGTGTCACATGTGGTGGCTCAGGCGCATATCTAGGTAACTCATTAAAAATAGGCCCGACTGCTGTTGGCCCGGACGGTCCACGCTCACGTGCGGACGGTCCGGGCATGTGCAGATCGGCTGGTTTGCTGCCGATTTGCGGTTGCTTAGGGTATGTGTCCATCGGCATCCCATAAAGGGGTTGTGACTGGTCGTGACAACCTGTAGCCGATGTGTTACGTGCATTATCTCCTAACTCAACCTCGTACGAAGGAAAATTTGCGGTACTAGATTTATCGAATGCACGTACTAGTCTCTTAAGATCGCTTTGCATACCCCCTATGATGTTCTGCATTTGTTCACGCTGATCTTCTACATAATTTCTAAGAGATTGCAGATCGTTGGTATTACTTACATTGGGGATATCTGGCGTGGGTTGGAGCGAAGCCGGATCCGTCGCCCGATGTCGGACGACCTTGTTGTTCCTGTCCACTTTGAAGTTGGCCAAGAACTTTGCTTTCGCCTCCTGGATCATCCGCTCCTTGTGCTCCTCAAACTGGAGCTGCTCGTCAGCCGGCAAGGTCTCCCAAGTCGGCTCTATGATGTTGCTTAGAGAAATATCAGAGCTATCCTTTGAACTGGCCATTGAGGGCCGATTTGATGAGCCTAGATGTTTTTTCCCCAGCGGAGTCGCCAAAAAGTATGTTGACGCCTTTTCGGAGCGCCAAACACTCAACAAGAACCGTGGCGGTGCCCTCTGCACAGGGGCGGACGGTCCGCGCGCAGGGGCCGGACGGTCCGCGGCCTGGTGCGAGGCGCGGTGGTGCTCTCTGCGCAAGGGCGGACTGTCCGCGGCCTGGGGCCGGACTGTCCGTGACCTGGTGCGCGGCTAGGGCTCCTGCCTGACGGCCGGACGGTCCGCGCCCTGGGGCCGGACGGTCCGCGCGTACGCAGGGACGGCGGAAAATCGCCGACGGCGCCTGGATCTCGCTCCCGGGAGGGACCCCGTCGGGGAGTAGAGATCCTAGGTTGTGTCTAGGCTCGGGCTGGCCGACCTAAACTCCTCTAATCGACGTAGAGCCGAAGAGAGACGAAGAATTTGGGGATTGGATATCTAAACCTAAACTAGACTAGAACTACTCCTAGGATAAAATGCGAAATAGAAGTTGTATTGATTCGATTGATGATTACAAATCGGCCGTATACCTCTCTATTTATAGAGGAGGGGGGCTGGACGCTTTACAAACTAATTTCCGAGCTTTTCCCGTGATTTTAGCTAACAACCGTAACACAAAACTCGGAACCCTAATCTGTTCTGCGCACGCGCGGACCGTCCGGCCCCCAGGCGCGGACTGTCCGGACCGCGGACCGTTCGGCCTCAGGGCCGGACCGTCCGTAGGCTCAATTATGGTTCAAACAATGGCCAAGTCATTCATCATTGCCCTCGAAGGCCCAGCCCTCGCCTGGTACACCAGGTTGCCCCCATTGTCCATCGACTCCTAGAGAAGTCTTTGGGACAAATTCTTGCTCAACTTCCAAGGGTACCGCCTAGACACCGAAGCCTTGGCTGAACTCTCACTCTGCAAGCAGCTGGAAAGAGAGACTCTACGGGAGTACTACCGCAAGTTTTTGACCCTCAAGTCATAACTGCCTTCGGTCGATGACCAGATCGCCATCCACTACGCCATCAGTGGCCTTCGGGCCGGCGTCCTTTACAGCCACTGCATCAGGGATCCGCCCAGGAACCTCCAGGAGCTGTATCAGCTGTTCGAAAAATACGCCAGATCCGAAGAGCTCCACCAGCGCAAAATCAAGTCCCAGAGGAAACCCAAAGACCCTCCGCAGTCCAGCCGCACATGGACAAGGCCCTCGCAGGCAGACTCCGGTCGGGACGGCCACAATCAGCAGCAGGTGCACAACATCGTCAACCAGCACCCTGCTGGTGAGGCCCCTCGTCGCCAGGAGTATCCCCCCCAGGGTCGTGGAAACGGAACTCGTGGTCGGGGCCGGGGATGTGCGCAGCAGCCGTGCAGATTTTACTGCCTGTTCCACGGTGAAGACTGCGCGCATCCTACAAGAGACTGCCCAGAGACGAAGGCCACCAGAGACAGGATGGCACGGGCGCAACCAGCCGACAACCCTAGAGTTGTTGCGCACACATATCAGCAACCCTCTCAGCCATACAACCACGACCCCGCTCCGCTTCCACCGCACCACGCATACCAACACCACCAGGAGGTACAAATCGTACCTCCCCCACCTCCACACCACCAACAGCAAAACATCCACCACCCCAACCACCCCCAAGCCCCAAAGCAAGAGGACTTCACCGATCAGCCGTATCGCGGAGTCATTCATATGATCACTGGGGGGTCCAGCGCCGACTTTGACACAAAGCGGTAGAAGAGGGACCATTACCGCAGCATCAACCACGTCGCTGTCACCGGTCCAGTCGTGCACACAAAGTGATCCCATGTGCCATTGACCTTCGACACCCGAGACGTCGATCTGCGCAGCGCACCCCACATCGACGCCATGGTTATCAACTGCAGCGTGGCAGGCTGGGACCTGCACAAAGTCTTAGTCGACAATGGCAGCCAGGCGGATATCATTTTCCTCCATGCTTTCGATCGCATGGGCATAAGCCACAGCCTGCTCAAGCCTTTGGACAACCCCCTGTACGGCTTCGGCGGTAAGGGCACCTTTCCTGTCGGCAAAATAGAGTTACCTCTCTCCTTCGGTGTAGCACCCAATGCCCGAAGTGAGCAAGTCACGTTCGACATCGTCGACATGGTGTACCCGTACAACACCATAATGGGCCGGGGCTCCATCAACTAGTTTGAGGCAGCTACATGAAGATCAATTCACGGACTTTACCTATGCATGAAGATCCCAGGTCCGCAAGGCGCCATCACAGTCTACGGCAACCAGCAGGTTGCGCGTAACATAGAAAGAGACTTCGTTCCTGGACAAAGAAACATACACTGCCTCATGACCCAACGCGAGGTCCCCGGGTCTGCCAGCCCAACCACCAAAGAACATGACAAAGCACAGCTGCAGAGCAACGACGGGACCAAGACTGTTCCCCTTGACCAGGCAACGCCCAAGCAGACGGTTACCATCAGCGAAGACCTCACTTCGCATGGCGAGGAGAGACTCCTCTGCTGTCTGTCCAAGAATAAAGACATCTTCGCCTGGTCCGCCCTCGACCTGGTCAGAGTCAGTCGCTCCATCATCGAGCACAGCTTAGGAATCGACCCTTCGGTGAGGCCGAAGAAATAGCGGCTATGTAAGATGTATGACGAGAAGATGGAAGCCGCCAAGGCCGAGGTACACCGCCTGCTTGAGGCCAAATTTATCGGTCCAATTGCCTACCCTACATGGCTTGCCAATGTAGTGATGGTGCAGAAGAAGAGCGGCAAATGGCGGATGTGCATCGATTTCACCAGTCTTAACAAGGCCTGCCCCAAGGACAACTTCCCGCTGCCTCGGATCGACAAAATCGTCGATAGTGCGGCCGGGTGCGAAGTCATGTCACTCCTTGATTGCTTCTCCAGCTACCATCAAATATATATGAAGGAGGAAGACAAGGCGAGCACCAGTTTCATAACACCCTTCGGCACGTATTGCTTCATCAGAATGCCGGAGGGACTTAAGAATGTCGGGTCCACTTTCTCTCGGCTCACCAAAACGGTGCTCGAGAGTCAAGTCGGCAGAAACATATTCACATATGTGGACGACATCGTCATCGCCAGCAGTAGCAAGGAAGACCATCTGGCTGACCTCGCCGAAACGTTTGCGAACATGCGGGACGCACGACTTCGCCTAAACCCTGAAAAATGCGTCTTCGGCGTTCGCCAGGGGAAAATATTGGGCTACCTGGTGTTGCACCGTGGGATTGAAGCCAATCCAACCAAAATCCAGGCCATCATCAACATGACGCCCCCGCAGTCAGCCAGAGACGTCCAACGACTGACAGGGAGATTGGCCGCCCTCAACAGATTCATCTCCAAATCCACTGAGCGAAGCCTCCCTTTCCTCAAAACACTCTGCGGTGCAAAAGACTTCGCATGAGGACCAGAGCAGGTGGCAGCCTTCACTTCATTGAAGCAGTACCTGTCAGAATTGGCGATTCTTACAAGCCCCGACCCCTCACTACCCCTGTTGCTCTATGTCGCGGCTTCGCCACATGCGGTCAGCGCAGCACTGGTTCAAGAGCAGACTAGAGAGGGCACGATCCGGCAATGTCCAGTTTATTACGTCTCTGAAGTGCTCACAACATCAAAATGTAATATGACGGAACTGGAAAAGATCGCCTATGCAGTCGTTATGGCCTCGCGCAAATTGCGCCATTATTTCGAGGCATTCAAGGTCCGGGTCACCTCAGATAGAGGACTCGGTGAATTGTTCAGAAATCCGGAGGCATCAGCCCGGATTGCCAAATGGGCAGCCGAACTCTCCGGCTACCACATCAGATTTGAACCCATGACAGCCATCAAGTCACAAGTCCTGGCAGACTTCGTCGTCGACTGGACTGGGCCAATAACACAGCCGGACCCGTCCACAGAGAAAGTGTAGACAATCCATTGCGACGGCGCATGGTGCCATGCGGGGGCAGGCGCCGCTGCGGTCATTACTTCACCCACCGGGGTCAAGCACAGATACGCAGCACGCCTCAGCTTTACTTTGGAGTCTGATAGATGCACTAACAACATAGCAGAATACGAGGCTGTCATCCTTGGCCTTTGCAAGCTAAGGGCACTCGGTGTCACCACCTGCATCATCAGAACAGACTCCAAGGTAGTCGCCGGCCAGGTCGAGAAAGACTATGCAGCGAAGGACCCCGCACTCATGCAGTACCTCGCGGCCATCCGCAGCCTCAAAAGACAATTCAAAGGTTTTACGTTGCAGCATGTGGACCGAGCCAAGAACGAGGAGGCCGATGCATTGGCCAAGGCAGCCGCCAGGGGCGAGGCCCTGCCCTCCGACGTATTCTACCATGTCATCGGCACGCCAGCCGTCCGCAGCCTAGAAGGACTCCAAATAACCAATGACAGCAAGGGCCACCGCATAGTCAACCTCATCATGACCGAAGACTAGCGGGCACCAATAACCCTGTTCCTGCAGGGGTACTATCATCCAACCGACATCAATGAGGCCAAGTGCCTCAAACATCAAAGTCGGGACTTCGCACTGATTGAAAGGCCAACTTTACAAGAAGGGGGTCAGTCAACCCATGCTTAAATGTGTCACCGAGACCGAAGGCGTCCAAATTCTGCACGAAGTCCACAGCGGGACTTGCGGCTCTCACGCAGGGCCTAGGGCCCT
The DNA here is from genome assembly GCA_029449295.1 of Zea luxurians. Classification (NCBI taxonomy): domain Eukaryota; kingdom Viridiplantae; phylum Streptophyta; class Magnoliopsida; order Poales; family Poaceae; genus Zea; species Zea luxurians. Next base: position 36,627,202 of record JAOPSE010000024.1, read on the forward strand.
AGCTGCAAAGGTGATCCGTCAAGGTTTCTACTAGCCCGCCATGATTTGAGCCGCAAATCGGGTCACAAGGTCCTGCGAAGCCTGCCAGAAATTTTCTCCACGCTCGAGAAGCCCTTCGCAATTCACGAAGCTAATCGCCCACACGTGGCCTCTTCAGCGCTGGGGCCTAGACATTGTCGGGCCCCTGCCCACGGCCCAGGGGAACCTCAAGTTCACCTTCGTCGCCGTCGAGTATTTTACCAAATGGATCGAGGCGAGGGCTGTATCCATGATAACATCGAAGACTGCCCAGAAATTCTTCTGGCAAAACATTGTTTGCCGCTTCGGAGTCCCGTCCGAACTCACAGTTGACAATGGCAAGCAATTCGACAGCCAAGACTTCAAGAATTTCTGCTTCTCCATCGGCACCAAGCTTGCCTTCGCCTCAGTGTACCACCCGCAATCCAACGGAGTCGTGGAACGCGCCAACGGTAAAATTTTCACAGCCGTCAAGAAAATGCTCCTCGATGACAAAAAAGGCAAGTGGGCAGACCTGTTACCTGAAGCGGTCTGGGCGCTGAACACGACTGAGTGCAGGGCGACCGGATTCACCCCTTTTCGCCTTCTATATGGATCGGAGGCCATGACTCCGCAAGAAATAAAACATGGGTCACCGCGGACAGTCGCGTCGGCCGTCCCCGACGTAGGCGAGCCTACTTCGAAGGACCTCATCGACGGAGACCGCGTCTTCGCCCTACAGGCTCTAAACAAATACCAAGCTCAAACAAAAGCTTGGCGCGACCACACAGTCATCCCGAGGGAATTCAGCGAAGGAGACCTCGTACTCGTCCGGACAGCTCGGACAGAGTCCCGGGGCAAGCTAGAGCCAAAATGGGAGGGCCCTTTCATCGTCAAGACGAAGGCGTGCCCCGGCGCGTACAGGCTCACAACGCCAACCGGCGAAGACTTAGAACATTCTTGGAACGTCGACAATCTTCGCAAATTTTTTGTTTAACTCCTCAGGGCCACTTCGCCCTTGTAATCCGCAAAACAGTTTTATACCGGCCCGCACTCTTTTCCTCCCGGGGGGTGAGGTTTTTAACGAGGCGGAGCCATGTAATATACACGCGAAAAATCCCCAGCAAAAGTTACGTCGAAAAAGACCGCATCAACGGTCTTCAGCATTCGACCAATACAAAAGTCACCGCAAGGGGCAGCGCTGGCTACCCTCGCGTGCGACAATCCGCGCAAAAGTCGCCTAAGGGTGCAGCCGGACTAGCACAACAAGTGCGTACAATCGAAGTCTTCATCAAAAGACTATCCGTGCAAAAGTCGCCTAAGGGTGCAGCCGGATTAGCATAACAAGTGTGTAAAATCGAAGTCTTCATCAAAAGACTATCCGCGCAAAAGTCGCCTAAGGGTGCAGCCGGACTAGCACAAGTGCGTAAAATCGAAGTCTTCATCAAAAGACTATCCACGCAAAAGTCGCCTAAGGGTGCAGCCGGACTAGCACAACAAGTGCGTAAAATCGAAGTCTTCATCAAAAGACTATCCGCGCAAAAGTCGCCTAAGGGTGCAGCCGGACTAGCACAACAAGTGCGCAAAATCGAAGGAACATCTCATCTGTGCAGAAGTCTCCTTCGAGAAACTGTCCGCGCAAAGACCGACTACGGGCGTAGCCAGACCGACATAACAAACGTGCTCAACCAAGTCCGCAACACCCCTATGGACATAGCCGGATGCGCGAAAGCACACAACCTCACCATACAAACTATAGTTACATACATACAACGAAGGCATCACACCTTACATTGGCTCAACCTTCGGAATGATACCCATCTCCCTATAGTTAAATAGCATTATCCTCAGCGCCTCACCCTCAAAAAGACTTCGCAACTCCCCCTCACCTACACTCGCCCCGACCGGTGAGGACAACAATTCCCGCTTGCCAGCCTCGCCCACACGAAGCCGACCACCATCCACCTCACTCACTCTACGCTTTGCCACCGCCCTTCGCCGCCTACGCCCAGCACTCGGACCAGGCAAAACTTCAGCATCCGTAACACGCGGAGAAGCCTCCGTCGCAGCCACATCCAAGGCCGCAAAGTAATCCAAGTCCTCATCCGAAGACTCTTCCGTCCACACAACCGAACACCCAGAGTCATCAAACTCAGAAAACTTAAACGTAGACTCATCCGATTCATTTCCAGCGACCACGGTCGAAGCCGCCACAAAATTAGCAGTAGCGGTTGCGTGCGCAGGCCCAAAATCCTGAACCTGCATAGCAACCAAGGTTCAGTCACACAGACAAAATTCACTAACTACCCCACACCCGCTAAGCCACCTGCGAAGACCCAGCCGCCGCCATGGGATCCTCTGCTGCCACCTCCGTCGCTGCCTTCGGGGGATCCTCCGCCATCGGCGCAGGGGCAGCAAGGGAGCCTTCACCGGTTTCCAGGGGCGGTGCCGGGTCGACCTCAGCCTCGAGCACCACCGGGTTGACCTCCGCTTCGGGCTGCGCGCTGTTCAGATGTCTGAAGTCCTCCACGTCTTCGGCACGCGCCATCTACAGCAACAGCACACTGATTCAACAAACCCACGCGTACCCATAGTCAACAACATAAAACAAAAGACAAACTTTACATGTCCCCTCACCCGGTCAGCCCCCTCCCTAACCGCCTCGCGACCGTGGGGGCCCCACATCCGATCGAAGAGGGCCCCCGCGGAATCCTTCACCACAGGGTCTTTGACCTGAAAAATCTCACGCCCAAAGTCTTCATCAGATCGGTCGAAGGCCTCATAGTGACTGCACCCATCGCGGGACAGCGCATTCATGCCCCCCTCGCAGGTGACGAGGGAGGCAAAGGACATGAAGCCCTCGACGATGGTCGGAAGTGCCAGTAATTCCTCTTGCAGTCACTCAAGGAAGCGAAGGCCCGCCTCTCGGTCGGGCACCTCGAAGTCAGTAGTCCGCGCACCCAGCTTGCGGTATGAGTCCACGAGCTGTTTACGCGTCCGCTCAACTTCCGAGCGTGTAGAGGCCTCGGCCCTCTCCATGCGGCCATGCAGAGCGTTGAACCGCACCTCCCATTCCTCGGCGCGTTGGCTGGCGAGACTCCCCTCCGCCCGTGCCAATTTGGCCTCCGCCTGCGCAGCCTGCGCCTCGGCGATGGCTTGGTTGGCCTCCCTCCTTTCATCCACCAGCTGGCGCCGGAGGTCCGTCCTCTCGCCCTCTAGGGCGGCCACCTTATCCGCCAGCCTGTAGATCTTGATCTCCGCAGCCGACTTCTCCCGGACGGCGTCCGCGTGCTGCGCCCGAAGTCTCTCGACCTCGGCAGACACATCCGCAGTAAGGGCACCCGATGCCACGCGGTCGGCGAAGTCGGCCGCCTAACAGACGCACATGAGACCACAATCCCCATGAAATCGGCAGACACTGAAGTCCAGCTCAACTTACTTGACTCAGCTGCTGCGACAACTGCTGCGATGCCTCCCTCAGCCGGCGGGACACGGTGCCCGCTTCATCCTTGACGGCAGTGGCCGCCGCAATCTCGCCGCTAGCGCTAAAAGCGCCACCCTTCACCCCTTGCACCGCGGTTGACGCCGTGGTTGCCACCACAGGCGGCACAACAACCAGTTGCCCCTCGCCCGACCCTGCAACGTATTACCGGTAAAAAAAATGCTTACCAACGAGATAGTCATCCACGCCAATATCCGTGCCGAAGTCAGCAATGCGTTTCCCCGACGAAGGCAGCTCCCGGACCTTCGCAGCTCCGTCCGGGGCAGACTTGGCTCCACCGGCGCTGACCGCCTTTACGATCTCCGGCACCTTGCCGGATCCAGGCGCGGCCGGTCTCGCAGCAAGCGTCGGCTGGCTACCGCTGGGGGCGGCAGCCTTCGCACTCCCCCGCGCTCTGTTCGTTTCCCGCCTAGCATCGAGGAGCCTGATGACCGCCCGGTGCTTCTGCGCAGCATCCTGGCGATCCTTGTTCATCACTGCCGACACAACAACAGCAATATTCCGTCCGTAAGGAAACACTCTCAAATCACGAGCCATGCGAGACGTAAAGAAGTCTTCTCTAGCCGCACGGGGGATAGGAACGTTCTTGGGCCAGCGACCCCCGGTAACCTCCAGCATCCGCGCCGAAGACTCCTAGAGCTCGGGCGAAGACATCCTTCCCCCGAGGGCCGCGCATGTCCCCATCAACTCCATAGCAAAACTATCGGAGACCCCCAGTTCTCCCACCGTAGTACCTAGCTTCCTCTTTTTAGTGGCTGGGGTGGCCTCCGGTGCGGGGTCGTCTTCAGTTACAGCCGCTGGTTTTTTCCCGCGGCGATCAACGACGTCTTCCCCGGGATAACCGCCATACGACAAACAGTTCAACTCGAAGACCCTATTCAGGCGGTCGTTGGATCCACGTATATCCCAACTCCGCTGGGCCTCCGTCTTTGGCACGTAGCGCCCAACAATTCTCACCGCCCCATCCTCCGCCTCACGCACAACCGCGGCAGGATCCCGCCCTCCCACATCCAAAGAAAAAAGCGGACTTCGCACCTTCCGTCCACCTAGGGAGGGCATCTCGTGAGGGCATACTTCGCCCAGCACCCATCCATGCGCCAAGGGCCACACCCATACCCTATGAATTCCTCAACCATGCGGGCAGCGATCCGAAGGGCCCTTTCATTCTCATCATCATCTGCCACTTCAAATGGCGGGTACACCACATAATAATGAGAACACATAATGGCAGCAGGGAGCCTAGGGTGATCTTCAACTTCAGCCTCCGAAACATAGAACCAGTAGTCCCACCAGTTGCCCCACTTATTTCGGGCACAGGGAACCAGCTCCACAACTTCCATCGAAGTCTTCCCGGACTTCGGCGTGAAAGTGCACGATCCAAATTGCGCAATCTTATGTCCAATTTTTCTCTTCTACAGTGCACACAGTATTGCTTGGCGAAGACTTCCACTGAAGGCTTACCGCCATACGACGTCGTTGCCCAGACATACTTCGCCAACGCCACCATGGCGTTCGGTGTCAGATGATGAACCTGGACTTTGAACTTCTGCAGAACCGCCGACACAAAACGATGCGCAGGCAGGCGAAGGCCGGCGATGAAAAATGCCTCAAAAACAACCAATTCGCCCTCGGGCTTGGGGACCTCCTCTGCCCCTAGGACCCGACCAACCCCGCCGCCAAAATACCCCAACTGTTGCATATCTTGCACGCGGACCAACGACATCCGCGAAACACCGAATTCCACTGTGTCACCCGGTCGTAATTCTGCCGCCGCCACAGTGCCCGAAAGATCTTCGGAAGACGCCTCAGCCGTCGGCATGGTCGCAGCAGATGAGGAGGAAGACAACATGGCTACGTACCGTCAACGGTGGCGCGCGGTCTGCTTCACGCGGGCTAGTTCTCCGACGAACAGGAGCAAGGAGGGCAGATGAGCAAGCGAGCAGTTTGAAAAGGAGGCTAGGGTTTTCGCGCGCGCAGAAAGGTAAATTTCAATCCGCGCTGCCCCTGCCCCCTTTATATACCTAGGGCGCGATGCTTCGGGAAGCCCGCAATCCAATAGTGCGGCGTCAATCAACGGTCATGTCAAAAACCCCCGCGGAACTGTTGGGGCGAAGGCGAAGACACCACCCTTCGCTCGATGCCTTCGCCGTAATCATCGGACCAGCGAAGACAAGACAACAGGCAGGAACACCCTTCGTCCCACACGTCTTCGAACGAAGACCTGTGACGAGGTCGTCCCACCATTGCGACCTCGTCCGGCATGGAGGCCCACGTGTGATCCGGCCCATTGTAACAGGCCCTGCATGTGTGGCCGCTGCGCGTTACGGGCCTAATTTGTAAAGGCATCCCTGTAATTACGGTCTGTAACCCCGCTTTATGGGAATATTCCGGGGATAACCTAGATGCCTGAGGGCACATGCGTCCTTAACACTGGACGCTGGGCATTCAGGTACCTATAAATACCCCCGCACAGTGCCCTTAAGAGGCTGGATGAACAGAGCTTTTGCCATCACGTGCTGAAACCCTGTTTGCGCTATTACACCCCTCTGTTGGATCAACTTGCGCCTGTGAGCAAGTTCCAACATTTGGCGCCCACCGTTCGTGCTACAAAAAAACCACCCGCGATGGCACCCAAGAAAGCTAGCTTGAAGGCTGACGAGGCTGCGAAGGCAGCACTGCTGGCCGCAAAAAAGGGCAAGGCCCTCGCACTCACCCACTCCACCCACCAAGAGGCTACTAAAGACGATGTTCCCCGCACCTGCGAAGACGACGCTCTCCACACCTGCGGCCTTGAAGGACAACCGCAACCTCCCCCAGGCTTCGCCCCACTGGAGGGCGCAGACCTCACCGAGGACTGTGAAGTCCTCGGCGTTTCAGCGGAAGAACAGCTACAGCTGCGCGCCCTGCGCCTCAAGAACCCAATCTCTAGAGGCAAAAAGAGATACTGGAGGCCAAGCGCCAACGCGTGTCTGCACTAGCCAAGGTGCGGCAAATGATACGCGACGAAGAGCAAAAGGCCCAGGACCTCGAGCGGGAGATCGCGCTGATGCAGCGCGAAGGCCACCTCGGCTTGCAGCACGGGCCACCCCTGCAACAGCGCGCGCAAGTGGAAGACATTCGCGAAGGCCACCTCGGCCTGCAGCACGGGCCACCCCTGCAACAGCGCGCGCAAGTGGAAGACCTGCACTTCCCCCAGCGCGACTACGCCTTCCCACACACCGCACCATTTCAAGGGGTCAACTACCTCGATGAGCGAAGTCCCCTGGCGCCACATCTGCAAGTGACACCCTGGCCTGCCAACTTCCGGGCAGGGACCTATCCCAAGTACAACGGCAGCATGGACCCAGCACAGTACATCATGAGTTATCAGGTCGCCGTTGCATCTTCCGGAGGGGACGATGCCACGATGGCCAAGTCTTTCATCATCGCCCTCGAAGGCCCAGCTCTCACCTGGTTCACCAGGTTGCCCTCGCTGTCCATTGACTCCTGGAGAAGCCTAAGGGACAAATTCCTGCTCAACTTCCAAGGGTACCGCCCAGACACCGATGCCTTGGCCGAACTCTCACTCTACAAGCAGCTGGAAAAAGAGACTCTGCGGGAGTATTACCGCAAGTTTCTATCACTCAAGTCACAGCTGCCCTCAGTTGATGACCAGATCGCCATCCACTACGCCATCAGTGGCCTTCGCACCGGCGTCCTTTACAGCCACTGCATCAGGGACCCGCCTAAGAACCTCCAGGAGTTATATTAGCTATTTGAAAAATATGCCAAATCCGAAGAGCTCCACCAGCGCAAGGTTGAGTCTCAGAGGAAACCCAAAGACGCTCCACAATCCAGCCGCACGTGGACGAGGACTCCGCAACCAGACTCCGGTCGAGACGGCCGTAATCAGCAGCAGGTGCACAACATTGCCAACCAGCACCCCGCTAGTGACGCCCCTCGCCGCCAGGAATACCCCCCCCAGGGCCGCGGAAGTGGAACTCGCGGTAGGGGCCGGGGACGCGTGCAGCCGCCGCGCCGATTCTACTGTCTCTTCCACGGCGAAGACTGCGCCCACCAAACCAAAGACTGCCCAGAGACGAAGGCCACCAGAGACAGGATGGCACGGGCGCAACCGGCCGACAACCCAAGAGTCGTCGCGCACACTTATCAGCAGCACCCTCCACCATACATCCACGCCCCCGCCCCGCATCCACCGCACCACGCTTACCAACACCATCAGGAAGTACAAATCGTACCTCCCCCACCCCCACCTCCACACCAGCAACAACAAAACATCCCCCACCCCCACGCCCCCAAGCAAGAAGACTACGCCGATCAGCCGTATCGCGGAGTCATTCATATGATCACTGGGGGGTCCAGTGTCGACTTCGACACCAAGTGACAGAAGCGGGACCACTACCGCAGCATCAACCACGTCGCCATCACCGGTCCAGTCGTGCAGACGAAGTGGTCCCATGTACCGCTAACTTTCGACGCCCGAGACGTCGACCTGCGCAGCGCCCCCCATATCGACGCCATGGTCATCAACTGCAGCGTGGCAGGCTGGGAACTGCACAAAGTCCTCGTCGATAATGGCAGTCAGGCAGACATCATTTTCCTCCATGCCTTCGACCGCATGGGCATAAGCCACAGCTTGCTCAAGCCTTCAGACAATCCGTTGTACGGCTTCGGCGGCAAGGGCACTTTTCCTATCGGTAAAATGGAGTTGCCTCTCTCCTTCGGTGTAGCGCCCAATGCCCAAAGTGAGCAAATAACCTTTGACATTGTCGACATGGTGTATCCGTACAACGCCATTATGGGCCGGGGCTCCATCAACAAGTTTGAAGCAGCCATTCACGGATTGTACCTGTGCATGAAGATACCAGGTCCGTTAGGCGCCATCTCGGTCTACGGCAATCAGCAAACTGCGCGCAATATAGAGCGGGACTTCGTCCCCGGACAAAGAAATGTCCACTGCCTCACGGCCCAGCGCGAAGTCCCAGTGCCCGCCAGCCCAACTGAAAAACAACACAAGGCGCAGCTGCAAAGCAATGACGGGACCAAGACTGTTCCCCTCGACCAGGCCACGCCCAAGCAAACAGTCACGATCAGCGAAGACCTCACTTCGCATGACGAGGAAAAACTCCTGTGCTGCTTGTCCAAGAACAAGGACGTCTTCGCTTGGTCAGCCCTCGACCTGGTCGGGGTCAGCCGATCCATAATTGAGCACCGCTTGGGAATCGACCCCTCGGTGAGACCGAAAAAGCAGCGGCTTCGCAAAATGTCCGACGAGAAGACAGAGGCCGCCAAGGCAGAGGTACACCGCCTCCTCGAAGCCAAATTCATCGAGTCAGTGGCTTACCCCACGTGGCTCTCCAACGTGGTAATGGTGCAGAAAAAGAGCGGCAAGTGGCGAATGTGCATAGACTTCACCAGTCTCAACAAGGCCTGCCCAAAGGACAACTTCCCGTTGCCCCGGATCGACAAAATAGTCGATAGCGCGGCCGGGTGCGAGGTCATGTCACTCCTCGACTGCTTCTCCGGTTATCATCAAATATACATGAAGGAGGAGGACAAAGCCAGCACCAGCTTCATAACACCCTTCGGCACATATTGCTTTATCAGAATGCCGGAGGGACTCAAGAACGCCGGGTCCACCTTCTCCCGGCTCACTAAAACAGTGCTCGAAGGGCAAGTCGGCAGAAACGTATTCACATACATGGATGACATTGTCGTCGCCAGCAGGAACAAAGAGGACCATCTCGCAGACCTCGCCGAGACATTCGTGAACATGCGGGACGCACGACTTCGCCTGAACCCCGATAAGTGCGTCTTCGGCGTTCGCCAGGGGAAAATATTGGGTTATCTGGTATCACACCGCGGCATCGAGGCCAACCCAACCAAAATCCAGGCCATTCTCAACATGACGCCCCCGCAGTCAGCCAGAGAGGTCCAGCGTCTGACGGGCAGATTGGCCGCCCTCAACAGATTCATTTCCAAATCTGCTGAGCGAAGTCTTCCCTTCCTCAAAACACTCTGTGGCGCAAAAGACTTCGCTTGGGGACCAGAGCAGGCGGCGGCCTTCGCCTCACTAAAACAGTACCTGATGGAGTTGGTCGTTCTTACGAGCCCCGACTCTTCGCTACCATTGTTGCTTTACGTTGCGGCTTCGCCGCACGCGGTCAGCGCGGCACTGGTTCAGGAGCAGACAGTAGAGGGTGTGATCAGGCAGTGCCCAGTCTATTATGTCTCCGAAGTGCTCACACCGTCAAAATGCAACATGACGGAACTCGAAAAGATTGCATATGCAGTTGTTATGTCTTCGCGCAAATTGCGCCACTACTTTGAAGCATTCAAGGTCCGCGTCACCTCAGATAGGGGACTCGGCGAATTATTCAGAAACCCAGAGGCATCAGTACGGATCGCCAAATGGGCGGCCGAACTCTCCAGCTACCACATCACTTTCGAGCCCAGGACAGCGATCAAGTCACAAGTTCTAGCAGACTTCGTCGTCGACTGGACCGGGCCAATAACACAGCCGGATCCGTCCGTAGAGAAGGTTTGGACAATCCACTGCGACGGCGCCTGGTGCCATGCGGGGGCAGGCGCTGCTGCGGTCATCACCTCACCCGCCGGGGTCAGGCACAGATACGCGACACGCTTAAGCTTCGCCCTGGAATCCGACAGATGCACAAACAACATAGCAGAATAAGAAGCTGTCATCCTCGGCCTCCGCAAACTAAGAGCCCTCGGTGTCACCACCTGCATAGTCCGAACAGACTCCAAGGTAGTCACCGGCCAAGTTGAGAAAGACTATGCAGCAAAGGACCCCGCACTTATGCAGTACCTCGTGGCCATCCGAAGTCTCGAGAGACAATTCAAAGGATTCACATTGCAGCATGTGGACCGGGCCAAGGATGAAGAAGCTGACGCATTGGCCAAGGCAGCCGCCAGGGGTGAAGCCCTACCCTCCGACGTGTTCTATCACGTCATCGGCACGCCAGCCGTCCGCAGCCCTGAAGATCTCCAAATAACCAACGACAGTGAGGGCCACCGCATGATCAACCTTATCATGACCAAAGACTGGCGGGCGCCAATAACCCTGTACCTGCAGGGGTACTATCACCCAATCGACAGCAACGAGGCCAAGCGCCTCCACCACCGAAGCCGAGACTTCGTACTGATCGAGGGCCAACTTTACAAAAAGGGGGTCAGTCAGCCGATGCTTAAGTGCGTCACCGAGACCGAAGGCGTTCAAATTCTGCGCGAAGTCCACAAGGGGACCTGCGGCTCCCACGCAGGCCCCAGGGCCCTAGCGGCAAAGATGATACGCCAAGGTTTCTACTGGCCCGCCATTATCTGCGCCGCAAATCGGGTTGTCAGATCCTGCGAGGCCTGTCAGAAATTTTCCCCACGCACGGGACGCCCCTCGTAGTTCACGAAGTTGATCGCCCACACATGGCCCCTTCAGCGCTGGGGCCTAGACATTGTCGGCCCCTGACCACTGCTCAGGGGAACCTCAAGTTCACCTTTGTAGCCGTTGAATACTTCACTAAATGGATTGAAGCGAGGGCAGTATCCACCATCACATCAAAGACGGCCCAGAAATTCTTCTGGCAAAATATTGTTTGCCGCTTCGGAGTACCATCCGAACTCACGGTCGACAACGGCAAGCAGTTCGACAACCAAGATTTCAAAGACTTCTGCTTCTCCATCGGCACCAAGCTTGCCTTCGCCTCCATGTACCACCCCCAGTCCAACGGAGTCGTGGAGCGCGCCAACGGCAAAATTTTCACAGCTGTCAAGAAAATGCTCCTCGATGACAAAAAAGGCAAGTGGCCCGACCTGTTACCCGAAGTGGTCTGGGCACTGAATACAACTGAGTGCAGGGCGACTGGGTTTACCCCCTTCCGCCTATTATACGGATCGGAGGCCATGACTCCGCAAGAAATAAAGCATGGGTCGCCTCGGACAGCCGCGTCGGCCGTCCCAGACGTAGATGAGCCGACTTCGAAGGATCTCATCGACGGAGACCGCGTCTTTGCCCTACAGGCTCTGGACAAATACCAAGCCCAGACAAAAGCATGGCGCGACCAGGCAGTCATCCCAAGGGAATTCAGCGAAGGGACCTCGTACTCGTCCGTACAGCTTGAACAGAATCCAGAGGCAAGCTGGAGCCCATGTGGGAAGGCCCTTACATTGTCAAGTCGAAGGCCTCCCCCAGCGCATACAGGCTCGCAACGCCAAACGGCGAAGACTTAGAGCATTCCTGGAACATTGATAATCTTCGCAAGTTTTTTGTTTAACTCATCAGGGCCAGCTCGCCCTTGTAATTTGCAAAAACAATTTTGTTCTGGCCCACACTCTTTTCCTCCCGGGGGGTGAGGTTTTTAACGAGGCGGAGTCATGTAATATACAAGAGAAAAATCCCCCACAAAATCCACGTCGAAAAAAGACCGCACCGACGGTCTTCGACATTCGACCAATACAAAGTCACCGCGAGGCCCAGCGGCAGCCGCCCTCGTGTGCGACAATTCCGCGCAGAAGTCGCCTAAGGGTGTAGCCGGATTAGCACAACAAGTGCGAAAAATCGAAGTCTTCCACGAAGACTATCCGCGCAGTAGTCGCCTAAGGGTGCAGCCGGATTAGCACAACAAGTGCGAAAAATCGAAGTCTTCCACGAAGACTATCCGCGCAGAAGTCGCCTAAGGGTGCAGCCGGATTAGCACAACAAGTGCGAAAAATCGAAGTCTTCCACGAAGACTATCCGCGCAGAAGTCGCCTAAGGGTGCAGCCGGATTAGCACAACAAGTGCGAAACATCGAAGTCTTCCACGAAGACTATCCGCGCCGAAGTCGCCTAAGGGTGCAGCCGGATTAGCACAACAAGTGCGAAACATCGAAGTCTTCCACGAAGACTATCCGCGCAGAAGTCGCCTAAGGGTGCAGCCGGATTAGCTCAACAAGTGCGAAAAATCGACGTCATCCGCGCAGAAGTCGCCTAAGGGTGCAGCCGGATTAGCACAACAAGTGCAAAACATCGAAGTCTTCCGCGAAGGCTATCCGCGCCGAAGTCGCTCAAGGGCGCCGCCGAATCAGCACTACAAATACGCAAAATCGAGGCCTTCCGCGAGAACTACCCGTGCAACAATCGCCTACGGGTGTAGCTGGACGAAGCTCAGCACGTGCGAAAACGACTACACCGAAACTGTCCGCAAAAAGACCGACTGCACGCGCACCAGACCAACATAACAAACACACCAGACCCAGTACGTAACGCCTTTGTGCGCATAGCCGAATGTGCGAAGGCACACAACCCCATCATAGAAGCCATTACATATGTACAAGCGAGGGCATCACACTTTACATCGGCTCAACCTTCGGAATAATCCCCATCTCCCTATAGTTAAACAGCATTATCCTCAGCTCCTCACCCGCAAAAAGACTTCGCAGCTCCCCCTCACCTGCACTCACAGCGGCCGGCAAGGACAACAGTTCCTGCCTGCCAGCCCTACTCACACGAAGCCGACCATCGTCCACCTCACTCACTCTACGCTTCGCGACCGCCCTTCGCTGCCTACACCCAGCACTCGAACCAGGCACAACTTCAGCATCCGCAGCATGCGGCGAAGCCTCCACCGCTGCCACATCCAAGGCCGCAAAATAATCCAAGTCCTCATCCGACGACTCTTCGGTCCACTCAACCGAACCCCCAGAGTCACCAAAATCAGAAAACTTAGATGCAGAATCATCTGATTTATTCCCATCATCCACGGTCGAAGCCACCATAAAATTAGTAGTAGCGGTTGCGTGCGCAGGCCCAAAATCTTGAACCTGCGTAGCAACCAAGGTTCAGCAACATATCCAAAATTCCCTAACTACCCACACCCACTAAGCCACCTGCGAAGACCTAGCCGTCGCGGGATCCTCCACTGCCGGCTCCGCCGCCATCTCCAGAGGATCCTCAGCCCTCGGCGCGGCAGTTGGCGATGGGCCTCCACCGGCCACAGTGGTTGCGGGTGCATCGGGAACGCCTTCGACGGTTCCGGGGGGCAGCTCCGGGGCGGTCTCGGACGCAGCCACCATCGGGTCCGCCTCCGGGTCAGGCTGCGCGCTGTTCAAAGCCCCGAAGTCATCCACCCTCTCGCCACGCGCCGCCTGAGGCACATCACACAAATTCAGCAAAACCATACATAGCCCACATTCAACAAACACCAAACAAAAGCCAAACATTACCTGACCCCTCACCGTCTCGGCCCGCTCCCTGACCACCTCTCGACCGTGGGGGCCCCACATCCGGTCGTAGAGGGCTCCGGTGGATTCCTTCACTATAGGGTCCTCAACCTTGTAGATATCACGCTCGAAATCCTCATCAGCTTGGTCGAAGACCTCATAGTGCCGGCACCCTTCGCGAGAGAGTGCGTTCATCACCCCCCCCGCAGGTGACCAGGGAGGCATAAGACATAAACCCCTCCACGATGGTGGAGAGCGCCTGCAGCTCCTCCTGTACCCACTCAAGGCAGCGAAGTCCGAGCTCTCGGTCCGGCACTTTGAAGTCAGCGGTCCGCGCGCCCAGCTCATGGTATGAATCCATAAGCTGTTTGTGTGTCCGCTCAGCCTCCGTGCGCGCCGAGGCCTCGGCCCTCTCCACGCGGCTCTGCAGAGCACTGAGCCGCTCCTCCAACTGCTCGGCGCGCTGCCTGGCAAGACTGCCCTCCACCCGCGCCAAGTTGGCCTCCGCCAGCGAAGTCAGCCGCCTACAAGACACACATAAGACCACAGCCCCGGCGAAGCCGGTAAAAAAAACCAAAGTCTAGCTCAACGCACCTGACTCAGTGCCTCCTTCATCTCCTCCAGCCGACAAAACACAGCACCCGCCTCGTCCCTGACGGCAGTGAGTGCCGGTATCTCGCCGCCAGCACAAAGAGCACTGCCCTTCGCCCTGGGCACCACGGTAGCCGTCGTGGCCGCCGCGGCAGGCGGAACAACAACAAGTTGGTCTTCGTCCGACCCTGCGACGTATCAACAAATTTAAAAAAAATCGAGCCAACGACATACCAACAAGATAATCGTCCACACTAATGTCGGTGGCGAAGTCAGCAACATGCTTGCCCGGGGGCGGCAACCCTCGGGCCGCCTTCGCAGCCTCCGGCGCCCTGCTGGATGCAGGGACGGCCGACTTCGCCGCCAGCGGCGGCTAGCCTCCGCCGGGGGCAGTAGCCTTCGCAGCACCCCGCTGCCTCTTCGGCCTGGCTTCATGAAGCCTGACGACCGCCTGGCGCTTCTGTGCAGCTCCCTGGCGATCCTTGTCCATCACTGCCGACACAACAGCAGCAATATTCCGCCCGTAAGGAAACACTTTCCAATCACGAGCCATGCGAGATGTAAAAAAGTCTTCGCCGGCCGCGCGGGGGATAGGAACATTCTTGGGCCACCACCCCCCGGTAACCCTCAGCATCCGCGCCGAAGACTCCCGGAGCTCGAGCGAAGACATCCTTCCCCCCGGGGCCACGCACGTCCTCATCAATTCTCTAGCAAAACCATCGGAAACCCCAAGTCCTCCCATAGCAGTACCTAGTCTCCTCTTCTTAGAGGACGGGGCGGCCGCCGGCGCGGGGTCGTCTCCAGACTCTACCACCGGTTTCTTCCCGCGACGATCCACATCTTCTTGGCCGGGGTAACTGCCATACGGCGGACGATTCAACTCAAAAACCCTGTTCAAGCGGTCATTCGACCCGCGAATATCCCAGCTGCGTTGGCCCTCCGTCCTCGGCACATACCGACCAACGATCCGCACTGCCCCATCCTCCGCCTCACGCACAAAGGCGGCCGGATCGCGGCTATGCAGATCCAGCGCGAAGGCAAGACTTCGCACCAGCTTCCCACCATGGGAAGGCATCTGGCGAGGGCACACTTCGCCCAACGCCCAGCCATGCGCCAAAGGCCATACCCCGTACGCCACAAACTCCTCAACCAAATCGCGCCCGCTGCTCAGGCTGGCGACGCAGTGAAGGGCCCCTTCGTCCGCATCCTCCTCCGCCACTTCAAAAGGCGGGTATGCTGAGTAAAAATGCGAGCACATCTCGGCCACGGGGAGCCCCGGATGGTCTTTGACTGTACCCTCCGCGACGTAGAACCAAAACTCATGCCAATTGCCCCACTTGTTGCGGGCGCAAGGAACCAGCTCAACTACCTCCATCGTGGTCTTGCCGGTCTTCGGCGTAAATGTATAGGACCCAAACTGGGTAACTTCATCTCCAATCATCCTCTTCTGCCAGTGCAGGCAATAGTACTTCACGAAGACTTCGACTGATGGCTGTCCGCCGTACGAAGTCGTCACCCAGACATACTTCGACAGAGCCACCACGGCATTCGGAGTCAGCTGATGGATCTGAACGTTATATCTGCGCAGGACTTCCCCCACAAATCGGTGCGCAGGCAGGCGAAGACCAGCGGCAAAGAACGCCTCGAACACAACCAACTCGCCCTCTGGCTCGGGGACCTCCTCCGTTCCCGGGACACGAGCGACTCCGCCGCCAAAGTAACCAAGCCGCTGCATATCTTGCACGTGGACTGAGGACATCCGCGACACACCGAAATCCACCGTATCGCCGGCGCGCAACTCCTCCACCGCCACAGTGCTTAGCGTTTCCTCAGATGACGCGTCGGCCGGCGGCGTAGCGGCAGCAGAAGAAGAAGAGGTCGGCATCGCTACGTACCGTCGGCGGCGGCGGGCGGTCTGCTTCACTTGAGCCAGATCTCCGGCGAACAAGAGCAAAGGAGGGCAGACGAGCAGCAAGATGGTGGAAAAGGTGGCTAGGGTTTTCACAGAGCGCGGAAAGACAGAGTTCAAAACGCGCCGCCCCCCCGCCCCCTTTTATACACAGGGCGCAGCGCTTCGGGAAACCCGCAGTCCAACAGTACGGTGTTAATCAACGGTCATGTCAAAAACCCCCGCGGAACCACTTCGAGCGAGGGCAGCGTCTCCGCCATCTAGCGACGTCTTCGGCACCAGATGACTTAGTCGAACTGGTCCCTCGGAGGGCAAATGTTGGGGCGAAGGCGAAGACGCCACCCTTCGCTCGATGCCTTCGTCGTAATCGTCGGACCAACGAAGACAAGACAACAGGTAGGAACACCCTTCGTCCCACACGTCTTCGGACGAAGACCTGTGACGAGGTCGTCCCACCATTGCGACCTCGTCCGGCATGGAGGCCCACGTGTGATCCGGCCCATTGTAACAGGCCCTGCGTGGCCGCTGCGCGTTATAGGCCTAATTTGTAAAGGCATCCCTGTAATTACGGTCTGTAACCCCGCTTTATGGGAATATTCCGGGGATAACCTAGATGCCTGAGGGCACATGCGTCCTTAATACTGGACGCTGGGCATTCAGGTACCTATAAATACCCCCGCACAGTGCCCTTAAGAGGCTGGATGAACAGAGCTTTTGCCATCACGTGCTGAAACCCTGTTTGCGCTATTACACCCCCCCGTTGGATCAACTTCCGCCTGTGAGCAAGTTCCAACAGGAACCATTTCGAGCGAGGGCAGCGTATCCACCATCTAGCGACGCCTTCAGCACCAGATGACTTAGTCAAACTGGTCCCTCGGAGGGCAAATGTTGGGGCGAAGGCGAAGACGCCACCCTTCGCTCGATGCCTTCGCCAGCCTCGCTGCACCAACAAAGACAAGACGACTGCCAGACTTCACCCTTCGTCCCACGCGTCGTAGGACGAAGGCTTATGACAAGGTCGTCCCAACTCGCGGTCTCGTCCAAACGGGGAGGCCCACTTGTGATCCGGCCCATTGTAACAGGCCCTGCGTGGCCGCCGCGCATTACGGGCCTAATTTGTAAAGGTTTCCCTGTAATTACAGTCTGTAACCCTGCTTTATGGGAATATTCCGGGGATAACCTAGGCGCCTGAGGGCACATGCGTCCTTAACTCAAGATGCTGGGCACTCAGGCACCTATAAATACCCCCACACAGTGCCCTTGAGAGGCTAGATTAACAAGAGCTATTGCCATCTCGAGTTGAAACCTTGTTTACATTGCTTTTGCTCCCCCGTTGGATCAACTTGCCCAGGAGAGCAAGTTCCAACAGGATGCAACAGATCTGGTTCAAAAGTGCAAAAATTGTCAAAAATGTGCAAGAGACCAGAAACAACCTTTGTCGCTAACCTAATTAATACAGCCAACCTGGCCATTGCAAAGATGGGGCCTGGATTTGTTAGGTCCACTTCCACCAGCACAAGGAAATTTAAGATATGTTGTGGTGGCTGTAGAATATTTTTCCAAGTGGATTGAAGCGAAGCCTTTGGCCACAATAACTTCGGTCACAGTCCAGAAATTCTTTTAGCAAAACATTGTTTGTCGCTTCGGCGTACCGAAGGCTATAACTGTAGACAACGGAACACAGTTTGATGCCGAAGCTTTCAAGGAATTCTGTGATCAAATCGGCACGAAGATTCATTTTGCGTCAGTCAGACATCCAGAGTCAAATGGACTTGTCGAAAGAGCAAATGGTATTATAATGATAGGAATAATGAAGTTAATTTTTAATAAGCCCAGAGGAAAGTGGCCAGAAGAGTTAATTAAAGTGGTGTGGAGCCACAATACGACCGTATCAAGATCAACAGGTTTTACGCCATTCAAGTTATTATTTGGTGACGAAGCTATAACCCCAGAAGAAGCTAAAACGGGGTCAATAAGAACAACAGCTTCGACTGAAGACGAAGCTGATTATCACGTGGCAAAAGACACTATAGAAGGGATCAGACTTCAGGCTGTGGAAAATATCAATAAATATCAAGCTGAAACAATAAAGTGGCGTGACAGGAAAGTCCGGCTGAAAAATATCAAGCCAGGGCATTTGGTGCTTCGGAGAGTGGCTAATCCGGACACAATAGGCAAACTACAGCTGAAGTGGGAAGGACCTTTTCTAGTGGTATCTTCGTCAAGGCCCGGTTCTGACAGATTAAAGGATATGGATGGCAATGACATTCCTAGATCTTGGAACGCGGATGAGCTTTGATGGTATTATGTATAGATTGATGTAATCTTTTTCATTTTTCTATGGCACCCTTTTCCTTTCTAAAGGGGGAGAAAGGTTTTTAATGGGGCCATAGTTTGTAATTTTTCCTTTCTTATTCAGCTCCACGAGAGCAAAATCCCCCAAAATATGTAAATGTAAAATCTGAGCATGCACCATCGAGTGCAGAGGAAAAAGAAAAAACAGGGAGAGGCTCGAAAGTCGTCCCTAAAGGGATGCAGAGCATGACGAAGCTACAAAAAGCCATTCCTAAGGGACCGCAGCGTAAGTTTTCTGCTCAAAAGTCGTTCCTAAGGGAATGCAGAGCCAAATACCGCTGAAATATAAGGCGAAGCGCGAAAAGTCAACGCGAATACCGCCGAAATAGAAGACGAAGAAGTTCAAAAGACGTTCCTAAGGGGATGCAGAACTTACACCAAAAAATAAGCGGTGAAGCCGAAAAATAAACGGCAAAGAGACTTCAGTCATTCCTAAGGGAATGAAGGTTATGGATGAAGCTTCCGATGTGTGTGTTTGGGCATTCATTTGCACGATACATTACATCATACATTGCATTCATAAACATTCATTTAGGCATACATAGGATCATCATCATCATATCATATAGATACAGACAGTTGCTTCGACTCTAAGGATACAACTTCAAAAGTAGATTTATGCTTCGTTGTGTATGAAAAGAAGGGAAGGTGTTTTTCGCCTTCGGCTCAAAAGTATAAGTTTTTACCTTGAAATTAGAATAGAATAAACTACCGACGATATGCTGTCGTCGGTAGCGGCTGATATCAGCCTCAAGATTCGGGAAACCAATACTCTTCGATAAAGTACTGATAACCTTCGCTCTAGTTCGGTCTCGGAGGCAACCTAAGCTTTCATCGTCAATACCGCCGAAGAGCAGCGCCCCTGGCTGGTACCCACAGGATACGGCATAGTCCCTCAGCTCCTCTTTTTCAGTCTTTGACAATTCTTGTCCAATTAAGTTTTGAAAGTTGAAATTTTCTTCTTCTGAAGTGTCTTCGGCTGTCTCCTCCCCTTTTCCAGGCACTGTGGCCATGGTCTCTTTGGCGGCCATAGCAGTTTCTTCCGCGGCCATATCCAGAAGCATTTTATTAATATCAGAAAATGTGCTTTCTAGATTTGTATCTTCGGTTGTTAAAGCTTCGGCAGTGGTGGCTTCAGTAGGTGCAGCTTCGGTAGCTGTAGCGCTCTCGACAGCTGGTGCCTTTGACACCGAGGCTAGCGGTGGGGTTTCTTCAATAGCTTCAATCACAGTAATAATCATTCGTTTTTCGGCCCGGCAGACTTCTTCGCTGCCGAGGGCTCCTTCTTCTTCTATAAAAGCT
This sequence comes from Zea luxurians, assembly GCA_029449295.1. NCBI lineage: Eukaryota > Viridiplantae > Streptophyta > Magnoliopsida > Poales > Poaceae > Zea > Zea luxurians. The sequence continues at coordinate 36,647,072 of JAOPSE010000024.1, forward strand.
TCGTCAGATGTGGCCCCAGTGGACTTAGCTTGATAGGCAAGGATTCAGTCATTACCTTTAGAATTTCTTCCACGTCGGCAGCAGAAGGTGTTGAAGGAGTTTCTTCTTCTATATCAGTCGCCTTCTGCTTCGGAGCCACAACTTTCCTTTTCTTCGGAGCAACTGCCTTCGGCTCAGGGCTCAATTTTCTCTTCTTCAGAATTTCTTCATCTTCTTTCACCATTCTAGCAGCTTGTCGGCCCACAACACTAACAATTCTTTTTCTTTTTTGCCCTTCGGCGCCCTTGTTCAATCACTCATAGTCAGGATATTCAAAATTCAGGGCATCCATTACCCGATTCAATCTTCGCTTCAGACGGGCGCCGAAGGCTGCAGTCATCAATTGATCTTCTTTTTTTGTATAATTGCCCAAGATCTCATTGCACATAACTTCAATTGTATCCAACCATTCTTGGCAGGGTTCTTTGAAGTGTTTCATGAACTTAAAATGATAGGGCAGCCGAACGAGTTCATTCTTCCTCTTCTCTCCTTTAAGCTTCGGCATACCCCATTCCCTTAGTGTTGGGAATACTCTGTTGGCTAAGTATTCCTGAACTAAATCCCTAGTACCAATATGTTCAGATAGAATTCTAAATTCGCCCACAACATCTGGGCATGGTGCCCCCGGTGTGATGTTGCACTGAGGCCTAGTCAACCCGAAGGTTAGCTCCATCGAGCTCTGAACTAGCTTCTCCTTTTTCTCATCAATTTTAACATAAAACCATTTAGTTTTCCAAACGGTCGACCACTTAGTGCGGTAGCTAACCACCGGTGTCTTCATGTCCTTGCGGTACACAAAATTATTGCAGCCGAAGTTCTCGTGCAGTGCATCTTCCCTAGCCTTCGTCTGATAGTGAAGTTCGTGTACTCGGCAGAATGCTTCGGCAAGCGGCTCCGCTCCTTGGCTTCGGAGAGCCCAGATAAACACACTGAGCCTAACGATAGCGTTAGGAGTCAGCTAATGAAGATAAATCTCAAAATTTTCCAACACATCTGCAATCATTCCGTGCAGAGGGAATCTCAACTCTACTTTGAAGAAGCTCTTAAAAACTACCACTTCGTCATTTTCTGGTTTCGGGATGGTCTCTTCCCCGCCAAAGCGAATCAACTTCTTCTCGGCTTCCCCGAAGTAGCCTAGCTTCGTCATCATGGGCATATCAGCTTCGGACATAGTCGACTTCCCAAAATCCAAATGGCTGGGCTTGGACGACATAGCGGTGTTATAATCAATCTCTTCTTCACCAGTATCGCCCTCTTCAATATCTGCCTGCTCGGCTTCAGTAGCAGGTGCACCTTTGTCAGAACCGCCCTCCGTCACAACCAGTCCCGACTGCCTCATAACTTTGGAGATTGGCGCAGTCTTAGTAGCTTCGGTCTCCTCTTCGTCACGGGTTATCCTAGCTGTCGAGCGCACCCTGGCCATTTGATGCTGAATTTCTTGCGTTTTGGCAAAGTTGAATGTTTTTTGTCTTTTTCGAAGCTCTCTCTCTTGTGACGAAGCTAAAGCAAAACGATGCTTCGATTGAGAATACGGTGAATGAGCTTCGGCTGTGGTCAAATTTTTCGGCAGCATAGCAGAACAATGACAGTAAATGTTGTGGTAACTTCACACCCACCCGTCTGTTTATATAGTGCTTTAGGTGGGAAGGTGAATCGTCAAGCCGCTCGCACCCGCCGAACAGTCGCCCGCACCCACTGAACGGTGGACCATAGTGCCCAAGAAGATGAATCACCAGATCGCGCGTACCCGTTGTATGGTGGGACCGCCTTTCACTCAGAATATTTAAATCGTTTCTCGACAACGAGCTAAGGGAAGGTGTTTTTCGGACCTTCGGCATTCCGAAGCCTGAGAGAATTTTTCACGGGTCTAGCTCGTTACGAAAAACGATCTGGCACCGTGAAGGGGCTACTGTTGGGGATCTGCTTCATCACCGAAGGTCCCATAAGAAGAAACACCTTCGAAAGATTGACACCAAGCCGAAGGTATCAATCGAAGAGCTTCAGAGTATATTTCTAGATGCACCGACTTAAAGATGAAATGACCATGTAAGAGATAAGTGGATCATGTTGGCTCTCTTTTACCCTCTGTATATGGCCCCAAAGAAGCCCCAACTTGGTTGCAACAACTATTCCTTGTTATGGCATATGAAAGCACAAACTGAACTCCACCGAGCTCTAGCTGATTCCATGCTTTCTCCACCGCGCCACCCCACTCACATACATCTAGGTTAAGTCCTCAATCCTCCTCCACCCCTCTATGTCCCTGTGAAAGCGTGAACGCAAGATGAGCCCAAGCAGTGGTGACCACACCCACTGAAACACCCACCTCCCTGTGGTGAGCCTTCCCTAGGAGGTAATATGTTCAAATTGTTCATGTTTCATAACCCATGTGTGATGGTGATGCTCACGGCATTACCCTTTTGAATGCTACCATGGTATCCCGGCCAGAACGCTGTTAGGTTTGTCTACAGTTTGTCAAAATTCCCTTAAACACGAACTCGGCAGGGGTTTAGGAGTTTCTTCTCAGATTAAGATTTAGTAGGAAAGGGATCAATATGGATACCTTTGATCTTGTTGATAGGTTCCAACCATTCCACCATGAAGCATAATTCACCATACACTAGATCAGTAGAAGCTCAGACCAATGCCCACTTCTCTAGCATCAATGAAATGCTGCCAAAAAGCAGAACTACCAAAAGCTTCATGATGTATATTGGATTACTTAGATTAGTTAGATCATTTCTTCACCATCATCTGTTTTCCTTCTTCCACAACCAAATTGACATAAAGTGTATTGATGTGAATTCTAAAAATAAAGTAGCACAAGATTGATCATCTAGGGTAAAACAATAACATCTAGAAAACAAAAATCTTGAAGAAAGATTTGCTTGGCACCAAGGGTGCTAGAAAAAGGTTTAGTCATAAAAAGGGAAAACAATTAATAGATTATATTTTCCAATTAGATAGATAGATCACTGATTTGCCCATGATCCCCTTTGTTTGAAATGTTTTCAACAAACAATTTTCACATTTCTGACAAGATCATAGGAGTTTCCAATAATTGACCTCAAGTTGGCATCAAGATGTGCAGCCGAGGTATGTTTCTAGAGGTTACAATGATCAATGAGCGGCTGATCTCATCATCATTGTTAGAAAATTAACCGATAACCTTAATTGTTTGAACCCCAATTAATTCATTATTAACATGGTTTTCACACCCGGATTTAAGGGCAAACCCAGGCGCAGATCACATGTGTGCTAGGATCAAGTCTCACACATATGATGACTCATGGTACTGAAATGAATGTCACATCTTTACTATATAATAGGAGTTCTGTACAAAATAGCTAAATAATTACATCATACGAAGACAACGATCCTCCGCAACCATAGTTGACTTGGAGACGACGGCCTAGACCTCTCATGAACTCATCACGACATCCTTCATGCTCCACATCTTGGTGGTACCTGTCCTTGACCTGGGGGCGTGAGTACAGCAAGTGGGAGCTCACATATATTCATCACTCAACAAGTTGTGGAGAATAATGTGCATGAGCTCACTTACAGTGGGGCTCATGTGAAGTGTAAGGCTTATCAAAGAAGATGGTTAAAGCTGAGCATTGCTTTTAAAGTTGGTCAAAATTTTATTAGCACTTACTAAGTGTAAGTAGATACCATCCCAAACAAATAAGAGATCAAAATTAATAATAATCCCGCAATGCAATGCAAATGACAGATTAAGTTTAATTCCATAAATTACTCATGTGAGGGCCCGAGCCGCTCATGACCATGAGCACCACTGATATATCAGTTTTACACTCTACAGAGGTTGCACATATTTACCCACAAGACATGTTTCCCGAATAGCCAGGGTTAGCTAGACCCTTAGACACTTCTGAGGTGAATGGCTAGGGATCCACTAGGAGGCCTTTATAAAGTTCCACTAAAGGAGAGAACCTACTATGGATTCCAGGCCGAAGGCGATGTAGGAATCCCTCATCCAGAAAGCTAAAAATACAGTTCGACCCGAAGACCTCCCTACACCTGCACTCCTCCACCCCGCTTGCCCCTTTTAGGAAAGGATTAACTCACACTAGCTTTCCTAATTATTCAGCCAAGGGTGTCCCATTCCACCCTTGTGGTAGCACTGTTTTCCTGGGTGGTCGCTCCATGTTCCACTTAACATAATAATCTTATCATGAACAATAATTAAACCAACAATATTAATGGAACATGATCATAATTCAGTATAACATTAATCCCAAAACCAGGTAGAGCAATAGCATGTCTACCCAATAGTTCATTTGTTTGCAAGGTGTGGGGTAAACAAAACTAGTGAAACCTATTAGGTCCCATCAAATCAAACTAAGCATGTCACAGTGATTAATAGAAACATTATTAGGTAAAGAAGAGTGATCAAGGGCACAACTTGTGGCCTATTTGGTGCAACTCCAGGTACTTCTCCAATGTAGAATGTAGGTGCCTCGCAACCTAGCTTCTATCGTAGCAATACATATAGATAGGCAAAGACTAGGTAAAAATAACATTACATCAAAACATATGAACAAAAAGTGTAAGAATATTCTATGCATTGCTACAAGATCGTAGATTCGAGAACTACAAAAATCGGAGTTACGATAAAAAATATTTGGTTTTCGAAAGACCTACGTGATTAAACAATTAAAACTAGGTCTTACATTCATTTTATAAATCATGTGAGAAATATAATCTGAAGAAATAACTAATTCAGCTTTAATCCAAATTATAACTTGAGTAGAGATCATATCTTAGTCAGATTATAATTATGGAAGGATTAAGCAAGATTACTCCACTAAACATAGGCTAAATAAATATATAATTATAAAATTGTATAATATGATAAAGATAATGTTGTTATAGCGTAGGTAATTTTATTACGGCGCCAACGCAATTTAAATGAATTAAACCAGAGCTACAACGCAAAAGGTATGAATTTAATAAGATTTGGATTGATTTTGTATTAGAAATCTATATTCAGGGATCTGTTTGTGAGAAAAACGGGACTTGAATGTAATTACTAGTGTAAATGGGAGGGCTCGGGTGTAAAGCTATTACCCCAGGACAATGGGTTGAGGTTCCAAACCGCCTAGGGTCAATTCTGCAAAGATGCGGACGTATGTGTAATGGTCTTTATATAACAGTGGATTGCGAGTGAAATAGAGACAAATTCAGGGGCTCTTTTGCACTATTCCGAGGCCAAAGGGGATGGGGCGCGCTGAGCCGTCCGATCAGATCTCATCGGCCATGATTAAACTACTCTTTATCCGAACAATAAGAAGTGACGGTCGTAGGATCAAAAATCCATGGCTCGGATTTTATGAACCTGAGATCTCATCCAGCCCGTTTAGATTTAGATCATGGATTCAGATTTTTCTCAATAGAATGAGTACGTTACCACTAATCAGAGTCGTCCACCAGCCGATCTACGGCCCATATTCAAGGTGTCCCCATTCTAATCATTTGCATCCATCCACGGATCGATGACTACCACACACTCGTCTCCCTTTGATCTAATGTCCGGTGGCGCCGCTTGATACCACGACAGAGGACACACTGGCGCCCCCATAATCCGACTGCCCTGAGCCTAAAAACTCGCATGGACTGATGCTAATCAAAGCTAAGAAGAAACTGATCCTAGGGATGGAATTATTACCGTAAATTACAGTGCGGATATTACTGGCCATGACAGAGTGCGGCACCGCGGCCATGGTGATCGCTGGAGAGCAATACTAGCCATTCCACATCACATCTTCGACCCTCCTGGCTCTGGTGATCTCATGTTCTCCTCCCGAGGCTAGACCGGCGGCCAAGGTAGGATCCGACCGCGGCGGCGCTCGCCAACATCCTTCTTGGTCATTTTGTTGGTGTGGTTAGCAAGGCAGGTCGAGATGGGGAGGCAAGGGCCAAGTTTTATAGTACATGGCGAGGGCTAGCGAGGATCACGGAGGGTCCCAACTAACCGAATTTGTAGGACTTTAGTGCGAGGAGGTTGAAGGAAGTCCTGACGCAATGGCCCCACCAGGCAGTGATACGCGGTCACGCGCGAGTGAAGGCCCTCGCTGACCAGGCGGGTCCCGCGTGGCGGTGTCCTGGCGCGCGCAGTGTGGGTCGAGCACGGGAACCGACTGGGTCGACCAAAGCAGTGAGGGAGTAAAGGGAGAGTTGGGCAGGCTTGTGGTCCATGAGGGCGCGAGAGGGAGAGGTCGTATAAAGCCGTGACCAGGACGCGACCCGCATGTAGAGAAGTCTTTTTTTCTATTTTATTTCTATTTCTATTTTCTAATTTGGTTCAAACTACAATTTCATCTATGTTTTAAGTTTGAAAACTTAAGATCAAATGCACATATCAAAAACCCAATATGAATGCAAAAACATAGTTTTATTAATTCATTTATTTGTTATCATATTTAAACAAATACTTTTAAATATGCAATTCATACACCCAACAATAATCCCTAGTGAAAGACAATTCTTAAGAGGGTACTTAAAATATGTAATTCAACCAAGGGATGACCAAACTCATATAAATGTTATTTTGTTTAAATATTTATTAGGAACATGTTTATTTTAGGTGATGCAGCTTCAAAATTAAGAAAATTCTTATTGGAATATCAAAATTTGTGGAGAACTTTTATTAAACTTTCAAAATAATATTTTGGGTGTTACAATGGTGCCCGTTGTAGGAGTTGCATCTCCTAAAATCAAAATTTTTGGCACATTAACTATCAAACAGGTGATATCGGCGACACCTAGAAAAATTAATAGTTCCTATACGAGCAATAAGAACATATTATTTTTAGGACTACATAATGTCAGGGTAGCAAATGTAGCCACAATGCAACGCACAACAACAAGAAGGAAAACACATCCAAACGCTTAACACAGGTCATAAAGAATTGGGATGATAAGGTGAAAACAAGGCAAGATGTGGAATATTCAAGCATATCATCACAACGGAAAGTCACAATTGAAAGTTTGCAATACCATGTTGTCCATTAAATTTTGTTTTAAAATACAAACCATTACTTATTTGCCATCCTAGCATGAATGTAATACATTGTGCCACACATATTGTCCCTTACAATACATATTATTTTTTCTAACAAAACGTGACATTCTCAATATTGAATGAGGGCAATGATGAATTTGTGAACCAGCTAGAGTTGGTTGTTGAAGGATGCGAATGGTTTTGGGACACAACAACAGGAGGAGATCCCTCCAACAACCTTGCATATCCCAATAGCATTCTCCCCCAAGACGGCACATGTTGCTCCACACAACTGCTCATTGCAATTGTTAGATGTGGAGCATTGTTCCCCTCCTAAGAGGGCACGACCTCCTTGGCTTGCTGGCATGGTCGAGGCAAGAAGAGCTAACAATATTGGAATAACGAGAACAACAAGAGTCTTCTTAGAGCACACCATGAAGCTCTAGGGATAGCTTTTTCAAGTAGAGGATACTTAGTGCCTTGATGACGCTTGTATGCTTTCTAGTTTTCTGCAATATAGAATTGAGTCTCCCTATTGTTGTGGGGCTCTGATTATATAGACTTGAGCAACAACAAATTAACCATGAGCAATCAATTTTGCTAATTTACATAGAGATATCGTATCTTTGGTTTTTTTACTTGTAGTAGCAATATCATCTAATATATATTACCCACTTGGTATGTAGATCAAATGTTTACAATTAAAACTTTTCTTGGTATGTACACAAAAGTTACCTAAAAATGTCATACCTATTTTGATCTTTGCTTATCACATTTTAATGATACAGATTCATTATATATTAATGTGGCACTCATATGCACTTATTAGCTACCAAAGCACCATATCAATTTTGATTATCGAGAATATTGTATTGACCAAAATTAGCAACACATTATTACGATTTAAATGTCTATTCGGATCCAGCCAATTAGCCATTATTAGGTTCTAGAATTTGATTGTGGTGGAGCCAAATACACATGAATATTAGGTTAGCAAATATTAGATGAAGAACAAGATAGGAACTATGTTTATACATATGCGCACTAAACTAGTAACATCTAATTAATGGACAGTTGGTCAAATTTTCCTTAAACATGAACTCGGCAGAGGTTTAGGAGTTTCTTCTCATATTAAGATTTAGTAGGAAGAGTACAAATTGGACGCCTTTGATCTTATTGCCAGGTTCCAACCTTTCTACCATGAGGAAAATAGACCATACACTAGGTCAGTAGAAGCTCAGGTCGATGCCCTCTTCACTAGCATCAATGAAATTTCGCCAAAAAGTTAAACAACCAAAAGCTTCATGATGTACATTGGATTAGTTAGATAATCCTTTTCACCATCATCTATTTTCTTTCTTCCACAACCAAACTGACATAAAGTGCATTGATGTTAAATCTAAAAATAAAGTAGCCCGAGATTGATCATCTAGGTTGCACACATTGAACATAAACAACAAAGATAGATCTGTATAGATAAGCGATACATGAGGTCGACAAAGTCGATTCATCACAATGAACACCTCTCTGAAGGATCCTTAAAGTAATAACGTAATGGGGGTACCATAAGACGACCACCTAGAATGTCGAAAGATCTTGAAGAAAGATTTTCTTGGCACCAAGGGTGATAGAAGAGGTTTAGTCATAAAAAGGGTAAAACAATTAATAGATTATATTTTCCAATTAGATAGATAGATCACTGAGTTTCCCATGACCCCCTTTGTTTGAAACGTATTCTACAAACCATTTTCACATTTCCCACAAGATCAAAGGAGTTTCCAATAATCGACCTTGAGTCTGCATCAAGACGTGCAACCGAGGTATGTTTTCTAGAGGTTACAATGATCTACAAGGGGTTGATCCCATCATCATTGTTAGAAAACTAACTGATAACCTTCACAGTTTGAACCCCAATTAATTCATTATTAACATCGCCCTTTGTAGGAGTTGCATCTCCTAAAATCATAGTTTCTGGTACATTAACTATATAGAGGTGATATTGGCGCCACCTAGAAAATTTGATAGTCCCAATATGAGCAATAAAAACATACTACTTATGAGGACTGCATAATGTCAAGGTAGCAAATGTAGCCACAATGCAACACACAACAACAAGAAGGAAAACACATCCAAGCGATTAACACGGGTCATAAAGAATTGGGATGATAAGGTGAAAACAAGGCAAGTGATACGACCACGCCATTAAACAACATGTTACAACCCCAAGTCATACTAGATCAACTCAAGTACAACCAACATCATCACCAACCCAAGTCTTTGATGGACCAATTACACGTAGCTTAGCTAAGAAGCTACAACAAGAGGTGCACGCGCTACTTTATGAATTTCAATTAAACACTAATGAGAACTTTATGCTACCTAAGTCGTGTATGTTGATATTACTTAGGTTCACCAAAGAGGAAGGACAAAACATATCAAGGGCGAATCAGAAAGAAGAGCTATGTCCGAGTCAGTCCAGCGCAACAGAACTGTCCAGAAGAAACAATCATATCTTTTGATTCGCAAAAGCTATGAAGGCACATAAGTACTTTTTGGAAAGCTCTTGAAGTCTAGTTTACAATGCTTCTAAGGCCGACTTAATCAAATCTACCAGAAAGGCGGCCGACCTACTTTAGTGCTGACTAGTCAGAAGGTCAACATTCTGTTTGATGACCAAGTTTTCGTATTAAACTGCATCATTGTACGAAGTTTCATTAAGCATGCTATACATGGTGAGAAAGCTTATCAAGTCAGCTTTCCAACGCATCCAGCCCCATATCATTTGGAGATTCATAGAAGTTATTATCAAAATACTAAATGCTGCGCAGAAGTCAAACAACCACACGGAATTCAGCTCTGCAGATCTCCCGAAGAGGCTCCTTCACATTAGCACGTTAAAATACTTTTGTTTCGTGTTTATACCTCTATAAGGCTGGTTGTTACTAGTATAAATACCCCCCTATGTCTATGATGTAAGGCAACTTTGGATAATCTAAAAACATAACCCTTTTTGTTTAGCTATGTGCTAACAAATATTGAGAGTGGTGCTCCTACTCCCTTCGAGGTCTCCTTGATTGATTGCAGGATGTGTTGGTTGGTTCTTTGAGAGTGTGGTTGGGAAAATCCTCGATTCAGGTTGTCGGTTAAAGACGATGGTCGGCTTCGAGTTTTATTTGTCAGGTTGCACTAGTTATCGCTGCTTGCAGCAAGTTATCTTGGCTTCTTCAAAGCTAGTTATCTGAAGATTGATCCTACATCATGAAGGTCGGGCATCGTGACGCATCACAAGATGTGGAATCTTCAAGCATATCGTCTCAATGGAAAGTTTGCAATACCATGTTACATATTAAATTTTGTTTTAAATACAAACCATTACTTATTTGCCATCCTAGCATGGATGTAATACATAGTGCCACACATCTTGTCCCTTACAATACATATTATTTTTTCTAATAAAACGTGACATTCTCAATATTGAATGAGAACAATGATGAATCCATGAACCAGCTAGAGTTGGATGTTGAAGGATGTCGATGGTTTTGGGACACAACAACAGGAGGAGATCCCTCCAACAACCTTGCATATCCCAATAGCATTCTCCCCCAAGACGGCACATGTTGCTCCACACAACTGCTCATTGCAATTGTTAGACATGGAGCATTGTTCCCATCCTAAGAGGGCACGACCGCCTTGGCTTGCTGGCATGGTTCAAGTAAGAAGAGCTAAAAATATTGGAACAACGAGAACAATAAGAGTCTTCTTAGAGAACGCCATTGAGCTCTAGGGATGGCCTTTTTCAAGTAGAGGATACTTTGTGCCTTGATGACGCTTGTATGCTTTCTGTTTTTTTGCACGAATAGAATTGAGTCTCCCTATTGTTGTGGGGCTCTGATTATATAGACTTGAGCAATAACAAATTAACCATGAGCAATCAATTTCTGCTATTTTACATAGAGATATCATATCTTTAGTTTTTACTTGTAGTAGCAATATCATCTAATATATATTACCCACTCAATGTTTATGTTAATGACAATGCTATTTAGATCAAATTTATACAATTAAAAGTTTTTCTTGGCATGTACACAAAATGTACCTAAAAATGCCATACCTATTTTGATCCTTGTATATCATGTTTTAATGATATAGATTCATCACATATTAATCTAGCACTCATATGCAATTATTAGCTACCAAAGCACGATATCAATTTTGATTATCAAGAATATTGTATTGACCAAAATTAGCAACACATTATTATGATTTAAATGTCTACTTGGATCCAGCCAATTATCAATTATTAGGTTCTAGAATTTGATTGTGGTGGAGCCAAATACACCTGGCTATTAGGTTAGCAAATATTAGATGAAGACCAAGGTGGCAAATATGTTGATACATATGCACACTAAACTAGTAACAGCTAATTGATGGACAATTGGTCAAAATTTCCTTAAACGTGAACTCGGCAGAGGTTTAGGAGTTTCTTGCCATATTAAGATTTAGTAGGAAGAGTACAAATTTGGACGTCTTTGATCTTGTTGCCAGGTTCCAACCTTTCTACCATGAGGCATAATAGACCATACACTAGGTCAGTAGAAGCTCAGGCTGATGCCCTCTTCTCTAGCATCAATGAAATTTTGCCAAAAAGTTAAACAACCAAAAGCTTCATGATGTGCATCGAATTACTTGGATTAGTTAGATCATCCTTTTCACCATCATCTGTTTTCTTTCTTCAACAACCAAAATGACATAAAGTGCATTGATGTTAAACCTAAAAACAAAGTAGCCCGAGATTGATCATCTACGTTGCACACATTCAAGATAAACAACAAAGATAGATCTGTATAGATAAGCTATACATGAGGTCGACAAAGTCGATTCATCGCAATGAACGCCTCTCTAAAGGATCCATAAAGTAATAACATAATGGGGGCACCATAAGACGACAAAGGCCACCTAGAATGTCAAAAGATCTTGAAGAAAGATTTGCTTGGCACCAAGGGTGCCAGAAGAGGTTTAGTCATAAAAAGGGTAAATGAATTAATAGATTATGTTTTCCAATTAGACAGATAGATCACTGAGTTCCCCATGACCCCCTTTGTTGAAACTTATTCTACAAACCATTTTTACATTTCCCACAAGATCAAAGGAGTTTCCAATAATCGACCTCGAGTCAACATCAAGACGTGAAACCGAGGTATGTTTTCTAGAGGTTACAATGATCTACAAGGGGTTGATCCCATCATCATTGTTAGAAAACTAACCGATAACCTTCACTGTTTGAACCCCAATTAATTCATTATTAACATTGCACCCTTTGTAGGAGTTGCATCTCCTAAAATTACAATTTCTGGTCATTAACTATGAACGAGGTGATATTGGCCCCACCTAGAAAATTTGATAGTCCCAATACGAGCAATAAAAACATACTACTTATGAGGACTACATAATGTCAGGGTAGAAAATGTAGCCACAATGCAACACACAACAACAAGAAGGAAAACACATCCAAACGATTAACACGGGTCATAAAGAATTGGGATCATAAGGTGAATACAAGGCAAGATGTGGAATCTTCAAGCATATCATCATAATGGAAAGTTTGCAATACCATGTTATATATTAAATTTTGTTTTAAAATACAAACCTTTACTTATTTGCCATCCTAGCATGGATGTAATACATTGTGCCACACATCTTGTCCCTTACAATACATATTATTTTTTCTTACAAAACGTGACATTCTCAATATTGAATGAGAACAATGACGAATATATGAACCAACTAGAGTTTGTTGTTGAAGGATGTGGATGGTTTTGGGACACAACAACAGGAAGAGATCCCTCCAACAACCTTGCATATCCCAATAGCATTCTCCCCTAAGACGGCACATGTTGCTCCACACAACTGCTCATTGCAATTGTTAGACATGGAGCATTGTTCCCCTCCTAAGAGGGCACGACCGCCTTGGCTTGCTGGCATGGTCGAAGCAAGAAGAGCTAACAATATTGGAACAACGAGAACAACAAGAGTCTTCTTAGAGAACGCCATGGAGCTCTAGGAATGGCCTTTTTCAAGTAGAGGGTACTTAGTGCCTTGATGACGCTTGTATGCTTTCTGGTTTTTTGCACGTATAGAATTGAGTCTCCCTATTGTTGTGGGGCTCTGATTATATAGACTTGAGCAATAACAAATTAACCATGAGCAATCAATTTCTGCTATTTTACATAGAGATATCATATCTCTAGTTTTTCCTTGTAGTAGCAATATCATCTAATATATATTACCCACTCAATGTTTATGTTAATGACAATGCTATTTAGATCAAATCTATACAATTAAAAGTTTTTCTTGGCATGTACACAAAATGTACCTAAAATGCCATACCTATTTTGATCCTTGTATATCATGTTTTAATGATATAGATTCATCACATATTAATTAGGCACTCATATGCACTATTAGCTATCCAAGCACCATATCAATTTTGATTATCAAGAATATTGTTTTGACCAAAATTAGCAACACATTATTATGATTTAAATGTCTACTTGGATCTAGGCAATTAGCAATAATTAGGTTCTAGAATTTGATTGTGGTGGAGCCAAATACACCTGGCTATTAGGTTAGCAAATATTAGATGAAGACCAAGGTAGCAAATATGTTGATACATATGCACACTAAACTAGTAACAGCTAATTGATGGACAATTGGTCATAATTTCCTTAAACGTGAACTCGGCAGAGGTTTAGGAGTTTCTTGTCATATTAAGATTTAGTAGGAAGAGTACAAATTTGGACGCCTTTGATCTTGTTGCCAGGTTCCAACCTTTCTACCATGAGGCATAATAGACCATACACTAGGTCAGTAGAAGCTCAGGCCCATGCCCTCTTCTCTAGCATCAATGAAATTTTGCCAAAAAGTTAAACAACCAAAAGCTTCATGATGTGCATTGGACTACTTGGATTAGTTAGATCATCCTTTTCACCATCATCTGTTTTCTTTCTTCAACAACCAAAATGACACAAAGTGCATTGATGTTAAATCTAAAAACAAAGTAGCCTGAGATTGATCATCTACGTTGCACACATTCAAGATAAACAGCAAAGATAGATCTGTATAGATAAGCTATACATGAGGTCGACAAAGTCGATTCATCGCAATGAACACCTCTCTGAAGGATCCATAAAGTAATAACATAATGGGGGTACCATAAGACGACAAAGGCCACCTAGAATGTCGAAAGATCTTGAAGAAAAATTTGCTTAGCACCAAGGGTGCTAGAAGAGGTTTAGTCATAAAAATGGTAAATGGATTAATAGATTATATTTTCCAATTAGACAGATAGATCACTGAGTTTCCCATGACCTCCTTTGTTGAAACGTATTCTACAAACCATTTTTACATTTCCCGCAAGTCAAAGGAGTTTCCAATAATTGACCTCGAGTCGGCATCAAGACGTGTAACCGAGGTATGTTTTCTAGAGGTTACAATGATCTACAAGGGGTTGATCCCATCATCATTGTTAGAAAACTAACCGATAACCTTCACTGTTTGAACCCCACTTAATTCATTATTAACATTGCGCCTTTTGTAGGAGTTGCATCTCCTAAAATCACAATTTCTGGTACATTAACTATCAAAGAGGTGATATTGGCCCCGCCTAGAAAATTTGATAGTCCCAATACGAGCAATAAAAACATACTACTTATGAGGACTACATAATGTCAGGGTAGCAAATGTAGCCACAATGCAACACACAACAACAAGGAAAACACATCCAAACGATTAACATGGGTCATAAAGAATTAGGATGATAAGGTGAAAACAAGGCAAGATGTGGAATCTTCAAGCATATCATCACAATGGAAAGTTTGCAATACCATGTTATATATTAAATTTTGATTTCAAATACAAACCATTACATATTTGCCATCCTAGCATGGATGTAATACATTGTGCCACACATCTTGTCCCTTACAATACATATTATGTTTTCTAACAAAACATGACATTCTCAATATTGAATGAGAACAATGATGAATCTGTGAACCAGTTAGAGTTGGATGTTGAAGGATGTGGATGGTTTTGGGACACAACAACAGGAGGAGATCCCTCCAACAACTTTGCATATCCCAATAGCATTCTCCCCCAAGACGGCACATGTTGCTCCACACAACTGCTCATTGCAATTGTTAGATGTGGAGCATTGTTCCCCTCCTAAGAGGGCACGACCGCCTTGGCTTGCTGGCATGGTCGAAGCAAGAAGAGCTAACAATATTGGAACAACAAGAACAACAAGAGTCTTCTTAGAGCACGCCATGAAGCTCTAGGGATGGCTTGTTTCAAGTAGAGGATACTTAGTGCCTTGATGTCGCTAGTATGCTTAGGTTTTTTGCACGTATAGAATTGAGTCTCCGTATTGTTGTGTAGCTCTGATTATATAGACTTGAGCAACAACAAATTAACCATGAGCAATCAATTTCAGTTATTTAACATAGATATATCATATCTTTAGTTTTTACTTGTAGTAGCAATATCATCTAATATATATTACCCACTCAATGTTTATTTTAATGACAATGCTATTTAGATAAAATCTATACAATTAAAAGTTTTTCTTGGCATGTACACAAAATTTACATAAAAATGCCATACCTGTTTTGATCTTTGTCTATCATGTTTTAATGATATAGATTCATTACATATTAATCTAGCACTCATATGCACTTATTAGCTACCAAAGCACCATATCAATTTTGATTATCGAGAATATTGTGTTGACTAGAATTAGCAACACATTAATATGATTTAAATGTCTATTTGGATCCAACCAATTAGCAATTATTAGGTTCTAAAATTTGGTTCTAGTGGAGCCAAAATACCTAGCTATTAGGTTAGCTAATATTAGACGAGGACCAAGGTAGCAACTATGTTGATACATATGTACACTAAACTAGTAACAGCTAATTGATGGAAAATTGGTCAAAATTTCCTTAAACATGAACTCGGCAGAGATTTAGGAGTTTCTTCTCATATTAAGATATAGTAGGAAGAGTACAAATTTGGACGCCTTTGATCTTGTTGACACGTTCCAACCAATTTACCATGCATAATAGACCATACACTAGGTTAGTAGAAGCTCAGGTCGATGCCCACTTCTCTAGCATCAATGAAATGTCGCCAAAATGTTAAACAACCAAAATCTTCATGATGTACATTGGATTACTTGGATTAGTTAGGTCATCCTTTTCACCATCATTTGTTTTCTTTCTTCTACAACCAAGCTGACATAAAGTACATTGATGTTAAATCTAAAAACAAAGTAGCTCGAGATTGATCATCTAGGTTGCTCACATTCAACATAAACAACAAAGATAGATCTGTATAGATAAGCTATACATGAGGTCGACAAAGTCGATTCATCACAAATTCACAATGAACACCACTCTGAAGGATCCATAAAGTAATAACATAATGGGGGTACCATAAGACGACAAAGGCCACCTAGAATGTCGAAAGATATTGAAGAAATATGTGCTTAGCACCAAGGGTGCTAGAAGGGGTTTAGTCATAAAAAGGGTAAAACGATTAATAGATTATATTTTCCAATTCGATAGATAGATCACTAAGTTTCCCATGACCCCCTTTGTTTGAAATATATTCTACAAACCATTTTCACATTTCCCACAAGATCAAAGGAGTTTCCAATAATCGACCTCGAGTCGGCATCAAGACGTGCAACCGAGGTATGATTTCTAGAGGTTACAATGATCTACAAGGGGTTGATCCCATCATCATTGTTAGAAAACTAACCGATAACCTTCACTATTTGAACCCCAATTAATTCATTATTAACACGGCGCCCTTTATAGGAGTTGCATCTCCTAAAATCACAATTTCTGGTACATTAACTATCAAAGAGGTGATATTGGCGCCGCCTAGAAAATTTGATAGTCCCAATACGAGCAATAAAACATACTATTTATGCGGACTACATAATGTCAGGGTAGCAAATGTAGCCACAATGCAACACACAACAACAAGAAGGAAAACACATCCAAACAATTAACACAGGTCATAAAGAATTGGGATGATAAGGTGAAAACAAGGCAAGATGTGGAATCTTCAAGCATATCGTCACAATGGAAAGTTTGCAGTACCATGTTAAAAATTAAATTTTGTTTTAAAATACAAACCATTACTTATTTGCCATCCTAGCATGGATGTAATACATTGTGCCACACATCTTGTCCCTTACAATACATATTATTTTTTCTAACAAAATGTGACATTCTCAATATTGAATGAGAACAATGATGAATCTGTGAACCAGCTAGAGTTGGATGTTGAACGATGTGGACGGTTTTGGGACACAACAACAGGAGGAGATCCCTCCAACAACCTTGCATATCCCAATAGCATTCTCCCCCAAGACGGCACATGTTGCTCCACACAACTGCTCATTGCAATTGTTAGATGTCGAGCATTGTTCCCCTCCAAATAGGGCACGAGTGCCTTGGCTTGCTGGCATGGTCGAAGCAAGAACAGCTAACAATATTGGAACAACGAGAACAACAAGAGTCTTCTTAGAGCACGCCATGAAGCTCTAGGGATAAATATTTTTCAAGTAGAGGATAATTAGTGCCTTGATGACGCTTGTATGCTTTCTTGTTTTTTGCACGTATAGAATTGAGTCTCCCTATTGTTGTGGGGCTCTCATTATATAGACTTGAGCAACAACAAATTAACCATGAGCAATCAATTTTTGCTATTTTACATAGAGATATCATATCTTTAGTTTTTACTTGTAGTAGCAATATCATCTAATATATATTACGCACTCAATGTTTATGTTAATGACGATGCCATTTAGATCAAATCTATACAATTAAAATTTTTTCTTGGCATGTACACAAAATTTACCTAACAATGCCATTCCTATTTTGATCTTTGTCTATCATGTTTTAATGATATAGATTCATTACATATTAATCTGGCACTCATATGCATTATTAGCTACCGAAGCACCATATCAATTTTGATTATCGAGAATATTGTATTGACCAAAATTAGCAACACATTATTATGATTTAAATGTCTATTTGGATCCAGCCAATTAGCAATTATTAGGTTCTAGAATTTGATTGTGGTGGAGCCAAATACACTTGGCTATTAGGTTAGCTAATATTAGATGAAGACCAAGGTTGCAACTATGTTGATACATATGCACACTAAACTAGTAACTGCTAATTGATGGACAATTGGTCAAAATTCCCTTAAACATGAACTCTGCAGAGGTTTAGGAGTTTCTTCTCATATTAAGGTTTAGTAGGGAGAGGATAAATTTGGATGCCTTTGATCTTGTTGACAGGTTCCAACCATTCCACCATGAAGCATAATAGAGCATACACTAGATCAGTACAAGGTCAGACTGATGCCCTGTTCTCTAGCATCAATGGAATGTTGCCAAAAAGCTAAACAACCAAAAGCTTCATGATGTATATTTAATTACTTGGATTAGCATCTTTTTCACCATCATATATTTTCTTTCTTCCACAAAAAAATTGACAAAAAGGGCATTGATGTGAATTCTAAAAACAATGTA
This sequence comes from Zea luxurians, assembly GCA_029449295.1. NCBI lineage: Eukaryota > Viridiplantae > Streptophyta > Magnoliopsida > Poales > Poaceae > Zea > Zea luxurians. Next base: position 36,665,746 of record JAOPSE010000024.1, read on the forward strand.
GCACGAGATTAATCATCTAGGTTGCACACATTCAACATAAAAAACAAACATAGATCTGTATAGATAAGCTATATATGAGGTCGACAAAGTCGATTCATCGCTATGAACACTTCTCTGAAGGATCCATAAAGTAATAACATAATGTGGGTACCATAAGACGACAAAGGCCACCTAGAATCTCAAAAGACCTTGAAGAAAGATTTGCTTGTCACCAAGGGTGATAGGATGGGTTTCTAATAATCGACCTCGAGTTGGCATCTAGATATGCAACCGAGGTATGTTTTCTAGAGGTTACATTGATCTACGAGGGGTTGATCTCATCATCATTGTTAGAAAACTAACTAGCAACCTTCACTGTTTGAACCCCAAATAATTCATTATTTACATGATGCCCTTTGTAGGAGTTACAATTTTTGACACATTAACTATCAAAGAGGTGATATTGGCGACGCCTAGAAAAATTGACAGTCCCAATACGAGGAATAAGAACATACTATTTATGAGGATGACATAAGGTGAGGGTAGCGAATGTAGCCATAATGCAACGAACAACAACAAGATGGAAAATGTGGCGGAACCGCCCAGATTATTCCAGCTTAAGTGCCCAAGTCGCAATAACCTGTTATTCCCTCGGATCTAGTCCGATAAAGCCACTTACCAAGGATCGAATACCAGTAGCTCACTCGAAGGTGAGGCACAGAGAAATACAATAAAGCATAATACCACAAATTTAAGAAGTATCAGTAGTAATTACATTATTGGAGTTTCAAAAGCAGTAACAATAGTTTTTAGTGCAGCAGAAATAACTAATGGAGAAAACCGAGGAACATGGCGAAGCCTGGCCACGCTACTCCTCCTAGTCCTCTCCTGCGGAAGCAGTAACCCACTCGACTGTCTATCCCGGTGACAGGGATGGAGGCCAAGTCATGCCATCAACCAAATCAAGGAGGTACCCACAAAAATTATGCCACAAGCAAGGCTGAGTATACTAATACTCAGGTAGACTTACCCAGTGTGAGGAGTCTACTCCTCTACCTCTAGACCATGAAGCTGTTTGGCTGAGGGGTTTGGTTTGCCAAAAGCGCTAGCTGAGTCTAAAATCAAGTTTTAGCTTTTCATGTTCTAGGATAATAATTTAGACTAGATGAGCACCTAACTATCCATACATGGTATCAAGCAATTTAGTCAACCAACATCTTTTGTAAGTAACCTCATTTCCACTTATTACTCAATGCAGTACAATGGATCAAGCAGTCTCATTAGCTGCGAGAAGCAGACGATTCGAATCAAGTTTTTAACCTTGCAAGGTAAACCTAAACACACGACATGTAGGGGCACTCCATCCCACACATGTCAATTGTCCCCATCAATTCCCCGTTCGCGGCCAGGGCTCATCGCCTTGGCATACAATGCTCCACTGACCCCAGATGCCGTCGTGCGATGGCCGCACTTGTACCCACCATATCCGGAATGGGAGACCATGTCTCAGGACAAGTGAGGAGGAAAGTCCACGCCCGGCTTCACTCAGGTACTAGGCTTACCGGTTACCATATTTCCCGACATGTGTTTAGTACGTTCAAACGCTTGACACAGGTATCTGCATGTTAATCCTTATTCCAATTTCGTCTCGTAGACAGCGTATCCCCATGGATCCATGTCCACTGACCATCATCGTTCCGTTATAAAAAATGGATACAACCAATTCCTGACCTCGCACGAGTGCTAGAAAAATCACTTGACTTCTACTGAGATCCTGATTTAGCATAGCGGCTACTCGACCTAACATACAAGTATCCATCTCAAAAGGAATCCTGAGTTCATGCAACTAGGGTTTCAGGCAATTCCTACACTTAAGTGCATGGTACAAGCCAACAAACATTAAGTGCAATAAAATAGCATATATAAACGGTTATGCATAAAACCGGGGCTTGCCTGGAATTCAACACTTAGATAGTGTTTTCTAGATGACACTCGCTTGGTGAGCATCCACTAGTTAAGTCCATCCTTCTTTGGGTCGTCCACCAACTGCATCTTATGGTTGGCACCACATCACTTGCACGATCATCATCTCTCGGTCCTAAATGAGATGCAGGATGTATATGTATGAATATGATAAAATATATCACAAGACAATCCCAAAATAGACGGTAGCAAACTAAACATTAAATCGTAAGACACCGTAAACAACCATATGCTAGAGTTAGCTATCTACATGTTATCGGGCACACAAGATCAACACTAGTGGAAATACGACGATTTGCTACCTATAATTAACCAACGCGAACACGACTTCACACGTACAAGCATTTACCACATTCACTTTAATCATTTATCAGTTACTTTATATTAAACAACTTAAGCACACGTAAATTTGTTATGACTTATATATAGACAGACTTAGTTAAAAAGAAATAGTCACTTAATCGGGTTTTGCAATTATTCATGATATTCTACTGCAAGCATACATCCAAGAGAACACACAACAGAAGATAGTTTAATCACAATTATATATTATACTACTTTAATAACGTTGGTTACTTAGTAGTATTAGCAGAAAGCCAAGGACAGGATATTATTCACTTTGTTTCCCTAATATATAACTGCACTTGCTAACTGTTGATTAAGCTAAGCTACTTATTAGACCTTAACCAAATAAGTTCACCTACTTAGTGAGATGTGTACTACTTACTTATACATAACTCCAATTATATTAGTTATATTATCATTACTTTGTTCAATTAAGATCAAAACAAACAAGTAGTCGACTCAAGACAAACACAGTGGAGTGGAAAAATCACTCACATCCAACACGTTTAAGACGATAGCACAACATTTACTTGTTTCAGTTATAACAGACAAGATATTTATCTAAAAATAGTGAACATATACTTTTTGGAAAGCTTAAGAATTTATCTACGACTTCGGTACTATTGTCTCAATCTGATTAGACACTTAACAAGGTTAAATCGTGACAAACGACAGTTCTTTTCAGATTTGGACAGATTCAGACTTGCGCCTTCAAAAATTCATAACTAGAGACTCATGCATCCAAATCATTTGATCTTAGACTTTCTGGAAATATAATTAAATTTTCTACAAATCATTTATAAGCAACCCAGGTTAATTTAAAGTGTATCAAGGTTAAAAGACACTAGGAAGGCTTTGCTGTCCAAATTTGGACAGATTCAGACTTCCTACTTAAAACATCCATAACTAAATCTTCAGATCACCAAAAAGAGTGATCCAAGACTTTTTAGAAAGCTTAGCAAAATTACTACCTAACTTTTATAATCATCAAGAAGCGATTCTATGTTTAATCAAATCAAACAATACAGTTTTCGAAATCTGTTCTGAAAGTGGAAAGAACACAACAACCATTTTGTAAAATTCATAACTCCTAAACTATCAGGCCTATGGTTATGAAATTTTAACACAAGCAAGATAAGAAAAACATCTACAACTTTATTATGACAATCATGAACTGATTGTAACGTTAACTTAAGTAAACAATGCAATCTATGAAATCTGTACAGAAATTGGAAAGATTCAGTCACTGAACTTGTGAAAAGCATAACTTCTAAACGATTAGACTTATGGCTGTCAAATTTTAACACATGTAAGGTAATAAATTTATCTACAACTTTCTTATAATCATCTTAACGTTATTTGGTGATTAATTGGCTTGAACATCTCAAAGAAACATTGCTATTTATGTTTGGACAGATTTCAACATGCAACTTTAAATAGTCATGAATAGAGTTCTATATATCTAATAAATATGGTTCTAAACTTTTTAGAAAGCTTAGGAACATTACTTAAACTCTAATAATATCCCTAAGAAGTGATTCTAAGTCTAACTCAGTCAAACAACACAACATTTAGATCTGCGCAAAAACATCCAAAAACCTCACAACGAACTTGCTACAAGCATGACTTCTAGACCATTAGTCCTAAGCTCATGAAGTTTTAGGACAAGCTAGATATCTAAGTTAACTATAACTTTTATATATCATATGTCTACAGAAAACACAATTTACTTTACTAGATTAGCCGCACAACAAAAAATGTACGTGTAGGAATTTCAGTTTGCTAGCAAAAGAGCACTTAACTAAATTACCAAGCCAACTCATAGAGAGAAACTACCATCAATTTCTCAAGTTCAAATCATTATGACCTAGTTGTAAAGTTTCAATTTATATGAAGACACTTAAACATTTCAAGAAACATGCACGCTTTTGTTTACTTCTAATTATTCACTAATTCTTCTTATAATTATAAAATGTGTGTCATTTTAGCACCATATAAAACTATCTAATTTGGGGCTGGAATTTTTATGAGGCATAGTTAATAACAATTTATGACTAATGTATAAATTTCACATACTTAGGTTTTATATTTTATTTAATACAAAAATAACAAATTGTTAATGCAATAAAGCATGTGAGAGTAAGTTAAATCTAAAACTAATTATTTTCTGTGGATGCATGACCATATTAAGTTTTCTTAGGCTACTATAATATCATGAAAGGACAGTGGAACACTATTTTACATTTTTACATTCATATATTATTTATAAATCATTTAAAACTACATAATATGCATCAAACAAGTTAAATCACTAACTTAATCATACATGCACCACAATTCATGAAACTTTTACCAGTCACCAAGCATCACACCAACAGTCTACTGTGAAAATTCGAATCCATTTGGAGCAGTATAGCTACAGATCCAAAAATAACAACCAAAACAATCATCTTTTTCATATTTAACAGGATTTAATTAACATACCAAGAAAACAGTGAACAACATATAAGTTTTATATTTTTCTTATATGGAGTATGACAACATGTAACTAACAAAACAAGTTTCATCATTTTTGGATTTTTATAATTAAAACTATGGAGAGAAGCAAGTTCATTTATTTTGTAAACCAGTTTTAAATACGAATTTCTACAGAAAAACTTTTCAACTAAAACATGCCAACCTATAGATCCAATAGTTAGAGCATTTCACAAGGAAGCCAACAAAGCAAATTTCACGATTTTAGGAGCTCTAAAACTCGAGATATGAATATTTAAAAGAAGAGCAAAAATCTGCAACTTTTGTGTACTCACATCTCGCCTTTGGCCCACCTGTCATAGTCTCAAGGGGGTCTTCTTCAACCTCACGAAAAGCAACAGCAGGGAGGCTGCCGTGGCTGCACCTGTGGAAGAAAGGCTCGGCTGGAGCTTGAGGGAAACAGGGGAGCGGCCCTGGCGCGGTTGGAGTGGGGGCGTCCATGGAGAAGAGAGCCCGGTGGCCTAGGCTAGGGGAGCTGCAGGAGTGGCGCTGGCTCACAGCCATGGGAGAAGAGCTCCCTGCGCTAGAGAGGGAGAGAGGAGGGAGAAGGCGCCGTGGAGAGGGGGAGGTGCTCGTCCATGGCAGCAGCAGGGAGGGGCATGGGATATAAATAGAAGGGGCGGGCTTCTGCCATTGGCGGACACGGGCGGCAGCTGCAGAGCTCTGGTCACGTGAGCCAGCTGCAGTAGGTGGCAGAGCGACTTTGGACGGATGCTTTTGACATTTTCCTTTTGGAATCGAACCCTGGTCACTGCACGAAATATCTTCCTTCATGTACACTCTACAAATCTTGTACAACACTTGAGGTGATTCGGGCACTGGTTAGAGAGATAAAGACCCACGAAAATTGGTTTGTCAGTGGGTTAGAAATCAGTGGAAACTTGCGAAAACTGAGTGTCAAAGCATGTCAAACGGAATCGGATGAATGCCATCTTTTAATATGTTGTGCCCCTATTAAATATTAAAAACTTTTATATTTGGGAAACTTAAGTTGTTCAACAAAAAATTAGGAACACGAGACGTTGACCCGAACGACACTGATTTCAGACTTAGAAGAATTCGAATCCTAAAATCAGATTTTTATTCTGTATTGATGGCACTGTTTGGGATACTTAGAGATTGAATCAAGGCTTAGTTTAAATATAATATTTGTTTTATAACACATGTTCTACAACTTTTATTAAAGGTCAAACCTCATATATTGAATATAAATTAAAGTTTCACTTTAGTCAAGATAGCATCGTTATAAAGCTTCAAATTATATTTTTAAGGCAATCGAGGTATTTTCTCGACATTTTCTTGGCATTTTCTCTACATGAACCCTTAATAACTTTTGTTGTAGAGTTCATAGAGTTGTTTGAGCAAGATTACAAGGCTTGGTTCAATTTCAAAATTTACATTTATTCAAACGAGAAGTTTCAAGCAAGTATAGGATTTATCTTTTCATGTGAGTATTTTGTTCAAACTTCTAGAAGTCTTTGGAATACACATGATAGATGGAGATAAATTATGATATAGAGAAAACAAGTTGAGTTTCATAAGAATTAATTAGAGGTTCGCACAACAGAGATTTCGCTGTAGAATACGAATTCGGACTACGTATTTAGACATAGACCGACTATCGGGAAAGCAGATTCGGACACCGATTGGATAACATAACAACTATCGAGAGTCCGAATAAATGAGTCTAGTTGCGAGACGAGATTGACTTTTGAATTTGCCTTTGCTCCAAGAAATAAAAGTTTTAATAGGCTCCAAATTTGGCTGTTCTTGAGATCGAATAATTCCAAATTTGGTGAAATATTCATGAGTAACTTGATAAAAGGAGATAGATGCGATCGAGAAATAGAAATTTTTTTACTGAGCATCTGAGATTAGGATAAATCTCCCAACATAACACGAAATAGACACCTGGGGTGCCACAGAAAACACATCCAAACTCTTATCACGGGTCACAAAGAATTGGGATGATAAGGTGAAAACAAGGCAAGAGGTGGAATCTTCAAGCATATCATCACAATGTAAAGTTTGCAATACCATGTTATATTTTAAATTTTGTTTTAAAATACAAACCATTACTTATTTGTCATCCTAGCTTGTATGTAATACATTGTTCCATACATTTTGTCCCTTACAATACAAATTTATTTTCCTAACAAAATGTGACATTCTCAATATTGAATGAGGACAAATCATGAATCTATGAATCAGCTAGAGTTAGACGTTGAAGGATGTTGGAGCGAACGTCGTCCGCCCCCTCGTTCAGTCTGCTTTAATGTAAATTGATCAGGTTCCATCAGACACAGGATGCGAAGGGTACTTCAACCCGTACCAAAGGCAAAGCCTCTTTAGAGAACTGACGAAGGCTTAGAGGCGAAGGGACCTCTCTCTTAAAGAGGGGGCTCTTCAAGTCTTCGCTCGCCATCACCACCCGCTTAGGAAACTTTGATTACAAGTCTTAGCAATGTTCGAAGACACAGTGCCCCCGAGTGAAGACTGTCGCTGCCTGCCCGCGTGGTTTGTGGAATGGGCCCACGCGACGCCTAGCTGGCCATTCGGGTCCATTTGTAAGTTGTGGCGGAACCGCCCGAATTATTCTAGCTCAAGTGCCCAAGTCGCACCCATAAAGGCAGCAACACATTTAAATCGGAAAACCCGTCAGTCCCTCGGATCTAGTCCAATAAAGCCACTTATCCAGGATCGAATACCACTAGCTCACTCGAAGGTGAGGCACAGAGAAATACAATAAAGCATAATACCACAAATTTAAGAAGTATCATTAGTGATTACATGATCAGAGTTTCAGAAATAATAACCATAAATTTTTAATGCATCGGAAATAACTAACAGAGAAAACCGAGTAACATGGCGAAGCCTGGCCACGGTACTCCTCCTGGTCCTCTCCTGCGGAAGCAGTAACCCACTCGACCGTCTATCCCGGTGGCAGGGATGAAGGCCAAGTCACACCATCAACCAAATCAAGGAGGTACCTGCAAAAATTATGCCACAAGCAAGGCTGAGTATACTAATACTCAGCTAGACTTACCCGGTGTGAGGAGTCTACTCCTCTACCTCTAGACATGCAGCTGTTTGGCTGAGGGGTTTAGTTTGCCAAAAGCACTAGCTGAGTCTAAAATCAAGTTTTAGCTTTTCAAGTTCTAGAATATTAATTTTAGACTAGATGAGAACCTATCTATTCATACATGGTATCAAACATTATATCAATCAACACCTTTTGCCAGTATCTCATTTCCACTTATTACTCAATGCAGTACAATGGATCAAGCAGTCTCATTAGCTGCGAGAAGCAGACGATTCGAATTGAGTTTTAACCTTGCAAGGTAAACCTAAACACACGACATGAAGGGGCACTCCGTCCCCACACATGTCAACCGTCCCCATCGATTCCCCGTTCACGGCCAGGCCTCACCGCCTTGGCATACAATGCTCCACTGACCCCGGCTGCCGCCGTGCAGTGACTGCACTTGTACCCACCATATCTAGAATGGGAGACCCAGTCTCAGGTCGTGTGAGGGATAAAGTCCGCGCCCGGCTTCACTTAGGTACTAGGTTTACCGGTTACCATATTTCCTAACATGTGTTTAGTACGTTCAAACGCTTGACACAGGTATCCGCACGTTAATCCTTATTCCAATTTCATCTTGTAGACAGCGCATCCCCATGGATCCGTGTCCACAGACCATCATCATTCTGTTATCAAAAATGGATACAACCAATTCCTGACCTCGCGCGAGTGCTAGAAAAATCACTCGACTTCTACCGAGATCCTGATTTAGCATAGCAGCTACTTGACCTAGCATACTAGTATCCATCTCAAAAGGAATCCTAGTTCATGCAACTAGGGTTTCAAGCAACTCCTACACTTAAGTGCACAGTACAAGCCTACAAACATTAAGTGTAGTAAAATAGCATATATAAACGGTTATGCATATAACCGGGGCTTGCCTTTAATTTAACACTTAGGTAGTGTTTGCTAGGGGAGGTGCTTGCTTGGCGAGCATCCACTGGTTAAGTCCATCCTTCCTTGGGTCGTCCACCGACTGCACCTTGTGGTTGACACCACATCACTTGCACGATCACCATCTCTCGGTCCTAAATGAGATGCAGGATGCATATGTATGAATATAATGAAAAATATCACCAGATATACAAATACACGGTAGCGAACTAACATTAATTTAGAAGACACCGTAAACCATCACACGTTAGCATTAGTTATCTACATGTCATCGGGCATACGTAGTCGCTACCACTGGAAAGATGACGACCCTTACTTTACTTAACCAATACAAACATGACCACACAAGCATGAGCGCAAGTGTTTACCACGTTCACTTTAATCATTCATTGGCTACTTATTACTAAACTAATTAAGTACGCCTAAATTTGCTAGGACTTATATATAGACAAACATAGTTAAAAAGGAATAGTTACTTATTCGGGTTGTACAATTGTTCACAATACTCTAATGCAAGCATACATCCAAGGGCACACAAGAAAGTGATAGTCTAATCACATTGCTTATTATACTAATCTATTGAGGTTGGTTATTTATTAATACTCAGATTAGCAGCACAATTATTAGAAATGGTAACATCTCATTAATTTTGTTTTTCGTCCATATAGTGACACTTGCTAAATTGACGTTGATCGAAGCTAATTTCTTACTAGACGTCAACCATTTAATTTACTACTGCCTAGTTACTTATATATCTCCAATTATATAATCTACTAATATAGGGATCATGAGATAACACTATCAATCATACTCAAGCAAGACAAGAGAGTAGAGCAATCAACCGCAATCAACAAGATTAGGACAGCAGCACAACATTTACTTGTTTCAGTCGTAATTCTTCAAATATTTATCCAAAAATAGTGAACAACTACTTTTTGGAAAGTCTAAGAAGTTCTCTACAACTTTGGTATTATCGTCTCAATATGACTAGACTCTTAGCAAAGTCAAACTGTGCAAAAATAACAGGTCTGTCCAGGTTGGACAGATTCAGACTTGCGACTTCAAAAATTCACAACTACAGGTTCAAAAATCCAAACAAATTGATCCTAGACTTTCTGAAAAGGTAATAAAAATTGTCTATATATCATTTATAAACATCTCAAGGTGATTCAATATTTAACTAAGGACAAAAGACACTAGAAGGCTTTGCTGTCCAGAATTGGACATATTCAGTCTTCAGACTTTAAACATCCATAACTTAATATTCAGATCACCAAAAAGAGTGATCCAAGACTTTTTGGAAAGCTTAGCAAAATTACTACATGAATTTTATAATCACCAAGAAGTGATTCTATGTTGAACTGAATCAAACAATTCAGTTTTCGAAATCTGTTCTGTCAGTTGATAAAACACAGCAACCATTTTGTAAAATTCATAATTCCCCAAACTGTCAGGCCTATGATTGTGAAATTTTAACACAAGCAAGATAAGAAAAGCATCTACAACTTTCTTATAATGACCATGAATAGATTGTAACATTAGCTTAAGCAAACAATTCACTCTCTGAAATCTGTACAGAGATCGGACAGATTGAGTTACTGAATTTGCAAAAAGCACAACTTTTAAACGATCAGACTTATGGCTGTAAAATTTTAACACAAGTAAGATAATAAAGTTATCTACAACTTTCTTATATGTCTTTTCTACAGAAAACATAATTTAGTTCATCAAACAAACAGCACGACGAAAACAGTACGTGCAGCCCAAAACAGCAACCAATAAAATTCAGCTCCTATTCACTTCAAAATTGCCGCGTTGTAGAGACTTGAATCATTTTAACACTTTACCATTTGTTAGAGTTGAAACAATTAAATTAGGACCAACAAGTAGACTTACTAACTTTTTATCTAAGTTATTTCGTGCGCTAGAATTACCACACAATTAACAAACACATTCACCAAAATAAAACACTTCGGCACACATGTCCGACATCACACAAAATCATGATGAAGCACTATTAATATTTATCTTTAGAACACCATGACATAACTATTAAATCTCTAATTAGTTTTAAGGTTTAACTCAAGCTTTCCATGAACATGCATGATTTTATTTACTTCTAATTTTTCACTAAGTCTTGCAATTATAAAATAGGTGTTATTTTAGCACCAAATGAAACTAACTAATTTAGGGCTGGAATTTTTATGAGGCATAGGTAATGACCAATTATGAATAATGTATAAATTTCACATGCTCAGATTTTATATTGCATTTATTACAAAAATAACAAATTGTTAATGCAATAAAGCATGTGAGAGCAAGTTAAATCTAAAACTAATTATTTTTTGTGGATGCATGACCATATTAAGTTTTCTTAGGCTACTATAATATCACTGAGAGCACCTAGAGGGGGGGGTGAATAGGTGATCCTGTAAAAACTTCAAAAACTTAAGCCACAAAATTTGATTAAGTGTTAGCACAGTTAATGCCAAGTGGCTAGAGTGAAGATGATAATCACAAGAAGTTCAACACAGAGATGACACGGTGATTTATCCCGTGGTTCGGCCAAGTACAAAACTTGCCTACTCCACGTTGTGGCGTCCCAACGGACGAGAGTTGCACTCAACTCCTCTCAAGTGATCCAATGATCAACTTGAATACCACAGTGTTATGCTTTTCTCCTCAATATCCCGTTTGCGAGGAATCTCCACAACTTGGAGCCTCTCGCCCTTACACTTAAGATTCACAAAGAAGTACGGAGTAAGGTGGGAATGAGCAACGCACACAAGACTCGGAAATCAGAGCAACAACACGCACACAAGTCGCAACAAGAGCTCGCAACGCAACACAAAGAGTTCACAACTCCACAAGAGCTCTATATGCTATCACAATGAAACGAATGCGTGAGATCGATGTCTTGGTGCTTAGAAGTGTTGTAGGAATGCTTGGTGTCCTCCTCCATGCGCCTAGGGGTCCCTTTTATAGCCCCAAGGCAGCTAGGAGCCGTTGAGAACAAATCTGGAAGGCCATCCTTGCCTTCTGTCGTCGGGGGCACCGGACAGTCCGGTGCACACCGGACACTGTCCGGTGCCCGATTTGTTTCCTTTTCAGGCGCTGCCGACCGTTGCAGCCCGTTGAAGATCTGCGAGCCGTTGGCGCACCGGACAGTCCGGTGCACACCGGACAGTCCGGTGCCGTCTTCCGACCGTTGGCTCGGCCACGTGTCTCGCGCGGATTGCGCGGCCGACCGTTGGCCCTGGCCGACCGTTGGCTCACCGGACAGTCCGGTGCACACCGGACAGTCCGGTGAATTTTAGCCGTACGCCGTCGGCCAATTCCCGAGAGCGGCCAGTTCGCGCGGAGTCAGCCTGGCGCACCGGACACTGTCCGGTGCACACCGGACAGTCCGGTGCTCCAGACCGAGCAAGGTCTTGGCTGCACATGGCCAAGTCTTTCTCTCCCCTTCTCGTTTCTTCTTCTTTCTGTTTCTAACACTTAGACAAGTATATTAGTTCACAAAACCAATGTACTAAGGATTAGAAACATGCCTTTACTCCATGATTTGTACCTTGTTCCATTTTACAATTAGGCACCTGTGTTGGACACTAAATCACCAAAATACTTAGAAATGGCCCAAGGGCACATTTCCCTTTCAATCTCCCCCTTTTTGGTGATTTATGCCAACACAACATAAAGCAAGTTGAACAAGTACAAAAACACTTCAAATAATAACTCAAATTTATTTTGAATCAATTTTGGCATATATGGATCATCCTTTGCCACCACTTGGTTTGTTTTTGCAAATCAAACACAAATCTCTATCTCTAAGTTAAACACACATGTTTAAGCATAAAGAGAGTCATTCAACAAGAGATTGATCAAGGATTTCAAAAACTCCCCCTTTTTCCCGTAATCAATACTTCTCCCCACAAGAAGCCAACTTTTGACAAGAGAGACAACTTAAGAATTTTGACAAACCAAAAACTCTATTCTACTATTTTCAAAATCTCTCAAGTGGTAGCTGATCCATTTATTGCTTTGGCCTTTATTTTCTCCCCCTTTGGCAGCAAGCACCAAAACGGGATCAATCTTGGCCCTTTAACCCCATTGCCTTACCAAAATCTTTACTTAAGAGCAAATGGCAATAAGAGTTAATGAGATGGACTTGGAATTAGTTACCCTCTCATCGGAGTGCAGTGGAAGTCTTGCATGATCCAAGTCCACCTTTTCCCTTTCAATTCTACTTTGAGACTAAATCAACCAAGCTCAATCAAATGGTTAGTCAAAAAGGATCAAGTTGTAACACATCTCCCCCTAAATGTGTGCATCACTTTGCAACGGACTTGTGAGGTCCAGGGAGTGTTTGTACAACTTGAGCACCATAATAAGCAACATAATGCAGAATGAACATGATCAAAAGCATGAATACATGTATGCTACAATTTAATCCAAGTTCCGCGAATCTAAGACATTTAGCTCACTACGCAGCCTGCAAAAGGTCTTCTCATCTAAAGGCTTGGTAAAGATATCGGCTAGCTGGTTCTCGGTGCTAACATAAAACACTTCGATATCTCCCTTTTGCTGGTGGTCTCTCAGAAAGTGATGCCGGATGTCAATGTGCTTTGTGCCGCTGTGCTCAACAGGATTTTCCGCTATTCGGATAGCACTCTCATTATCACATAGGAGTGGGACTTTGCTCAGATTGTAGCCAAAGTCCCTGAGGGTTTGCCTCATCCAAAGTAGTTGCGCACAACACTGTCCTGCGGCAACGTACTCGGCCTCAGCGGTGGATAGGGCAACGGAGGTTTGTTTCTTGGAATTCCATGACACCAGGGACCTTCCTAAGAATTGGCACGTCCCCGATGTACTTTTCCTATCGACCTTACATCCAGCATAGTCGGAATCTGAGTACCCAATCAAGTCAAAGTTAGACCCCTTTGGATACCAGATCCCGAAGCAAGGCGTAGCAACTAAATATCTAAGAATTCGCTTCACCGCCACCAAGTGACACTCCTTAGGATCGGATTGAAATCTAGCACACATGCATACGCTAAGCATAATATCCGGTCTACTAGCACATAAATAAAGTAAAGACCCTATCATTGACCGGTATGCTTTTTGATCAACGGACTTACCTCCTTTGTTGAGGTCGGTGTGCCCGTCGGTTCCCATCGGAGTCTTTGCGGGCTTGGCGTCCTTCATCCCAAACCGCTTCAGCAGATCTTGCGTGTACTTTGTTTGGGAGATGAAGGTGCCGTCCTTGAGTTGCTTCACTTGGAACCCAAGGAAGTAGTTCAACTCGCCCATCATCGACATCTCGAATTTCTGCGTCATCACCCTGCTAAACTCTTCACAAGACTTTTGATTAGTAGAACCAAATATTATGTCATCGACATAAATTTGGCATACAAACAAATCACCATCACATGTCTTAGTGAAAAGAGTTGGATCGGCTTTCCCAACCTTGAAAGCATTAGCAAGTAAGAAATCTCTAAGGCATTCATACCATGCTCTTGGGGCTTGTTTAAGTCCATAGAGCGCCTTAGAGAGCTTACACACGTGGTCGGGGTACTGCTCATCCTCGAAGCCAGGGGGTTGCTCCACGTACACCTCCTCCTTTATTGGCCCGTTGAGGAACGCGCTCTTCACATCCATTTGGTACAGCCTGAAAGAATGGTGAGCAGCATATGCTAGCAAGATACGAATGGACTCTAGCCTAGCCACAGGAGCAAAAGTCTCCTCAAAGTCCAAACCTGCGACTTGGGCATAACCTTTTGCCACAAGTCGAGCCTTGTTCCTTGTCACCACTCCGTGCTCGTCCTGTTTGTTGCGGAACACCCACTTGGTTCCCACAACATTTTGCTTGGGACGAGGCACCAGCGTCCAAACTTCATTGCGCTTGAAGTTGTTAAGTTCCTCCTACATGGCCAACACCCAATCCGGATCTAGCAAGGCCTCCTCTACCCTGAAAGGCTCAATAGAGGATACAAACGAGTAATGTTCACAAAAATTAACTAGTCGAGACCGAGTAGTTACTCCCTTGCTAATGTCACCCAGAATTTGGTCGACGGGATGATCCCTTTGAATCATCGCTCGAACTTGGGTTGGAGGTGCCGGTTGCGCTTCTTCCTCCATCACATGATCATCTTGTGCTCCCCCTTGATCACACGCCTCCTTTTGATGAACCTGTTCATCGTCTTGAGTTGGGGGTTGCACCGTTGTTGAGGAAGAAGGTTGATCTCGTTCATCTTGTTCCTGTGGCCGAATGTCGCCAATCGCCATGGTTCGTATAGCGGCCGTCGGAACATCTTCTTCATCTACATCATCACAATCAACAACTTGCTCTCTTGGAGAGCAATTAGTCTCATCAAATACAACGTCGCTAGAGACTTCAACCAAACCCGATGATTTGTTGAAGACCCTATACGCCTTTGTATTTGAATCATAACCTAATAAAAACCCTTCTACAGCTTTGGGAGCAAACTTAGAATTTCTACCCTTCTTCACTAGAATGTAGCACTTGCTCCCAAATACACGAAAGTACGATACATTGGGTTTGTTACCGGTTAGTAGCTCATATGACGTCTTCTTGAGGAGGCGGTGAAGGTAGACCCTGTTGATGGCGTGGCAAGCCGTGTTCACGGCTTCCGACCAAAAGCACTCAGGGGTCTTGAACTCTCCAAGCATCGTCCTCGCCATATCGATTAGCGTCCTGTTCTTCCTCTCTACCACACCATTTTGCTGTGGTGTGTAGGGAGCGGAGAACTCGTGCTTGATCCCTTCCTCCTCAAGAAACTCCTCCACTTGAAGGTTCTTGAACTCGGACCCGTTGTCGCTCCTTATCTTCTTCACCTTGAGCTCAAACTCATTTTGAGCCCTCCTGAGGAAGCGCTTGAGGGTCCCTTGGGTTTCAGACTTATCCTGCAAAAAGAACACCCAAGTGAAGCGGGAAAAATCATCAACAATAACTAAACCATACTTACTTCCTCCTATGCTTAGATAGGCGACGGGTCCGAAGAGGTCCATATGCAGCAGCTCCAGGGGTCTCGACGTGGTCATCACATTCTTGCTGTGATGTGCTCCTCCCACTTGTTTACCTGCCTGACAAGCTGCACAAGGTCTATCTTTTTCGAAATAAACATTTGTTAGACCTATCACGTGTTCTCCCTTTAGAAGCTTGTGGAGATTCTTCATCCCCACATGTGCTAAGCGGCGATGCCACAGCCAGCCCATGCAAGTCTTAGCCATTAAGCATGCATCTAGACCGGCCTCTTCTTTTGCAAAGTCTACTAAGTAAAGCTTGCCGTCTAGTACACCCTTAAAAGCTAGTGAACCATCACATCTTCTAAAGACAGACACATCTACATTTGTAAATAAACAATTATATCCCATTTGACATAATTGACTAACAGATAGCAAGTTATATCCAAGTCTCTCCACTAAGAATACATTTGAGATAGAATGCTCATTAGAAATTGCAATTTTACCTAACCCTTTTACCTTGCCTTGATTCCCATCACCGAATATAATTGAATCTTGGGAATCCTTATTCTTGACGTAGGAGGTGAACATCTTCTTCTCCCCCGTCATATGGTTTGTGCATCCGCTGTCGATAATCCAGCTTGAACCCCCGGATGCATAAACCTGCAAGGCAAATTTAGGCTTGGGTCTTAGGTACCCAACTCATGTTGGGTCCTGCAAGGTTAGCACAAATATTCTTAGGGACCCAGATGCAAGTTTTATCTCCTTTGCATCTTGCCCCTAACTTCCTAGCAATTACCTTCTTACCCTTTCTACAAATAGCAAAGGGAGCATTACAAGCATAATAAATGGTAGAAGGTTCATTCACTACTTTCCTAGGAGCATGAATAACATTCTTTCTAGGAACATGAGCAATATCTCTCCTAGGCATATGTACAACATTTCTCCTACACATATCCCTATCATGCTTATAAGAAGAACTAGAAGCAAACATGGCATGAGAATCATAAACATGTGAATCAAAATCATTATAAGTATTTCTAGCATTTCTCCTATCATAATACATAAAAGCATGGTTCTTTTTAGCATTACTAGCCATAGGGGCCTTCCCCTTCTCCTTGACGAAGATGGGAGCCTTATGGCTTGTTAAGTTCTTGGCTTCCCTCTTGAAGCCAAGCCCATCCTTAATTGAGGGATGTCTTCCAATTGTATAGGCATCCCTTGCAAATTTTATCTTTTCAACTTCACTCTTGCTAGTCTTAAGTTGGGCATTAAGACTAGCCACTTCATCTTTTAGTTTTGAAATTGAAACTAAGTGTTTGCTACAAGTGTTAACATCAAAATCCTTACACCTAGTGCAAATTGTAACATTTTCAACACAAGACTTAGATTTATTTATTATTTCTATTTTAGCATTTAAATCATGGTTAACACTTTGTAAAGTAGCAATGGTTTCATGACAAGAAGATATTTCGCTAGAAAGCACTTCATTTCTTTTTACTTCTAAAGCATATGATTTTTGTGCCTCTACAAATTTGTCATGTTCATCATACAATAAATCCTCTTGTTTTTCTAAAAGCCTATCCTTTTCATTCAATGCATCAATCAATTCATTGATTTTGTCTATCTTAGATCTATCTAAGCCCTTAAACAAGCATGAATAATCTATGTCATCATCATCACTAGACTCACTATCACTAGAAGAAGCATAAGTGGAGTCTTGAGTACTCACCTTCTTCTCCCTTGCCATAAGGCAAGTGAGACGCTCGTTGGGGAAGAGAGCCGATTTGTTGAAGGCAGTGGCGGCGAGTCCTTCGTTGTCGGAGTCGGAGGAGGAGCAATCCGAGTCCCACTCCTTTCCTAGATGCGCCTCGCCCTTTGCCTTCTTGTATTGCTTCTTCTTCTCTCTTTTGTTCCCCTTTTCCTGGTCACTTTCATTATCGAGACAGTTAGCAATGAAATGACCAAGCTTACCGCATTTGAAGCATGAGCGCTTCCCCTTGGCTTTGGTCTTGCTTGGTTGTCCCTTGTGACCTTTAAGCACCGTCTTGAACCTTTTAATGATGAGAGCCATCTCTTCATCATTAAGGCCAGCCGCCTCAATCTGTGCCACCTTGCTAGGTAGCGCCTCCTTGCTTCGTGTTGCCTTGAGAGCAAGGGGTTGCGGCTCGTTGATCGGACCGTTCAACGCTTCGTCGACGTATCTTGCCTCCTTGATCATCATCCGCCCGCTTACGAATTTTCCAAGCACTTCCTCGGGCGTCATCATCGTGTACCTGGGATTCTCACGAATATTGTTCACGAGATGAGGATCAAGTACGGTAAAGGACCTGAGCATTAGGCGGACGACGTCGTGGTCCGTCCATCGCGTGCTCCCGTATCTTCTTATCTTGTTGATAAGGGTCTTGAGCCGGTTGTACGTTTGCGTTGGCTCCTCGCCCCTTATCATCGCGAACCGTCCAAGCTCGCCCTCCACCAACTCCATCTTGGTGAGTAGGGTGACGTCGTTCCCCTCATGAGAAATCTTGAGGGTGTCCCAGATTTGCTTGGCGTTGTCCAAGCCGCTCACCTTATGGTATTCATCCCTGCACAAGGAAGCTAGAAGAACAGTAGTAGCTTGTGCATTTTTATGAATTTGTTCATTAATGAACATGGGACTATCCGAACTATCAAAATGCATTCCACTCTCTACAATCTCCCATATACTAGGATGGAGAGAGAATAGGTGACTACGCATTTTGTGGCTCCAAAATCCGTAGTCCTCTCCATCAAAGTGTGGGGGCTTGCCGAGTGGAATGGAGAGCAAATGTGAATGTGAACTTTGCGGAATACGAGAGTAATCAAAAGAAAAGTTCGAATTAACCGGTTTTCTCCTCTCGTAGTCGTTGTGGTCCTCGTCCTTTTGGGAAGAAGTAGACTCGTCGCTGTCGCAGTAGATGATCTCCTTGATGCGCCTGGTCTTCTTCTTCTTCCCCTCCTTTCGTCTTTGGCCCGAGCCGGAGTCGGTAGGCTTATCGTCCTTTGGCTCGTTGACGAAGGATTCCTTCTCTTTGTCGTTGATCACTATACCCTTCCCCTTAGGATCCATCTATTCGGGCGGTTAGTCCCTTTGTGAATAGAACGGCTCCGATACCAATTGAGAGCACCTAGAGGGGGGGGTGAATAGGTGATCCTGTAAAAACTTCAAAAACTTAAGCCACAAAATTTGATTAAGTGTTAGCACAGTTAATGCCAAGTGGCTAGAGTGAAGATGATAATCACAAGAAGTTCAACACAGAGATGACACGGTGATTTATCCCGTGGTTCGGCCAAGTACAAAACTTGCCTACTCCACGTTGTGGCGTCCCAACGGACGAGAGTTGCACTCAACTCCTCTCAAGTGATCCAATGATCAACTTGAATACCACAGTGTTATGCTTTTCTCCTCAATATCCCGTTTGCGAGGAATCTCCACAACTTGGAGCCTCTCGCCCTTACACTTAAGATTCACAAAGAAGTACGGAGTAAGGTGGGAATGAGCAACGCACACAAGACTCGGAAATCAGAGCAACAACACGCACACAAGTCGCAACAAGAGCTCGCAACGCAACACAAAGAGTTCACAACTCCACAAGAGCTCTATATGCTATCACAATGAAACGAATGCGTGAGATCGATGTCTTGGTGCTTAGAAGTGTTGTAGGAATGCTTGGTGTCCTCCTCCATGCGCCTAGGGGTCCCTTTTATAGCCCCAAGGCAGCTAGGAGCCGTTGAGAACAAATCTGGAAGGCCATCCTTGCCTTCTGTCGTCGGGGGCACCGGACAGTCCGGTGCACACCGGACACTGTCCGGTGCCCGATTTGTTTCCTTTTCAGGCGCTGCCGACCGTTGCAGCCCGTTGAAGATCTGCGAGCCGTTGGCGCACCGGACAGTCCGGTGCACACCGGACAGTCCGGTGCCGTCTTCCGACCGTTGGCTCGGCCACGTGTCTCGCGCGGATTGCGCGGCCGACCGTTGGCCCTGGCCGACCGTTGGCTCACCGGACAGTCCGGTGCACACCGGACAGTCCGGTGAATTTTAGCCGTACGCCGTCGGCCAATTCCCGAGAGCGGCCAGTTCGCGCGGAGTCAGCCTGGCGCACCGGACACTGTCCGGTGCACACCGGACAGTCCGGTGCTCCAGACCGAGCAAGGTCTTGGCTGCACATGGCCAAGTCTTTCTCTCCCCTTCTCGTTTCTTCTTCTTTCTGTTTCTAACACTTAGACAAGTATATTAGTTCACAAAACCAATGTACTAAGGATTAGAAACATGCCTTTACTCCATGATTTGTACCTTGTTCCATTTTACAATTAGGCACCTGTGTTGGACACTAAATCACCAAAATACTTAGAAATGGCCCAAGGGCACATTTCCCTTTCAATCACGCAAGGACAGTGGAACACCATTTTCCATTTTTACATCCATATATTATTTATAAATAATTTAAAACTACTTAAGATGTATTAAACAAGTTAAATCACTAACTTAATCATACATGCACAACAATTCATGAAATTTTTACCAGTCACCAAGCATCACACAAAGCGTCTACTGTAAAAATTTGAATCCATTTGGAGCAAAAGAGCTACAGATAAAAAAATAACAAGCAAATTAATCTTATTTTCTCTATTTAACATGTTTTAATTAACACACCAATAAAACAGTGAACACCATATGTGTTTTATATTTTTCTTAGCTAGAGTATTACAACATCTAACCAAAAAAACAAGTTTCATTATTTTTGGATTTTTATAATTAAAACTATGGAGAGAAGCAAGTTCGTTTATTCTCTAAACCAGTTTTACATACGAATTTCTACCGCCAAATATTTCTACTAAAACCTTCCAACTTATGTATCCATGACATAGAGAATTTCACAAGGATTTCAAAAAGTCCTTATTTACCATTTTAAGATTTGTCTACGAATTTGTACGAATTTTCAAAGTTAAGCACAGATTCTGCAATTTTAAGTGTTTCTACCTTTACTCCGGGACCACGTGTCATAGACACAGGGGAGCTTCTTCTACCTTGAGCACCAGGACGCACACAGGAAAACACAGGGCACATGGCCGTGATGGGGAGGACCGGCTGGCGCGGTTCGGGGACGGCAGAGGGTGGCCAGGGCTGGTCGCGCCCCTGGCTCGCACGCTGGCACCCACAGCCAGGCCGGCGGCGGCCCCAGGCGGCCTGACCGCGCAAGCTCACGGCGGCGGCCGGCGGTGACCCCGGCCCGGCGGCTCTGGCGACGGCTTGGCCCGGAAAAAGGGTGGGATCGACTCCACGTAGACACAGGAGAATGATAGAGACACGAATTTGGGCAATGGAGGGCTCGGGCAGCTAGTCCACGGAGCTTCACACGTCACCCATAGTGTGGGCGCGGCCAGCAGCGCGCACAGCAGAGGAGAGGAGAGTAGAGAGTGGCGAGGAAGCTCTGTGGAGCATGTAGAAGGATTGTGCACGGCGTGGGAAAGGAAGCGAGTAGGGCAGGTGCTGCCATTTTTAAAGGGGGTACTCGCTGCAGCCATTGGTGGGCACGGGCGGCATGCTGCAGAGCTCAGGTCGCATCAGCCAGCTGCAGCAGGTGGCAGAGCGACTTTGGGTGCCTATTTTTAGCGTTTTCCTTTTGGAATCGAACCTTGGTCGCTGCACAAAATATCTTCCTTGATGTATAATCTACAAATCGTGTATAGATATTGAGGTGATTCGGGCACTGGTTAGAAAGTTATAGACCCACGAAAACAGGTTTGTCAGTGGGTCAGAAAACAGTGGAAACTCGCGAAAACTGAATGTCAAAGCATGTCAAACGGAATCGGATGAACGCCATCTTTTAATATGTTGTGCCCCTATTAGTTATTAACAACTTTTATATTTGGGGAAACTTGAGTTGTTCAACAAAAATTTGGGAACGCGAGACATCAATCCGAATGATACTGATTTCAGACTTAGAAGAATTCGAATCCCGAAATCAGATTTTTATTCTGTCTTGATGGCACCGATTGAGATACTTAGAGATTGAATCAAGGCTTGGTTTAAATATAAAATTTGTTGTATAACACAGGTTCTACAGTTTTTATTAAAGGTCAAACCTCATATCTTGAATATAAATTAAAGTTTCACTTTGGTCAAAGTAGTATCATTATAAAGCTCTCAATTATATTTTTAAGGCAATCGAACTATTTTCTTGACATTTTCTTGGCATGGGCCCTCAATAACTTTTGTTGTAGAGTTCACATAGAGTTGTTTGAGCAAGATGGCAAGACTTGGTTGAATTTCAAAATTTACATTTGTTCAATCGAGAAGATTCAAGCAAGTATAGGAGTTATCTTTTTATGTGACCATTTGTTTAAAACTTTGAGATATCTTTAGAAGACACTTGATACATAGAGATGGATGATGATATAGATATAGCAAGTCGATTCGCATAAGAATTAATTAGAGGTTCACACAAAGAGATCCTGCGGGAGAATGTGAATTTGGATTAAGTATTTGGACGTAAACCGACTATCAAGACAGCACATTCGGACATAGAGCGGATAACAACACAGCTGTCGAGAGTCCGAATAAATGAGTCTGCACGGGAGTTGCGAGACGAGATTGACTTTCGAATTTGCATTTGCTTCAAGAAACAAAAGTTTTAGCAGGCTCCAAATTCGGCTGTTTTTGAGATCGAATTATCCCAAACTCGATGAAACTCTCATGAGTAACTTGATAAATGGAGATAAATATGATAAAGAGATAGAAATTTTCACTGAGCATCCAAGCTTAGGACAAATCTCCCGATATAACGCGAAACTGACACCTAGGGTGTCACATAAGCCCCATCCTGGGGTAGGGTTTGCGGTGTATTTACTTAGGTTGTACTTAACTTCACCGTTATGACCCCAATGGGGGAGTTATTCTGGGGGAGAAGCAGGTAACTGGGGGCATAATCGTACTTAGAAGGACATGCTCACCCACATGGTTACCTATAAATACCCCAGCATGGTACATTGACAAGACACGGTGAACAAGACGATGACATTCCTTGCCCATTGTTTTGTTGAGCACCTGAGCATTCCTACTTCCCATAGTTTGAGCTCACTCGACCACGTGTCAGTCGGTTCCAACATTTTGGCGCCCACTGTTCGGGCTTCGACAAACCAATCCGGCGATGGCTCCTAAGAAAACGACTTCGAAGGCCACCACCACCCTGGATGAAGCGGCGAAGGTAGCCCTCACTGAAAAGAAAGGCAAGGCAACCCTTGTCAGCGAGATCACTTAAGAGGCACTCAAAGATTGACTAGTCAATAGCAAGTGACCTTGCACAGAGAACCCACCCACCCCTGAAGGCACTATTCACACGTGCAGCTCTGAAGGCCTCCGCCGAAACCCTCCGCCAGGCTTTACCTCCCCCCAGGCCGACGATATCATCGAGTATGGCAAAGTCATAGGCATGGCTAAAGTCCAGTAGCCGAAAGCATCACTAGCTTACGCTCTGACCCGAGTAGCATGGGGCACGTGGAATCCCATGTGAATCAGCAAGGACCACCTTGCAAGGCTAAATACTCCTGGGTGACCGATAGCGAAGTAGTACTGTGAGGGAAAGGTGAAAAGAACCCCCAGTGGGTAGTGAAATAGAACGTGAAACCGTGCTGAGCTCCCAAGCAGTGGGAGGGGAAAGTGATCTCTGACCGCGTGCCTGTTGAAGAATGAGCCGGCGACTCATAGGAAGTGGCTTGGTTAAGGGAATGGAACCCACCGGAGCCGTAGCGAAAGCGAGTCTTCATAGGGCGACCAGCTATAGTTGCGCGCACTCTACATAAAAAACAATCACCTGTAGAAACAAAAGGAAATACTCGCAGCCAAGCACCAGCGCATCAACATGCAGGCCAAGGTCAGGTAGATGTTCTTAGATGAGGAGCAGAAAGATAGAGAGCTAGAACAGCAGATCATAGAAATGGTGGGCAAGGGTCCCCTTCACCAATGGAAGGACCCTGCGCGTTACCCACACATGCCAGCTCATGCACCAGCTGCCTTCCAAGGGTTAAATTACCTTGATGAACGAAGCCCTCTTGCACCACAGCTATAGACCTCCCCTAGCCCAAAAACTTCAGAGCAGGCACCTACCCAAAGTACAACGGCAGTGCAGACCCAACTCAGTACATCATGAGCTATCAAGTTGCGATCGCATCATCTAGGGGGACAACGCCACCATGGCCAAGTCAATCATCATAGCCCTCGAAGGCCTAGCTCTCACATGGTACTCAAGACTCTCACCATTGTCAATCGACTCATGGAAGACGGTTCGCGACAAATTCTTGCTGAATTTTCAAGGTTACAAACCCGAGACAGATGCTCTGGCAGAACTCTTGCTATTTTGGCAGCAAGAAAAAGAAACACTTTGAGAATACTACAAAAAAATTTCTCTTACTGAAATTACAGCTGCCTTCGGTTGATCACCATACAACCATCCACTATGTGTCACACCCGGTTTTAGAAGGCAAACCGAATGCGAACCATGTACGTGCCAGGATCAGCAATTCACGTACACAGCAGTTACATAACGTGGACATCATCACACAGTGCTCAAATAGTATTAAAAAGGGAAATAATAATGTCACACCCGGTTTTTAGAAGGCAAACCGAATGCGAACCATGTACGTGCCAGGATCAGAATAAAATAAAATTTTCAGCAAGGTATAATATATAGTAGAATATAGATTTGGTCAGTAGGACCAACTTTTGAAGGGATATCAAAGTCAAGGCAGGGACAGAGGTCTATAATCCTTAGAACGACCATTCTACTCTAGGTTAGCGGTCCTACAGTCAGCACGGCTTTGATACCACTTATGTCACACCCGGTTTTTAGAAGGCAAACCGAATGCGAACCATGTACGTGCCAGGATCAGTTATTCACGTACACAGCAGTTACATAACATGGACATCATCACACAGTGCTCAAATAGTATTAAAAGGGGAAATAATAGTCGATTACATCATACGTCTGAGACGTCCATATAGTTCTTACAATAAATCAAAGTGCGGAAAAGAAACGTAGATAACGCGGCCTTCACAGGCAGCCGACTGGGGGTTGCCGCTAACCCACGCCTAGAACTCGTCGTAGTCTTGGAACTCCTGGAAGTCTCCTTCCACAGCTTCATCTTCTCCTGAGCAGTGGTTGCAATGCTGACAACCTGGGGGGGGGGGGGGGTTTGGTGTGTAGAGCAAGGGTGAGTACACATCAACATACTCAGCAAGTGTCCTTTGACCTATCTTTGTCCTATTCATTCTTTAATTCACCTCCCGCATTACACATTTATACCTAAGGATTGACTAGCTTTTGTTATCCATGTCCTTTTTACCTATTTGGGTCGGATTATTACTGCTTAGTCTGATGCTATTGCTCGACTCTAATCAATGAACATGATGTGATTATCTATGATACGCTGTTTTCCCCTTTTATTTATGATCATGCTTGTGGCATTTAAGGGGACTCGAGCGGTTTCTCGAGTGCCTCTCCGTAAGGACCTGTTCAATGGATGACCGCCCGGGAAAACAGTGCAACCATGAGGGTGGAATGGGACGCCCTTAGCTGAATAATTAGAGGAACCGGGGTGTAGTTCGCTTAGCCGTTGTGCCGTCAATGGGGCTCGGTGTATGCGGCTCGCTCTGCCAAGGTTGATTTGTCCCTTGGGGAGGAGTGCGGTACATTTAGGAAACCTAACGGGTGGCTACAGCCCCGGGGAATCTTTGTAAAAGCTTCGTAGTGAATCCCTAGCCATTCACCTTGGGAGTGAATAAGGGTCTTGCAAGCCCGGGCTAGAAAGGGAATCACGGCTTGTGGGTAAAGTGCGCAACCTCTGCAGAGTGTTATGAAACTGATATATCAGCCGTGCTCGCGGTTATGAGCGGCCAAGGGAGCTCCAGAGATTAGTGATACTTGATCAGAGATATTTTGGTACAGGTGGCAATGAGATTGATGGTTCTGATTATGATTATGGTATTGGTAAGTGGTATTCTTTCCGTTTGGAAAGGATACATTGGGCTAATAACTTGGGTTCATGTTAAAACCTGGCTCTCTACTAGTAAGTAATAACCTGACCAACTAAAAGCAACTGCTTGACTTATCCCCACATAAAGCTAGTCCACTACAGCCAAACAGGATACTTGCTGAGTATGTTGATGTGTACTCACCCTTGCTCTACACACCAAACCCCCCCCCCCCCCCAGGTTGTCAGCATTGCAACCACTGCTCAGGAGAAGATGAAGCTGTGGAAGGAGACTTCCAGGAGTTCCAAGACTACGACGAGTTCTAGGCGTGGGTTAGCGGCAACCCCCAGTCGGCTGCCTGTGAAGGCCGCGTTATCTACGTTTCTTTTCCGCACTTTGATTTATTGTAAGAACTATATGGACGTCTCAGACGTATGATGTAATCGACTATTATTTCCCTTTTTAATACCATTTCAGCACTGTGTGATGATGTCCATGTTATGTAACTGCTGTGTACGTGAATAACTGATCCTGGCATGTACATGGTTCGCATTCGGTTTGCCTTCTAAAAACCGGGTGTGACAAATAGTCGATTACATCATATGTCTGAGACATCCACATAGTCTTTACAATAATAAAAGTGCAAAAACGAAACGTAGATAACTGCGGCCTTCATAGGCAGCCGACTAGGGGTTGCCGCTAACCCACACCTAGAACTCGTCGTAGTCTTGGAACTCCTGGAAGTCTCCTTCCACGGCTTCATCTTCTCCTGAGCAGTGGTTGAAATGCAGACAACCTGGGGGGGTTTGGTGTGTAGAGCAAGGGTGAGTACACATCAACATACTCAGCAAGTATCCCGTTTGGCTGTAGTGGACTAGCTTTATGTGGGGGTAAGTCAAGCAGTTGCTTTTAGTTGGTTAGATTATTATTTACTAGTAGAAAGCCAGGTTTTAACATTAACCCAAGTTCTTAACCCCAAGTAACCTTTCCAAACGGAAAGAATACCACTTATCATTACCATAATCATAATCAAGACCATCATTCTCATTGCCACCTGTAATCCGAACATCTCTGATCAAGTACCACTAATCACTGGAGCTCCCTTGGCCGCTCATAACCGCGAGCACGATTGATATATCAGTTTCAAACACTCTGCAGAGGTTGTGCACTTTACCCACAAGCCGTGATTCCCTTTCTGCCCGGAGAGAGCTACTCCCCATTGACCACTACCTAGGTGGTCCAGCAGGGCATCACTACGTAGCCTTTACAAAGATTCCCCGAGGCTGTAGCCGCCCGTTAGGTTTCCTAAATGTACTGCACTCCTCCCCAAAGGACAAATCAACCTTGGCAGTGCGAGCCGCATACACCGAGCCCCATTGACGGCACGACGGCTAAGTGAACTACACCCCGGTTCCTCTAATTACTCAGCTAAGGGCGTCCCACTCCACCCTCATGGTTGCACTGTTTTCCCGGGTGGTCATCCAACGAACAGGTCCTTACGGAGAGGCACTCGAGAAACCGCTCGAGCCCCCTTGAAGGTCACAAGTATAACATCATAATAAAAGAGGGGAAAACAGCGTATCATAAATAATTCTCATCATGTTCATTGATTAATGTTAAGCAATAGCATAAAGCTAACCAATAATAATCCGACCCAAGTAGGTAAACAAGGACATGGATAACAAAAGCTAATCAATCCTTAGGCATAAATGTGTAATGCGGGAGGTGAATTAAAGAATGAATAGGACAGAGATAGGTCAAGGGACACTTGCCTCCACCAACCGATTGCTGCTCAGGGGCTTCTCCTGCGAGTTCTTCGGGCTCTTCAACCGGATCGTTCTCTATGCGAGTGCAAACATACATACATCCATCCGTTCAAATTAGGAAACAAACAGTACATCATACAAGAAAACAAATAGATTAAACATGCATAAAATATGGCATACGATATTGCATTTACCATGGTTAGAAAGAAACGGGGAAAGGTCTCGCAGGGGTTAAAGTTTATGCTCGAGGCGCATTACGGGTGGACGAATAACTAGACGTTACGTGCTCTAGTTCTACTTAGCTCCAATAATAAGGATTAGCTACATGCACTACTAGAAACGTGACCACTTTTAGTAGATTAATATTAAATGAGATAGACGATTAGCTACATAAATTAACTAATGTAACCAATTTCTAAATTGAGTTTCCTATTTTATTAACATGAACAACGTGATTAGCGCGCATAAAATATGGGGGGGTAGACGGGCACGTCTAGGGGTAGACGAGGGCGTGACGGGTCGTGCCAAGGCACCGCGCGCTACGCGAGTAGCGCGTGCGCAAGGCCGCACACACGCGCCGCGAACTAGCCGTGCACACGTTGGGGCCGCGCGCTGGCCGAGCTCAAGGCCGCGCACCATAGGCATGCTGGGCCGAGCTCGAGGCCGCGTCGGGGCCGTCACGACGCGAGCAGGACACGGCAGGGCGAGCGGGCAAGCACGCCGGGGCGAGCGAGCACGGGCGAGCGAGGACGCAGCGAACCACGACGGGGCGAGCGGGCAAGCACGCCGGGGCGAGCGAGCACGGGCGAGCGAGGACGCCGCGGACCACGGCGGGGCACGGCCGGGGCCGGGACGAGGGCGGCCGGGGCACGGCCGGGCGGCGCGCACGGGGCGAGGGCGGCCGGGGCCGGGGCGGCGGCGCCATGGCCGGAGCCGAGGCGGGCGCGGCCGGGGACGACCGGAGCCGGGGCGGGGGCGCCATGGCCGGGAACGGGGCGAGGCGGGGGCGACCGGGGTCGGGGCGGGGGCCGAGCGGTGCGGTCGGGGGCCGGCGAGCCGGGCGCGGGTGCGGCCGAGCCGGGCCGAGGCGGGGAGGTCGAGGTCAGGGCGGGGGCGGCTGAGCCGGGGCGGGCGCGGGGCGGCTGGGGCGGCGGCGGGCGCGGCCGAGCCGGGGCGGGACGGGGGCGGCTCGCCGGGCGGGCGCGGGGCGTGGCGGCTCGCCAGGCGGCGCGAGGGCGGCCGGGCGGGCGGGGAAGGGGGAGAGAGGGGAGGGAGAAGAGGGGAGGCGGGCCTCACCGCGACGAGGGAGGGCGGCGCGGCGGCGGCGGCGGCGGCGCAGGGAGAGGGTGGCGACGGCGGTTAGGGTAGGGGAGAGGGAGAGAGGGAGAGAGAATGACGGGCGGGGCCCGCGGGGAGGGAAATTTTTGGGGGGAGGGGGCGCGGCTGGGCTGCTTGGGCCCAAAGCGGGGCGCGCGCTGGGGGGGAGCGGCTGGGCCGGCCGGGGCGGCCCACGGCGCGGGGGAGGGAAAGGGGAGGGGGGCGCGGCTGGGCCGGCTGGATGGGCCGGCCGGCTGGGCCGGGCACGAGGGGGAGGGGGGCGGCTGGGCCAAAAATGGGGAAGGAGGGGGGGAAGGGGAGAGACGAAAGGATTTTCCTTTTTTTCAAAAATCTATTTTCCTAGATGAATGCATTTACATTTTTAAACAATCAAAAGAATGCATGGTTCGGCATGGTGCATCAAGCAAAATAAAATACTTTTAGGGTTTTTCTTTACATGGGATCTCAAGCCGAATCCCGCTATAACTTTGGAAAAGATCAAAGTTTAGCGAGGAGAAAAGGGAAAAAGAAAGGGTAACGCCTGAATTTGGTGAGGGAAAAGAAGAAAAAAAATCTACCCCCAAATTCAGGGCGTTACAAACCTATCCCCCTTAAAAGAATCTCGCCCTCGAGATTCAGGGTTGGCTAGCAAAGAGCTCAGGGTATTTGGCCATCAGATCATCTTCGCGCTCCCAGGTTGCTTCTTCCTCAGAGTGATGATTCCATCTGACTTTGCACATTCTGATGATCTTCCTTCGGGTGACTCTATCTGCGGTCTCGAGGATTTGCGTTGGCTTCTCAACGTAGGTCAAGTCCTCCTGGACTTCAAGACCTTCAACTGGCAATTGCTCTTCTGGCACACGCAAGCACTTCTTCAATTGAGACACATGAAAGACATCATGCACAGCCGACAAATTTTCTGGCAGACTGAGCTGATAAGCCACTTCTCCACGCTTTGCGAGAATCTGATACGGACCGATGCAGCGGGGTGCTAGCTTGCCTTTGACTCCGAACCTTCTGACTCCTCTGATCGGTGACACTTTCAGATAGACGAAGTCTTCGACTTCGAAACTCAGCTCTCTTCTTCTTGTGTCTGCATAGCTTTGCTGCCTTGATTGCGCTATCTTCAGATTCTCTCGAACCATCTTGATGTTCTCTTCAGCTTCAAGTAGAATGTCTGGCCCGAACACTTACTTTTCTCCAGGCTGATCCCATTGCAACGGAGTTCTACAACTCCTCCCATAGAGCGCTTGAAATGGTGACATCTTCAAGCTGGCCTGGTAACTGTTGTTATAGAAGAACTCTACATACGACAACTTCTTGTCCCATCCGGACTGATCTTGCAACGCACAGGCTCTCAACATGTCTTCAAGGATTTGATTGGTTCTTTCGGTCTGACCATCTGTCTACGGATGATAGGCTGAACTGAAATTCAGATGCGTGCCCAAGGCTTCATGCAACTGCTGCCAAAAATGAGAGGTGAATTGAGTTCCTCTATCTGAGACTATCTTCTTTTGCACACCATGAAGACAAACGATCCGAGACATGTACAACTCTGCCAATACTGCACTGCTGTAGTTGGTCTTGACTGGTATGAAGTGGGCTGACTTGGTTAAGCGGTCCACTACTACCCAAATGGAATCGTAGCCGGCTCGAGTGTGAGGCAATCCGACTATGAAATCCATGCCGATTTCATCCCATTTCCATTGAGGGATTTGCAACGGTTGCAACAATCCAGCTGGTCTCTGGTGCTCTGCCTTGATCCGCCGACAACTATCACACATAGCCACATGCTCTGCGATTTCTCTCTTCATTCCGTACCACCAGAATTTCTTCTTCAGATCCTGATACATCTTCCCACTACCAGGGAGAATCGAATAAGCTGTCTCATGAGCTTCCTTGAGGATCAACTCCCGAATAGACTGGACATTGGGAACGCACAAGCGGTCTTTGAACCATATCACACCTTCTGCATCTTTCCGAAAATCTTTGCCTTTGCCTTCCAGAATCAGTCGCCGGATCTCACTGATCTTCTCATCATTCTTCTGCGCTTCTTTGATTTCCCGCTTCAGGGTAGGTTCCAACTCAATTGTGACTCCTCGCGAATTATTCAGGAATCCGAGACTCAACCTGTCAAACTCTTTGGCCAACTCATAGGGCATCGGACGAGCGACCATTAGATTGACCTAACTCTTCCTGCTCAAAGCATCTGCCACTACGTTCGCTTTGCCTGGATGGTAATGAATCTCCAACTCATAGTCTTTGATCAACTCTAACCATCTTCGTTGCCTCATATTTAGCTCTGACTGAGTGAATATGTACTTTAGACTCTTGTGATCTGTGTAAACATCACATTTCTGTCCATACATATAGTGCCTCCATGTCTTCAGTGCGTGAACCACCGCTGCCAACTCTAGGTCATGGATTGGGTAATTCTTCTCATGAACCTTCAGCTGTCGGGATGAGTAAGCCACAACTCTTCCCTCTTGCATCAACACACATCCCAAACCAGTGTAACAAGCATCACAATACACCGAGAAGGGCTTGTGCACATCAGGCAAGACTAAGACAGGCGCTGTAGTCAACTTCTCTTTCAGCGCTTCGAAGGCCTCTTGACATTTCTGGGTCCAATTGAACTCAACCTTATTGCCTAGCAACGCTGTCATTGGTTTTGCAATCTTCGAAAACCCTTCAATGAATCGCTGATAATATCCAGCCATTCCAATGAAGCTCTTGATTCCTCGAGCATCTGTTGGCGCTTTCCAGTTCAGGATGTCTGCCACTTTCTTCGGATCCACAGCCAATTCTTCTTTGTTGATTATGTGACCGAAGAACAGGACTTCACTGATCTAGAACTCGCACTTGCTCAACTTTGCATACAACTGGTGCTCTCGCAATCTCTGCAATACCATCCTCAAATGACTTGCATGCTCTTCTTCGCTTTGAGAATAAATCAGAATGTCATCAATGAATACCACCACAAACTTGTTAAAATAGTTCATGAATACACTGTTCATCAAGTTCATGAAGAAGGCCGATGCTTTTGTCAAACCTAAAGACATCACAGTGAACTCATACAACCCATACTTGGTAATGAATGCCGTCTTTGGAATGTCTGAAGATCGAATCCTGAGCTGATGGTAACCCGACCTCAGATCAATCTTGGAGAACACACTAGCTCCTCTCAACTGGTCGAATAGATCTTCTATTCTGGGCAAAGGGTACTTGTTCTTGATCGTGACTTCATTCAGAGCTCGATAATCGATACACATCCTTTTGGTGCCATCTTTCTTCTCCACAAATAGGACAGGGGCGGCCCAAGGCGAGGTGCTTGGCCGAATGTAACCTTTCTCTGACAACTCATCGATCTGCTTCTTAAGTTCAACCAACTCTGGCCCAGATATTCTGTAAGCTCTCTTAAAGATGGGGGCGGTTCCAGGAAGAAGCTCTATGGCAAATTCAACTTTTCGCTCTGGTGGCATACCCGGTAAGTCCTTTGGAAACACATCTAGAAACTCAGACACAACCTTGATACTCTCAATTGGGTCTGCTTTACTGCTATCAACAGCCATCTGATAACAACTTCCTTTCTTCGGTTCAGGTGGGACTAACTCGGTCACCACTTCCTCTCCTAGCGGGGACATCAACTTGATTGTCCTCTTATCACAACTGATAACTGCCTGATACTTATCTAGCCAGTTCATCCCTAGGATGACATCTATTCCCTGAGTACCCATTACTATGAGGTTGGCGGGAAACGCTATCCCCCTTATTTCCACACTTACATTCAAACAAATGCTATCGGCTCGAATTCTACCACCAGCTGAGTCAATTTGAATGGGGGTTGACATGGTAGTTATTGGAAGATTGTGTGCTTCTACCCATGATGCAGTAATGAAAGAATGTGTTGCTCCAGTATCAAATAACACTTCTGCAATATGAGAGTCGACTGGGAACATACCTACTATCATGCCGGGGGTCTCCTGAACTGCTTCAGCCTCCAAGTGATTCAGTCTCCCATGATTGTAGCGCGGCTGAGAGCGGTTGCCTGCTCCAGGCTGAGACACATTCTGCTTTGCTGGGGCATTGGGGCCTGATTGCTGCTGGGCTGCCTTCTTCGGACATTGCATCACCCAATGGCCTTGCTCTCCACAGTGGAAACATGCTCTGTTTCCAACCTGAGCTGGTGCTGCTTGATTATTCTGCTGGTTTGCTAGGGCAGGAAGACGAGGTGTCTGTTGATTCTGCCTCTGGAACTGACCTCCTCCTAACTGATTGTTCTGGTGATTCTGATACTGATGCTGAGGATACTGCCTTTGGAACTGCTGCTGCTGA
This sequence comes from Zea luxurians, assembly GCA_029449295.1. Taxonomy (NCBI): domain Eukaryota; kingdom Viridiplantae; phylum Streptophyta; class Magnoliopsida; order Poales; family Poaceae; genus Zea; species Zea luxurians. The sequence goes on from JAOPSE010000024.1 coordinate 36,698,953, forward strand.
GGTGGACGTTGGTTCTGCCTGAACTGCTGAGGTTGATTGCCTGAGAAACGAGGACGGCTGCTGCTTCCAGGCTGGGGTCCACTGATCTTGCGCTTGCGATCCTCCATCTCTTTGCGCTTTCTCTCTGTCATGATTGCTCTGTCAATCAAGTGCTGGAATGTCAGGAAGGTGTGATTCATCAGCTGATACTTCAGAGGGTCAACCAAGCCTCTTAGGAAACGGTATTGTCGCTTGGCATCGGTGTTGACATCTTCAGGAGCATAGCGAGACAACTGCAGAAACCTGTCCCGGTACTCACTAACAGACGATGACCCTTGCTTGAGGGCCAGGAACTCTTCCTTCTTCACTGTCATCAGACCTGCAGGAACATGGTATTGATGAAAGTTACCTCTGAACTCTTCCCAGGTGATAGTGTCGGGGTGGGCATGGGTGGCGAGATAAGACTCCCACCAGGACTGAGCTGCTCCTCTCAACAGACGGGGACCATACAGGACTTTCTCCCTGTCATCACACTGAGCGGTATGCAACTCCCGCTCCACAGTGCGCAGCCAGTCTTCAGCGTCCATAGGGTTAGAAGAGTGAGCAAACGTTGGGGGATGACCTCTGACCTCTCATGAATTCAGCACGCTTGTCTCTGGGCATCTGAGGCATCTGAGGCTGAGGCGGTGCCTGCTGCTGCTGCTGCTGAATGGCGGCCAGAGTCTAACCAATAGCTTGAACTGCCTGAGTCTGCATCAGAAACATCTGCTCGATGGACATCAGGAGCGGGGGCAGCAGGTGCTGCTGCTGGGGCACCTCATCTTGCGGAGCTGCCTGCTCCTGCTGAGCACGCCTTCCTCCTCTGCGCCTGTTTTCTAACATCTGCAGAACGCAACCACACATCAGAACTGATCTTGCAAATCTTGCAGCATGAGAAAAGAGTATAGAATTCTCCATAACACTGAACAGATGAGCATCTTCACTGATCTCCAACACAGACCAACACAGCTCCTCAAATAAAGAGGAAAGTGGAATAAAAGGCTTCCCAACTAAATGGCTAACTCCATTAATATATAACAGATAAACCAAAATGCAGGGGATACCCACATCCTGGTGACAGTCATTACAAAGATCCAAATCAAACATAGTTCATCATGACAAACATAAATGCACAGGATATAGCAAACTACCCTGTCTAACTAAAACAAACTAAGAGCGAGACTAATGCTAAGACTGTAGTTTCTATGTATATATTTCGTATTAATTACAAGATCTGACTCTAACGACCTATGGTTCTAAATTTATCTTGGTCTTGCAGTCGGGGTTGCCATAAGACTGGTGTCCACGCCAAGGTGAGCGGTACGGGTGCTGAGTCCCGACGGGAGCGGGGGAACCATCGTCCAGGTGACGACGCTCCGCGCGCTCGGCCCGCAGCAAGGCGATCTCAGCACGAGCCCTACTCCACTCGTCTAGCGCATGGTCCAGCTCCGTGTTTAGCACGATGGCTAGGTTGACTGTGCTGCTCAACCTAGGATTGTCCTCACCAACAGGTGAGACAATCACGCCTCCTGTGCTGCCAGATGGACGGCGGGGGTAGTACTTCAGGTTGAGACCGTCAACTACCCCACCGAGAACCGAGCAGTAGTGCGAAAGCGCACGCCGTGCAGCATCTTGCATGGCCGCCTCAGTTGAGTCCCGCTCAGAGATGGAATAGTGCTCCGAGCAGACCTCAGCACCCCAGAGACTGTTCTCCGGACGACGCACCAAGCAGGTCGCCTCCCAGCGGTCCGGGTAGACCCCGCGACTATGCTGGTAGACCACACAACGATACTCGATGGACCAAGTACGCCGGTCAAGTGCCCGACGTAGCAGGGTGTCGAACGCATCGTGGAAGTGACACCCGCGAGCAGCGTCACGAGTGATGGGTCGAGCAACCCATCCTTCCGGCTCCTGGTCAGCAGAAAAGTCGGTGTCGTGGCTTGAGCTGCTGTCGCCTCCTCCGTCGTCTGGGTCTCCTCCAGCAGCTACTCCAGAGGCTGGGGCGCCCAGTGGTGGTGCAGGGGGCGCCTCCAGAGGAAGCACAGGGGAGCAGCTCCTCACAGACTCTATCTCCTGCTGGAGCGAGAAAGAAGAGCCCTGCTGCTCCTGTCGTCGACGTTCCTGCTCCTCATGCAGGCAGTGGTGCAGCCTCTCCAAGTGACTAGACTGACCGGCCACGGGACGGCGAAGCGAACGCTCAGCAAGGCGGGAGGGTAAGAAGGGGATGACAGACTTCCGTGCAGTGTGTCTAAGACGAGCCATCTATAAAAGACACCGCAAGCAAAAGAGTGAGAACAGAATTAATATGACCAGCAGGTAATGAATCATAAATAAATGAAGGATTAGAATAAAACACAAATTTCAGCAAGGTATAATATATAGTAGAACATAGTTTGGTCAATATGACCAACTTTTGAAGGGATATCAAAGTCAAGGTAGGAATAGAGGTCTATAATCCTTAGAACAATCATTCTACTCTAGGTTAGCGGTCCTACAGTCAGCACGGCTTTGATACCACCTATGTCACACCCGGTTTTAGAAGGCAAACCGAATGCGAACCATGTACGTGCCAGGATCAGCAATTCACGTACACAGCAGTTACATAACGTGGACATCATCACACAGTGCTCAAATAGTATTAAAAAGGGAAATAAAAGTCGATTACATCATATGTCTGAGACATCCACATAGTCTTTACAATAATCAAAGTGCGAAAACGAAACATAGATAACTGCAGCCTTCACAGGCAGCCGACTGGGGGTTGCCGCTAACCCACACCTAGAACTCGTCGTAGTCTTGGAACTCCTGGAAGTGTCCTTCCACGGCTTCATCTTCTCCTGAGCAGTGGTTGCAATGCGGACAACCTGGGGGGGTTTGGTGTGTAGAGCAACGGTGAGTACACATCAACATACTCAACAAGTATCCCGTTTGGCTGTAGTGGAATAGCTTTATGTGGGGGTAAGTCAAGCAGTTGCTTTTAGTTGGTCAGATTATTATTTACTAGTAGAAAGCCAGGTTTTAACATTAACCCAAGTTCTTAACCCCAAGTACCCTTTCCAAACGGAAAGAATACCACTTATCATTACCATAATCATAATCAAGACCATCATTCTCATTGTCACCTGTAATCCGAACATCTCTAATCAAGTACCACTAATCACTGGAGCTCCCTTGGCCGCTCATAATCGCGAGCACGGCTAATATATCAGTTTCAAACACTCTGCAGAGGTTGTGCACTTTACCCACAAGCCGTGATTCCCTTTCTGCCCGGAGAGAGCTACTCCCCATTGACCACTACCTAGGTGGTCCAGCAGGGCATCACTACGTAGCCTTTACAAAGATTCCCCGAGGCTGTAGCCGCCCGTTAGGTTTCCTAAATGTACCGCACTCCTCCCCAAAGGACAAATCAACCTTGGCAGAGCGAGCCGCATACACCGAGCCCCATTGACGGCACGATGGCTAAGCGAACTACACCCCGGTTCCTCTAATTACTCAGCTAAGGGCGTCCCACTCCACCCTCATGGTTGCACTGTTTTCCCGGGCGGTCATCCAACGAACAGGTCCTTACGGAGAGGCACTCGAGAAACCGCTCGAGCCCCCTTGAAGGTCACAAATATAACATCATAATAAAAGAGGGGAAAACAGCGTATCATAAATAATTCGCATCATGTTCATTGATTAATGTTAAGCAATAGCATAAAGCTAACCAATAATAATCTGACCCAAGTAGGTAAACAAGGACATGGATAATAAAAGCTAGTCAATCCTTAGGCATAAATATGTAATGCGGGAGGTGAATTAAAGAATGAATAGCATAGAGATAGGTCAAGGGACACTTGCCTCCACCAACCGACTGCTGCTCAGGGGCTTCTCCTGCGAGTTATTCGGGCTCTTCAACCGGATCGTTCTCTATGCGAGTGCAAACATACATACATCCATCCATTCAAATTAGGAAACAAACAGTACATCATACATGAAAACAAATAGATTAAACATGCATAAAATATGGCATACGATATTGCATTTACCAAGGTTAGAAAGAAACGGGGAAAGGTCTCGCAGGGGTTAAAGTTTATGCTCGAGGCGCATTACGGGTGGACGAATAACTAGACGTTACGTGCTCTAGTTCTACTTAGCTCCAATAATAAGGATTAGCTACATGCACTACTAGAAACGTGACCACTTTTAGTAGATTAATATTAAATGAGATAGACGATTAGCTACATAAATTAACTAACGTAACCAATTTCTAAATTGAGTTTCCTATTTTATTAACATGAACAACGTGATTAGCGCGCATAAAATATGGGGGGGGGGTAGACGGGCACGTCTAGGGGTAGACGAGGGCGTGACGAGTCGTGCCAAGGCACCGCGCGCTACGCGAGTAGCGCGCGCAAGGCCGCACACACGCGCCACGAACTAGCCGTGCACACGTCGGGGCCGCGCGCTGGCCGAGCTCAAGGCCGCGCGCCATAGGCATGTTGGGCCGAGCTCGAGGCCGCGTCGGGGCCGTCACGACGCGAGCAGGACACGGCGGGGCGAGCGGGCAAGCACGCCGGGGCGAGCGAGCACGGGCGAGCGAGGATGCCGCGGACCACGGCGGGGCGAGCGGGCAAGCACGCCGGGGCGAGCGAGCACGGGCGAGCGAGGACGCCGCGGACCACAGCGGGGCGAGCGGGCAAGCACGCCGGGGCGAGCGAGCACGGGCGAGCGAGGACGCCGCGGACCACGGTGGGGCACGGCCGGGGCCGGGACGAGGGCGGCCGGGGCACGGCCTGGCACGGCCGGAACGGGGCCGGGCGGCACGGGGCGGCGCGGCCGGTGCCGGGGCGGCGGCGCCATGGCCGGAGCCGAGGCGGGCGCGGCCGGGGACGGCCGGAGCTGGGGCGGGGGCGCCATGGCCGGGAACGGGGCGAGACAGGGGCGACTGGGGTCGGGGCAGGGGCCGGGTGGCGCGGACGCGGCCGAGCCGGGCCGAGGCGAGGGTGGTCAAGGTCGGGGCAGGGGCGGCCGAGCCGGGGCGACCGGGGCGGCGGCGGGCGCGGCCGAGCCGGGGCGGAACGGGGGCGGCTCGCCGGGCGGGCGCGGGGCGGGGGCGGCTCGCCGGGCAGCGCGAGGGCGGCCGGGCGGGCGGGGAAGGGGGAGAGAGGGGAGGGAGAAGAGGGGAGGGGCCTCACCGCGGCGAGGGAGGGCGGCGCGGCGGCGGCGGCGCACGGAGAGGGCGGCAGCGGCGGTTAGGGCAGGGGAGAGGGAGAGAGGGAGAGAGAATGACAGGCGGGGCCCGCGGGGAGGGAAATTTTCGGGGGGAGGGGGCGCGGCTGGGCCGCTTGGGCCCAAAGCGGGGCACGCGTGGGGGGGGAGCGGCTGGGCCGGCCGGGGCGGCCCACGGCGCGGGGGAGGGAAAGGGGAGGGGGGCGCGGCTGGGCCGGCCGGCTGGGCCGGGCACGAGGGGGAGGGGGGCGGCTGGGCCAAAAATGGGGAAGGAGGGGGGTGGAAGGGGAGAGAGGAAAGGATTTTCCTTTTTTTCAAAAATCTATTTTCCTAGATGAATGCATTTACATTTTTAAACAATCAAAAGAATGCATGGTTCGGCATGGTGTATCAAGCAAAATAAAATACTTTTAGGGTTTTGCTTTACATGGGATCTCAAGCCGAATCCCGCTATAATTTTGGAAAAGATCAAAGTTTAGCGAGGAGAAAAGGGAAAAAGAAAGGGTAACGCCTGAATTTGGTGAGGGAAAAGAAGAAAAAAAATCTACCCCCAAATACAGGGCGTTACACTATGCAATCAGCGGCCTTCGAGCAGGCGTTCTATATAGCTACTGCATAAGGGATCCACCAAAAAACTTGCAGGAGTTATATCAGCTCTTTGAAAAGTATGCTCGATTAGAAGAGCCCCACTAGAGGAAAATCGAGTCTCAGCGAAAACCCAAGGAAACTCCGCAATCCAGCGGAACATGGATCTGGCCTTAGCAACCGGATTCAGCTCGGCAAGACCGCACCTAACCCATGTGCACAATATCACAAATCAGTAGCAAACAGGAGATAACCCACCTTGTCGTCAAGGTTACCCCCGCAACAAGGCCACGACGACAACGCGACCAGGGGCAGAGGCAAGGGCCGAGGACCTCTGCAACAGTGACGATTTTATTGTCTCTTCGACGGTAAAGACTCAGCACATCCAACTAGGGACTGCCTAGAGATTAAAGCAACAAAGGACCGAATGGCCAATGTTGGTCACTTGTTTTCATTTGCTGTGAATTGAAAACAAGGCAACGTGATGTTAGATATTAAAGTCCTTCGTCCTTGGAGGCATTATCTTCCTTAGAGATAATGGACCTTGGACGAAGGTAATAATGATTATACAATTTCACTTTTAAACAACCTTTCTTTGAAGGTTCTTTATAAGTGATTATTTATAACAGAACGAAGACATATTTATTCATTAACTGAAAACAAATAGCAAGGGATGAACCCATCATTTTATTCATGTTTATATTCTTTTAAACAGTATAGAAACAAACGATTACATTTGTACCTTCGGCTCCGCGCGAAGGACGATACAAGGAATGACCTTCGAAAAGTGAGTAATCGAGATTGCACTTTGAGCTCCCTCTGATGACCCTTTCCAATGATCCCATGAACAGTACGGGGTATTCTTCATCTATTTATAGGCCTAGGACATAGCCCAGGCGAAATTACACTTGTGCACATGATCTCTATACATTTGTTCTATTGCAAATACTAAGGATAAAGTTGTCCTTCTACTCTTGACTTGGCCTGCCACGAGACCTTCGGAGTTAACTGAAGCTGAAGCTATGGTTATGATGATTATCAAAGCTTTACAACGTCCTTTGTATTCTTTGCTTCATCATTTTACCTTCAGCACTTTGTCCTATAGAACCCTTTGTTATACAAATTGAAATAGTTAGTTTGTTTTGAGGACCTTTGGTGGAAAGAGACCCCCAACAGTAGCCCCTTCGTGATGCTAGATCGTTTTTTCATAATGAGCTTGGTCCACGAAACATTCGAAGGCCTCTGAGTGCCGAAGGTCTGAAAACACCTTCTCTGAGCTTGTTATTAAAAATGAATAAAGGTATCCAACTCCGTCGGTCCACCGATCAGTTGGTGTGACTGATGCGATGGTTCGCCTTCTCCACCTGCAAGGCTATATAAACAAATTGGTTGGTGTTAGGTTTTTATAGCATTCATTGCACTTGCATCGTTGCGCTGCCAAAAAAATTTACTGCAGCCGAAGCTATTTTTGTTCTCCACAGTTACCAATAGTGCTTCAGCTCAAGTCACTTTCAATTTCGTAGTTTAGCTTCAATTCAAGTTTGCAACGGCCAGAGTTAGATCAACTGTCTGGTTGATGAACAAAGGTGGAGAAATAGACACAATCGAGACAGCTCCTATTTCCGAAGTTAGAGAAGCATGTTTCGGAGAGAAACAATTCTAATGCTAGAGGTGAGACCGATGGAGATGATGCCGAAGAAGATGCCAGTAATCTAAGTCTGAGTAAACCTAGCCACATTGAATTTGGAAAATCAACTGTAAAACCCGATGATTTGGATTTAATGAAGAAACTTGGGTATGTTGGAAAGGATGATGATAGCTTGGTGAGTTTGCTGGTGATGAAATTATTCTGGAGCCAAAAGATGATGAGGTGGTGGTGTTCAAGAGTTTCTTCCATGTAGGGTTTTGGTTTCCGATGCATGAGATGATTGCTGAAGTGCTAAAGAAGTAAGAGATATATCTTCATCAGCTGACTCCGAACACAATAGTCAGGCTTAATGTATATATTTGGGCTCTTCGAAGCCAGGGCATGACCGCAAATGCCAAAGGTTTCTATAGAGTTCACGAGCTGCATTATCAGACAAAGGCCAGGGCAGATGGTCTTCACAAGAATTTCGGGTGTTACAACTTTGCATATAGGAAAGATACGAAGGCTCCTGTGATCGGATACCATACAAAATGGCCTACTGGCTGGACGAATGAGTGCTTCTACATGAAGGCTGATAGCAAAGGGAGGGATAAGTTCAAGAACATAGTGATGAGTCCTATGAAGCTAAGCTTCGACATGACGAGGCCTTTGTGTTTCATGAAGATAGGCTCCCCATCACAGCTGGCTGAAGTGCACTTTAGAGTTGTGGCGGAGCAAATTAGTACTCGAGACTTGGTTCAAGAATATTTAGCCAACAGGGTTTTCCCAACGCTGAGTGGATGGGGAATGCCGAAGTTCAAGGGCGAAACAAACAAATTTGAACTTGTAAGGCTATCATACCAATTTAAATTCTAGGACACCTTCAACGGTCCCTGTATCGAACGGCTGGAAATGGTTGAAATGATGAGCAACAAAATTCTTGGCAATTATACGAAGAAAGAAGACCAGTTGATGACTGTCGCCTTCGGCACCTGGGAAAAATGAAGGTTGAACCGTGTTATGGATGAACTGGGGTTTGATTACCCTGACTTCGAAAAGTTTGAGGAAGAAATTGGTGGAGTGAATCGGTACGAACCAAAAGGAATGGTGATTTTGGGTTGTACGAAGTTTGAAACTGAGTGGATTTATTTTTTGTCCCATATTTTGTTATTATATTTCTTTTTTTACTGGGAATCAAAATCTTAGATTGATCTAAAGATTATTTGATTTCTTTACTATATTTAATACAATTGTTATATTACACATTGTTTTTTATAGAATAACTACGTCCTCGAGCTCGAGGTCTGAATTTTTTCATAAAAGTACTCCTACTGACTTTGGCTTTAGTGATGTATAAATTCGTTTTGTCGAAATCCCTATAATGAGTACCATTGGTTGTTGTCGAATAAACCAACTTTAAGATGGGATACGATGCTCGATAAGGCATTGTTGGGGGCCTTCCTCTTCCGAAGGTCCTAAAAAACGTGACTAATCATATGTTTCCAGTATGACATTGATTATTACAGAGGGCTTCAGCTTCCGGATGAAGGTATTCTCTCATGACAGGATGAAGATGTAGCCCGAAGGTGATAAAAATGGATGACGAAGCCATAGCCGAAGAGCTTCTGCCTGATGTGATGACAAAGACCAAGTATGATGATGACCGAAAAGGGACAAAGACTATTTAGTCCTTAATGATTCATGTGCTGATTGTAGATGAACATCAAGGGCATAAATGTACTTTTACTCGGGCTGTGTTCCATGCCTATAAATAGATGAACTGTAGCACTATACTGTTCACACTGAATTATAATCACTCTCTCACGTCTTCACCTTCGAGCAAGCCGAAGGTATCAATGTAATATTAATACTATCAGCATTCATACATGTTTTATGAAATGCAAATACATATGAATTAATGAAATGCAGTTACTGTCTTCATCCTTTTACATTCCCAATCACATATTAAATGATGAAGGTAAGTCCTTCTTGACCTTCGTCTGATGAGTATTATTCCCATGTGAAGATAATGCTTCGAAAGACAAAGGTCCATAATAATTGACAATTGTGTTGCCTTGTTCTTGATCTACAACATTCGAGAACAAGTGACCAACATTGGCGCCACCTCCGGTGAACTCAAACGACCACCTTCGGCAAGCATTCACCTTTGTCATGCCGCCGAAGAATACAACAGCGCCAGGGCTGCCCTACAGCCACTAGACACCAATCAAGAGACACTCTCCCTGCGAGAAGCTAGGAGCCAGAAGAGAAAGGCTGCCAGCCCAACACCTTAGGAGGAGGAGTTGGACTAGGAGATCAAGGACTTGGAGGCCATTCATCAGCAAGTACAGAGGAAAAGAGAAAAGATGCTTTGGCTAGCTGACCTTCAGAAGAAGATCAACAAAGGTGCCGAGGAAAGGCGTTACCTTACTCAGGATGACCAAGACCGAAGGCCCCAACACAGGGAGCTTTGATAGAAAAGCCCAATCAATGAGGATGAATGGTACGATGACTTTCATCATGGCAATTTTGATTTTGATGACGCTTCTCCTCTAGCAGCAGAGTTGTAGGCTACCCCGTGGCCAACATCTTACAAGCCACCTCAACTCCCCATGTATGATGGACACTTAGATCTGAAGTCGTTTCTGATGAGCTACAAAGCAACCATATCCTCGTAAGGGAGCAACACTGCTGTCATGGCGAAGTCCTTCATCATGGCAGTCAGAATGTGGCTCAAATATGGTATTCTTGTCTTCGGCTAGAAACAATCACTTCATGACAGAAGCTGAAGGATATGCTAGTCACCAGCTTCCAAGGTTTCCAGACGAAGCAAGTAACTGCCCAAGCACTATTCCAATGCACGCAAGACCATGAGGAGTACTTGCAGGCGTACGTCTGAAGGTTCTTGCGTCTTAGAGCTCAGGCGCCTATAGTGCCAAATGAGATTGTCATTGAAGCCATGATCAAGGGGCTCAGACCAGGACCAACGACGCAATATTTTGCAAGGAAGCCACTAGAAACCTTGGAGAAGCTTCTCCAGAAAATGGATGAGTACATCTGAGCTGACAACGATTTTCGCCAGAGAAGGGAGGAAGCCTATAGGTATTCTGAGATGACCAGGGGCTTCGGAGGAAGGCTTCACCCTAGGCATGTCAGGACGATCCACAATCCCAACTCAGGTGATGACAGAGGAAACCACTCTCAAGGGCATCAGTAGAGCTCCCAGACTTCAGGGACACAACAAAGTTCTTACAGGCCACCGGCTCCAAGAGGTAGAGGAGGCAGAAGCTTCAGAGGAAGGTTTAGCTCCTAGCCCAAGAGATTGTTCTGTTTATTCTGCGGGGAGGACATAGGACATACAACAAGGACGTGCCAAGTCACGATCCAGAAGCAGAAAGAGATAGTTGAAGCTGAAGCAAGGCAGAATCAGTCAAAGCAGGTCCTGCATACCACTTCGTGCTATTCCCCGTACATTCCCGAGTACGTGGGTAACCAACAGCCCACAACATCAGTTGCTTCGGCAAGCCACTCTCAAGCTGCATGGGTCCCGCTACCACCACCACCACCTATGGCACCAGCCTTGACCCACAATCAGCAGCCAGAAGGGCACCACCAAACACAACAACAGCGTGACGCACGTGAAGAATCTGAAGCTCGAACAGTCAACAGCACTTTGTCCGAGTCGAGGCACATTTACTAAAGTCACACAGGGGCTCCATTACAAAATTTTCATATCTAATATACTCTTTACCTTTCTGTCCTTATGTTGCTCCCCTTCGAAGACAATATAGGAAGGTTTAATCTTCGACCTATTGTAAAACATTTGTGTTCACACCATCGAGTGTAACAGGAAGGGTGATGAAGCTCCAAAGTCATTCCTAAGGGAATGCAGAGCTTAAATGCCACCTAAGTAAAAGGTGAAGAAGCTCCAAAGTCGTTCCTAAGTGGATGCAGAGCTTAAATGCCACCTAAGTAAAAGGTGAAGAAGCCACAAAGTCGTTCCTAAGGGAAAGAAGAGCTGAAATACCACCTAAGTAAAAGGTGAAGAGACTCCAAAGTCGTTCCTAAGGGGATGCAGAGTCTAGGTGTGTATTCGCGTGGGTCTTTATCTTTGGCATAAACATCATTTTGCATCATACCATCATATCGCATAGCAGCGCATCATACATCATTTTGCATCAGCAAAAAGCCGAGGAGAAGGAAAATTGCTCCTTCAAAAATACATGTCGGATCATGAAAAAATGTGATGTATCACAGGATATGCCTTCTGCAGATATATTTTTACACATGAGGGGAATCTTCATCAGTAGTATTACTACACAACAACTATGGCATAATACTCAGTATTGAATCGACAGAAGAGGAATCTTTTTCTTCGTGAAGCATGAAAAGAAGGGAAGGTGTTTTTTCGCCAGCAGTTCAAAAACGGTATGTACCAAGGTTTCATGCATCACAAAGAAATATATTACATTAATATACATGCAAATAGTTGATACTTGGTTCTTACAAAGGCAAAAGCTATGTGCAAAAAATTAAACTCTCAAATATACAAGGCTTTAATCTTCTTTCAACACGTTTTCGGTGGCTTCGTTTAGCAGTCCGTTGATAGCTTCGTCAACAGCTTCATTGGCAATTTTAATTGTCTCGAGCACATTCTTCAGAGCCGGGTCAGCTTCAGGGTTGTATGGCTCCGGTGGGGGAGAAAGTTCAGCTGCATCATAAAATATGTTTGTTAGTTCTGAAGCTAAAAATGGATTACGAAGCTAAACCTCAACAAAGATACCTATAAGCCTCGCATGCTCAACAACTTCTTCAGCTCTTTTCGCTTCTTCTTGAGCGTCGTGAGATTCTTTTTCACTCTTTCTAATAGCTTCATCAGCTATCTCACTGCAGCCCTTCATCCATACCTCGGAGTAAAATTTCCCGCCTAATGCAGAAGCTTCGACTAAAGGGTTTTTAATGTCGTCGCCTGAGAAAACAAATTCTGGCTGAACTACAGCCTTGGCATGTTCGCAACCAGCCTTCTCCAAGATGGACGTGGCCCCCGCACTTTAGCAAAGGCACAGAAACCTCCTCGGTCACCTAGAATTTTGTCAAAAGCTTCAGCTTCCCCGCTGATAGACTGGACAACTCCATCAGGTTCGCCACGGATGAATCTCTGCTCAGAGAAATATGTCCCAACCCTAGCAAAGTTGTCCTTTAATTTCCTGGTGCATTTCAAGGATATATCATAACACCTTTCTTTGGAAGCACGAAGCTCATCAACGTTCTTTTGTGCTCTTGATCTTTCGATCTCGCAAATCTCATGCTTCACTACCTCAACTTTAAAATTTTCGGTTGCTTCAGCAACCTTCCTTTTTAGTTCTTCCACTTCGGCTTTATGAGCTTCGGCCTGTGCAGCAAGTTTAGCCTCATTAGATATCAGCCTATCTACTAAGGAAAGTAATATCTTATCCTTTTCAGGAGCTCCGTTCCTTAGTGTGATGACTTCTGAGCGAATATTCCCTAGAGCTATTCGGTAGCTCTCATCTTCTATTTCCTTCTAGGCCTTTAGAGTCTTGCTTAGAATTAAGCCCTAGAAAACGAAGAGTGAGCACATAACGATAGAAAGAAAAGCCATAAAAATAATTTACTTTACATAAGTCAAAGTATACACACCTTCAGACTATTGTAAGCAAGACTGTCTGCAAGCTGATCTTTTGACATTGCAGATAGGACAAGTTCAAGCTTCGGATATCCTATATTGTCCATCATTTCCTAACAGACATGTATCTCTTTGCTGTCTGGCAGATAGTAAAGGAAGTCATCTTCGTCACTGCCACCATATACCAAGAATCCTCGGGGGTACATCAGATCCCTGGCATAGTGTTGCACTTCGGCAACCTGCTCTTCTGACAGCTACTTTCTCGAAGCATGTCGAACAACGAATTCCAGCTCTTTAACGGGTGCTTCAGGAGCAGGATATTTGGATTTCTCATGAACACTCTCTTTCTCCAGAGTTATCGGTGCAGTTTCCAAAGGTCTAGCTTCGATAGGAGCTTCTGAAGATCCAGCTTCAGCAAGGGTGTGGGACATGCTGGCATCGCCAGTTTTCCTTGAATCTTTAGCTAGCGTGCTAAGAACTTCGACAGAGGCAGGAGCTGATGTTTTTGCGGACTCCAGAACAACATCTAGCACGCTAGCCATTCTCCTTATCCTTCGAGTCGCTGCGGGAAGGCTTGATGGCTTCGGCAGTCCCATTGCACACGATGGACTCAGTGCCTTCAACTGTTCTGCCATCTTCTCTAGTTTCGGCTCTTCAGTCGAATTTGTACTAGCCTCGACTGGCATAGCATGACCTGGTTCTGTGGCAGGAACAACCCCTTCACTTAGCTCTAGCACAACGGCTGTCTCAATGCGTCGTGGTCTATGTGTCAAGACCTTCACTTTCTTCGCCTTTGGCGCACTAGAAGACACCGAAGCAGCAGTTTTCCTTTTCCCCTTGTGTTTCTGAACAGGAAAGTAGTAATCAGGGTAGACGAACCCGATAGCATCAAAAACCCTATTCAACCTCTTTTTTCCTCGGGCACCGAAGACGACTGTCATACCTTCGTCTTCAGCCCTCAGGTACGCTCCAAGCAGCTCATCACTTGTTGCCTCTATAGCATCCAACCAATCATCATTCGGCTCATCAAACTGATCCCTGAACCAAAATGAATACTTCAGATAAACCAGGCCACCCTGGCTGGAGCTAGTTGTAGCCTCCTTCAGCATTTCCCATCCACTTGCAAGAGGCCATACTATGTAGGCAATGTGCTCTTGGACCACATCCCTCGTGCCAATGTAGGTGCATATAGTATTAAAAGTCGTTTGGCATGTTTGCACGTCATTTCTGAGTGCGGCTGAAGGTTTTCTGATGCCAAAGCGTGACCATATAGGACATTGAATAATGCCCCTTATATACTCCCTTTGGTTCAAGTCGTTCTCCACATAAAACCACTCCTGCATCCAAGAACCAAGCCACTTTTCCAAAATGTAGGCACAAGATAATTGGCCTCAGAACGGGGCACGAAGCTGTAGCAGCCAAAATTGTTGTGGTATTGTTCTTTCCCAATCGCCTTCGTCTGATATGATAATTCGTGAATATTGCAGAAACACATGGTGTCTGGCTCTAACCCTTGGCACCACATGGCCCATATAAAAACCCCTACTTGGATAAAAGCTTCGGGGGTAAGTTGATGAAGAAAAAATTCAAAAGTTTTTAGAACTTCGACCAACATCTTGTCCAAGGGGAACCGAAGCCCAGTTTTCATGAAGCTTCTGAAAATTACCACTTCATCAGCTTCGGGAAGAGGAACAATACTCTCCCCTCCAGCCCTCACGATGGAAATATCACGAAAGTATCTCCCTTTCAACGCTTCAATCTGCCCTTGCTTAATAGTCGACTTTCCAAAAACAACATGGCTCGGCCTCCATGGTCGGTCTTCGGTATCTTCATTTCCACTTTCTACATCAAAACTCTCGCTATCGCTGGAGTTTTCAAATAACCCAGCCATCATTTCATTGGTGATTTTCTTCGTGTTGGTTCTCTCCATAGCTTCGTAAAAACCGGCCAATGCATGGTCACTAATCTTCTTCTCCTCAGCCATTCAGATGATGGCCGCACAGATGTCGAAGCTCAAAAAGTTAATCAAGCTCCAGAAAGCAAAGAAAGTTAAATGGCAAACACAGTGCAAGCAGCTAGATACCACGAAAAATACTCATGACACATGACTCTATATATACACTCACAACCTCGTAGTGTGGTGGGTCCCATGGGTCAGAATGATTCGCTATTCTAGCGAAGGGAAGGTGTTTTTCCGGACCTTCAGCTAAAGGCCTTCATTCATGTCGCAATCTAAATTTGTTACAAAGAAACAAATTGATACTGCGAGGGGCTACTGTTGGAGGCCTTCCTCTTCGGAAGGTCCTCAAAAACTTGACTAATCATATGTTTCCAATATGACATTGATTATTACAGGGGGCTTCGACTTCCGGATGACGGTCTTCTCTCGTGATAGGATGAAGATGTAGCCCGAAGGTGATAAAAATGGATGACCAAGCCATAGCCGAAGAGCTTCAGCCTGATGTGATGACAAAGACCAAGTATGATGATGATCGAAAAGGGACAAAGACTATTTAGTCCTTAATGATTCATGTTATGATTATAAATGAACGTCAAGGGCATAAATGTACTTTTACTCGGGCTATGTCCCGTGCCTATAAATAGATGAACAGTAGCGTCGTACTGTTCACGCTGAATTGTAATCACTCTCTCGTGTCTTCACCTTCGAGCAAGTCAAAGGTATCAATGTAATATTAATACTATCAGCATTCATACATGTTTTATGAAATGCAAATACATATGAATTAATGAAATGCAGTTACTGTCTTCATCCTTTTACATTCCCAATCACATATTAAATGATGAAGGTAAGTCCTTCTTGACCTTCGTTTGATGAGCATTAGTCCCATGTGAAGATAATGCTTCGGAAGACGAAGGTCCATAATATTTGACAATTGTGTTGCCTTGTTCTTGATCTATAGCATTTGAGAACAAGTGACCAACAAGCATGAGATTCAGTACCATAACGGTTTCCTCGTAGTAATGCCAGCGAATCTCATCTAGAACTCTTTGTGTTTTGAAAACAGACATATGTATGCGTTTTTGTGCTTTGAAAACCTGTTCGAATTTAAGTAGACGATCGGTAGGAACTTTTCTTGCGTGTTTTCTCAGCCCCTTCTTCTTCTTTAACCTAGGGGTATACTTTACCAATTTGAAACTTGTCATAAATAAGGTTATTACCCGCCTACCTTTACTTTATTTGATTATTTGAATCCTATAAATTTTGTTTATTCTAAATCTTTCTATTCTGAATTCAATTAACGACGAGATTTAGTATCCTTTCATGTACTTTCATAACTCATGAAATGCCGAGTAGGCACCAATTCCCCCAATTTGCGACCTACAATAGGATTTGTTATGTAAATAGGTATATGTTCTTTTCCATTATGAATAGTGATTGTATGGCCAACTATTACGGGTAGAATGCTAGATGCCTGGGACCACGTAACTATTATTTCTTTCTCCTCCTTCATATTGACCTTTTAGATTTTTCCAATAAATGACAAGCTACAAAAGGATTCGTTTTTTTCGTGTCACAGCTAATTAGTCCTTTTTCATTTTAAAGAGTGGCATCTTATGTCCACTATCTCGATCGAGGTATGGAGGTCAGAATAAATAGAATATAATGAATGGAAAAAGAGAAAATCCTTTAGCTGGATAAGGGGCGGATGTAGCCAAGTGAATCAAGGCAGTGGATTGTGAATCCACCATGTGCGGGTTCAATTCCTGTCGTTCGCCCATCGCATTATTGCAAATTCCAAAAATGCAATTTTCCATATTCCTAGTTACGTATTTACTTACGGCGACGAAGAATAAAACTATCACTATATTTTTTCCTTTTCCTAGTTCTTCCAAGCGCAGGATAACCCCAAGGGGTTGTGGGTTTTTTTCTACCAATGGGGGCTTTCCCTTCACCACCCCCATGGGGGTGGTCCACATGGTTCATAACTACCCCTCTTACTACGGGGCATTTACCTAGCCAACACTTAGATTCATCTCTACCCAAACTTTTTTGGTTCACCCCAACATTATCCACTTGTTCGACTGTTGCTAAGCAGTTTTGGGATACCAAACGGACGTCCCGAGAGAGTAATCTTAAAGTGTCCAATTTACCCTCTTTTGCAATTAGTTTCGCTACAGCACCTGCTGCTCTAGCTAATTGCCCACCCCTTCCATGTGTGATTTCTATGTTATGTATGGTCGTGCCTAAGGGCATATCGGTTGAAGTAGATTTTTATTTTTTCACAAAAAAACCCTTCCCAAACTGTACAAGCTTCTTCCAAAGCATACGACTTTCTAGATGTATATAACGATCTCTAGCTAGATGGATCTTATATGAATTGTATGATGAAGTACCACATGAGTGGATATATAGAAAAGGAATCCAAATCCGCATAATCGCTCATGTTATGATCTACATCCTAGGTCTCCGTGTTCCGTCATCTGGCTTATGTTCTTCATGTAGCATTCAGATCGAATGACTCTATGAAATTATGTCGATACTTCCACATATTATGGGTAACATAGGAGACATTCCTATTTTCACCCGGGGGTCTTAATTACTACTGCTTAACTTTCAATTCGCCTCTGACCATCAAATTAAATGTGAATAACCTGTCCTCCTCTCATTGAAACAAGGGGCGCTTCCGGTTCTGTGCATGCTTCAAACAATTTTGTCTTATCCATATTACCATATCTCTAGAGTCAATAATTTTCTATGAGGAACTACTGAACTCAATCACTTGTTGCCGTTACTCAATAGTTTTCTGTTGAGGTCTATCCCGTAGAGGTAGTCAAATTGGAACATTGAACCTAATTGGTTACACCCAATTACTTAAATCAATGGTTCAAACCACACTCAAAGGTAGGGCATTTCCCATTGATATAGGAACTTTTGTACCAGAAACAATAGTATCTCCAATTATAGCCCCTCTGGGATGTAAAATATATCTCTTCTCACCATCCCCATAGTGTATGAGACAAATGTATGCATTTCGATTAGGGTCGTATTCTATGGTTACGATTCTACCAGGTATGTCTTTTTGATTCCGTCGAATACCGATTTTACGGTATAGGTGCTTATGACCTCCCCCTCTATGCCTTGTGGTAATGATTCCTTAGGCATTAAGACCTTTACCACAACGGTGTCGTCCATGGATCAATTTATTTTGTGGATTGGATTTCACTTGCTTGTCTACGGTTCCCTTGCATGTGCTCGAGATAGGTGTTTTGTATAAATGTTTCACCGTATCATTAAGTATTCTCCTTTAGTTTGTTTCTCTATCTAGAAGTGGAATAGAATAACCAGGTTGAAGGGTAATGATCATATGTCTTTAATGCATTGTATGTCTCAGAATAGGTCCCATTCTTCTACCCTTTCTGGGTAGTCGATGGCTATTCACAACAACTACCTTAACATCAAAGAAGAGTTCGACCCAATGCTTTATTTCTGTCTTAGTGAATCTTGATTCGACACTAAAAGTATATTGATTCTTTCCCAATAAACGAAGACTCTTTTCTTCGTAGAGTTTGCCTTCGGTCTCTATAGATTTCCTTTCTCTTCCTTTTAATAGAGTTTGTTTATTTATTTGAGAGATGTATTATTTCTTTAGTATATTAAAACCTAGGGAAGTCATGAATTGTTGCATCATGCTGAGCTTAAACTTTGTTTTTTGTTGATGCATATGTTTGAAATATTTAAATTTGAATTTGTGGTTTGCTTGGATTTGAATTCAAAAGAGAAAATAAAAAGAAAAATGAAAAAACCAAAAGCAGCCCAAACCTCCCCTTCTCTCAGCCATTCGGCCCAACAAGCCCAGCTCGCACGCGCGCGCACCCGCTACCTCTCACCCTCTGCCAGGCGGGCCCGACCTATTGGCACCGCTCGCCCTCTCGTGCGCCCCCGCTCTGCTTCTACGCAGCGGGCCCGGCCCGTCAGCGCCGTTACCCATTCACTCTGTGCGCTCCTCTCTCTCTCTCTCTCTCTCTCTCTCTCTCTCTCTCTCTCTGCGCCGTGGGGCCGCCCTGTCAGCTCCGTCCTCCCCTCAAACCGTCGCTGACCTACGCGCATGCAGGTCGAGAAAGCCGGCAACGTCTCCTGCCCACGTTCCCCAGCTCCCTTTTGAGCCCCGCCCACATCTGCTCTCCTTCCCCTGCCTCATTTCGCCCACTCACAGCCTCTCGCGCTCATCCGCCGCTGCCAGAGCTCATCGGAGAAGTGCACCCTCCGTTTTGGCCATCCGAAGCTCTAGACGCTGCGCCGAGCCTCCCCGAGCACCGTCCTGAGGTGAGGAACCTTTCCCTGTGCTCTGGCTGCCCTGATTTTGCCTTGTCGTACTGAGTCCGCGCTCGCCAGAGCTCTACCGTGCAGGTTCGCTACGCTTGCACGATGTTTGGTCGATTCAGTCCCACCCTATGCCCACGGTTTGGCTCCGGGTGTTCCCCCTCCCTCACCGGTGCTGGCACTGGCCTCGACGCACCCGATTCCCCCTCCCCGCGGTCGGGATTGCTCCTCAGACTAGACCCGACCTGCCCGAAGTGCCCCTCCCGCCATTCCCTCGTCCCCAGTTTCGTTCTCATAGCCGGAACCCTGGATCGAGTTTGTCGGGCCCCCTCACCGATCATGGCCAACTCCTGCGACCTTAGAGTCCCCGGGGGCCACGCCTGCCTCGGCTCTGGTGGCTTCATCGTCGCAGATGGAGCAACGCCGGCCGCCATCGTTAACCCTCTCTCCCTGGCACCCGATCCCAACCGCCCGCTCCTGATCCAATGGCCTAGATACCCGGATACCGGTTCGAGCACGCTCCTATCCCTGGGCCCCACCAGTCAGCCTGCCCTCACCCCAGGCCACCGACTGCTCTGGCCCATCTGTCAACGCTCGCTTGCGCCTGCACGCGCGCCCTCGGATCTGATCTCATCGATTGAACTGTGATCAGATGGCCGAGAGCGCTTGATACCCCTTCTCTTGGAAATTTTATTAAAGAGACCTCCGGTTTCTTAGAAATCAACCTATCATCCTGTTTTCTTGCGCCTAGGTCTCTGGTCTCTTGTAGAGAGACCCCTAGACTTTATTTTCATCACAAAAATAGGTTTAATTTAGTGTTTTGAATTCCAAAACTTGTAAATTTCATATCTTTTGCATATGAACTCCAAATTGGGTGGTTCAAATTGCAAAATTTTCATAATTTTATTCTCTATCTGTTTAAATTATATTCATTCACTGTTTGCATGTCTCAATTTTGTGGCTAGACTCTAGATTAATTTAAAGTAATAGATTATTTATTAAAGTTAAAATAAAAGGTAGGACCCTAGTGAATATTCATGTGCCTAAATTTGTAGATCCTAATCTCATTTAATGAAATCCCATCCCTAGAATAACTTTATCTAAATAATTAATTCACTAAGATAGACATAGTTAGGTAGTTAACCTATTGAGATAGGCAGTAGTTGGAGAACAATAGACCACTAGGCATAGTGATCTACCCTAAAACCTAGATTTGCACGAGATTTCCCTTTTATTGAACTTGTGTTCACTATGTTGCATGTGTTTGGTGTACTATTCTTTTGTCATTCCCCAAGTGTGTTGAATGAATGGTTGCTTTGCGTAGACAATAAGCAGTCCGAGGTTCCCAAGTTTGTTGAAGGAGATTTCCCTGAGCAACAACCTGGTGAAGGCAAGTGTCCTCTGACCCATTATGTCCTACTTACTTTATAATTCACTATCCCTCATACCATGATCAACCTAAGGATTGACTAGTATTCTGTTTTCATGTCCTTGTTTACCCTTTAGGAATTGGTTACTATGGTTAGTATTAGCTACTGCTTTACTTTAATCAGTGAACATGATGAGAACATTTATGATATGTTGATGATATTTTGATTTATGATGATGAACATATGATACTTTAGGGGACTCGAGCTGTTTCTCGGGTACCACTCCGTAAGGACCTGTTCGTTGGATGACCACCCGAGAAAACAGTACAACCATGAGGGTAGAATGAGACGTTCTTAGCTGATTAATTGGATGAATCTAGGGTGTAGTTTGCTTCACAGTTGTGCTGTCAATGGCGGCCAGGGCATAGTGCTTGCTCTGCTAAGGGTGGGTGCTGAGGTTCATTTGATTTGGTTTTGTTAGTCATCCATCTTAGGGAGGAGTACTGTGTTTGTATGACTGGCGAAACCTAACAGGCAACTACACACCAGGAGAATCTTTGTAAAGGCTACATAATGAATCACTGACCATTCACCTCGGTAGTGAAGATCGAGTCTTGCAAACCTAGGCTGGAAAGGGATCACGGCTCATGGGTAAAGTGTGCAACCTCTGTAGAGTGTTAGAAATTGGTATATAAGTCGTGCTCACGGTTATGAGCAGCCTTGGGAGCTCCTTTGATTAGAGTTTCTTTGGATATTTTTTATGAAGATGCTTAATGATGATGATTATATCTATGGTACGTATTGGGTATTTCCTCTTGGAGGGAGTGCCATTTGGGTAATAACTTGGGATTATTGCTAAAACTTGGCTCTCTACTAATAATAAATATCTGACCAACTAAAAGCAACTGCTTTAAGCTTAACCCCACATACAGCTAGTCCACTTTAGCCAAATGGGACATTTGCTGAGTACGTTGATGTGTACTCACCCTTGCTTAAAAACACCAAACCCCAAGTTGTCCCCATTGTAACCAGTGCTCAGGAGAATATGAAGGCAACGTGGAGGACTTTCAGAAGTTTCAGGACTTCGATGAGTTCTAGAATAGTTTAGTGGCAAGCCCTCAGTCAACTGCTTGTGAAGGCCTTATCGTACTACGTTTCATATTCGCACTTTGATTATGACTTAAGTTAATGACTCTATGGATGTCTTAGACATCGTGATGTAATAAAGTACTTATTTCCGCTATTATTTCGAGCAATGTGTGATGATGTCCAACTATATAATCGTTGTGTGCATGAGTTTCTAATCCTGACATGTACATGGTTCACATTCGGTTTGCCTTCTAAAATCGGGTGTGACACCTGCTCTGAGAAGGAAATGCCTATTGCTTTGAAGCCAGTCTCTGAGACCCCTTCGGCATCTTAATGGCGTTACGAAGATTTTGGAGGTAATGACTCGTCCTTTACCCTTTGCTATGCTAAGCCCATTAGGATCAGATCTGACTAGTTTATTATAGACAAGGGGCAAAGATTTGAATTAAGATGCTGAAGAGGCAGAAGAAAAAACCTGTCGAAGCAGAAGAAACTATTTAGAAGAAACAACATATCATGACTGTTATGCAAGCTATGCGCAAAACTCCCCAGTCGGGAGCAAAGAAAAAAGCTGCTCCTTCTAAAGCTGATGAACATGCTGAAGCTGCACAAGAAGCCAAGGATAGCAGAGGTCCGCTCGAGATCACACTATTAGAGATTGATAGGATTATTGCTGGTGTGGTGCTCGAGAAAGAAACTGACGCAGCAGCCACTGCTGAAACTTCAGCTTTGAAGATAAAAAATGTTGACGAAACTTCTTTAGAGATCAAGACCTGTGACTTAAGGCATTTAGGTGGCCAACAGCAAACTGAGGAAGACATGTCTGAATTGAGAGAATTTTCTATAGCCGGTGGCTATCAGCCTGAATCTATCCTATTCGGTGGTGCGGACGAGAAATTCTAGGATGCATTCCTGATCGTGTTGAGGCGAAAATAGTTAATACTCTATCAAAAAGCATTGGTTTCCCAAAGCTAGAGAGCGACCTAAGCAGCTATCAGAAACAACATATCACTGGTAGCTTGGTATACTCAAATTTTAAGGTACAGACTCAATTATTATGTTCTAATTCACTTATTGCTTTCTAACCTAAGGTGTGCAAAATCTTATGTACCTTCAGCATTATAGCAAAGTTTCTTGCTGAGCAAGGCGCTGAAGCTACACAAGGAGGGGGAGGATCGAAAAACTGAATTTATAATTACTGGTCTGGAGAAAAAGATTGAAGATCTTGAAGGTTTATTGAAGAAGAAGGATACCAGAATTGAATCGGTCGAGGAGAATCTTGCGGAAGCTTGCCTGCTGAACGAGAAAAAAGATATCCAAATTGCAGAGCAGAGCTAATGACTTGAACAATTGAGTGATGAGTTTGAAAAGGCAAAGCCAACTCTCAGAGATAATATAAATCGCCTAGACCATGAAGCTGAGAATTTAAAAATCAGAGTCAAAGCCAAAGCTGAAAAGAATATCAAATTATCCGAAGTTATAAAAATTCATCGACACGCATGCTTCGGCTTTGTGACTCGATGCTCCTCACGGCTGCGGAAGATCTTTCACTCCATTGGGGCAGCTTCAGAAGAGGCTGAGCACTCACCTGATGACCTTCCCAAGGCACTAGAATGGGTTGAAAAGAAAAATCAATGATTTTGACAAAGTTATGGAAAGCCATGGTGATTTCTGTGTGCTAGTTGCTTCTCGGGGCACTACTACTATTTTTGCGAAGGCTGGATGCAATCACTTAAAATCCACGAATAGTCCCACCTTCAACATTTCTCCAGCTAACTTGAACAAAATGCCCGCCGAAGCTAGAAGTGTGGGTAACAGATTTATTATCCAAGTATGGACGAAGGGTGGGAGAGAAGTTGCTAGAGATGAAGCAAGGGCGCTACTTGACGAGGTATAATGAAATTTTGTCTGTTTGTCTTCTATCACCTCCTGCCTTTTTCTTATTGCCAAGCACTAATGCGATATTTCATTCAGGCTGATGCCGACGATGAGTGACAAGCTGAAGCAGTCAAGTCGAAGTTGTAACCCATGAAGGGGGCCTGAAAAGTGCTTAAAGATCTTCGTTTTGTAACATATTGTTCTTGATGAAAAACAATGAGTGATATGTAATACTTTGTAAATATGTAAAAACAGTTTGTAACATTACCTTTTTGTTGCATCTATTTGCTTTGCTATGGACGAAATCCTGAAATTGTTGTTTTGAGCCAAAAGGCAAAAAACACCTTCTCTTCTTTTCGTTCACAACGAAGCATTACAAGCTTCCTTTTTGCTTTCATGTGAGATGCGATGATGCGATGAAGCTATAATGTCTATGATCAATGCTTGTGTGAATGCAAATTATAATGTCAATATACAGTACGCAAAAATGTATGCCTTTTGCCGAAGGTAAAAAAGAAAATAGACTCTGCATCCCCTTAGGAATGACATCGGAGTCTCTTCACCTTTACTAGGTGGTATTTTGAGCTCTGCATTCCCTTAGGAATGACTTCAGAGCTTTTTCACCTTTACTAGGTGTCTCTTTGAACTCTGCATTCCCTTAGGAACGACTTCAGAGCTTTTGTTTTTTCCTTTTTTACACTTAATGGTGTAAACTCAAATTTTACATTTTACATATGGGGGGATTTTCCCTTGTATTGAATGGGCTGGAAGAATGAAAAAAATTACAAAATATGGCCCCATTAAAAACCTTTCTCCCCACTTGAAAGGAAAAAAGGGAACGATAAAAATGAAAAAACTACATAACTGTTACACATAATATCTTCGAAGCTCCTCCGCATTCCAAGACCTCGGGATGTCGTTTCCTTCCATGTCTCTTAGTCTGTAGGATCCTGGTCTGGCCGAAGATATCAACCAAGAAAGGCCCTTCCCACTTGAGTTGTAGCTTTCCTACTGTTTCTGGATTAGCCACCCTTCAAAGCACAAAATGTCCTGACTCAATATTCTTTAGCCTGACCTTCCTGTCATGCCACTTGAATGTTTTTGCTTAGTATTTATTGATGTGATCAATTGCATGAAGCCCAATCCCTTCTATCGCGTCTTTCGACGTTTTGTAAGCATCTTCATCATCTGCCGAAGTTATGGTTCGTATTGATTCTGTCTTTGCTTCCTCTGGAGATATTGCTCCGTCCCCAAACAAGAGCTTGAATGGGGAGAAACCTGATGACCTTGACACCGATGTATTGTGGTTCCATACTACTTTTACCAATTCATCTGGCCACTTTCCCTTCGGTAGATTGAAAATTGACCTCATTATTCCTGTAAGGATGACACCATTTGCTCGCTCCACTAGGCCATTGGATTCTAGATTCCTTACTGATGCAAAGTGTATGTTTGTTCCAATTTGATCACAAAAGGTTCTGAATGCTTTGGAGTTGAATTGCGCTCCATTGTCCACTGTGACAGCCTTCGGCACTATGAAGCGACAAATAATGTTCTGCCAGTAAAACTTCTGAACTGTGGCTGAAGTTATTGTAGCTAATTGTTTGGCTTCAATCCATTCAGAGAAGTATTCAATTGCTAACACAATTATCCTAAGCTCCCCTGAGCCGGTGGTAATGGCCCTAATAAGTCAATTCCCCACCTTTGTAGTGGCCAAGTGGGCTAAATTAGTTGGGTTAGAGATGAAGGTTGTTTTTTGTCTCTAGCACACCTCTAGCAATTGTCACATTTATGTATCAAATCTGTTGCATCTGAAGCAACTTTTGTCTAGTAGAACCCTTGCTTGAAAACCTTTCCTAACAATGGCCCAGATCCGATGTGAGCAGCACGTCTGCCTGAGTGAATTTCTTTCATCAACTCCTGACCTTCGGTTCCAGACAGACACTTCAGCAGCGGTGAAAATACTCCTTGTTTAAATATTCTCCTTGTATCATCAAGTATGGTCTTGTTTTGGCCTGCATCCTTCTAATGTAAGCTTCGTTATCTTAAGGGTAATTGCCCTTGAGGAAATATATGATTTTTGTTCTCCAGTATTCACTATGTGTTGGTGATATTGTGAGCACAACTCTTTCTATAAGGTCTACCGAAGGTGCTTTGACGATTTCAAAAAACACCTCTGGTGGGAGTGACAGCCCCTGTGCTGTTGACTTAGCTAGCAGATCTGCTTGTTCATTATCTCCTCTTGAGATATTCTTTACTGAGAAACCCTCGAAGGAAGCTTCCATCCTTCGGACTGTATCGAGATATTTTTCTAGCTTTGTATCTCTAGCTCTACTGCTCATGTCAACATGCCCCATGATTACTTGAGAATCAGACTTAAAGATTGCCCTTCTTATTCCCATAGCCTTGAGTTTTCAAACTCCTAGCAATACTGCTTCATACTTTGCAATGTTATTTGTATATTGAACGTCTAGCTTGGCTGCATAAGAAGTGTTGGGGGTCTGCTTCGTCACCGAAGGTCCCATAAGAAGAAACACCTTCGAAAGTTGGACACAAAGCCGAAAAGCTATTAATCAGAGAGCTTCGAAGTATATTTCCAGATGCACCGACTTAAAGATGAAATGACCAATCAGCCCATGATAGCTTGTATTATGATTGTAATCATTTGAAAAGGGCACGAATGTAATTTCTCACAGGCTGCATCCTGTGCCTATAAATAGATGAATAGTACCCCTGTACTGTTCATGCTATCTTGTATTCGCTCGTGCGCAACGCTCGGATTTTTGCCATCTGTCAAGCCGAAGGTATAAATGTAATTAAAATATTGTCTTTATATTTATCCAAGTTTATATAATGAAGATATGTGAATGATGTTATATGATTATTCATATTATCTTTCATGTTTCACATGCTTTGTCTTTCATTAATGTATACTGTGATGATGAAGGTACGTCCTTCATGACCTTCGTCTGAAGATCGTTATATCCTGAGGGAAATAATGCTTCGAAGCACAAAGGACATTAACATTTAATACTTCGTGTTGCCTTGTTCTTAACTCATAGCATTTGAGAACAAGTCCCCAACATTGGCGCCCACCTCCGGTGAACTCACTTCCACTGATTGAGCTAATGGCTTCGTTCAACAATCAAGCTGAAATAGCTTCAGCTACGAAGCTGGTGCTCCCGATAACAGGCGGTTCATGCTCAGAACTAGCCAACAAGAAGCGGAAGAAGGAGGCTCAGAGAAGGGTGCAGCATGTTGGGGTGCAGGGACCCTTCATTAAGTCAAGATGGTCCCACATCCCAATCACCTTCTCCTAGGAGGACCTTCAGCTCAAGGATTACCCTCATAATGATACTATGGTCATATCTTGTGTCATCAAGGGATTTCTGGTCCACAATGTTCTGGTTGATACAAGCAGTGTAGCGGATATCATATTTGCCAAGGCCTTCAGACAGATGCAAGAGCCAGAGGACAAGATTCATGATGCTACACACCCTCTTTGTGGCTTCGGAGGAAGGCAGATTGTAGCACTTGGCAAGATTACAATGCCAGTGACCTTCGGATTTGTCCACAATATAAGGACTGAATAGGTTGTGTTTGATATTGTTGACATGGAATACCCCTACAATGCAATCATTAGTCGTGGGACACTTAATGCTTTCGAAGCAATTCTTCATCCAGCATATCTATGCATGAAGATACCTTCGGAACAATGGCCTATTGCTATTCATGGAAGTCAGGAAGCTGCTAGAAAGGCTGAGGGAAATTGGACAGACTCAAAAGCTATCCACAATATAGATGGAGCTGAAGCTTGTGAACAGTACAAGTACAGAAGAGAGAAGGCTGCTTCGTCTGATCAGCCGAAGCTCATGCTTTTATGTGAAGACATAGCAGAGTAGAAGGTATTGCTGGGGTCTCAATTATCTGAAGAGCAGGAGAAAACTTTGATAAGGTTTTTATTCAACAACAAAGATGTTTTTGCATGGTCGGCCAATGATCTATGTGGTGTCAACAGGGATGTCATTGAACATTCACTCAATGTCGATCCATCCTTCAGGCCCAGAAAGCAAAGGCTTCGGAAAATGTCTGATGATAAAGTCGAAGGTGCTCGGAATGAAGTAAAAAGACTTCTCAGTGCTGGTGTTATCAGAGAGGTAAAATATCCAGAGTGGCTAGCCAATACTGTTATGGTGAAGAAGGCCAATGGCAAATGGAGAATGTGTATTGACTTCACAGATCTTAACAAGGCCTATCCAAAGGATGAGTTTCCATTACCAAGAATAGACTCTCTTGTAGATGCAGCAGCTTCTTCAGAGCTTATGAGTCTGCTAGATTGCTACTCCGGATATCATCAGATATGGATGAAGAAGGATGATGAGCCGAAGACTAGCTTCATAACTCCTAGTGGCAACTATTGTTATCTTCGGATGCCTGAGGGGCTCAAGAATGCTGGAGGAAGCTTCAGCAGAATGACAGCCAAGGTCCTTCACTCTCAGATAGGCAGAAATGTGCTAACATATGTTGATGATATCATAGTAAAAAGCACGAAGCAAGAAAATCATATTACTGATTTGCAGGAAACATTTGCTAATTTTAGGCAAGCTGGCCTGAAATTAAATCCAGAAAAAATGTGTCTTTGGAGTGAAGAAGGGCAAGTTCCTTGGTTGTCTAGTTTCAACGAAGGGGATCGAAGCTAACCCAAGCAAGATCGAAGCTATCCTTCGGATGGAGCCGCCAAGCACAAAGAAGGGGGCCCAACGGCTGACAGGAAGACTGGCATCTTTGAATCGATTTATATCTAGATCAGCAGAAAGAAACTTACCATTCTTTGAAGTACTAAAGTCAGCCAAAGTTTTTCAATGGGGCCCAGCTCAACTGAAAGCTTTCGAAGAGCTAAAGCAATACTTGATTGATCTAACAACATTAACTCCACCTGTGCCAGGGGCTCCATTGCTATTGTATGTGGTAGCTTCGCACTCTGCAGTGAGTGTGGCGCTTGTACAGGAGAAGCTTGAAGGACAAACTAAAAAGCAAGTCCCAGTATACTTCGTCTCCGAAGTTCTAAGTTTATCAAAGAAAAACTATACAGAATTGGAGAAGGTGTTGTATGCTGTGCTAATGGCATCTAGGAAGCTTCGGCATTATTTTCAAGCATACCACATAATTGTTCCTTCATCACATCCTCTGAAGGATATTATGAGGAACAGAGAAGCTACTGGAAGGATTGGAAAGTGGGCCGCGGAGCTTAATGAATTCATCATTGACTACGTGCATAGATCTTCAATCCAATCGCAAGCGTTAGCAGACTTCATCGCTGATTGGATGCCAGGGGCTCACAAAGAAGAAATAAACAAAGATACCGAAGCTTGGACAGTGTTCTGCGATGGTTCTTGGGGAACCTTCGGTGTAGGAGCAGCTGCGGTCTGAGTGGCACCTTCAAAAGTCAAAACATGTTATGCAGCCAAATTGGATTTTAGTTGCACAAATAATATTGCTGAGTACGAAGCACTTCTGTTGGGGCTTCGGAAGTTAAGGGCAATGGGAATAAGAAGGTCCATCCTAAAGACTGACTCTCAAGTTATTTCTGGTCATGTGGACAAAAGTAGCAAGGCAAGAGATCCAAAACTCGAAACATATCTGGATACAGTTCAAAGGTTGGAGGCTTCTTTTGAAGGTTTTTCTGTCAAGAATATTCCAAGAGGTGAAAATGAGCATGCAGATTTGCTAGCCAAATCGGCGGCTCAGGGGCTCCCTTTACCTTCAGAAGTATTTTTTGAAACAATAAAAGCACCTTCAGTTGAACTCATGGAGAGAGCAGTACTTACTATTTCTTCAGTACACAATGAAGATTGGAGGACTGAAATTATATCTTTCCTCCAAGGCAATTGTCTTTCCAGTGATGAAGCTTATAACAAGAGAATGGAGGCAAGGACAAGACCATATGTGATAATAGAAGGGGAATTGTATAAACATGGGGTCTGTTCCCCACTCCTCAAGTGTTTATCAAGAGCTGAAGGTATTGAATTAATGAAAGAGATACATGCAGGTCTGTGTGGATCTCACATTGGGTCTAGGCCCTTGCTGGGAAAAGTTTTTCGACAAGGATTTTACTGGCCAAAGGCAGCTTCGGATGCAGCAGAGCTAGTCCAAAAATGTGAAGGTTATCAAAAATGTGCAAGAGACCAGAAGCAACCTTCATCTCTCACTCAGTTAATACAGCCCACTTGGTCGTTGCAAAGATGGGGCCTCGATTTGCTTGGCCCACTTCCACCAGCACAAGGCAATTTAAAATATGTTGTGGTGGCGGTAGAATATTTTTCCAAGTGGATTGAAGCGAAGCCTTTGGCCACAATAACTTCGGTCACAGTCCAGAAATTCTTCTAGCAAAACATTGTTTATCGCTTCAGCGTGCTAAAGGCTATCACTGTAGACAATGGAACACAGTTTGATGCCGAAGCTTTCAAGGAATTCTATGATCAGATTGGCACGAAGATTCATTTTGCATCAGTCAGACATCCAGAGTCAAATGGACTTGTCGAAAGAGCAAATGACATTATAATGACGGGAATAATGAAGTTAATCTTCAATCAGCCCAGAGGAAAGTGGCTAGATGAGTTGATTAAAGTGGTGTGGAGCCACAACACAACAACATCAAGGTCTACAGGTTTTACACCATTCAAGTTATTGTTTGGTGACGAAGCTATAACCCCAGAAGAAGCTAAGGCAGGGTCAATTAGAACAGTAGCTTCGGTAGAGGACGAAGCTGATTATTCTGTGGCAAAAGATGCCATAGAAGGGACCAGACTTCAGGCTGTGGAGAATATCAATAAATATCAAGCCAAAACAGTAAAATGGCGTGACAGAAAAGTTCGACTAAAAAACATTAAACCAAGGCATTTGGTACTTCGGAGAGTGGCCAATCCAGACACAGTAGGCAAGTTACAGCTGAAGTGGGAAGGACCCTTTCTGGTGGTATCTTCGTCAAGACCCGGTTCTTACAGATTGAAGGATATGGACGGCAACGACATTCCTAGATCTTGGAATGCGAATGAGCTTCGGCAATATTATGTGTAACTTGATGTAATCTTTTTCATTTTTCCTATGGCACCCTTTTACTTTCCAAAGGGGGAGAAAGGTTTTTAATGGGGCCATAGTTTGTAATTTTTCCTCTCTTATTCAGCTCTACGAGAGCAAAATCCCCCAAAATATGTAAATGTAAAATCTGAGCATGCACCATCGAGTGCAGAGAAAAAGGAAAAAATAGGGAGAAGCTCGAAAGTCGTCCCTAAGGGGATGCAGAGCACGACGAAGCTAAAAAAAGACGTTCCTAAGGGAGCGCAGCGTAAGTTTTCTGCTCAAAAGTCGTTCCTAAGGGAATGCAGAGCCAAATACCGCCGAAATATAAGGCGAAGCGCGAAAAGTCAACGTGAATACCGCCGAAATATAAGGCGAAGCGCGAAAAGTCAACGCGAATACCGCCGAAATAGAAGGCGAAGAAGTTCAAAAGACGTTCCTAAGGGGATGCAGAACTTACACCGAAAAATAAGTGGTGAAGCCGAAAAATAAGCGGCAAAGAGACTTCAGTCATTCCTAAGGGAATGAAGGTTATGATTGTGGCTTCGTATGTGTGTGTTTGGACATTCATTTGCACGTCACATTACATCATACATTGCATTCATAAACATTCATTTAGACATACATAGAATCATCATCATCATATCATACAGACACAGGCAGATGCTTCGGCTATAAGGATAAGGCTTTGGCAAAAAGAAAAGAAGCAGTTTCATGCTTCGTTGTGTACAAAAAGAAGGGAAGGTGTTTTTCGCCTTCGGCTCAAAAAATACAAGTTTCGTCCACATCAAAGCAGTTCATACATGGACCAAAAGGTAGAAATATATTACAAGGTATGGACAAATTTTACAGAATAAGTATCTGATTCTTAAATTACAATAACTTTTTAACAAGGATAATACAAGATTTTTTCTAGAGTTTTTTTCGCAGCAAGGTCTTCAGCTTCATCATCATTAAGCTTCGGATCGCCTATCAAGCTTCGGCTCACTGTTCCTTAGCTTCGTCATCTTGTACATATCAAAGCGGTATGAGAAAAGTACAAGTTTCAAGTAGAAGGTAAAGCAACAGGCACAAATTTCTTACCGGCTTAAGGTGGCTTCGAGCTTCGTCGCAAGCCATGTTTCGCCCGCCCTTTGTCCAGATTTGCATTATGAATCTATTTCATATGCTTCGAGCCAGGCTGGGGATATCAGTTAAGTCTACCGGTGATAAGCTGAAGTTTGGTCTATTAACAATTTTACCATGCGTGCAACCAGATTTCATGAAGGCAACAGTTGTGCCCCGAGAAGCTAGCAGGGCACAGAAATCGTGGTGTCCAGCTATGACTTCATCAAGAGCATCAACTTCGCCCTCAATGTGTTCGAAGGTCCCTAGCAGGTGTTCAACCGAAGGATTGAATTTCTCAGAGCTAGCTCCAATCGAGTTGAAAACCTGCTTTAGCTGTTGCACACATCGGTTGCCGAAGTCTAGACATTTATCTTGAAGATCATTCAGTGATTTCTGCAAATTTGAACTCTTTTCGACTTCAGCCTCAAACTTCACATCAAATTTCTGCTTTTCTTGTTCGAAGCTTTCCGACTTTGATAGGAGTTCACTATTCAATTTTGCAATTTTGGCTTCAGCTTCTGCCAGTAAACCCTCCACTGTTTGGAGTTCGAAATCCTTCTTTTCAAGAGCTGTTGCATGATCTTTTATTTTTCTCTCTAAACCTTCGATTATAACCTAATGTTTTTGTCTTCAAGGTCCTGTTGCATCTTCAAAGCTTTACTTAATAGCATACTTTGTGCAAAAACAACCTTCATCAGAAAACTCCTTCGTCGTTAAAACAATGAAAAGCCAAAGAAAAGTTTTTACCTTGAAATTAGAATAGAACAAATTACCGACGATATGCTGTCGTCGGTAGCGGCTGATATCGGCCTCAAGCTTCGGGAAACCAATACTCTTCGACAGAGTACTGATAACCTTCGCTCTAGTTCGTTCTCAGAGGCAACCTAAGCTTTCATCGTCAATGCCGCCGAAGAGCAGCGCTCCTGGTTTGTAACCACAGGATATAGCATAATCTTTCAACTCTTCTTTCTCAGCTTCAGATAACTCCTGACCAATTATGTTTTGGAAATCGAAGTCCTTTTCCTCCGAAGTATCTTCGGCTTTCTTCTTTTCTTTTCCAGGCACTATGGCCAGGGTCTCTTCAGTGGCTGTAGCAGCTTCTTCCGTGGCCATATTCAGGAGCATTTTATCAATATCAGAAAACGTGCTCTCCAGATTTGTAGCTTCGGCAGTTTCAGCTTCGGCAGTTCCAGCTTCAGTGGGTGCAGCTTCGGCAGTAGTAGCGCTCTCGACAACTGGTGTTTTTGACGCCGAGGCCGGCGGTGGTGTTTCTTCAGTGGCTTCAATCACATGAATAATTATCTGTTTTTTGGCCTAGCAGGCTTCTTCCCTGCCGAGGGCTCCATTTCCTTCTGTAAAAGCTTCGTCAGATGTGGCCCCAGTGGGCTTAGCTTGATAGGCAAGGATTCAGTCATTACCTTTAGAATTTCTTCCACACCGGCAGCAGAAGGTGTTGAAGGAGTCTCTTCTTCTATATCAGTCACCTTCTGCTTCGGAGCCACAACTTTCCTTTTCTTCGGAGCAACTGCCTTCAGCTCAGGGCTCAATTTTCTGTTCTTCAGAATTTCTTCATCTTCTTTAACCATTCTAGCAGCTTGTTTGCCCACAATACTAACAATTCTTTTTCTTTTTTTCCCTTCGGCACCCTTGTTCAATCGCTCATAGTCAGGATATTCAAAATTCAGGACATCCATTACCCGATTCAATCTTCGCTTCGGACGGGCGCCGAAGGCTGCAGTCATCAATTGATCTTCTTTTTTCGTATAATTGCCCAAGATCTTAATGCACATAACTTCAATTGTATCTAACCATTCTTGGCAGGGTTCTTTGAAGTGTTTTTTGAACTTAAAATGATAGGGCAGCCGGACGAGTTCATTCTTCCTCATCTCTCCTTTAAGCTTCGGCATACCCCATTCCCTTAGCGTTGGGAATACTTTGTTGGCTCAATATTCCTGAACTAAATCTCTAGTACCAATATGTGCAGATACAATTCTAAATTCGCTCACAGCATCTGGGCATGGTGCCCCCGGCGTCATATTGCACTGAGGCCTAGTTAACCCGAAGGTTAGTTCCAGCGGGCTCTGAACTAGCTTCTCCTTTTTCTCATCAATTTTAACATAAAACCATTCAGTTTTCCACCCGGTCAGCCACTTAGTGCGGTAGCTAACCACAGGTGTCTTCATGTCCTTGCGGTACGCAAAATTATAACAGCCGAAGTTCTCGTGCAGTCCATCCTCCCTAGCCTTCGTCTGATAGTGAAGTTCGTGTACTCGGCAGAAGGCTTCGGCAAGAGGCTCGGCTCCTTGGCTTCGGAGAGCCCAGATAAACATGCTAAGCCTAACGATAGCGTTAGGAGTCAGCTGATGAAGATAAATCTCAAAATTTTTCAGCACGTCTGCAATCATTCCGTGCAGAGGAAACCTCAACCCTGCTTTGAAGAAGCTCTTAAAAACTACCACTTCATCACTTTCTGGTTTCGGGATAGTCTCTTCCCCGCCAAAGCGAATCAACTTCTTCTCGGCTTCACCGAAGTAGCCTAGCTTCGTCAACATGGGCATGTCAGCTTCGGACATAGTCGACTTCCCAAAATCCAAATGGCTGGGCTTGGATGGCATAGCGGTGTTATAATCAATCCCTTCTTCACCAATATCGCCCTCTTCAATATCTGCCTGCTCGGCTTCAGTAGCAGGTGCACCTTCGTCAGAACCGCCCTCCGTTACAACCAGTCCTAACCGCCTCATAACTTCAGAGATTGGCGCAGTCTCAGTAGCTTCGGTCTCCTCTTCGTCACGAGTTATCCTAGCTCTCGAGCGCACCCTGGCCATTTCATGCTAAATTTCTCGTGTTTTGGCAAAGTTGAATGTTTTTTGTTTTTTCCAAAGCTCTCTCTCTTGTGACGAAGCTAAAGTAAAACGATGCTTCGATTGAGAATGCAGTGAATGAGCTTCGGCTGTGGTCAAATTTTTCGGCAGCACAACAGAACAATGGCAGTAAATGCTATGGTAACTTCACACCTACACGTCTGTTTATATAGTGCTGTAGGTGGGAAGGTGAATCGTCAAGCCGCTCGCACCCACCGAACAGTCGCCCGCACCCACTGAACGGTGGACCATAGTGCCCAAGAAGATGAATCACCAGATCGCGCGTACCCGTTGTATGCTGGGACCGCCCTTCACTCGGAATATTTAAATCGTTTCTCGACAACGAGCTGAGGGAAGGTGTTTTTCGGACCTTCGGCATTCCGAAGCCTGAGAGTTTTTCACGGGTTGAGCTCGCTACGAAAAATGATCTGGCACCGTGAAGGGGCTACTGTTGGGGGTCTGCTTCGTCGCTGAAGGTCCCATAAGAAGAAACACCTTCGAAAGTTGGACACAAAGCCGAAGCTATTAATCAGAGAGCTTCGGAGTATATTTCCAGATGCACCGACTTAAAGATGAAATGACCAATCAGACCATGATAGCTTGTATTATGATTATAATCATTTGAAAAGGGCACAAATGTAATTTCTCACAGGCTGCGTCTTGTGCCTATAAATAGATGAACAGTACCCATGTACTGTTCACGCTATCTTGTATTCGCTCGTGCGCAACGCTCGGATTTTTGCCTTCTGTCAAGCCGAAGGTATAAATGTAATTAAAATATTGTCTTTATATTTATCCAAGTTTATATAATGAAGATATGTGAATGATGTTATATGATTATTCATATTATCTTTCATGTTTCACATGCTTTGTCTTTCATTAATGTATACCGTGATGATGAAGGTACGTCCTTCATGACCTTCGTCCGAAGAATGTTATATCCTGAGGGAAATAATGCTTCGAAGGACGAAGGACATTAATATTTAATACTTCGTGTTGCCTTGTTCTTAACTCATAGCATTTGAGAACAAGTCCCCAACAAGAAGTTTTTATTTTTGACGGCGAGATTAGAACTGCTATGGCACTTGCGCCGAAGGTCCCCCATGATCCATCACAAAAGACTGTCCATATTTCTTTGTCTAGTGCCCATTCTTCACCCTGAACTCCTAGCATCCAATCGGCAACAAAATCCGCTAACGCCTGGGATTGAATTGACGACCGAAGAACGAAGTCGATGGTAAATTCACTAAGCTCAGTGGCCCATTTTCCAACCCTTTCTGTGGCTTCTCTGTTTCTTATGATGTCCTTCAAGAGTTGTGATGAAGGTACAACTATGAGATGAGACTGAAAATAATGTCGAAGATTTCTGGAGGCCATGAGTACAGCATATAGCACCTTTTCCAATTCCGTGTAATTCTTCTTAGATGGGCTCAAAACTTCTGAGACAAAGTAAACTGGCATTTGTTTCATCAGGCCTTCTTGTTTTTCTTAAACTAATGCTGCACTGACAACAGAATGAGAGGAGGATATGTACAAGAGAAGTGTGGCTCCTTGCGAAGGCCTTCTACTGAGTTGATCTCCATTGGAACACTTCGACCGATTTTAATACCTCGAAGAAAGGATGATTTCTCTCTAGAGACCTTAAGATAAACCTGTTTAGTGATGATAATCTGCCTGCCAACCTTTGGGCACCTTTTCTAGATTTCGGTGGCTCCATCCGAAGCATTGCTTCTATCTTGCTTGGGTTAGCTTTGATTCCTTTGGTTGACACAAGGCAACCAAGGAACTTTCCCTTCTTCACTCCGAAGATGCATTTTTCTAGATTCAACTTGAGGCCTACTTTTCTAAAATTAGCAAATGTTTCTTGCAAATTCGTTATGTGATCTTCTTGCTTCGTGCTTCTAACTATAATGTCATCAACATAGGTTAGGACATTCCTTCCTATTTGCGTACTTAGTACCTTTGAAGTCGTTCTATTGAAGCTTCCTCCAGCATCCTTGAGCCCCTTAGGCATCCGAAGGTAGCATTAGGTGCCACTTGGAGTAATGAAGCTTGTTTTAGGCTCATCTTCTTTCTTCATCCATATCTGGTGATATCCTGAATAACAATCCAATAGGCTCATGAGTTTCGAAGTTGCCACCGCATCTATGAGGGAGTCTATTCTTGGTAAGGGAAATTCATCCTTCGCGCATGCCTTGTTGAGGTCTGTGAAATCAATACACATCCTCCGTTTTCTATTTGCCTTTTTTACCATCACAATGTTAGCAAGCCATTCTAGGTAAGTAACTTCTTTGATTACCCTAGCTCTAAGGAGTCTTTTGACTTCATTTCTTGCTCCTTCGGCTTTAAACTCTAACATTTTTCGAAGCTTCTGTTTCCTTGGTCTGATGTTGGGATCTACATTAAGAGAGTGTTCAATGATGCTTCTGTTGATGCCACATAGGTCATTGGCTGACCAAGCAAACACATCTTTATTTTTGAACAAAAACTTTTTTAGACTCCTTTCTTGCTCTTCGGTCAACTGAGATCCGAACAGCACCTTCTCATCAGCTATATCTTCACATAAGAGTATGGCTTTTGGCTGATCTACCGAAGCTGCTTTGTCCCTTACATGCTTCTGCTACTAGTGAGCTTCAGCTTTGTCTATATTGTGAATAGCCTTGGAATCTGTCCATTTTCTTTCAGCTCTCCTTGCAGCCTCTTGACTTCCATGTACATAGACTGGACCCTGATTTGATGGTATTTTCATGCACAAGTATGCTAGATGTAGTCGAAGGCATTCAGAGTTCCTCTTCCAATGATTGCATTGTAAGAGTATTCCATATCCACTATGTCAAGTCTAACTTGCTTAGTTCTAGTGTTGTGAATGTAACCGAAGGTGATTGGCATTGTTATCTTACCGAGTGCTGCTATCTGTTTCCCTCTGAAGCCACATAGAGGATGTGTTGCATCGTGTATCTTGTCTTCTTGTTCTTGCATTTATCTAAAGGCTTTAACAAAGATGATATCTGTTGCACTACGTGTATCCACTAGAACATTGTGAACCAAGAATCCTTTTATGACACAGAATATGACCATGGCATCATTATGTGTGTAGTCCTTGAGTTGAAGGTCTTCTTTGGAGAAAGTGATTGGAACATGGGACCATTTGGACTTAACGTAGGGCCCCTGCACTCCAACATGTTGCACCCTTCATTGGGCTTCCTTCTTTTGCTTCTTGTTGGCTAGTTCGAAGCTTGAATCGCCTGTGATTGGGAGTACGAGCTTTGTCATCCCTGGTGACGAAGCTTGATGGCTCATCGTGGTCATTGTTGTGGAAGTAAGTTCACCGAAGGTGGGCGCCAATTTTGGTCACTTGTTTTTAGTTGTTGTGAATTGAAAACAAGGCAACATGATGATATTATGGACCTTCGTCCTTGGAGGCATTATCTTCCTCAGAGATAATGGACCTTGGATGAAGGTAATTACGATTATACAATTTCACTTTTAAACAACCTTTCTTCGAAGGTTGTTTATAAGTGATTATTTATAACAGAACGAAGACATATTTATTCATTAACTAAACACGAATAGCAAGGGATGAACCCATCATTTTGTTCATGTTTATATGCTTTTACACAGTATAGCAACAAACGATTACATTTGTACCTTCGGCTTCGCGTGAAGGAGGATACAAGGAATGACCTTCGGAAAGTGAGTAATCGAGATTGCACTTTGAACTCCCTCTCATGACCCTTTCCAATGATCCCATGAATAGTACAGGGTACTGTTCATCTATTTATAGGCCTAGGACATAGCCTAGGAGAACTTACAATTATGCCCATGATCTCTATACATTTGTTCTATTGCAAATACTAAGGATAAAGTCGTCCTTCTACTCTTGACTTGGCCTGCCACGAGACCTTCGGAGTTAACTGAAGTCGAAGCTATGGTTATGATGATTGTCGAAGCTTTACAACATCCTTTGTATTCCTTGCTTCGTCATTTTACCTTCGGCACTTTGTCCTACAGAACCCTTTGTTATACAAATTGAAATAGTTAGATTGTTTTGAGGACCTTCGGCGGAAAGAGACCCCCAACAGCCAGGACCCTACTAGGTGACAACCAAAGGTCGTCGCCACACCTACCATCCCCATCAATACAAACATCATCAATTCCAAAACGAACACCATTATTACCCGTAGCAGCAAAACCACAACCTATATCCGCAACAACATCGCCTTCAACACCAAGAAATCCTAGCGCTACCGCCTCCATCACCTCAACATCCAAACCAACCCCTACCACCTCCCCCACCACTACCAAAGCAAGAAGAATTCGCTTCTCAACCCTTCAGGGGAGTAATCCACATGATCTCTTAAGGGTCTAGCTATGAGTTCGAAACAAAACGATAAAAGAAAGACCACTACCAAAGGGTAAACCATGTAGCCCTCACTAGGCCTGTCATTCAAACAAAGTGGTCCCATGTGCCACTTACCTTCGATGCAAAGGATGTCGATCTCCGTACTGCACCCCATGGAGATGCGTTGGTGAAAAATTGCAGAGTGGCAGGGTGGGATCTGCACGAAGTACTCGTTGATAATGGCAGCCAGGCAGATATCATCTTCCTACATGCCTTCGACCATATGGGCATAAGTCATAGCCTGCTCAAGCTAGCAGACAACCCCTCTATGGCTTCGGTTGAAAATGAACATTTCCACTCGGCAAAATTGAACTACCATTATCACTCAGCACTGCGCCAAACGCAAGAAGCAAGAAGATCACCTACAACATAGTCAATATGGTTTATCCATACAACGCCATCAAGGGGTAAGGATTCATCAATAAAATTGAAGAAACTATACATGGATTATACATGTGCATGAAGATCACTGGCCCCCAGGGTGTAATCACCATATACGGAGACCAGCAGGTCGCCAAAAACATAGAGAGTTCGTTCCTAGCCAGCGCAATGTGCATTGCCTCATAGCTGACCACGACGACCCTGGTAGCCTTCGCCCAATCAAAGAAAAAAGGATCAACGCCTAGCTACAGAGCAACGAAGGGGTGAAAAAAGTCCCTCTAGACATAGCCACCCCCAATTAAACGATCTTGATCAGCGAGGACCTCATCGAGGCGGAAGAAGAAAGACTCATGTCCTATCTGAACCACAATAAAGATGTATTCGTGTGGCCTACCCTAGATCTCATCGGCGTCAGTCTCACCATCATCGAACACAGCCTGAGCATCGACCCCACCATGTGCCCTAAGAAACAAAAGTTACAGAAAATGTTCGATGAGAAAACTGAAGCAGCGAAGGCAGAGGTCTACTTGAGGCAAAGTTCATTGAGCCAATTGATTACCCCACTTGACTCGCCAACGTCGTAATGGTACAGAAGAAAAATGGAAGATGAAGAATGTGCATAGTTTTACCAGTCTCAATAAAGCCTGCCCAAAAGACAATTTCCCCCTACCAAGGATAGACAAGATTGTCGACTCAGCGACAGGATGTGAAGTAATGTCTTTGCTTGATTGTTTCTCGAGCTACCATCAAATTTACATGAAGCAAGAAGACAAGGCAAAAACAAGTTTTATAACATCCTTCGGCACATACTATTTTGTGCAAATGCCCAAAGGCTTGAAAAACACAGGCTCCACATTCTTAAGGCTAACCAAAAGCATTCTAGAGAACTAGATGGGTCGCAACATTTTCACATACATCGACGACATAGTCGTCGCAAGCAAAAAATAAGGAGGACCAACCGTTCATAGCTCGACGGCCCCTCCACGCACCGACTAGGTCGAAAGAGGGTGGCCCTGCCCTTAAAATAGGGTTCAGAAAACACTTTTTGAGGGAGGGGTGGGTACACGTAAGAAGTCAGACTGATGGCTAAAGAAACAAGGGCCAGAAATCACGCCTAACACCAGCGAAATAGGCTCATGCTTAGCACGTGACAACCACCACAGAATGGTCCACCCCTGAAGCTACAAAACCAACCTAGTAAACCCTTGAGCAATCGACATGAATTACTTGGGGGCTACATCTAGCAGATGCACATGTGCGACCTGGTCTTTGTCATAAGCATAGGCGAGGCAATAACAGATGGGCTCACGCTCAGCGCATGATGACCACCGCAGAAAGGGTCCATCCCCGAAGCTAGAAAACTAGCCCAGTAAACCCCTGAGCAATCCACATGAATTATTGGGGGGCTCGGGGCTACATCTAGCAGATGCGCTTGCGCACACCTAGAAAGGCCATTTCCAAGACAAAAGCCTCTACACAACTCCAAGGAGTAACACAAAGGCTCAAGGGCTTCTACTAGGCACCCAGGAATGTGGTGCCTAAAGAAAGCCCAAGAAACTCCTTAAAATGGCCCACCGACCAAGTCTCTGCCGGGCAACCCCCTACTGAGCAACCCCGCGAGGTGGAACGAATGACCAACTTTCTATCGAGCAATTTCGTAAGGCGAGGCAAACGACTGGGTCCCATGCCAATCTAACCAACGAAAGGGAAGGTTTGACCCAATGCTGTGACACGCGTCAGCACGACAAGACACATGACCACCAAACCACGTTCGGGTCACGAGTACGCTCGTGTCGAAAGGTCCCTGTCAAACACAACAGTACGTTATCACGTATAATCTCAAGTGAGCCCCCACTAACATATTGGGCCAGTCAACGCCGGTCGTAGAGACCTCAGCGATAGAGTCTCTACAGTGACCCACGTAAAGGAAAGGACGAGACGATATACCATATCGGGTGTATGCCTACACACGTTATAAGTGACGCAGGGGTCATGACGGAAGACGAAGCCACACCAAGCACGACCCTGAGCTCCACCATAAGTCTACTCTATGGGACCTGCCAGACACCGATAAATCAACATCGAACTTGCTATAGGGACTCATATGCCAAAAAGACGGGGCGGCACACCATACCGAAAGTAGGATGGTGTATGACCCAACAGATGACGTCAGGAGGACTATGCCATCCAAGGGCAACCAGCCAGACACCCCCTAGTAGAATACAACCCCCATTGTAAGGTCCTACCCTTGGACTATAAAAGGGGCAGGGCCACTTTCTTTCTGGACACACAAGCACACTTGTTCTAACATGCTCCAAGCAATACTACGACCAGCACTACACTGGAGTAGGGTGCGAGCCCGAACCTGTACAACCCCGTGTCCCATATTTCTCATTGAGTACCAGCGATTCACCATTCAGAGTGAGTCTATGCTAGCATCGCCTGCCGAACACAAACCTCATTGTCCCCCAGTTCTGAAACCACGACAGTTACCTTAGCGTCGGAGTCTTTATAGTGACCCATGTATAGAAAAGGATGGGACGATATACCATACCGGGTGTATGCCTACGCACGCTGGAAGTGACAAGGGGTCATGACGGAAGATGAAGCCGCACCAAGCACAACCATGAGCTCCACCATAAGTCTACCCTATAGGACCTGCCAGGCGCCACTATATCAGCATTGAACTTGCTACAGGGACCCATATGCCGAACGGACGATGCGGTAAGCCATACCAAAAGTATGACAACGTATGACCCAATAGACGACGTCAGGAGGACTATGCCATCCAAGGGAAACCGGTCAAACACCCCCTAGTAGAAGACAAGCCCCAGTGTATGGTCCTACCCTTGAACTATAAAAGGGCAGGGCCACTTTCTTTCTGGACACACAAGCACACTTGTTGTAACATGCTCCAAGCAATACTACGACCAGCACTACACTGGAGTAGGGTGTGAGCCCAAACCTATACAACCCCGTGTCCCATATTTCTCGTTGAGTACCAGCGATTCACCATTCAGAGTGAGTCTATGCTAGCATCGCCTGCCGAACACAAACCTCTTTGTCCCCCAGTTTCTGAAACCACGACAGTTACCTTAGCGTCGGAGTCTTTATAGTGACCCATGTATAGAAAAGGATGGGACGATATACCATACCGGGTGTATGCCTACGCACGCTGGAAGTGACAAGGGGTCATGACGGAAGATGAAGCCGCACCAAGCACAGCACAACCATGAGCTCCACCATAAGTCTACCCTATAGGACCTGCCAGGCGCCACTATATCAGCATTGAACTTGCTACAGGGACCCATATGCCGAACGGACGATGCGGTAAGCCATACCAAAAGTATGACAACGTATGACCCAATAGACGACGTTAGGAGGACTACGCCATCCAAGGGAAACCGGTCAAACACCCCCTAGTAGAAGACAAGCCCCAGTGTATGGTCCTACCCTTGAACTATAAAAGGGCAGGGCCACTTTCTTTCTGGACACACAAGCACACTTGTTATAACACGCTCTACGATCAGCACTACACTAGTGTAGGGTGCGAGCCCAAACTAGTATAACCACGTGTCTCAGATTTCTCGTTGAGTCCTAGCGATTCACCATTCGGAGTGAGTCTACGCTAGCAACCCCTACCAAACACAAATCTCATTGTCCCCTGATTTCTGAAACCACGATAGGATACTACCTCACCATG
The DNA here is from genome assembly GCA_029449295.1 of Zea luxurians. Lineage (NCBI taxonomy): Eukaryota > Viridiplantae > Streptophyta > Magnoliopsida > Poales > Poaceae > Zea > Zea luxurians. The sequence goes on from JAOPSE010000024.1 coordinate 36,742,189, forward strand.
ATGTTCCCACACCTAATATCCAGACATAACTCCAAATCGATAGTGACATAGACTAACTCTTACCATATTAAGAAATATATTATTTTTGGAGTGGGTTCTAAAAAGAACAAAAAATTATTTTATCTAGCGAAGGCCCACCCTATCGCAAGTCTCCGTCGAAGTCGCAAGTCATGGGATTTTTGGGCAAATTTTGTTTGCTACACGGTTGCAGGCCCTCAAACCCTCAGACTTGACCGTCCTGTGTAGCCTCATCTACCACTCCACCCATCAACTACTTCATGTATAGACTGTAATTTTGTTGCTCACATATAAGAACAAATCGAGTATAAATTGATTGTTTGAGACTGCAAACAAATTTAAACGAAAAAACTGTCAACTACAAAGTTGAATAACTTTTGAAGTTCTACAACTTTTATTTTGGTACTTTTCCATCCGAGGTTGTTTGCAAATTTGCATTTTAAATTTGACAAATTAAGATATAATTTTTGAGAGCTAAAATGATTTAAATAAAAAAGTTATCCACTAAAAAGTTTCATAACTTTTATAGATCTACGACTTTTATTTTCGTGGTTTTTCATACGTGGTCATTTGAAAAACTAAAAAAAGGATAAAATGATTTCCAGTGACAATTTCTTAAGAAAGCCACCAGTAGAAATCGATTTCCATATACAGTTACTTAAAAAATCCATATGTAGAAATCATGAATTTGTAAACACGGTGTGATAAGTTGTTTCTACCGACAGTTCTTTAGCCGTGACGGTCAATTTAATATCACTAGTCATTAATAACCGAAACCACCTATAAAAACATCTGTTTTCTACTGGTGTGCCCTGGTCAACATAGTCCTTCTCCTCTCCTCCATGGTCCTCTGGTCGTGACAGTTTGTCTGTGAGTGGTCACCACCTCCGCCAGTCCGCCATCCGGCCATCTCAGCCAGCAGCTGTCTTCCCCGCGTCATCTTGTACCCTGTACCCTGGGTGGCTCAGACTGTCTTCAGCGGTTCCCCCTAAATTTCTCCCCCTATATCCCACTCACGTGCCACGTCAGCGATCTCTCTCCCCCTATACCTCCACGCTCTACATCGGTTCCCCCTATATCAATCCTCCATACCTCACCACACCAATATTATATTCTTTCATCATCAACTAACTCAACTACCATCCAATTTTAATTTTTATTTATTCTTTGCACAGTACACGGGCGTATTTTTGGTCCACAATTAATTAGCAAACTTCATAATTACTATTAATACGTTAGTATAAATACGGTCGAATTTTATGTTATTTTATACATACAAATTCGCATTCTTGTAGTACATGACACGAGTGGCTTGCACCACACGACTGGCTTGTACGGCAAGCCACCAACGCCTGGCTTCCTTCACACACCGAGGCCATCTATAAATAACGTACCCATGCGGGCATGCTCCACTCATCTATACACTACTCTCTTTTGTATCATCTGCCATTCCATCAAAAGTACGTAGTACGTAGTCTTAGTTCAGCTCGTCATGGACTCATTCAAAAGCCTAGTGTTGTCTTCGTCTTCCGATGATTCCGACGATGAGATCGATAACTTGTTGCTTTGGCAACAAGTTGACCACCTTGTACTAGGAGACACGAGCACGCGCCGTAGGCGCTCCTCATTGCCTCGCCGAGTTATCCATAGGGACCACGTTGCTGGCGAAAATCTCATCAAGCACCACTACTTCGGACCTAATCCAGTGTATCCATCACATGTTTTTCGTCGAAGGTACATTTCCTAAGTAATGATTTTACTTTGATTTTGAGGTTCGTTTTCTTATTTTTTGCTTTGTTTTCGTTTTTAGGTTTCGGATGCATCGTCCTTTGTTCCTACGTATCTGTCGTGCCGTTCAGCGAGAAGACGATTACTTCACTATTCGATGTGATGCAACTGGTTTAGCAGGGCTTGGTCCATTACAAAAAATTAAGGCCAGTGTTGTTACTAATTGGTGAAATTGAAGTGTTCATGTCAGATAGCAAACAGCTATGGGTTGCAATATAATAAACTAATGTGGCAAAGTAATAAACCAAACTGTTCATGGCAGTTAGCAAAGAATTGTTGGTTGCAATGTTAATGAACTGTAAAGTATTTGAACACAGTTTCCGTGGCTTGGTCCAGATGTTCGTTGCATATTAAAAACTTAACTTGCACAAGAAACATGGAAGCACAGACAACATACATGGACAGTAGACTTAAGCAGTTGATTAAAAACAAAGAACTATAGTGAAAAAGGATTTAGAACCTCAGTTAGTTGAAGTGGACGTCAAACAATCAAATAAATTTTTCAAGCTGCATAATAAGTAAAGGTTTCGTCAGTTGCATGCAATGCTTAGTCATCTAAGCAAAGACTACTCGAAATTGTAGGTTAACTCAGTGGAATTCATAGACAGAGGTACTTAGTCGAATTGAAAGAAATGGATATGCAACAAACAAGGGGTTTTGTAGGGGAATTAAATGGTAATTGGTACTTAGTAGTTCGCATAGGAAGATGAACATTCATTTCTGTAGCAGCAACATTGAGCAAACAACATACAAACAACATGAGTGCAAATTAATTCACATGCGAGACTTTGGTGGATACACAAAATTGAGCACACGACGATGAGGAATATGGAAATCAGACAAGAGTCTTCATGTTGTATCCTATGATCAAAAACTAAAAGCATTCCACATGGTGTACATGATAACGACGGATCAGTTAACCTTAATAGGCTAACAATAGGCGATTCGGACAACCGAGTTAACCTTAACCCTAACTGTCAAAGTTCGCCATGAACAAATAAATCGATCTAGTTCAACTAGTGAAGTACATCTAAACCCTAGTGCTGATCCAAGGTAGATTTTTTTGGGACACGAATTCAATCCGAGGTGTAGAACTTGGAGAAGCGACTGACGTACCTTGGACCTTGAAGCTCGAATGACGCAGATCGGCTGAGCATAGATCTGTCGGCAAAACGATGAACTCCCGTTGACCTCCACCCGACAGACGATGATCCGGCGGACAGAGACGACCGGCGCCGGCGTCTTTGCACGGATCGGCTGGGTCGCCGCTCCACGAAGTTGGCCGGTGGATCCGAGTGGAGGACGCCCTCTGCTGCTCGCCACCCGGACCAAGAGAAAGGAATCGCGGCCGACGGCGGATCCACGACTACCTTCTCCGGCAGCGGTTCGGTCGCCCTAGGTTCGCCTGGACCTCCCTCGTCGGAGTATTCCGAGCGCGCGCGCTTGTGTGGGAAGCAACCGGCTGTCGGGGAGGTGAGCGTCATAGCGTGGCCATCTATTTAGCGGGAGAGAGAAGGAATCGAGAGGGGAGAGGAGGAGGAAGAGGTTGCCGGTGAAGAGGAAGGGGGTGAACTGTAGCCCCTATATGGGCTACAGTAATAGGAGAGGGGGAGGTGTAATACTCAAAATTTTATAAAAGGATTATATAGTGAATTCCTTATCTTATGTGCCATAATTGCATCATAAAAAGAGCATACATGAAAGTTGGAGATGAATTAAAACAGATGATAAAAAGAATATGCATCATGTTGGAGTTTTATATGTTTGCACATTAAATAAAATAATAAGGATAACAACAAAGAGATAATAATTCTAAAGGTTGGATCAAACCCTAAATGGAAATTAGAGTTTGGAAATAAGAAAAAGAGAAGGGTTATAAAAAAATATATATAAATGAAATATATATGAATAAAAATATTCAGGATTGATATCCCTAATCTCACAAATATAAGTGGAAGTGATGAGCCATAGAAATTTGAATTTAAGTTTGAATTCAAATTTAACTTGGAAATGGAGAAAAGAAAATAGAAAATAAAATGGAAAAAAGACTAAAACCCTAAGTGGGCCGTTCAGCCTGATTTCAGCCCACTATCGAACACCTACCGCGCTGGCCCGGTTCTCTCTCGCGCTCGCGCTTCACCTGGTGCCGACAACACGGGCCCCACCAGACAGACAAACACGCTCGACCCTTCTCCCGTTCACTGTCGTGTGGGTCCAAGATGTCAGCCAGAGTGCGTGCATGGTCATCAACAACCTCCGAACGGCGCGGGCGCGGCATGAACGGACCTGCTCGAGCTTCGCGGAATCCGCTGCTGACGCGAACCTCGCGGAACCGACCTACCGCACATCGGGGGGATTAAAGGACACCGTCCCCTCACTTGTCCCTTACACCCATCCAGACGTTGCGCGACCAGAGAGAGAGGCGGAGAAGGAGAGAAGTGTGGCCGCGTGGGGATTTTGGAGTCGTCGGCATCCGGGCCTTCGATATAGTGCCCGACGTCTTCTACGAGTTCGAGCGGGTGTGGTTGTGCCCTCACAGCGCAGGATTACCAACCAGCGCTCGGAGAATTGCTCACCGGCGCGCTGCTCCACCGCGGAATCCACCCCGCGTGGACTGGATACTCTCCCCGGCAACTACGGTAATAGTTCCCCCCTGTAGGCTCACCATGTTCTACTCTCACTTTCTCACTGTCGGGGCGGTTGATTCGGGCTTTGGCGTAGCGGGAATTGCTCGTCGGGTGTCTTAGCGCCGCCGCGGGCCGCTATGCTCCGTGGCGGGAGCTCGTCACGGTCTCATGGTGGGTAGGGATGCCACGATTGGGTCTGGCATGGGCTCCTCCTTGTGTGGTGCCTACCCAACTGAGTGTGGGTGCGCGGGATGGCCGGACCGTTGGGCGGTGATGCATTCTCCGCCGCGGGGTCGGGGCGGCGCCGCCTCAGTCCGGCGACGTATAGGAAGAGGGCTGTCCGCCGTTGATCTCCCTTTGGGCGGTGCAGATTAGAAGGGAGAAAAACCCTTGGGTCAGATTGATCTGTGCCGTGGATTTGGATCCAACGGTCACTGGCTAATTCGGACCACATAAAATCCCTGCCGTTGATTAGCGATCCGATGGATCCGGGTGGATACCGCTTTGGTGGAAATAGTGATCTAATCTGGTCCGTCCACTTCAGATCGAGCGGCCGAGATCTAGTGATACCTCTTCGTCGTGTCACAATTGCTAAAGAGTCCCTAGGAAAACCACTAATTAACCCGCAGTCCACCCTGTACAGTGCTCTGTGTCTCGGGTTCGTTTACGTTTGAGCCCCTACGCTTTACAGATTTTGACGCCCAGTCCAGAGACTTAGAAAATCAGAGAAATAAATACAAAAAATTGATTTTTAATATATAAATAAGTGCTAGAATTTGTATAAATCATAGAAAATTCATTTGAACTCCAAATTGGTCCATTCCAGTTCCTAAATTTTTGTAATAATATTGTCTACCCATTAGTGCCTCTGTTCTGACATGACAAACACATTAAAATTATTCTTTCACTTAATCTTGTATTAAGCACATAAAACATTAGAAAACCCATAACTTAAAATATATAACTCCAAAATTAATGATTCCAGTTCCTGTGATCTTATTTTAATGTCTAGTTTATTACTGTATATTCTATTTGCATGTTTGATGTGATGTTAATTTATGCTATGCCATGTATGTATTGTATTGATGCGAGTAGACGAGCAACCCACTGTGGAACCTGAGCTTCAACAAGTTGAGATAGCTGAGCAGGAGCTCGTTGAAGGCAAGTTGTGCCCTTGATCACTTCTTTTACCTATTCATGTTCTTATTAATCATAATGATCTGCATAGGTTAATTTTGATGGGACCCAATAGGATGCCCTAGATTTTGACTATCTTTATACCTTGCTTCACCACTGGTTTTACTACTAAAGTTTTGGGTAGTACATGCTATTGCTTTATGTGGATTTGGGTATAGAGATATTCATCACTCATTGTTATACTATTTATTGTTATCTGTTTTATTATTCCTTGTTCATGTTAAGATCATTATGTTAATGGGAACATGGAGAACCACCCGGGAAAACAGTGCTACCACAAGGGTTTAATGGGACGCCCTTGGCTGATTAACTAGGAAAGCTAGTGGAGGGCTACCTTACCCGAAAGGGGCAAGGGCAGTAGGGGAGTGGTCAGTGTAGGGAGGTCCCTGGTTGATTTTGCTGCGATGGCGGTCAGCCAGGAACCCTGCACTGGAGCTTCCTATAAACTGTAGCGGGTAGTCTGAAGCTAGTGGAACTTTGTAAAGGCCTCGTAGTGGTACCCTGCCTCGCTTCCTAGGTAGAGGTGTATGGAGTCTGATCAACTCCGTGGCAAATGGGTAACACGACTTGTGGGTAAAGATGCGCAACCTCTGCAGAGTGTAAAACTGGTATACTAGCCGTGCTCACGGTCGTGAGCGGCTCGGACACTCACATGATTAATTTATCGAACCTAAACTTAATTTGTCATTTCATTGCATTTGGGAATATTTTATTATTACTTTTACTTATTATTACTATGGTTTGGTATTTACTTACACTTAGTAATTGCTAATAAAATTTGGCCAACTTATAAAAGCAATGCTCAGCTTCAGCCTTTATTTCATTGATCAGCCTTACACTTCATGAACTCCCACCTTTGGTGAGTTCATGCCACATTATTCCCCACGACTTGTTGAGCTATGAACGTATGTGAGCTCACTCTTGCTGTCTCACACCCCCCCCCCACAGGAGAAGAGCAGGTGGTTCGGGAGGAGCCTCAAAGCGAGGAGTATGATCTGATCTAGGTGGCGTTTCTCAGTCAACATTCGTGCCGACGATCCTTAGTTCGTTTTATATTCATTATTTTATTTTGTAATAAGTCTTCCGCTATGTAATAAATACTCTGATGTTTATGACATTTATCTCTATACACTCTGTTATTATATATGTTGTCTTCTTTGGCGCATGTATGAGATGCACCCGGCTTTGTTTCTTTAAAACCGGGTGTTACAGGAGGCGAGCGGCGTCCGTTGAAGACAGTCTCAAGGATAGCTGCTGGTGCTGGGACTCAGCACGGAGCCAGTGATCTATCTGATCTGATTGGAGTGCAGAGAGTGTGTAAATTTTTTGTCAGATTTCTAAAAGAGAATCGAACAGTCTTTCTTTGTCTTTTTTTTCGGAAAAGTGTTGCTTCTGAACTTACGTTTTTTTTTTCCTTTATGTGGAATGTTAAAAAAATGAACAACAAGAAGGTGCTTTGCTTCTGACATCCTCCCATTACACTAAACGTCCGGTTTAGATCATTGAAATTGAATTTCATCCTAATAACAATAATTTAGGTTTATATCAATTAAGCTAATTCGGTTTTATATAAAATATATTTGTATACTATTATCAGCAAGATGTCGGAGATATTTATGTGCTATATTTTTAAGATAGAGAAGTGAAACGAAGAGCGTCATGCAAGTTACAGAGTAGAAATAAATTCTACTAATACATAAAATCATTTCTCATCCTGCACCACATGAATTTGAGATAGGCCTATATTGAACTTTTGAAAGTGGTGGAATCTCAAATTCCAAGCTAAATAGGTTATTTTATTGAGTGAATTCCAATTCCTCTAACGGGACGTTTGGATTCATTTATTTTAGAAAAATGTGAAATAAAACTATTAAATGGACAAAATGTCAAAAAAATCAATATGTCAATGTTGTGGATGTTAAATTTACGAAGTTAATCTTTGAAGTATCAATTATACAAAGACACATGTTTAGAGTGTCAAAAATATAAATTTCTAGATTAAAATAGGGACTAAAAATTATTCCTTAGAAACTAAATATCCCTAACTATGTGCATGTGTGGCATGCCATGGCAGGGGACTTGGGGCGGAGAGCAAAATATTCACTATGGACATGATTTATAGATGTGGGTGTACTTAGGTTATAGCCTCTAGGCTCTAGCTTAGGTTGCTTGGAATATGAGATTTTTATAGTCGTCTGCCCAACAGATGTGTGCCGCTTCTACAAACCGTTTTCTAAAAATCATAAATTCGACAGAAAATAGCAATATTTTTACGAATGGATGCTGAACTAGGTAGCCCCGATGCAAGTCATATGTCAACTTCAGGTGTTCCTCTCCTAACCACTATACCCCCAATGTCACTTACTATACGCCCAATGTCACTTGGATCAAAGGTGGTACGAAAAAATAAATTTTAATATGTGAGGACATCAAACTGGATTTTTAGAAAAAGTTATTGACCACGATATTTAAAATCCTATAACTGTGAATTTTGGTCATTTCTCCGACCGTGGTCATGTGGAATTTTTTTTAAATGAACTTCAAATGTGAGAAGTTCAAAATGATATTGCTAGATCCAAATGATTTAATAAAGTAGTTGTAGATACTAGATCCATTCAAATATATATGTTCGATATGAAATTTGTCTTCGGTCGACTTCATTTAAAATTTTACTGTGTTAAACCTCTCAGTAGTCATGGTTCTATATCCATCCGTCTCTGTAAACTAATTTTTAGAGGCTACTCAAGATCCAGCCACCACTATAAATTTATTATTTGTAAAGGCGGCTAAGTCTCTTGAGCCGCCTCTAAAGCAAGCAACATTTTTATTGAGGTGACAGAAAATTTTGTCAACCCTTTAAATACATTTGTAGAGACGGCTCATTTCAATAACTATTTAAAGGTGATTTTATATTGACGCGTCTCTATTAAAAAAAAGGCGAATCTCTGCAAAACAGTGATGGACGCATGATGAAAATTCGCAGGGGCCAAAAAGACCATACGACAAAATCAAGTAAACCCGTACAAAACTAGTTTTACATACAATCCAAGTTTCATATCAATGTGTGACACATAGTTCGAAGAAGAAAACTGTATGAACAAAAAAGCAAATATACCGCTAAATTCTTGCTAATTAATTGAAATCATGCATATCTTGTCAAATGTCAATGTCCTCAAAGGGTGGGGCATCGAGAAAGAGGCGGGGTCTGGTGGCCTCTCCGGTAGAGAGCCAACGCTCGCTAGTTCGCTAAGCTCGCTGGCCATCAGAGATGAGTTGCATCATCCCGACGAGCGAGATCGGGCCTAGTGGGTGGTCCGGCGTCACGACGATGATGAACATGGCGAGGATGGTGGGAAAGGGGTGGGGTTGGGTGGCAATGCCCGTCGAGAAGGGGCATCTACAGGTGGCAGCGAGAACGGGGCATCGGGGCAGATTGATTCGAGGAGCGTCCGAAAGAATGAGATCGGACATATAGAAAGGGTTGGTCCGAGGAGAAGGGCGGGAGTCGGAAGAACTGGGCTAATCCAACTAGGAGGCCAGGACGAAACTGGTTTAGGTCACCCAAAAATTTTACTCCATCTCTCCCACCTTAAAATTCGGTTTAGGTAATTAATGGATTCATACAATACTTGACGTGTTTTTTTATATATGTTTAGATTCATCATCATCTATTTGAATATAGACATAAAAACTAAGAGTTAAAAACGAATACTATTTTAGGATGGCGTGATTATTTTTTTATACTTAACAGTAAATAGATATTAGACATAAGAGATATTAAAAATTGAGGGGAGCCATGGCCCCCTTTGCTCCACATGTAGATCCGCCCCTACTGCAAAACCTTTTTTTTACTTCCTCTGTCTCAATTTATAATTCATTTAACATTTTTTATCAGGTTTGATCGGTTAGTTTTATTCAAATATTTTAGAAAAAATGAAAAAAAAATTAAAGCTATACCTAAAGCAAATAACGATATCAAAGTAAAAGTTAATAATAATTATGAATTTTTTTAATAAGATAAATCAGTAAAACTTAAGATAAAAAATAAACGAATTATAAATTGAAACAAATAGAGTACTAGTGGTTGGATCAATAGTTTCTAGCCCTACTGCATATTTTGGACTTCCGAGGCTGGCGTCTATAGTCCATTAGGGTATGTACAATGGGTGTCTTAAGTTGTGTCTTAGAGTGTGTCTAGGGGGATGAATGTAAAAAATCTCAAGACATGTATCTTGACGAAGACACAGTGTCTTAGCTCTATATTCGAGACAGGAGACTATCTGATTGGTCACTTTAATTTATTGAATGTTCTGATTGGTACAATGAATATGGTAAGACACATGTTTTAGACATGACCACTGTATTATGTTGTGTTTTAGCTGTGTCTTATACTTGGAGTACCGTGAGAAAATTGGATTTATGCCATTATCAAACTACGGATTCGCTCGAATGCCATTATGAGAACACGCTTCGTTACTACGCCATTTTCAAACACTGGATTACAGATAAAATGCCATTTAGGGGGTTATTTGACAAAGTATCAACTAATTGGACTATTTTACCCCTAAACTAAAACAGCTCCTCTCTATTCTCTGTCTCTCGCCACGGCTTGCTCCAGCATGCCGTATCTCCTCCTCTCTTCTCTCTTCTCTTCTCTCAGCCGTATCTCCTCCTCTCCTCCTCTCCGTCGGCGAGCACCAGGCGAGCTCCAGCACGTACCAGGCCGCTCGGGCTCGGCTCCCCACGGCTTGCTCCAGCACGCCGCCCGGGCTCCCCACGGCAAGCTCCAGCACGCCGCTAGGGCTCCCCACGGCGAGCTTCCCTCGGTGGCCTATTCCCCTCGGCGACGGTCGGTTCCCCTCGGCTAGCTACAGCGGCGGTGGTCGGTTCCCCTCAGCTAACCTCGACGAGCTCCAGGTATGCATATGGGTTTTAGGGTTTTAGGCTTAGGATTTAGGCTTTAGACTTTAGGGTTTGTTCTGATTTGAGTTAGCAGCAGCGAAGATCTCACATTATTGGTCACCAACAGTTGGCTAGATGGATTACAGCTAGAATGATTCTATGTACGGGTATGATTCTACATTTAATAAATTTTATAGAAATCGAATGAAGTAGTATGATTGTACATTTTTATTTTTTTCAGTTTTGACGATGAGCTTCCGCCTAGCTTAGCATTGGTAGTACATCCTAGTGGTCATCCAAAGGTTGGTATTGACTGGGACGCACTTCAAATTGTTGAGAGGCAAGATGAGGAAGGTAGGATAGAAATTGTTGACGATGACAGAATGTATGAGTTGATTGGTTTGAGAGCTGAGGATGAAGCTGCTGAGAAGGATGGTGAAGCTTTCAAGATGCAAGAGGGTGATGTCAATAGAAGTTATAGTGAGAATGAAACTATTGATGCAGCCATCCCTGTTGATGATGAAATTCCAGATGAGAGAGTGATGTTGCATGACCCAGACAAGCCTTGTATGGATATTGGAACAGTGTACCCCAGCATGCGTGACTTCAGGCTAGCTGTGAGACAGTTTGCAATCAATGAAGAGTTTGAGCTAGAAATATATAAAACTGATCCAAGTCGATTTATTGGTAATTGCAAAGGAGAAGGTTGCCCTTGGCATATTGTGGGACGTAGGCAACAATCTGGGAATAGTGTTATGGTATAGACTTGTTCTTACTAATCTATGTTGTGCCCTTGCCATCTTTGTTGTTACTAACTGAGGTTTATTATTGCAGGTCACTGTCTTAATTGAGGAACACACTTGTACTTCCAGTGCTAGAAGGAAAACCACGACCCCTACTAGCGCTTGGGTAGCATCAAAGGTTATCCATCTCCTCAAGAAGGAGTCTAACATGGGTCCGAAGGAGCTGCGGAAAAGGTTGGAAGAAAAATATAAGTGTGAAATTCATTATGACACGGTTTGGAAGGGGAGGCAATTGGCGATAAAAGAGTTACATGGCAGTTGGGAAGAGAGTTTTCAAATGCTTTTCAATTGGAGGGCAGAGGTGTTGAGTCGTTCTTCGGGGAGTGTCATTGAGATTGACATTAAAGAGGTAGATGGCAAGATTTATTTCCACAGATTTTTTTGTGCATTAGCCCCTTGCATTCAAGGATTTTTAGAAGGTTGCAGACCATACCTCAGCATAGACTCAACTGCCCTCAATGGTAGATGGAATGGGCATATGGCTGCAACCACGGCTATTGATGGTCATAACTGGATGTATCCACTTGCATTTGGATTCATAGATGGTGAAACTGATGATAATTGGGTATGGTTCATGAGCCAACTGAAAAAGGCAATAGGAGATCTTCCATTGCTTGCTGTATGTACAGATGCATGCAAAGGGTTAGAAAATGCAGTAAAACTTGTTTTCCCTCAGGCTGACCAAAGAGAATGCTTTAGGCATCTAATGCAGAATTTTGTTAAGAGGTTTGGAGGTGACATATTCTCTAAGATGTACCCTACAGCTAGGGCATATAGGCCAGAAGTTTCACAATTCTTTTACAATCAAGTTGTGGAAGCTTCCCCAGATGTAAAGAAATGGCTAGATACTTACCACAAGCTGAAATGGAGGAGGAGTCAGTTTAATCCTGCCATCAAGTGTGATTATGTCACCAACAATCTAGCTGAAGTCTTCAACAATTGGATTAAAGATTGGAAGGACCTTCCAGTTGTTGAGCTTGCAGACAAGTGTAGGGAGATGATAATGGTGTTGTGGGAGAAAAGGAGAAGAATTGGAGATAAACTTAATGGGAAGATCTTACCTGCTGTTTTACAACAATTGAAGGCAAGGACCAGAGGCCTAGGGCATCTATCAGTGACAAAGGCTGGTTTTTTCTCTGCACAGGTTGAGGACAGCACAAACACTCACAACAGACATGTAGTGAAGTCATATTTGCATGAGTGTACATGCCTAGAGTGGCAGCACACCGGCAAACCTTGTCCACATGCATTGGCTTTGATTACAGCACAGGAGAGTGTGGATGTCGAATTGGAAGATTTTGTGCATGAATTCTACTCTGTACAAAGGTTCAAAAATGCATATAAGAGAATAATTGAACCACTACCTGATAAGTCTCAATGGCAAACAGTGGATCTGCCCTATGCGGTTGCTGCACCACTTGACAAGAGAGGTAAAGGAAGGTATAAGAAACTAAGAATTAAGAGTTGTTTGGAAGGTGGGAATAGCAAAGGGAAAAAAGTAGCTACAGAGAAAGGCAAGGAAGCTGACAAGAATGCAGTACTAGAAGCTGACATGGAGGGTTCAAACCAATCTGAGAAGGGGAAAAGGAAGATGATTAGAGGCAAAAGAAAGTGCAAAAGATGTGGAGAATTAGGTCACAGTGAAACTAGCTACAAGTGCCCATTGAACGGAACAAAGAAAAGGTAAGTGATGAAATGTCTAATTTGAACGTGTGCACTGTTATATTTGTATCTAACTGTGCTGTCCAACTTGTAGGAAGAGAAAGCCTCGCATGAATAGAACAAAGTATGGGGATAATGCCAAAATCCCCAAAACTCGACTTCAACAAAGTGTCCAAGGTCAAGGTGCTGTCCAAGGTGAAGCTAATGTCGAACTTGAAACTGTTCAAGATCATGGTGCTGTCCAAACTGAAGCTGATGTCCAACTCGAAGTTTCTCTTCCGGTTACACCAACAAGGGAGTCTATTTTACAGGACAGCCCAATCAGAGTCACTAGGAGGTAAACATATCATTACAATTATGTTGCATCAAGTCGTTGTTGTCTCATTAAATTACTGGTCTTTATTTTTTTCAGTCGGCTTGCTATGCTACTGGGAGATGGACAGATTGATATCCAGTCACCTCCCAAGAATACAACTCCTAAGAAGATGCTAGTGAAGAAGCTCACACCAAGGAAGCTGAAGAAAATGTGACAAGATTGTAATAAGCTGCTGATTTCTGTGTTATCTAAGATTTTAGTAAGCTAGTTATTTTGAACCTTGTTATGCTATCAGATAAATTGTGTTCTTTCTGAAACTATGTTCATTCAGTTAAGAATGGGAAACTGTGTTCTGAATTTCTGAAATTGTGTTCATTCAGTTAAGATCGGCTACTTTTTCACTCTGATGTTTCCCTGCCCCTTGCTGTTCATTCAGTTCTGAATTTCTGGAGCTTGCCCTCGTGCATGCTAGAGCTTGCTTCTAACCCATGGTGCGTGCTGGAGCTTGCCTGTGCGTGCAGGAGCATGCCTGGTGCTTGCCGTGGGAGAGGATTAGAGGAGGAGATACGACTGAGAGAATAGAGAGGAGCAATGTCTGATGTGGTGCGGTACAGAGAGGAGAAAACGCGAGAGACAGAGAACAGAGAGGAGCTGTTTTAGTTTAGGGGTAAAATAGTCCAATTAGTTGATACTTTATCAAATAACCCCCTAAATGGCATTTTATCTGTAATCCAGTGTTTGAAAATGGCGTAATAACGAAGCGTGTTCTCATAATGGCATTCGAGTGAATCCGTAGTTTGATAATGGCATAAATCCAATTTTCTCGAGTACCGTGCAGCTGTATCTAGGTTGTACATGCCCTTAAGAGCATCTCCAACAACGTGACTTATAAAAATATCCTATAATTTGAAAATAAGTATATTTTATAGAATTTAGGGCACCAACAAAACACCCCGCTCCAACAGTAAAGCCATAAATCTAGATTATAGAGCAGCCCACTACGGTGTAGTATATTTGAGTCACTTGAGAGAGTGCCCTATAGTTTTTTGACAAAATTTTATAAAATAGGGCACTATTGGAGTAGTTTTTCCTGTGTAGAGCCCCATATTTCAATTTCAGATACTAGTTTGAGGCATTGTTGGAGATGCTCTAAGGCCTCGCTTTCGTTGGTTGGGTCAGTTGCCCAATAGATCGATCCGGCCTATTTTCATATCCCTATATATCGCTGTCAACTTGTGGATGAAGATGCGGGTGATATCTATTAATTATTGCTGGCCCGTGAATAATCATAATCGGTAGTGATATGAATTTCCCTGAAGTGGCAGTGATATCATAACACTGGTGGTTCTAAAACATGTTATAAGGTTGCCAACACTGTATTACGCAAATAACCGCACAAATTTGGATCCAAGTTGGACTCGGGTAGTTTTTGTTTGGTTGTTTTTGGAAAGAGACTACGGGAGTTTCTTGAGTTTGTGTGGTAGGTTAGCTAATTCAACTTTCATCCACTTGTTTTCGTGCCGCATGAAAGCAGCGGTTCAAGAGCACATTTTCTTACTCGTACTATGCCCCAACACGCCGATGGTGATTGTTGTTTCGGTTCCACTTCATAGTCAGCTTCCAATGAAACCATATACTACCACCAAAGGACTGAGATGCTCCATATCAGCCCAATAATAATATCCAGCCAGTTCACCTGGCTTTGATCCACCATCTTCTACTGTTTCTACAGTGTTTTTATTTCTATGAATTGCAGCTGCAGCAGTCCAAACAACCAGCTTTAATCGGTACTGTCCGGCGAGGGTATCGTGTTTTAGAGTTTGGAACTTTCTTTTTATAGGGTGTTTGGTACTTCTATGGATTTCAGCTTCAGCGTGAAGATGTGGTATGTAATATAAATTTAAACGGTTTTTGTTGAAGACCAAGTCCTCTGGTCCATTAGTCTTAGCTAGTTTATAGAATAAGATTAGCTCTTGTAACTGAAGTCCCTATTCTTGTGCCTAAGCACAGTCCTCATGTATGTGTAACACTCTTTCACTGAATATGAGTTGTACTCTCGGCCATATTATTTCTCTACATGGTATCAGAGAGCTCCTGATCCAATTCTCCTCTCTTCCGCTGCATCTTCTCTCCTCCAACTATTTCCTGTCGTGTTCCTCTCGGATCCATGGCGTCTCCCAACTCCACCTCTGCATCCGGCGCCACCAATCCATTCGCCGGTCCCACCCTCCTCCCGCCACCACAGTTGTCATGATTAGCATCAAGGCTCACGTCCCTGACACCCTTGACATGGAGGCTGCTAACTTCCGTTCCTAGCGCACTCTATTCGAACTCACCTTCCAGAAATTCGGTCTCATGGATCATGTCGACGGATCTCTCGACGCTGTCCTCATGCAGGACGACTTTGAGTGGAGACAAATCGATGCGTGCATCGTGTCCTGGCTCTACACCACTGTGT
Organism: Zea luxurians; assembly: GCA_029449295.1. Classification (NCBI taxonomy): domain Eukaryota; kingdom Viridiplantae; phylum Streptophyta; class Magnoliopsida; order Poales; family Poaceae; genus Zea; species Zea luxurians. The sequence goes on from JAOPSE010000024.1 coordinate 36,757,960, forward strand.
CCAAGAGCATCATGGACACTGTGTACCAGCCGCAGAGCTCTGCTCACCGCGTCTGGACATCGATCGAGGGCCTGTTTGGTTCAGCTTTTTTCTGACCAGCTTTTCTGAGAATACGGCTGTAGAGAGAATCTGGCTGTGAGAAAAATCTGAGTATCGTGGGGATTATGTGCGGAGGAATATGAAGTGGTTCAAATGTTACAGGATCTAGAAAGCGATGAATTCCTACTATCGCGACGACTCAATCGATTTTGTATTCATGTTGATTTTAGACGGTTTTTACCAAAATGATTCTTATAGAAGCGGGCTGAAAAGCTAGGATGTTTGGCAGTCCGCAACAGCTTTTGGTGGCCAGAAGCTGAAAAAAACTCAAACAAACGGGGCCAGAGCTTGCGACGATTTTTGATGCATCATTCTTCCTGGATAAGGAAGGAGTCCGCAACAAGGAAGGAAGGGGGTTGTTACTATTGTTGAAAATACTGACAATGTCGTGATATTCTTCATTGAGGCCACGCAGGGTGTTGATGACGAGCGCATGATCATTCTAACCTCTTCCTCGACAACAGTCTTCACCGAGCTGTCTTCGCCCAACAAGAATTTCATAACCTCTATCAGGGGGATATGTCCATTACTGAGTACACTGGGCGTCTCAAGGAGTTCGCGGATACTCTATACAACGTTGGCGCGGCGGTCACTGATCATGCGCTCGTCATCAACACCCTGTGTGGCCTCAATGAAGAATATCACGACATTGTCAGTATTTTCAACAATAGTAACAACCCCCTTCCTTCCTTGTTGTTCGCTCCTTCCTTATCCAGGAAGAATGATGCATCAAAAATCGTCGCAAGCTAGCGGCCAACACAGCCCTGCTTGCTGGTCACTCCACCAGCGCTACTGCTCCTCATCCATCTAGGACAAGCTCCTCTACAGCTCCGACACTACAGGAAAACGCCCAGTTTCCGACGGCCGACACTGTTTCCGACGGTTCCTAGGTTACCGTCGGAAATAGGACTATTTCCGACGGCCTTCGGCCAGCCGTCGGAAATAAGTCTATTTCCGACGGCCCACCACCTTGGCCGTCGGAAATAAGGAGAGTTCCTAACGTCCGTTACCCCGCGCACACACGCACACAACGCACACACACCCACGTCCGCCGCCGCTCGCACAGCGCGCCGCCGCCGCCCGGGGGGCTCGCCAGAACCGCCGCCGGTCGGGGGGCTCGCCAGAGACGCCGCCGGCGCCCTTGGACAGCGCCGCCCGTGGCCGCCGCCGCCCGGGGGCTCGCGCGCCAGAGCCGCCGCCGCCGCCAGAGGCCGCCCCTTGCCCAGGCCGCCTCGCTCCCTGCCCCTGGCCGGCGCCGCTGAGCCCAGGCCACCTCGTCGCAGGCCGAGGCCGCTGCCGTCCGCGCCCCGAGACCACCGCCGCCGTCCACAGCCTCCGCGGCCGTTGCCCCGAGGCCGCAGCGGCCCGCCGCCGCGTTACCCGAGGCCGCAGCCGTCCCTGAGCCCGAGGCCGTCGTCGAGTCTTGTCACGTGAGCGCGCGCACGGCGCCGAACGCGGCCGCACGTGAGCGCGCGCACGCAGCTTCACACCGGTCGCCAGCCGTCACTCCTGTGGGCAATTCAGGTAATTTTTAACTTTATTAATGTCATGTTGTAGTATAATGTGATGCTGTAGTATAATTTGATGTCATGTTGTAGTATAATGCGATACTATACTAAAATAGGTTTAAACTTATGCGTCACCCGTTTCGGTCCAACACATTGCTTAATAAAGTAGTGTGTTGTACCGAAATTGTCCCTTTTTGGACAGCCTTAGAGTGAACGACATATCAAATATGATTTATGATTAGTCAATGAGTTTGAGCGAGATTTCGACAGCATAACCCTCTTGTTCTCCGTTGCACCATTACGGGCGTGCAATGGAGAACAATGGGGTTATGCTGCCGAAATTTCGTTCAAACTCATTGACTTATCATAAATCTGTGATATGTCGTTCACCCTTAGGTGGGTTTAGGACCTATCCTTTCCTATAATTGTAGGACCACCGGCTGATAATATATCTAGAAATTAATGAACTTGTCTTGATCTTTAATTAGTCGAACGATGGGTGATAGTCGTCGCTGGATGTATGAAGGCTGGCGAAAAAATGATCCTGCTCGTGAGGAGGATAAGATTTTGATCGTACCGTGTGGCGACGAGTGAGTTGATTCTAATGTTAAATATTTGTTCATGCATTATATGAAATTTGTTAATGCTTCTTTTGTACAATGTGGTTGCAGGTCTTGGATTGATGCATCTTTTCAAGGTCAAGGACGTCGCACACAGGTGAATAAAGTTTTGGGAAGTATATGCAAATAACTCTGGCCTGGTGTAGTGATGGAGAAAGGCGTTGAGGTGCCTTGTATGTCTTGGGATCAGTATGGGCTCGCGTTCAATGCGGAACATAGGAATGCCCAAGGTGCTGTGTGGCATGAGTTCTGGGTATGTTCTCTAGCCCAACTTGAATTGATTCAACTATACAATGTGCTAAAAATCTTGTTTCTTGTTTTTCAGAAACGTTACAAGTTGCCTGAAGATGGAAGTATGAACGATCGTGCACGGATCGTTTTTAACAAGAGCGCGGCTACCTTGGTTAGGGATCAGATGTATTATGCTCGGATCCAGGTCACTTCTGATTACATATTAAGGCAGGAAGGACATCGGCCACGTTCCAAAAGTGAGGCATCAAACAAATACTTAACCGAAGAAGAATATCTTGAGGTAAATTGTTTTTATCCTAATTCATGCCCAAGTGTTAGTACTAACAATACATTGGATCGAAATAAAGTTTTCAGACTCGGTGCCATGGATGGCATCAAATGAGGCTGGTTGGCGGGCTGTATGCAAATATTGGGCAACAGATGGATTTAAAGGTGTTTCAATGAGAAACAGCTCAAATCGTGGGCATGATGTTCACCACAGATATGGTGGTGATGGCCACGTTCGTTTGGCAAAGCGCATGGTAAGTGTAATTTATGGTCGTGCATATCATGAATCTTCTATGTGTTTATGTTATTTTCTTTTGCCTGTAGGAAGCTAGTTCTGGTGTTACGCCGAGTGATGTTCAGGTTTACCTTAGAGGTCACAGGGGGTCGGATCCTACAAATCCAGAACAGTTGTGTTCTCAGTCAGCTGCTGAGCGTGTGGTGAGACTTTCGCAACTAGTTACAATGCACTTCTATTCTAAGAGTCGAGAAAAATATAACTGCATTGTTTATTATTTGTCAGGCCTCATATGGTGCTTCCATGATGTCGGAGCATGGGCAAGACTATGATTGGATGAATCAGCCTATCGATCCTCAGGTTGTGTATGCTAGTGGAGGCGGAAAACCTCATGGACGGTGAGTTTGCTATTATTAATTCGTCGATTTGATCTTTTCTAACATGATGTGTTGCGTGTTTAACTTCTTTCTATTTTTTTCTAGTTACCCCATGTTTGGTAGTGTTATCGACTCGACTCAGGTGAGGCCTGAAAGGTCTCGTCCATCGAGGTCGTCTAGTCGTGGTCCTCGCTCTAGTACCCAAGGAAACGCCGAGCTGATCCGGATGCAGGAAGCTTTGAGGCGGCAGGAGGAGTATAACAAGCAACAACAAGAGTACTGGGCTGCTCAATTTGCACGACAGCAGGAGATGATGCAGGTAATTAGATCCTCGTGAGCCTCTACTATAATTGGAGCACATATTTTCTAATATATCCTCGTTACATAGCTTTCAATTTCTTTCAGCAAATAGCACTAGGGCAACGTCCAGATTTTTCAGCGATGACTATGCCACCTCCTCCACCTATCCCGCAGTTTGTATCGACTCCACAATTTAGTTGGCCCACACCTGCACCTCAGGTTATATTACTTGACTTTTTCTTTTGACGTTGCATAACAAGAATTTAACTACTAACACATTTTTTTGAATGTTGTAGGTCCCTCCAGGAAACTTGCTAACTCCGGGAAATGAGGACTCTGAAGATGCGGTCGCTTCTTTTGTGGACGGTCTTCTAAACAGTGGAGGAGCTAGCGGATCAAATCAACCACATCCATTTGATCAACCTCCTCCATTTGAGTAGCCTTTCTGCTTGTGTTTTTCTCGTACTATGGACTTGTGAACTTGTGGTATTGGGAACTTGTGTTATTGTAAACTTCTGAACATGTGAACTTGTGAACATTGTGAATTTGTGCTTTAACTTGTGAACTTGTGCTTGAACTTGTGAACTTGTGTTATTGTGTGTTTCATGTGGTATTGTATGTGATTCTGGATGAATTATTGAAAACTGGATATTGTGTGCAGATTGAATTTGTGTGATTGTTTGTAAAACAAAAAGCAGGCAAATTCTGTTTCTCTGTTTTTTAATTACTTCCGACGGCCGCGTATTTCCGACGGCCCCGTCGGAAATAAGCTGTGACGGCATCAGGCGCCGGCGGCCGGCCGTCTGTGGGGCCCACCTCGCTTTATTTCCGACGGCGCCACCCTGGCCGTCGGAAAGAAGTTTACTTCCGACGGCCCCGTCGGAAACGCGGATACTTCCGACAGGACCCGTCTTAAGCCATCGGAAGTAACTACTTCCGACGGTTCAGGACTTATTTCCGACGGTTTAGGCCGTCGGAAACTGGGCGTTTTCCTGTAGTGCGACTGGTGGGGGCGATCGCCGCAAAAAGCGCAAGTCCGTTGATGGCCGCGTTCGTCCTCTTGCCTCGGTTGGTGCCCTCACGCCGTCGTATGGGCCACGACCATGGACGTCCACTTATAGTCCATGGACAGGCGTCGTTCAGGCCTAGCCACTGTCCCAGTGGCGTCGTACATCGTCAGGCATTCTCGGCTCCTGGCCTCCTGCACCAACACAGGCTATGATGGCGACCAATGCCTCCAGTTCATCTTCGCCATCACTACCTCTAGAACTGCATCACGCCCTGAACAATTTATCTCTGAACAACCTTTCGGGTACAGGCAGTGGCGATTGGTTCCTTGACATGGGTGCCACATCCCACATGGCAAACAACACTGTATATCCTCCTCTTATTTCATCCCTACGCAGTCTTCTCAAATTTTGGTTGGCAATGGTGTTCCTCTGCAGGTGGAGTCCATCGGACAGACCACTGTACCCACCATGTCCTCGCCTCTTCATCTTCATAACATTCTTATTGCTCCTCATTTGATCAAAAACCTCATTTCAGTTCGCTCTCTTACGCGTGATAACAATGTTTCTGTTGAATTTGACCCTACTGGTTTCTCCATTAAGGATCTTCGCACCAAGACAGTTCTTCGCCGATGTGATTCCTCGGGTGATCTTTACCCTCTGCGATTGCCCTGAAGCTCCAGTTCCATTCATCATGGTCTTCTTGCAGCACCAGACACCAAGCTATGGCACACATGACTAGGTCACCCCGGGCATGCGTCACTGTAGCATGTTCTTTGCTCCTTTGGTTATTCCTGTAGCAAGTCTAACAAGCACACATGTCATGCCTGCTGTATTGGTAAACATGTGCGCTTGCCATTTTCTAAATCCAATAATGTTAGTGTTGCTCCTTTTGATTTAGTGCATTGTGATTTGTGGACTTCACCCATTGCTAGCAACTCTGGTTATCAATACTATTTGGTGCTTCTTGATGATCATACCCATTATGTCTGGACATTTCCTCTTTGATATAAATCTGATGTTCTTCCCACTCTCATCTCCTTTCATGCTTTCGTTCACACCCAGTTTTAGCACCATATCAAATGCTTTCACACTGACAATGGTCGTGAATTCGACAACAGTGCTAGTCATGTGTTCTTTACAACCCATGGCATTACGCTTCGCCTCACCTGCCCATATACTTCACAACAAAATGGACGTGCTGAGCGCATGATTCGTTCTATTAACGATAGTATTCGTGCTCTCCTCTTTCACGCTTCTATGCCCCTTCAATTCTGGCCTGACGCCCTTTCTACAACCACTCACTTGATCAACCTATGCCCTTGTCGCACACACGCCAATGTCACCCCGCATGAACTGTTGTATGGCTCATCTCTGTCCTACGATCACTTGCGCGTCTTTGGGTGTCTGTGCTACCCCAATATCACTGCCCAGATGCCACACAAACTTGCACCACTGTCTATTGCATGTGTGTTTCTTGGCTATCTGGTTGATCAAAAGGGTTATCGGTGCTATGATCGTTCATCACACCGCGTCATCACATCTTGACACGTCTATTTTGATGAAACTGTGTTCCCTTTTGCACATGATTCTTTGCCACCCATCTGTACTCCATCACCTTCTTCCTCAGTGATTCAGAATGTGCTTCCGATCCTTCCGGCACGACGACATCCTCGGGTCTACTCCCACCAGCCACCTCCATCCTCTCCCATGAATCCCGCTCCACCGTTGTTGGGCACCAACACCATATCCGTGGATCCTGCACTCTTCTCACCACCACCAGTTGTAGCTCCTGCACCCTTCTCACCTCCACCAGTTGTTCCAACCACATTGTCTCCTCTAAATTCGGAACCCATGCCTCGTCCACATCCCATGATTACGCGTGGGCGTGCTGGCATCACTCGCCCCAATCCTCGATATGCTCTAGCTGCAGCTGCAACTGCTCTGTACCCTCCGCCTACCTCTATTCGCATGGCCCTCCGCGACCTAGTCTGGAAATAGGCCATGCAGGACGAATTTGATGCTCTGATAGCCAATGGCACCTGGACATTGGTTCCTCGACCACCAAACGCTCATGTTGTCACTAGCAAATGGCTATTCAAAAACAAACTTCATTCTGATGGCACATTAGAACGCAAAAAATCTCACTGGGTAGTTCAGGGGTTTACTCAGAGAGCAGGAGTGGACTTTCATCAGACCTTTTCTCCGGTCATCAAGCCAACCTCAATACGCATTGTTCTAAAACTTGCAGCAGCTCATCAGTGGCCAGTCCATCAACTCGATGTGAAAAACGTCTTTCTTCTTGGTGTTCTTCATGAGCGCGTCTACTATCACCAGCCTAGTGGTTTTGTTGATTCAGATCACCCAGCTCATGTTTGTCAACTTGTGAAGTCCATTTATGGCCTTAAACAAGCGCCGCGTGCATGGTTTGAGCGCCTGGGCGCTTATCTTCGGCACCTGGGCTTCACTTCAACTCGGTCGGATGTCTCTCTGTTTGTATATCGTCAAGGTGGAGATACAGCTTATATACTTGTTTATGTTGATGACATATTACTCAGTGCCTCAACGGATAGACTGCTGCAGTGTATTATTGGCCACCTGCAATCTAAATTCGCAATCAAAGATCTTGGTGATATCCACTTCTTCCTGGGCGTTCAGATTAAACATGATCATTCAGGATTCTTCCTCACACAAGGATAGTATGCAGAAGATGTGCTCGAGCGAGCCAGAATGGTGAACTGTAAACCGGTTTCTACGTCGGTCGAGGTCAAGCCAAAGGTGTATGCGTTGGATGGTGAACTCTTGGATGATCCAATGTTCTACCGCAATATAGCAGGTGCGCTCCAGTATCTGACACTAACATGACTTGATGTGGCATATGCTATGAATCAAGCCTGCCTGTTTATGCACTCCCCTCATGATGGTCACTGGAGTCTGATTAAACGCATCCTTCGCTACCTGCGAGGAACACTGAAGAAAGGGATTCATATCTCAACGCTTGATTCCAGTCAGCTCATCACATACTCCGATGCTAATTAGACAGGGTGTCCCGATACCCGTCGCTCGACGTTTGGTTATTGTGTATTCATGGGCGACACCCTTCTCTCTTGGTCCTCTAAACGCCAACACACTGTTTCCCGATCGAGTGCAGAGGCAGAGTATCGTGGAGTGGCCAATGCAGCGTCCGAATGTGGTTGGCTTCAGAATCTTCTTCAGGAACTTGATGTTCGCGTTGATAAGGCCACAATTGTGTACTGTGACAACGTCTCGGTGGTTTACCTATCTAAAAACCTAGTCCATCATCGACGAACCAAGCATGTTGAATTAGACATTCACTTCGTCCGGGAGAGAGTGGCTGCTGGTGACTTGCGTGTCATACAGGTTCCAACAACTCAGCAATATGTAGACATAATGACAAATGGGCTTCCAACTTCGACCTTCACAGAATTCAGAACAAGTTTATGCATTCATGATTTTTCTGTTACAACTAAGGGGGCATGTTGAAGACCAAGTCCTCTGGTCCATTAGTCTTAGCTAGTTTATAGGATCAGATTAGCTCTTCTAACTGAAGTCCCTATTCTTGTGCCTGTGCACAATCCTCATGTATATGTAACACTCTTTCACTCAATATAAGTTGTACTCTCGGCCATACTATTTCTCTACATTTTTAACAAGTATTTTTAATCTAAATAAGGAACAAAATAACTTATCTAAATGTTTACTAAAAGTTTGCAACTTCAGCTTTACGATTTTTTGAAGCTACTGATGACCTGCTTCATCAACTTCACCAAATTTTGAGAAGTTGAAGCTAATTAATAACCAAAACAGAGTCTCGGCTTCAGGAAGCATCTTACGAAACACTACATGTCAAATTTTAACTTATTACAGCAAACGACTAAAGACAAATACAAAAAGTAAACGTCCAGGCATAAGCTGCAAAGAAGCTCATTGCTCTTGACTCCAATATTTTGCAACATACATTTCTTGTTGTTATCTGGGCGCTGCAGCAGAGCCCATGATCTCAGCCATTGCGTCGCTCTGAAGTGTCCCTTCAGAAAAGATTTTGGGTGCATTTATCAAACACCAAGTTATTTCCTGTGTCCCAAATTATCCAACATAAGGTTAGAGTTCTTATCAATAACAATTGGTTGTGCTTAGTGTTGGTCGCTTGTTTTGATTCCTAAGGGATACAAAAATAGGACAACATAATTAAAAACAAGGGACCTTCATCCCTTTCATTTATCTTTGATAGAAGATAAATCAAACGGATAGAGGCTACGATGATTAAATATGGAATTCAAAGAAATAAAATAAGGTAATATGAGTAGAGAAACCATTACTCTTATTCATCTTTGTATTGTTTTCTATGCACTTACAAATACTTACAATAATACCTTTGGTTACAGATGAGGATGCGAAAGTATAAATCTCTTCTTCACAAACAGAGAGTTTTCGACCTATAAAAACTAGCCTCCCCCCTCCCCGCACATGGCACTGTAACTCTATCTGTAGTGGTGGCTCGACACACAACTTTGTATAAAAGTACAATTGTACCATTGATTCCTATACATATGCACCACAAACCTTGTAGGGGCAGAGCTATTATTTCCATTTGTAGATGTGTCGAGCAAGCTTTTGGATCCTTCTTGTTCATCCCTGGTTCAGCGTAGGTGTTTGCGGAGACAAAGGCTTCTCCTTTGTTCACTACTACGAAGCTTCGTCACGAAGCCGAAACTTGTTTGCTTCATGATTATGCATACACTTTCTTAGACAGAGGTTATGAACGAATGTTTAGCTTCGTCCAGGCTTTGGGAGACATGAAACCTGCTTTGAACATGATTTAATACACAATATTTTGAGGACCTTCGGCAATGTTGGACCCCCCCAACAGTAGTCCCTCGCGATATTAGTTCGTTTTTTCTAATGAGTTCAAATTGCAAAAAACAAAGGAGACAAAGTGCCAAAGGTCCGAAAAACACATTCCTAGAGCTCTTTATTTAAAACGATTGTTAATACAAAGTATTAGAAAGGGAAATGCTCTCAGTATCACAATGGATACTTAGGACTTTTTTGGCCCACCGAGCAGCAAGCATGGATCACGATGGTTCCTCAGCCTTTTGCGTCTGATCTCCTATATAAACTGGTCGGTCCCATGCGACTCCACGGCATTTACTACTTTGCGCCAACTTATTGCTAGCCAGCTCTGGACCTCTAAAGCACTCTCGCGTTTGCTAGTTTTTTTGTAAGCTTAGGGAAACGTAGTTTCAAAAGTCTAGATGCCAAGAGTTCACTCAACAACAAGGTTGACCACCCCCAACATCATCTAAAGCCCTTCAAAGGGATGAGGATGCCCCGACACTATGGAAGTTGGAGGTGAGGCTCCTATCTCTGAAGTTATGAAATTTTTCTATGAAGTTGAAGTAGAGGGGGGAAGGATGGAGTAGACGAAAACACTTTGGATGTTGTGGGGAAGTCGCTGAAGGGGAAAATGATTGTTGACCGATGAAGCCAAGTAATATTAATATTGGTTGATCTGTGATGAAGGCTGATGACCTAGAGGTAATGATAAGGCTAGGGTATATTGGAGATGATGATCAGATTCGCATTCCTAGCGAAGAAACAACCCCAGAGTCGAAGGATGATAAGATTGTTATGTTCAGGAGCTTCTTCAGAGTCGGATTTTGACTCCCAATATATAGAATGCTCGCTAGAATTCTGAAAAGTATGAGATTTACATGCACCAATTGATGTTAAATGCCATAGTTAGGCTCAACGTCTTTATACGAGGAAGGGGTCGAGGAGCTTCGGGGTGATCCAGCGAGATCAGAGGCGGCGATTATTGGCTGGAGATGGTCGAAGTTCGCCGGTCTACACACCTAGGCAGAGAGAGGTCGCTAGCATGCTGGGATACTGCTCCCTAGCATGGTAGCATTCTTGGTAAACATATTGGGAGCTTCGTGGGGATCTAGTGAAACTTGCTGGGGGCTCCCATTGGTTGGAGGTGGCTTGGATTTGTGTTTCCGCGAGCGCAGACGGAGGGGAGATTGTTGGCGAGTGATGGTGTGCCAAATCAAGGTCGTAGAGTATCGGGGAAGTGGCGGGGAAGCTTCACTGTAGCTTAGGGAAGCTATCCATGCGCTTGGCTGGGGCAGAGATAGGTGGGTCTGGTTTGGCCACGAGCACCGATTGACAGCGGCTATGGCGAGTGGTAGCGTGTGCTCTAGCGAGGGTGAACAACGGCGAAGACTTGCAGGAGAGGTCAAGTGTGGCGTGGGGTGCTACGATGTGCCCTATCCATTGCTTAAATAGGAAAGCGCATAGCAGGGCAGGCAGTGATGGCCGACCAGCACGCTACGGGCACGGGCGCGTGACTAGTGTGCGTCGAGCACTGCCTGCTTGCGTCAAACATGTGGCAGCTACCTCATGCTCATGTTCAAGCACTGATAGGTTCAAAATCTACGAATTTGGGCAAAATCGTCGTATATGATCTCTTCCCCTTATTGTGCTCTACACGCTATCTGTGTGTCTCGAGCCTAAATGATGTCTAGATCAAAAGATATGGGTGAGGCAAGTTTGGTTTGTCTGTTGTGCCAAACCCGACGTAAATCTTGTGCTAAGTCATGTCACAAGATCTTGCTTAGCTGCCAACTTTCTCCAGGGCATGGGTTAGATAGTTTAGCACATTTTTCATAATTAGGGCTAACCAGTTTAGAGATTGCAAGATAGTGAACACAATCAATCTTTGTTCTAGGGTTAGGTTTTTACTTAGGAAAATTCTGATTTTCTTCTACTCCCCTCTCTTTACTCAGCATTTTTAGGGTTGTTTCCCCATTGTCTTAGCCAAACTCTTAATAGCTTTTGTTCACCACCTAATTACCCACCACTTTTATTAAGGATCCCACCACTTTTATTAAGGGTCAATACGTTAGTTAAACTTTTAGGCCAGTTTCTCTAAAGTGCCTTGATTTGCACTCTTTTGAACTTAGGAGGTGTTTGGTTTGGTTGTTTTGGTCCGTTATCGATTTACAGCGTGACCGGAGCACATTGATTGATGTTTGTTTTGGCCGCAATGTAATCTATTCACCAGCATTCCGTCGTGAACGGTAACAGCGCTTCAGACCAACATTCCCACCAGTCTCGCGGTGCTATCCATTACATGCCCGTGCGACTGCATCTCTCCCTCCTACTCGAGCGAACCAAACAAACGACGTACTTCTTTACACCGTAACAACTAGCGTCGTGATTTGTTTCCATTTACGTTGTTAAAGATGGGTGTGTTAGAACCTCCTTAGTGTTCATAACTTGATTACAAGTCTTAATCATGATTTTGGTGGGGTTTTCCTTACTTAAGCCATAGGTGATAATGGGTCACTTAATGAAATGATGACGGAAACACTTGTCTAACACCTAGGGTGTTACAACACGCCCTTCGTAGTCCCTGATGAAAAGTCAAAGCTTGAGTGCACTCGTGGTCACGAACAACTCCCATGTGACCCATTCTCCCGAACTGTGGTTTATTGATCAAAAATATGGCAAAACTATATATTGCATGGACTTCATGTGGTCCTCCAAAACTAGGTGTTTTTGTAAAGGGAAAACACCTAGAACTTCTAAGATGGGGTACCCTTGGGTATAGTCGGGGCAAGGTAAAACAACCCAAAAATGGGCCAAAAATTAGCCTAAACAATGATACTCTACATTGCGGCCCCATGCACGAGGGCTTAGATTGATCATTGAGCCCTTAACCTTAAGTGGCTTCTTACAGAAATTTGTGGTGTAGTTATTTCTTTTGAGGGCACTGGTATCAATTTTTTCGATGTCAAGCCCCTGACATGGCCAAAACTAGGGGAGGTCCTCGGGCATGGCGTGTCGGAGGCGATGCTCTGAGAAGAACGATCTACCGAGATTTTTTAATGTGTCTTGCCAGCAGCCGAAGATATGACTTCTCTCAGGCGCTGACGACAGTTTTCTATGTTAAACTTTTGGTTTATTGAATTGAACCGTTTTCACCATCCTCGATGAATATGTTAAAGAACAAATCAAATCAAAAATATTTGGACATCCAACACCACTGCACACTCTAGCGCTAGAGGTGGATGGTTCATTTCCCACCTCCGAGTGTGCATGGATGTGCCATGCATGTTCAATCTTTGTCTGTTGTGGCCAACTTGATGGATACGGCGATGCTTGTGGAAGATATCTGGACCACGCTATGAGCAGTTTATCTAAAAACTACATTTTGCAGGGACAGTGAGCTCTTGAATCTGTTGTCTCGATCTGCTGATTCAGAGTTATTCTGACGTGTTTGTAGCATAGTAGATGAAAATTTTCGAACCATGATAAATTAACATTGTTCTGGTTATAAACAATTAAACAAAGTTTGGTTTTTTTGCATAAGACTCGGTGTTAATATAGGGATGTGCATGGCAGGTCATGCAATTAGGAAATAAGTCTCTGTCGAGTTCAATGTTAAGCTATATGGAATGATCAATATTGTTGGTCTTTTATTTCTAACTCCTTCGGTTATTAAAAAGAATACAATTTTATAGACAGAGCGAAACAGCTTTTCCCCAGCCAGAAAGCGTATCTAATGCATGGCACTGCCCCTCTATTTATATTCGCGATGTAGAGTTCCAACAAAATTAGAATCATGTCCTCAGACCTATACATATAAGCTAGAACTAGGTGAGTGTCCGTGCGTTGCAACGGAGACACATAATATCACGATAACTTATGTACAAATATGTATTATACTGTTATGAAATGGAGCACGACGTCCGCGAGTCGTTCGAGATGGTGTCGAAGCGAAACTCGGGCTACAGTCGAGTGCACCGACCCCACGGCGTGAGGCCACCCGTCTGCAAGGCGCGTGAGGTTGAGGGCGAGGGGGCAGTTTCAAGTTGGGAATAATCTCCATAGGACGACAATGGAGTGGCGGCGCATGGTCACAAGGACCTTGGTGACGGCGGCGTGCAGTCGATAAGGTACGCGTGGGTGCCGACGAAGGGATTGCGCAGCGATCGACAAAGACGGAGCTCCGTGATGTGGCGGGGGAGGGAGGGAGAGGCAGAGGCGCACAAATTATTCGATACAATGTTAGTGCATTACATGAATACAAGCAACACAAAAATAAATCGTACAATAATTTGCATAGCATGCTACTAATTCTCAGCTTGAGGCATAGTTGGCATAAGAAAAATGCTACAATATATACTTTTAGAAGTACGAAACAAAACATCTAATGGGAAGAACTCATACATGCCAAGTGTTCCGTTGTGCTACTGAGCAGCAGCATCGTTGTCACACTATGAAATAATATCAAGTACCAAACACGATCGTGCACATCAAATATGAAATGCATGATAAGCTTTAACTAACTTCAGTTTGATTCCACTCGAAACAAATGAGGTAACAATTCTGAAAAATTCTGATATGTTACATCTGGATTATCTCAGTCCCATGCTCGTACTAGCCCGTGGTGAGGAGAACAAATGCGTGTTCGGAGAGCGCATGCTTGTGCTTATTCGTGGAGCTATGGACATCGCACCATCTGTAGTGCATACTAAAACAGAATCTTTGCTAGTTCCTGCATCAAGAAAGCACATCATGATATATATACCCAATCACTAACCTTTAGAAATAGAGAGGATGCCTAGACTGTCAACACATTTACCTGCTTGCCGGATGGAACAGTGCACTGCACTCTAGAACCTTCTTTTTTAGCATCTCAAAGTCTCCTTTCCCATCCTATTTAGAGCCATAAAGCAATGTTACCACATACACAAATTCGAATCCAATTCTTCGCAATCAAGAAATCAAACTCCAAACGTGAAAGTGACGTACCTCGATCAAGGCACCAATCTCACTATCAAAACTCTGGTACCACTTTGCGGAAAAGATCATCTAGGGAACCATCCCAACATCACAGAACAACACTTCCAGTTTAAAAACCTTTGCATGGGAAAAGTTTAGTGGGTCTTAAAGTTTTTTCAGTTACCTCAATCTGCTTGACAACGTTGTGGAGGCCACGGGAACATATAATGTCACGGTAATTTATGTACAAATATGTGTTATGTTGTTAAGAGAAAAAGTTTCGTATTCTATTTGTGGTTCTAGTGATAAGATGGAGAGCAAGAAAATTCAAGCTATGGAAATACAGAAGATGAAGAAATGGTCGAAGGTTACCACGCTTTCAGTTCTGGGGGCATCAGAGAATCAAATTCAAAATTTGCATATCCATGAACTGTTGTTCAATAATGATCGAAACTTGGAATAGATTGAAGAGAAACCTCATCGCATGGTACAACGGTCTGTACCAAAGCATGTATGAAAGAGGGCACCCGAATATTGGATAGATTACAATGAGGAACCATTTGCTATTTGTTAAGAGAGTAGAGAGAGTCAGAGTCCGACGACGAACCAGACCTGCGAACGGGGCTGCCATGGATGACTCCAGCTTCTTGCAGGCAGAACCGTCTGAGCTCAGGGCATCGATCAGCACAGGCGTGTTCCTTCAGGATGGTGAGACGTAAGTTGTTAGATCAGATCAGATCAGCACAGGCGTGTTCCTACATGCGTTGCAACGGGGACCTATAATACCACGATAATTATGTACAAATAGGTTTATGCCCGTGCGATGCTACGAGGAAACACATGGAATCGTTATCTATGTGGTACCGCAAATCAAACAAAGTATAAAATTTATACACATGACACGACACCGTAAATCAAACAACATATCATAACACGAGACTTCTCGACCTAAATTAGATATATATATATACATATATATATATATATATACATATATATATATATATATATATACATATATATATATATATATATACATATATATATATATATATATATATATATATATATATTACATGATCTTAAACAACACAGTGTTTCAATCCACTCATATCATAACCACTACAAAAATTAAAAATAACCACAACAACTTTCATCAAAAGATAGATACAAGTAGACTTGCCGGTGGGTATCCAACACTCGTATCATAATCACTACATCTAAGTAGAATATGGAATACAAAAGATTACACATTCATATTTAAAATAGACGTAAATATAGGATACAAATATATGATAAAATTAGTGAGTCAGAAAATAAAATTATTAGTATGGGGCCAGTGTGATTTTTCATACTGATACCTTGCCGAAGCGTTTGAGGTGCAGCCACCATAAATCTTCTGAAAGCCACCCACACCAATGCCTTGCCTGAGGTAGATCTTCCTTGTAATGGACGCTGCAGGAGAAGAAAATTAAAAACTGATAGAAGTGCATAATCTGGACATTGAAGTGTGTGCTAGTAAATGATTTTGTCAGATAGACAAGATCCTTTAGCCCTGATGTAGTACCAGTTAGGATCATAAGGAGGGAGCTCCTTGAATCTCAGTCTTCACAATGTTAAGTCACTTAGGGAGCTCCATCTAACAGAAGAGACCACTTATATGAAGTTACACGTACCAACGTAGCCAATGCAACAAATGTTTTAACTAAAATTAATATGCTCATCTCTTTCGCATAAATGGTGGTGTACTTGATGTGCATTGGAACACCTGGAACACACATAGTATGTAGCTACAAACACTGTGAGTTATGACCTAAGGTGGTGAACTTGAGAAACCAAATTTAAGTAAGAAACAGAGAACAACACATCTAAGAACTAAGGCCTGAGGTCATGAATCTTGAAACAACAACAAGAGATGAATGGCGCTTCCAGAAAATTATATTAATCCCAATAAACAAACTGAGAGCTAAGACAGAGAGAGCAGGTAGGTATAAATAGCACAGATGACTAAGGAAAGAATGCATGTTAATGAATTACCCTCTGATTTTTTTGAGAGCCAAAGTATCTCAAGTTTGACTAAAATTACAAAGAAAATTACAAAGATATATGGCATAAAATAGATATACTATTAAAATATGTTGAACGAAGAATCTAACAATAGTTATTAGGTATTATAAATGTTGTGTGCTGGAACTTTGTCAATTGCTTGTTAAACCTTCACAAGCATATAGTGAAAATCCAGTGAGGGAGTTGTTGGGGGCCTTCGGCCTCCGAAGGTCCTCAAAAACATGATTTGACAATGTCTTCCAAGTGGATTATGTGAACAGGTATCTTCGGACTCAGAATTATGAACATAAAGCACGGTCAGGACGAAGCCTGAACCAGACGAAGGACGAGCTGATTACCAAGCTTTACGAAGGATGGTGCACAGCCGAAGCTGTGCGCAGGGAAGCTTCGTCGCGATAGCGGAAAGGGGAACCGACTTAAAGATGAAAAGACTACGTGGGCCTTGACAGATTTCCATAAGTCATTAACAAATGTAATGGACATGGATGTAATTTTACGTGGGCTGCGTCCCGCGTCTATAAATAGATGAACAGTACTCCCGTACTGTTCATGCTGACTTGGCATCTGCTTTTGCGTCACGCTTGTATTTTTTACCTTCTCTCAGGACCGAAGGTACATTTGTAATTTAAAATCATTTCTATTTTTCCATGTTAATAAAATAGAAGTGATTCTATGATGGTGTTTATATTATATTATATTTCATGCCCTATATGAGTCCTTCGTCATTACTTGTTATGTTTACGAAGGTATGTCTCTTGTGACCTTCGTCCGAAATACATTATCTCCCGAAGGGACATAATGTTCCGAAGGGCGAAGGACTTTAACATTTAACATTTTTTATGTTGCCTTGTTCTTAACTCTTAGCATTTGAGAACAAGTCCCCAACATTGGCGCCCACCTCCGGTGAACTCACTTCCACTTCGAGTTTTTTGAACACCTTCGGAAGCTGTAGACCTTCGCTATGGCACCGAAGAAAGCTTCAGCGGCTGGGGCTGCAGCACTGCAACCGCTGGACCACAACCAGGAGACCGTCTCTCTTCGGGAGGCCCGAAGCCAGAAGAGAAAGGCCGTCAGCCCGACGCTTCAGGAGGAAGAGCTAGACCAAGAAATCAGGGATATGGAGATCCTACATCAACAGGTGCAAAGGAAGAAGGAGAAGATGGCCCGGCTAGCTGAGTTGCAACGGCAGATAGACGAAGCCTCTGAGGAAGTCCGCCATCTTACCCATGATGAGCAAAACAGAAGGCCTCAGCAGAAAGACCTTCATCAGGAGGGCTTCGTCAACGAAGATGACTGGTATGACAATTTCCATCAGGGAAATTTTGTTTTCGATGATGCTTCTCCTTTGTCTGCTGAGCTGCAGGCTACACCTTGGCCTCCATCCTATAAGCCACCCTAGCTTCCCATGTTCGACGGCCACTCAGACCCGAAGCAGTTCTTAATGAGCTACGAAGCAACAGTGTCTTCGTATGGGGGCAATGCTGCAGTCATGGCGAAGTCTTTCGTTATGGCCGTCAGGAATGTTGCTCAGACCTGGTATTCCTCCCTTCGACCAGGAACGATCACCTCATGGCAGAAGCTGAAGGATATGTTGTTAACCAGCTTTCAAGGATTTCAGATGAAGCCGGTTACTGCTCAAGCCTTGTTTCAGTGCACTCAGGATCATGAAGAATACCTTCAGGCGTATGTCAGAAGGTTCTTACGTTTGAGGGCACAGGCACCAACGGTGCCCAATGAAATTGTTATCGAAGCCATGATCAAGGGGCTTCGTCCTGGACCTGCAGCCCAATACTTTGCTAGGAAGCCTCCTCAGACTCTGGAGAAGCTACTCCAAAAGATGGATGAGTACATTCGTGCAGATAACGACTTTCGACAAAGAAGGGAGGAGGCCTTCAGATTTTCTGAGATGACCAGGGGCTTCGGGGGACGATTCTATCCGAGGCATGTCAGGTCCATCCACAACACTCAAAATGATGATAAGGGGAGTCAACAGAACAGGCCGCAGTGCTCCTCACAGGCTTCGGGGCAGCAGCAAACTTTCTTTCGGCCACCAGCTCCAAGAGGCAGAGGCGCCAGGGGCTTCGGCGGGAGATTTGGAGATCAACCAAGGAGGACATTTTGCTTATTCTGCGGTGAGAACAAGGGCCATACCACCAGGATGTGCCATGTTACCATCCAGAAACAAAAGGAGCTAGCAGAAGCTGCAGCGCAACAGGGACAGCCGAAGCAGGTCATGCATACTGCTTCGTACCATCAGCCTTACATCCCGGAGTACGTGGGCAACCACCCTGCAGTATCCGTAGCTTCGGCAAGTCAACCACAAGCTTCATGGCAACAGCCCCCGCCTCCACCTCCGCTGCAACAAGGCCAGCAGCCAGAAGGGAGCCAATATGTTCCGCACCAAAGGGATCTCAGAGAGCAATCTGAAGCCCGTACAGTCAACAGTACTGTGCCGGAGTCGAAGCACATTTATTGACAAATATCCTACTTTGATAGCAGTCTTTTCCGTTTAAGTTCTGTTTTCGGTGTAATAAAGAACACTTCAGTTTTCATATAATAGTTTCGTGGTTGGTTGTCAGAAAAACCTATCTTCTCTACAGGCTTAAGTTGCTGAAGCTTAAAAATTTGCGGTAACAAGGAGGGTCTTCGGATTATTAAAAATCCTTCGAAGCAACAAAAAGTCGTTCTAAGGAGCGCAGAGTAAGTTGCCGAAGTTACAAAAAGCCGTTCCAAAGGGAGCGCAGTGTAAGTTTTTTGCTCCAAAGACGTTCCTAAGGGAATGCAGAGTATACAGCGAAAAGTCAACGCTGATACCGCCTAAGTAAAAGGCGAAGAAGCTCCAAAGACGTTCCTAAGGGAATGCAGAGCTTATACCGCCTAAGTAAAAGGCGAAGAAGCTCCAAAGACGTTCCTAAGGGAATGCAGAGCTTATACCGTCTAAGTAAAAGGCGAAGAAGCTCCAAAGACGTTCCTAAGGGAATGCAGAGCTTACGAATATATTTTGTGTGTATCTTCGGAGCAAATGTCATTTGCATAACATAACATCATCACATCATTTTGCATAACATAAGCATCATACATCATGTTGCATTTGGCAAAAGAAGGGGACACAGTATCAACCTTCGAAAGGACGCTTTGAGAAAGTGAAAATTGTGTAAAGTCACGAGGGAATACAATGATAATCTTCGGAATACAGCTTCGGAGAATATTTTTACGAAGCATGGACGAGCTTCATCAGAGCAATATCGAAATTGTATAGCTTCGGAGAATGGTTTCATGAAGTATGAATGTGTTTCATCAGAATAATTTTAACGGAGAATGTCTTCTTCACGAAGCATGAAAAGAAGGGAAGGTGTTTTTTCGCCGAAGGCTCAAAAATGGTATGTATGTAGAGTTTCATGCATTGTAAAGAATTGAATAATGAAAAGAAACTTGTATATTACATTCAAATGTACAAAATGTTACATAGATCACACTTTAAATGTTTTTTCTAAATAGCATCTAGTCTTCTCTTAATACTGCTTCGGCGGCTTCGTTTAGAAGTTGATCAACAACTTTGTCCATGATAGCTTCGGCCATTTGTTTAATTTCATCATCCCCTTTTGTGTGGGGGTCGGCGGTCGATCCAGCAGCTTCTGAGGGAAGAGAACATTTCTTCATTACTATTACAAACCGTGAGCAAAGTTTGAAATAAAAATTACAACACAATAAGAGCGACTAATTAATACCTAATTGCCTTTCGGGCTCTGTACTTTTTTCGGCAGCTTCTGCCACTTTCCTAGCATCATGGATGCCTTTTTCGCTTCTTTGAATTATTTCTTGCGCCATTTCTCGGCCGCCATTGTCCCAGATATCAGTGAAGAATTTACCGCCAACCATGCTTGCTTCGGTTGAGGGATCTTTGATGTCTTCAGGGGATAGGGCAGCTTCGGACTGAGCTAAGGATTTTATATGTTCACAACCTTTTTTCTCCAAAACAGCAGCAACTCCTCTGGCGCCTGAAAAAGCGCAGATATCACCGCGGCTGCTCAGAATTTCTTCGAAGGCTTCTGCTTCGTGACTAATCCAGTCCAGTGGACCTTCGGGATTGCCTCTTGAAAAGTCCTCTTCACTAGAAAAGGCGCCAACGCTGGCGAAGCTGGATTTTATCTTTTTCACGCATTCTACAGATTTAACATAACATTTCCTCTGAGATGCACGAAGCTCTTTAACACTTAACTCCAATTTATTGACCATATGATCACTGAGTTCTCGTTTTGTTTCCTCCAGCACAGGTTCCTCTTTAGCCCTAGCCAGCTGTTTCTGAAGATCTTTAATTTCACGTTTTTGGGCTTCGGCCTGGATCTTTGCAGCGGCTTCGTCCTTTTTTACCTTGTCTACTAGTGTAACCAGAATTTTGTCTTTTTCTAGAGCTTCGTTTCTTAGTTTTATAACTTCTGATCGTAGATTGTTGAATGCAATCTCATAACTCTCATCTTCGGCACTCTTTTGTGCTCTCAATGCGTTGCTCAGAATTAAACCCTATAAAAGAAAGAGTCCATATAAGGATAAAGGAATGAATTATGTATTGTAAAATTTTTTCAAACGACTAATTCCCATACCTTTAGGCTATTATATGCAAGACTGTCTGCGAGATCTTCTTTCGTCATGGCGCATAATCCAGCTTCGAGTTTTGGGAACCCCATGCTTCTAGCCATTTCCCGGCACACGGATAATTCTTTATTGTCTGGGAGGCAGTACAGGAAATCATCTTCGTTTGTTCCGTTGAATACTACTGCCCCCTTCGGATACTTCAACTCTCTAGCATAATGATTCGCTTCATAGATCTCTTCTTCAGACAGTTTCTTCCCCGAAGCATGTCGCACGACGTAATCGCATATGCTGGAGGGAGCTTCGGGGGCGGCAGTGTCAATTTCTTCAACCAAAGCTGGTTCTGGTATTTTCTCGGATTGTTCCTTGGCGGGCTCTGAAGGCCCAGCTTCAGCTTGTTGTTTCGAAGCTTCAGTAGATGCTTCGGCAAGTTCAACAGACTCCTTTGCGGTTGTGCTTGAAGACTTAATTGTCTCCAAGACATCCAGTACGTTCACCATTCTTTTTCTTCTTGGGGTCACCAATGGGCCCTTTTGATTTTTTGCTGTTTCGACATTTCCTGAAGGACTTAAAATTTCTGATGTTTTTGGCCCTTCAATCTTCGGTTTTTCTATTGCTGAAGGCGCTTCAGTTTTCTCTTTTATCTTCGGCACCGAAGCTGGTTCTGTAGCTTCGGGGGCCAAAGCAACTTCACCAATAAATTCTGGCACTGTGGCCGGCTCAATAAAACGCGTTCGATGGGTGAGCACCTTAATCTTTTTCCTTTGAGGCGCTGGCTCACTAGTGGCACTCGTGGTAGCTTCTGTCGCAGGAGAAGCATTTTTCCTTTTGCGACCCAATACCGGATAGTGATAGTCGGGGTAGATAAACCCGACTGCGTCAAACACACGGTTGAGCCTTTTCTTCTTTCGGCCTCCGAAGGCTGCTGATAACGCAGTGTTCTCGGCCTTCGAATATGCCCCAAGAAGTTCGTCACTTAATGTTTCAATGCTTTTCAACCAGTCATCATCAGGTTCAACAAATTTATCTGCATATTTGAATGTGTATTTTAGTCTGACCAGTCCGCCTTCGTCGGACTCTTTAATGGTCTCCTTCGGCATTTCCCACTTTTCTGCAAGTGGCCATACCCTGAAGGCAATGTGCTCTTGGACCAAGTCCCTTGTCCCAATGAAAGAGCAGATTACGCCGAAGGCTCTTTGGCATTCCTCGGCTGCTTCGTCCATTTCAACCTTCGGCCTTCGAAGTCCGAAGCGTTGCCAGATGGGGCGCATAATGATACTCTTAATATTTTCTTGCGCTGATAAGTCATTCTTCACATAAAACCACTCTGTCATCCAGGCTCCGGGCCACCTCTTCCGAAAGGTCGGCACAGGGCAGCTTGACCCGGAGCGGGCACCGAAGCTATAACACCCAAAATTGTTGTGATATTGTTCTTTTCCCCAGGGCTTCGTCTCGTATAGTAACTCATGAATATTGCAGAAGCTTTTAGCGTTTGGTTCCAAACCTTGGCTTCTCACAGCCCAGACAAACACCCCCATTCTTATGATGGCTTCGGGGGTAATTTGATGAAGGTAAACTTGGAATGTCTTCAGGACTTCAACAACAAAATTTCTTAAGGGGAATCGAAGCCCAGCCTTGAGAAAGCTTCGGAAAATTACCACTTCATCTTCTTCGGGGGTGGGCGAAGTCTTTTCTCCAGCATCAGCCCTCACAGTAGATATATCTCGGAAATACCGCCCCCTCATATTATCAATATGACTCTGCTTGATAGTGGTTTTCCCGAAAACCGTGTGACTTGGCCGCCATGGTCGATCTTCGGCCTCTTCCCCACCACTTTCTACATCATAGCTGTCGCTGTCACCAGTATCTTCGGACAAACCTTCAAGAATCTCCTTCGTGATTTTCTCCGTATTGGTCTCCGCCATCGCTATGAGGAACCCCAAATTCTTCTCTTCCTCGAGACTCAGCTTCGTCTCAGCAGGAATCTTCTTACCTTCAGACATCTTCGGAAACGCTGAAAAACTGTTTTCAGGGCCGAAGCTTCGAAATCAAAAAGCTCACCAATCTTAATGCACAAGGGCTAAAAATTTAGTGGACCGAAGCAGATGGCAAGTGTGCGTACCAAATGAGTTGGCGGTGTGATCTTATTTATACGCCCAGGGCGTTGAAAATTGAAAGACCCCGCTTGTCAGTGAATGTTGCTATTCTAGCAAAGGGAAGGTGTTTTTTCGGACCTTCGGCTCAAGGCCTTCGTCCATATCGCAATCTGAATTTATTATTAACAAATTAATATTGCGAGGGGCTACTGTTGGGGGCCTTCGGCCTCCGAAGGTCCTCAAAAACATGATTTGACAATGTCTTCCAAGTGGATTATGTGAACAGGTATCTTCGGACTCAGAATTATGAACATAAAGCACGGTCAGGACGAAGCCTGAACCAGACGAAGGACGAGCTGATTACCAAGCTTTACGAAGGATGGTGCACAGCCGAAGCTGTGCGCAGGGAAGCTTCGTCGCGATAGCGGAAAGGGGAACCGACTTAAAGATGAAAAGACTACGTGGGCCTTGACAGATTTCCATAAGTCATTAACAAATGTAATGGACATGGATGTAATTTTACGTGGGCTGCGTCCCGCGTCTATAAATAGATGAACAGTACTCCCGTACTGTTCATGCTGACTTGGCATCTGCTTTTGCGTCACGCTTGTATTTTTTACCTTCTCTCAGGACCGAAGGTACATTTGTAATTTAAAATCATTTCTATTTTTCCATGTTAATAAAATAGAAGTGATTCTATGATGGTGTTTATATTATATTATATTTCATGCCCTATATGAGTCCTTCGTCATTACTTGTTATGTTTACGAAGGTATGTCTCTTGTGACCTTCGTCCGAAATACATTATCTCCCGAAGGGACATAATGTTTCGAAGGGCGAAGGACTTTAACATTTAACATTTTTTATGTTGCCTTGTTCTTAACTCTTAGCATTTGAGAACAAGTCCCCAACAGGAGTGTTCATCTTACTAAGTTATTAAGAAAGTAAAATAAGAAAACATAAACATAAATTACAGACTTATAAAATCATGCACAAAAGATCCATGCATTTTTTCGATTGGGTTGCACTAAAACACTAACAAACAGAGGTAAGGAGGTAATGAAAATTGAGCAGTTGGAAACTGACTGCATTGCATAGCTTCTTGATGATCTCCATGGGCTTCCTCTTCAAACCCCTCTGGAACCTACCAAAATAAACACATCACATCAAATCTCTGCAAACTAAAATCCCTTGGAAACAAACAAATCGTAGCATGAAAGGTACCTTCTCCAGGCATCAACTGGAAAGAGTTGGACAAGGTCGTCAATGGACATGTTAAGCAGAGCATCGAGGTCGATGTCACGATAGTTGTACTTGCGGAATGTCCTCTTCTTGGGAGCACTTGCGGCGATATGAGAAATACAAGAATCTAGTATAATCTTGCCAATCCATCTGTCACAAATAGAGATTAATACTTCGCGATCGAGTAAGCCAAGAAAACACAAGAAGAATGTAGGTAGTAAAAGATCTAATGCTTACACGAAAAGAGCCAAAGAGGCACTCCTCAACTGCTAGGTGCAATTGCGCAGGAAGATATAAACACTGTAAGAAACATAGTTCATTATAAACTGCAACAAAGCATATTGCAGGCACGTGCCACATGTTCTGGATGAACCCAGCGTGAACCATGGGATTAAACATCTTGATGGCCTCGTTCACAGAACCCTCATAGCCACAACATGCAGCCTGCATATTTGTATATTTCTAATTTTTTTGCATTCCAAACCTCTTTTATGATGACGTATACGTCCTTAATGCCAAAAGCCACTTACAAAAACTTGAAAGTTTCCTATTTTATGAAACTCAATGAAATGAATCATGCACTCACACAACACTAAAAAATAAAAAAACTTCTGTGTTAGGTGCTGTAAACAATGAAAACAGTTAAATATGTTCATATGTACCATGGAATTGATAGAACAATGCTTCAGGAGTAGTTTCTTGTACTGATAGCGCTTAGAATTTCCGATGAGCTTATTCATTAGTTTAGGCAGTGAAAGACATCTGAAACAGAAAAAACTTTGGAAATTAAATTAATAAAGTCAATAAGAAAATATTAGAGAATGATGAGTAAACATGGATGTGTAACCTGTAAACATATGATCCTTAATTGGGAGGGAAAAGGATGAGTAAACAAGGATGTATAGCCTGTAAATACCAGTAGCTTAGTGGGAAAAACTATTGATTAATGCATTCCAACCAATGGTTGTATCAACATTGTTTGATGACATCAAATTCGACACATGCTCTTCCAAATGCTTTTTTGCATCTTGCCGACCCACATTTGCTATTGCAAGTTTCTCAGGTGGCAGTTCGTCCTCCTCCTGCACTGCCTTGTTGTACTTGATGGCTAGGTTTAGCATTTCCTGGACAAGAATAGACATATTGTCAATAACGGACAAAAGAAACACATATTACTCTCAAGAATTAAAGGATCAACACAAAAAACAATCATCTCAGCAGACAGATAAAGTGAGCTCAGTGGCATAGGCACCTGGACAGTCTGCTCGTTGGTTTTCGAGTGAGTGTCAAACCTCTTCAAAATTAGCCCATCGGTCCATTTCTTTTTGTGCAAGTTCAACAACATTTTCTCCTCAAGCTCATTTTTCTGGTAATTGATTGCAATTGAGTAGTAGTGTCTATTCAGCCCATGGATAAGAGCCTGATAAAGAACAGATATGGTCAAAATCATTTTTTAATAAAGGGACAAAACAAGTTCATATGATACAATATTTTAAAAAAACTTGACTTGCGGGGGTAAGACAGCCCCCATGCATTGTACGATAGAAAAAAACCTGTCATGCAGGCCAAGATATGATACAATATTACTTAGTACTTACCTGAATAGATGGCTTATTTAGGTGCCCAACATTTGATGTTGTCTGACGTGGCTCCTGGCCAAGCATCATGGTTTGAGGATTAATGAGGCGGAATGCATCAATAACCACCTACCCCTTCACACTCTGGATGGGGTCTATCACAACAGCAATGGCTCTGGGGTTCAAAGCTTCAAAACTCTGCACATTTATATATTGAACAAATTTAGGCCTACGAGTGCAGTGTTTGGCACTATATAGGATATAAGATATAGAACAGAAGCACAAAAGGTAGATAAGAGAAGAACAACTCCAGTGAGTTGGGATCAATAATTAGCTAATGTCACCCATTTTTCTTTTATGAAAAAACACGCGGGTTAACTGAACTACCAACAAGATGAGTTCATCCACAACTTTCAAGGTGATGGAACCTACATAATGAAGGTTGTGAAATTGAAAACAGGCAATAGGGGGATAGAAGAAGAGAAGCTACCTGGTGCCTACAATTGATCAATTATAGTACAACATATCATAATATCATATTCATGCTTTATTAAAAAACACATCAGTGTTTATAATGACGTTGACATGACATATAGTACAGTGCAATGACAGCAGCTATCCTGTTTTGATAGACCATTCCAAAAGATCCCTTTTAGAGAACAAGTGGATTTGCATAGACCTACTGGCAATAAGAATATATGATATCGGTCTTATACCACACACCTAATCATCATCTCTTCTTTTTTTACTGAAGGCTTCAATCTGTATATCGTAAGTTAAAAGGTTCCATGATGCATGCCAAGCTATAAGATTGTAGTTGGCAGGAATAATTGCAAATCAGTTCTGAAGCTCTCATGAATTTTTTGAACTCATTACTAAAGTCTAAAACCTTATAGCAGAATAAAGCTGGACCTTATATGTTACTGTACTAAACAAGCTTCAGAAATAAATAAATAAAAAAAGAATGCTTCACGCACCTCCATGGAGGGCTAGAGTACTCGTACATCCTGCCACTGCCAGAGAATATGATGACTCTGATTTGCGCATCACAAAGAATGGCTACCTCGTTTGCCTTCTTGAACAACCCCATCCGCCTCTTGGAGAAGGTAACTTGGCGGTTTGTTGGATTCTCAATCTTCTTCAACTCTACTTTTCCACGCCTAATTGGTACAGCTTGGTGCTTCTACTCTTCTCTTCTATTCAACCTACAAGAACATATGCTGCGAACATTGACAGACATGATTCAGGACACCAAAGCACAACCATGATAAGAAACAAATAAATAGTTCATATGCGTGAGAGGAGGTAGAAGCAAATGACTACGAATCACCAAGGCCATGAAATAAAATTAACAGACAGTTTCAGTCTTTTAGTTTCATGAAGATCAAATGAATTTAAGAGCTCGAGAAGATGAAAAGATTTGAAAAGCATGAGAAGATGAAAAGATTTCATATGTATGACCAAGAGATGACAGCAAATGGCTTCAAGCCAATAAGTCACGAGAGATGAAAGCAAATAGGTTCACATGCATGATACAATAGAAAGTTATCTATACAGGAACAAAATCATCAAAAACATATGGTTGGAGATGGGCAGATGGAGAAAAGATAATGGGGAAAGAGATAGGAAATTTTACTTTCATTGATATCCCCATTAGAAGGAATACTATGATCTCTAAGAGTCATGACAACTGCACCACCTTCCAAAACCTTATCAAGGCCATGAAGAACCTTGACACCAGACAAGTGGTATGTTTCTCGCAAAACAAAAAACAAAGGCACTTGTAACCATTGCAATTCATGACATATTAAAACAAACAATTATATCACTATAGCTGTTAGCCATCTATTAACTAAAAAGATTTGTATATCAATACCTCCCACTTATGTATCTTCCTCATCATCGTCATCCCTTGGAGGCGGACATGGTCGATGATGCCAGAGGTGTAGTTCGAGAGGCCCTCGAATTGGTAGAGCTAGCTGTACACGAGCAACTCCTAGGTGGTCTCATGGACGTGGGAATCAACGACGAGGCTGTAGCGCAAATCATAGAACTCTTAGAGTAACAAATAATACAAACTTCGTTATCATCAGACGCAACAAGAAAGACCAAAGCAACAGAGGGATGAAATACCCTTACTAACAACGACCTGATCACCATAAGCTCCTCACCTCCACAGTAATACACTGGTAGATAGAATAAGTTGAGATTCATAAAGTCCTGAAGCACCGGCGTGATGGACTGCTCCAGCGGGATCGCCACGCCCATCCGCTGGCTTGTCGCAGCACCCTGCTGATTTAAATAGGACGATTAAGCGAACACCTAAATGCGCGTCGATGGTAGGTCTGCGTCGATTTGGGGCGAGGTTTTGGGCCCTCCTTACATCCTTATAAAAACACGTGTAAGTACAATATAGCAGAAATCATTTTATTTAGGGCAGAATATACCTCTGTTACGACGACGAGGGTTGGGAGGGGCCGTGGGGCACGACGGGGGCTGGGAGCACCCTTCCCTGCAAACGGAGATTCAAAATTGACACATACATTCAAAATTGAAGTGTCCTTGGTTCTAGACTATTCTCAATAACCATCCTAGTGTTCCCAAAAATGGGCCTAAAGGAGTGCAATGTAGGTGAAGTACTTGCATAGTAGAACTATGTTCAACACTAATAGCAAACATCAAACTTAAGGATGAGATGAGCAGGATTTTTTGTCCCTTCTTTAATTATCAAAGGAAGTAAGATGCTAGTCTAAAATAGATTGTTTCATAGGATTAAACCTATGGAAGCTTTTACTATGCTTTTAAATGACTCATATAAAATGATCAACTGAAGTCTAGAAAAAAAACCACAACAGAAATATGCATCAATCATTTTAAAAGCACAACATTTATGTACTAAATTACCTTTCCAAGCCTCCCAAAAAGGATTTGATGAAGAAAAAATTGTAGTAATGTAAAGCTGGTATGAGATGGGTAGGAAAGGTGGCTGAAGCAGTAGCGAGAGAAAATGGAAACACTGAAAATGAAAAAAATACTTACTTGGAAGTACTTGGGAAGACCTTTGGAATTCCCTGCCCCTTGAAGTTGTTAAAATTCAGGTGCCTTAAATTTAGGTACCTAAGCACAAACATATTACTTTTCATACACCGTGTCTAAAAGTGACTACTTATCCTCTATTCATTGTTGCTACATATTCCAAAATCAATCCAGTGTCTTTTAAAAGTCACAAGTATTGATCAAGATAAGTCCAGGAACTATGGTTTAAAAGGTTACTACAACTAACCATAAAACTCAATATTAATCTAGGAAGTGTGTCTATATGCTGAGGTTTCTCATCATCATCTACTATAAGATGGTGAGATCAAATCAAATACACAAATATTAAGCTACATGTAAGTTACGAAGACAATATAAAAAAACA
Source organism: Zea luxurians (assembly GCA_029449295.1). Classification (NCBI taxonomy): domain Eukaryota; kingdom Viridiplantae; phylum Streptophyta; class Magnoliopsida; order Poales; family Poaceae; genus Zea; species Zea luxurians. Next base: position 36,787,431 of record JAOPSE010000024.1, read on the forward strand.
CCACTGCATTGGATATTATAAGTTACTATAGAGCGAGCTTTGGATCTTTTTGAGTTTGTTGAGGTTGTCCCTGAGCTTCATACCGAGGGCGTTGGAGATGACCTGTGAGAACCTGTTGTCCTTGTAGTCATTCCTGTCGAGGAACCAATCTGGCACCTTGAACTACCTAAGAACGGCCACGACCGTTACCAGGCGCTCTAGCTCAACCACAACAAACCAAACCTCAACCAGTAAGATCGAGTCAACCATACTCCAGACTCCATTGTATAACACCCTCAACTCACAAATCCTAGTAGTTTTGCTAATAAAAAACGCAGGTGTCCCCTTTAAAATTTGAGCTCGCGCAAGAATAGCCAACCCCACAAATCTATTCTAGTCTCATTGTTGCAAAAATCCCCACCATCTCACACAGACATTAATGATCTCACATTGATGGCCTCGATGGTGTACTTGATTTGAAATAACCGCCTCTCCTACGAGAAGGTGTTCACCCCACGGTCGTACTCCATCCTGCAAAGACCCCAAAATGAATGCAGTCGCGTCAGCACGCGACGCGCCGTCTACGGCGACGATAGATTAAATCTAGAGAGTTTGAAGGTAGTGCCTAAGTATAGCGCCTAATACAAAATATTTTGGTTTATCAGAGTTACAATTACAGTACCTGATTCAGTTTAGATTCACTATATCGCACTGAAAACCACCAATTACTTATTCTGGAGCAAATTTCTAATAAATTATACTACTAGACCAGCAAATTGGAATTCACATTTGAAACCACATTAGAGCTCAAATTGCACGCACATAATCAGCAAACTAAAGCGTGCCATGTGAAAAATAGCCAGCGTAGATCACCTTGGGGGCGTTTCATTTAGCAGCGGCCCTGCTGCCCACGAGCAAATCGTAGACCTCCTCGTTATAGATCTCCAGCACCGCGACCTAAACGAAGAGGCCGGTGTCATCCTCTGCGGAGTCGCCTTCGCTACCTCCGCCTACCTCCAGGATGTCCCTGAGGGCACCGTACACGATCCCGGGCTGCCTGGCGCAGCCGAACATAGTGTGGCTCTTCCCGGACCCCGTGGGCCTGTAGACCATGACAATGCACTTGGCCTCGACCCGGACGCCCTGGATCCTGGAGGGCATGAACCGACGGTAGAACCCCTCGAGGTCCTCCTCCGACACGGAGACACCGTCGAGGGTGAAGTCGCGGCACCCGCCGGCGTCGCTGCGCACGCGCACGACCGTCGCACCCCAGGAGAACTCCGACACGGACGAGACACCCGAGGCGAGGTTCCAGATGCGGCCGATCACCTCGACCGGGTGCTCCGTGGCGTCGCCGCCCTCATCAGCCCTCCACCGCCATCTCCCGTCGTGTCCACCGTGCGCTCAGCAGGCGACGGAGTCGCCACCGGGTGTCGCGGCGTGGCTGGAGGCAGAGTAGACCGCCCCGTCTTCGCCATAGCCACCGGGTGTCGCGGCGTGGCCGGAGGCGGAGCAGGTCGCTGACGTCTAGGTGCGGCATGCCGGGGGCGGTTGCGGCCCCACGCGCTGCGGATGAAGCAACAGTGGGGGGAGGCACGAGCGGTGAGGGGCCGGCGGCGGCTCGTGCGGATGGGGGACGGCCGGACGGGAGGCATGGCGTCGGTGGAGGTTGTCCGCCGGCGGGAGAGAAGATGGAGCGGTGGAGCGGGGGAGCGGCGGTGGCGCTGGGCACTGGAGGCCGCGACCGCGGCTGGAGGCGAGCAAGCGGGCGGGGGCGTAGCCGCGCAGGGCTGGATGCCGCGGGCGGGGCTAGGGTTTCATGGAGATGGGCCTCGGACAAACAAATCGGCAGATGGGCCTCACACGGCGCATGTGGCTATCTTCATTTTTTTGCAAGGTAAAATTAGTACCACATTGCCCACCGATTGGTGTTGAAACCTGCTTATATGTCTTCCTGTGTATGTAGTAGTATGATTGTTATCACACGGTGCATGTGTCTTCCTGTGCACGTGACATGTGCAGTAGTTCTATTTTTTGTAAAAAAATGTGTTATGGAATAAACCGGGAGCATGCACGCAGGAGCAAGCGGGTCCTACCTGTCAGAGACTACACGGCAGAACACAAAAAGGCAGACTACTATTGCTAACTTAATAAGTAGTAGAGATAAAGCGAGGGTATTATTGTCTTTTCCTTTGGTAATCTTGTTAAACAAGTCTTGAGGATCTTGGCTTGCATCGGACAGTTTCTCTTCCGCGTGCGTGCGCCACCGATCCAAAGCACCTACCTTCGTCTTCGTGACCACAACAGTTGTATGCTATCTCTAGCCAAAGGCATCCTTCTTAGTATGATCTCATATAATGGTTAATGAATTAGTGTTTTGAGCATATTCGGTGAAAGATGCCCCCCAACAAATATAATTGATATAATGTTTGACATACTAATAATATAATATGACATCATGTATCCAGACAATTACTAAATGTAAATTTGTTACTTCTAAGAGACTAGATATATTACTAGAAAAAATAATAGAGTACAAGGACAATATGAATTAAACACATAAAAAATAAGGTTTAAAATAGCAGGCTATACAAGGCTATATCGTAGCTCCGGCAAATAGGAGAATTATAAAAAACATAAAAAGATATTCATAATTTATGGAAAAAACAAGGAAGCTAGTCAAGATATCTGACTAAGATCGAGCAATATGTTTCATGGAATTGAAGTGTTTAGCATTTCAAATTAGCCAATAGATAAGTAGTTGTACAACATAATAATTAATATGTTTGCTTAGTTCTAAAATACTAGAGTAGTAAAAAGTTGACTAGCTCGCCAACATGGTAGCAACATAATATCATAATTATTACATAAGAAAAAAAACTTATTAGTGCAAGTGAATGACTTCAAATGCAGTTTATTCATCAAGCATATAATTATTGGCATAAGAAGAATGAGCACTTGAGGAATCATGATCGATGCATGTCAATAGCATGTGCATCATCTTCCCTGGTTTGAAGCAAGCTCAAGTTTATCATCGTTACATTTATTAATATCAAGGAACTCCCCCATCCTTCTTCATTACACTCGTTATTTTCTTGAATCACACAACAACAAAAAATAGAAATAGGTCTGCAAGTAAAATATCGTAGCTTTAAGTCCTCCAAGACGCTCGCTATAGCTGAGTTATAGCGTCGCTAAAGTTTGCTATTTTAAATCTTAGATAAAATGTGTCGTGCACGGGGTGGTAGACTTAAGAGTTTTTTTTATATAACAATAGGCCTTGTGTTAATTAGTGATCTACTACATCCTGTTATTCACCTGGCCGGAGGCGATATGATAACCATGTCTTATATATGCACTAGACATTATTGTGCAAATGTTGGAAATAAACTGTTTCCCCCACCTTATCAAATAAAAGGTTTTTGTTATCCGTATCCACTTGCGCATTATATTAGTAGTGGTGGAGATATCGTGAGAGGACTCATGGCTATCGACGTCGACCACAACAGGCGGCTAGAAGAATGTTTATAAAGCCATGCCATCCTGCCCAAGGAATCCACAGGTGGTAGCGCTCCAAACAACTGCACTAGACATCTCGATTAATCAGCTAATGAGCAAGCGGCTGAGCTGCACTCAAGACAAACTACCATGGATCAGTCAAACATTAGCAACAAGCACATGACGATGACAACCCTAACGCTCCTCCTCTGTGTCATAGCCATTGCAGACTGCATTTGCCACGCCGCGGTGGCAGCCCGGGTGGAGCCATCCACCGCCGTCGGCAGAACTACAGGAGGAGACGAGGCGATGATGATGGCGAGGTACAAGAAGTGGATGGCGCAGTATCGCCGGAAGTACAAGGACGACGCCGAGAAAGCACACCGTTTCCAGGTATTCAAGGCGAACGCGGAGTTTATTGACAGGTCTAACGCTGGAGGCAAGAAGAAGTACGTCCTAGGGACCAACCAGTTTGCCGACCTGACCAGCAAAGAGTTCGCGGCCATGTACACCGGTTTGAGGAAACCGGCGGCGGTGCCTTCCGGGGCCAAGCAGATCCCTGCAGGTTCCAAGTACCAGAATTTTACGCGCCTAGATGATGATGTCCAGGTTGATTGGAGGCAGCAGGGTGCTGTCACTCCTGTGAAGAACCAAGGCCAATGTGGTAAAGTTTACTGCTCCATCTACGTTTACCATTATTAATTATTGAGTAACTGGCTAATAATGGCATGTAGTACAGTAGGTTCATTATTGTTAATAATATCCATGCATCTAATAATATTTGCAGGCTGTTGCTGGGCGTTCTCTGCAGTAGGTGCCATGGAAGGTTTGATCATGATAACGACAGGAAACCTGGTCTCCCTGTCGGAGCAGCAGATTCTAGACTGCGACGAGTCAGACGGGAACCAGGGCTGTAACGGTGGCTACATGGACAACGCCTTCCAGTACGTCATCAACAATGGCGGCGTCACCACCGAGGACGCCTACCCTTACTCTGCAGTCCAAGGGACGTGCCAAAACGTCCAGCCAGCCGCCACCATCAGCGGCTTCCAGGACCTGCCCAGCGGCGACGAGAACGCGCTCGCCAACGCAGTCGCCAACCAGCCGGTGTCTGTTGGCGTCGACGGCGGATCGAGTTCTTTTCAGTTTTACCAGGGTGGCATATACGACGGGGATGGCTGTGGCACGGACATGAACCATGCAGTGACGGCGATCGGCTACGGCGCCGATGACCAGGGAAGCCAGTACTGGATCCTCAAGAACTCCTGGGGCACAGGCTGGGGTGAGAACGGTTTCATGCAGCTACAGATGGGCGTCGGCGCCTGTGGTATCTCCACGATGGCCTCCTACCCAACTCCATGAACACAAATCTTCAGACAAAGCATATATAGTATATATCAGTCCATGCATATGACTGCAGAATAAAGCATGGAAGATTAATTACATGCGTGCATCAAGGCATGCTACGTACTGTATTAAAACTTCGGTACTGGCCAGATATATACTCAAAGGTAGAATGTTTGTGTGATAATATAGTAATGCTTGTACGAATGCAAAGAACATGACCTTTCAATAATAAATAAGATTAGGCTATACTGTGACCCTGTTTGTTTCAGATTATAATCTAATGAGATTATATAATCTAAGTGTAAATAATCCGATAGGTAAATAAACATCTAGATTATATGTTCAAATTATATAATCTAATACCCAACATATGATAATCTTATAATCTCCTCAAGAATAGCTTATTTCAGTGGCCAGTCAAATTCCCAATTCTTTCTCCCTTGTTTGCCCGCTCGGGACGCATCCTCGTCGCAATCGCGCAAGTCCACGCCATCGCCCCAGTCCCGCTGCCCACGCCCCGCCCCCACTTAGCATAGCGCCGCCGCACCACCCCAGCTCCGCCGCCCTGCCACGGCCGCTGCCGCCTCTCATCACACCGTACCGCCCCGATGCACCACACATAGGGAGGACCAACAAGGCCCCATGTAGGGAGCCCTGGTGTAACACCCCGCCCACTCCCGGACTAGTGATACTTACTCCTTACATCTCTCTAAGATCATAGATCATCCCCACATACCAACATTAGTCTTTTGTACGCACTTTGTCCTCACTCATGTGCATCCAAGAAGACTTCTCGATCGGTCACCCATCTCAAGACTGCTCTATGCCAAGTGTAAGGAAAATGGACCCCGAACCATTTGGCTAATTGAGTTTTGGTGTTTGATGAACAACACAATCCGTGAACTAATAAGTTTTCTAGTGTTTATGTTTGTAGTTCACAGGATGCAAGATGTACTTGGACTAAGGAATTGAGGAAAGCAACACCTCAAAAGAAGACATTAAGAAGATCCAAGAAAAGTCCAAGTGTGATGCTGCGGACTGTCTGTGCGAAGGCGCACCGGACTGTCCGGTGCCCACACGCCGGACTGTCTGGTGCACCCGGGAACTCCAGCCCAACGACTAGTTCCAGGTGGCACCCGGAGAGAAGACCACCGGACTGTTCGGTGTGAGCACCAGACTGTCCGGTGTGGAAAAGCCTGCGGCGCCAACGGTCACCTGCTCTGATAGGGCAACGGCTAGGCGCACCGGACAGGCTACAGTACGCTGTCCGGTGCACCACCGGACTGTCCGATGTGCCGCAGAGAACTGCAGCTTTTCTCCAACGGCTATTTTGGAGTTGGGGCCTATATATACTTCACCCAACCGGCCATTTGAAGGTGTGGGAGCCCAAGCAACATACCAAGGCATATAGTGCACATTTCCAAGAGCTCAAACACCCAAGTGCTTAATAGAATCACTCGGTGATTAGCGTAGGTGCTTTGCGAAGTGCTTAGGTTAGTTAGACCGCTTTAGCGCTTGCTCTAGGTGAACCCTAGTTAGTTGAGTGAGTTTTGTAAAACCACACAACCCCTCGGCTCTTGCGTGAGCCGTTGTAATTGTACTGAGTGGGGCAAGAGTCTTGCGAGACCGTGACAACCGCTATTTGTGTCACGGCCGCCACCGTGTACCGGAGGGAATGAGGCCTGCGGCGCTTCGGCCGAAAGCTCGATAGTGGAGACGGCGGGGAGCGTCCTTGAGGAGCCGGAAGCGGAGCACCACTTGTGCGTGGAGAAGGCCCGCGGCTCTCTACGGAGTTACTCGACCATGGTGCTTGGCCCTCGTGTGGGCTTCCCTTTGCGTAGGGGCACCAACGAGGATTAGTCGGGACCTTGAGTGGTTCTGAATACCTCGGTAAAAATACCATCGTCATCCACGAGAGTTTGCTTCTCTACTTTGCTCTTTAAGTTTCCGCATTTATATTAAGCATCTAAGTTTCAATCTTGTATTCATACCTATTTAGTGTAGATTGAAACTTAGCCATTGTGGTAGAGATAGCAACACTTAGACAAAACCTAGATTGCACTTTCTAGTTTCATTATTTGCATAGGTTTTGCTCTAGGGATTTAATTGTGGCCTAGTTTAGTAAAAGTTTTAGAAGTCCTAATCCCCCCCCCTCTTAGGCGTCACCCGTTTCCTACAAGTGGTATCAAAGCCCAGTTTGGCTCATTTGAAACGCTTTAGCTTCACTGCTAAAAGAGGCAACGCTTTTTAGAGGAAGGGATGGATACCCATAGGCCACCACACTTCGACGGCACTAACTTCCCATATTATAGTGCTAGAATGGCTTGTTACCTAGAGGTCGTTGATCTAGGTGTTTGGAGACTCACTCGTGACGGGATGAAACCCCTCAAGAATCCCGAGAAACGCACCACGAGTGAGGAAAAAGAAATTCATTTAAATGCTAGAGCCAAGAATTGCTTGTATGAATCTCTTAGCATGGATATTTTTAATCAAGTATTTACCTTGAAAACTGCTAATGAGATTTGGCTAAAATTGCATGAGCTCCATGATGGAACATCCAATGTCCGTGAGCAAAAACATTGCCTAGTCTTAAATGAGTATAATTCTTTTGCTATGAAAGATGATGAGTTTGTTAGAGACATGTATTCTCGTTTGAATCTAATTATCAATGAGCTCAATTCTATTGGCATTAATAAGCTAGGTGATGCGGACATTGTGAGGAAGATTATCTCCCTGCTACCACAACAAAGATATGGGAGCATCATCACCATCCTTCACAACATGGAGGACTTGAGCAACATGACCCCAACCATTGTGATTGGGAAAATCGCGGCTTTTGAGATGTCGTGAAAAATGTGTCGGGGAGAGGAGCCAACTTCCTCAAGATCATATGCTTTTGCATGTGATGAAAAGGAAGGGCAAAAAGAAGGCTCCCACTCCAAGTTCCTCAAGTGAAGAAGAGGAAGAAGAAGAAAGTGATGATGATGAAGGTAATCAACCATGCACATCATCCTCCGAGGACGAAGAAATAGTCCGACGCGTCGGAAAGGTAATGAGGATGATCCGCAAGATTAATCTAATGGGTGTGCCCCTGCAGGTCGAGGATCTTCTCTTTAACATTGACAGGAAAAAGCAAAGGAAGAGAGGATGCTTCGCATATGGGGAGAAGGGCCACTTCAGGGACAACTGTCCAAATATGGCCAAACCCAAAAAGGAGAGGAGCAAAGGCAAGGCACTTACAAGTGTTAGAACTTGGGATGATTCTTCAAGTGAAGATGAACCTCCAAGGACGCGCAGCCACCGATCCTCATCACGCTCATCACGGTCATCACACAAATGCCTTATGGCAAGAGGTAACAAAAGCATTCCATCCTCTAGTGATGAAAGTAGTAGTGATGATGAAGGTGAGGGAAAGCCCTCTGTAGATGAGCTTGCGGAAGCCGTAGAATTTTTCCAGGATGTTTGCACCAAGCAAAAAGCTCAACTTAAAACTTTGAAAAATAAGTTGATTAGCTCCCAAAATGATTATAAAGGTTTGCTAGAAAAATTTGAAACTTTTGCAAACTTAAATAGTGAGCTGTCAACTAAAATTGAGCTATTAGAATCTAGTGCTCCATCCACCGCTACCGATGATGGTCTCATTAAAAAGAATGAAAAACTTAAGGCTAAGTTAGCTAGCTCCCAAGAAGCTATTGAAAATGTGACGGAACCTCCCAAGTCATTAGGTCTACCTACAGTTGTCCTTGTCCAACAGACATCAGACAACCCTGCAGATGCCCCTGAATCACTTGACAAGTTTGGTATCTACTGTTCTTACCTTTCCCAAGAGCGTTTTACCCGTCACGCAGACATTACAGATCATCGGAGATACGAAAATGCGGAAGCGGTTACATAAACTTACCTTTATTTAAAAGTAAGACAAAGTTATATATTACAAACCAGGATATAACTTAGTTGAGTGCAGAGTATTAATATTATAGAACCAAGGGAGGCAAAAAAACCCCTCCCGATAAGTTTTTAAACAAAAGTTCTTATGGAGGAACTCTTCCTCCCGAGCTTCATTCTTGCTTTTCTTCTTTTGGAACCACCTTGGAACAGAAACAACAAAAGTTTGTTGCTTCCTCACCTAAAAACAATAGGGAATAAAACCCTGAGTATGGAATTACTCAGCAAGACGTACCCGACTAAAGAAAAGACTCTCAAGGGTATGCTGGCTTAGGGGGGTCAAGGTAAGGCTTATCAATATTCAATGACTCTGTTTGCAGAAATGCTTACTAAAGTGGATCCTTAAAATCCAATTTTATTTTGTCAGGTTAAGTAAGATTACATGTACTAGAGTTCTTTCTATCCTAGTTCAAACACTTGACCTGCACTAGCCAATTTCTTAACAAACCTTTTATCTTTACTGGGAATTCTATGTATAGGGCAGTGACCAAGTCTTCATAACCGCGAATGTACGGCGATCCAAATCGATTATACTCAGCTGAGGATCTCCAATCACACGACATATGTAGCACTTAACCCTTGCATATGTCAACCCGCCACCGGGGTTCTTAAGACCAGATCAGGTTCACGTCAACCGAGAGCACAGATATACCACCGTCCAGCCTCTTCACTACTAGAAATATGCTTATTTAAGACGCACATTTTAAGACAGATATAGGTGCATTTTATAGAAGCGTCTTTTATCATATGATGATGAATAAGGTAAGACAGTTTGTTGGAGATCCGTCTCTAATAAAGAAGTGTTTTGAGACGGTTACATCGTAAGAAATGTCTTATGTTGATTTAAGACGGATTGTTATTGAAAACCATCTTAAATAAATATACCTTTTGATTCATTATGATTTTAAGAATTGTCTTAGATTTTGGTTAGTATATTAGACACTTCTACATATAAAACCATCTCAAATAAAGATATTATTAGAGTCGTCTAGGGTATAAGAACTGACTTAGATGTTAGTGGGTATACTAGACACTTCTAAATACGAAACCATCTTAGTATGATATTTATGATAAGTCGTATTGTGAAAACAACATATAGTGAATAGTGAATTCGACTTAGTTTGATTATATATATGGTATAAATGTAAAACTTATCTATAACACCCCAGGTGTTTATTGTCGGCTCGACTACGAGTGCAGACTTTAACACGTGATAGCGGTGAATAAAATGGACACTAAATTTTGATCATCTTCGTCTATCACGATTTTGATATCGTGTCTGTCTCCATTTGTTTAAATTGTCCTAATTTATTTTGCAAAAATTCAGACTTTAGTAATCTTCCGAAACATCAGATCCAATATCGTTTGGGTTGAGCCATCGACGTCTTGCCCAAACTCTAATCTTTGAAATCGAATCTGGTTCCTTAAAATTCATTTGAAATTCTTTCACGCTTGCGTTGCCCATGTCTATCTGTGGTCAGACATCATGACGCGTGTGGCGGGTGCAAATCCGTGTCTAGATAGCACACAGCCTCTCGCCCACGTGAACGTTGCGTGACGTCGCTTCAGAAATGATCACAATTTCGATGCCACATTGATCTCTCGTATTTATTTTGTGAAATGTCGAATTTTGTGTCTGATTAAAATTTATCGATTAAGCGGATAAGAATTTGGAACCTCAACCCACTCTTGTAATTTTTGACCCGAGTAAAGTTTATTAGAAGCTCGGCGACAAGTGTGTTGATGCGAGATTAAACTAGACCGAGAAAATTGGAGTCGAGAGCGTGTTCGCAATTAATCAGTTTCCCCATTCATTAAGGCAAAGAAATTAAATATGTTCCTTAGCAAATACATTTTTGTCCAATTTTAAACTTAAGCAAACATTGTCTAAATACAGTCACCCATATAATTTTGGTCCGACTAAATTAGACAACGTCTAAATCCTAATAGCAGAACTCGGATTTCTGAAATTTGCTTTTGCCAATATAAATGAGATTCAGATAAATTCAATTTGGTTTCGATTAAATCAAACCCTATCACAAGTACCGTCGACCCATATCGTTGTGATCTGATCCACTTATACCTTGTTCAAACCCTAATTTTAGAGCTCGGGTTTGTATTCTTTTGTTGAAAAATGGGAGAAAGATCTAATTTCTCTTTTACTAATCATCAGCCCTATCTCCAGCCGCTTAGGGCTTCTAGCCTTTTCTGTAGCCAACATTGTCCTCTTAAGAATGGATCGCATGAATCCTTAAGGGCCTTATCGTGGTGTAAATCGCTCAACAGGAGATTCTCCGACCATCATTATCCTTTCAGCCGCCATGGAGCCCAGTTTTCCTCCCCCACACGTGAGATCCCTTCACCAGCATCTCTCTTCCTCAAGCGCCATCCCTGGCTTCTCCCATGTCGAGCGTCTCCAACCTCCATGGCCGACGTCGCCCTGCTCAGGTCCAACCAGCTCCCCTTCCTGTTGTTGTGTCCAGCCGATGCCCCTCCCTCCATCTTCCTCTCTGCAGCAACCCTACCATGGTTGTGCCCCTACTTCCATGGTGAGCTCGCCCAGCCCCAACGTCGGACGTGTCGTCGCCCACACGTCCAGCTCCTCCATCCCCCTAGTTCCCTCCCTGCTCCGACCAAGTTTGCCAGGTCCGACCGTTCTGCTCGCCGCGCCCTCCCCATGCCAGCACGCGAGCGCCCCCTCCCGTCCCTGCTCCTCTCCATCGATGCCCAGGCCGATGCCGAGCTCCCAGCCCCTCCCGATGGCATGGTCAAGCATCTAGGTACCGTTCCTTTTCGGACCTCCTCTGCTCGGTCCCTAGCTCCATGCCGATGTTTGCTCAGGTCACGTCTGTGTCGTGTTTTGCTCTATTCGTTTCCCATCCGGCGCCCGTGCTTAATTATTAATTGTGTATATGTGTGCATTTTTGGTGAAGAATTGAAATCCCCATGTTTGAGCAAGGAAGTAATTAAAGGAGTGAGGTCATGTGATGCTCGCCAGGTATTCGGTGGGACGCCTGAGCCATGGGATTGACGTCATTCTTGTGTATTCGGAATTGATTGAGGTTGATGTGCTCTGGGATAACCTCATGATCCGTAGCAGTGCTTGCGTGCTAGTCCATTGAGTTATACAGGGAAGGATTATTTCCTCTCTTTTCTTTATAGATATTGTAGTGGTATTAAGTATTTGTAGTTCTTATATTAGATGATCGTTGAAGTGCCTCGCCATAAAGTGTTTGTTTAGTTGTCCCATTATTTATAATGATATGACCAAGTCTAGGTTTTTATAGGTTCGATGTTATGATTGTGGTGAACTAAAATTGCGTAGGATGAGTTCAGAATTTTTATCGGCTATCTGACGGGTCCTATCAGTGTTGTTGTGTTGATTGTGTTTATATGTGAAGTTTAGGTCTAAAATTATGAGTTTATTTGAAATGATTTTGTGCACGATTATGAGGTGGACCAGTACATATATGTGATTAAGTGAGTGATTTTAGATCTACTTTAATATAAGGTATTAGCATATTTGAAGTATTAGGCACATGAAAATTTTAGAAGTTAACTAGGAGTTAAATTAGGATTCTTGTTGTTGGGACTGCATGACCAGTTTTAGTTAGGCAACTAGTCGATGAGGTAAATATTGTACAACATTGCATCAGATAACATCCTTGCAGCCTCAGTTGTGGTCAGATCAACAATTAGATCATCACTGAAGCCTGAGAGGATTGTTTTCCATGTTATTACTGATAAAAAGACCTATCCTGCCATGCATTCATGGTTTGCTTTAAATTCTCTCAGTCCTGCTATTGTTGAGGTGAAAGGTGTTCATCAATTTGATTGGTTAACACAAGAAAATGTTCCTGTACTTGAATCAATAGAAACTCAGCGGGCTGCCAGAGATCGTTACCATGGAAGTCGCCGCCCAATAACCAGTGCTAATGATAGCCCAAAGGTTTTTGCAGCCAAGCTTTAGGCAGGAAGTCCAACATATACTAATGTGCTCAATCATATTCGAATATACATGCCTGAGGTATTAGAATTTTCTTCTGAGTATTATCCCTATTTCTTATTTCCATACTACAGTTTTTGTCGGTTCTGACATATTTGATGAACAAGTAATTGCGATAATTGATAGAAAGATGGTTATGAAAATGAAACAATGAAAACTACAAAAGAATTGAAAGTATTTTAGTCTTTTACTATGTAGAATTACCCACTGTGGACCTATTCTAGTTTGTTGGTCCTGCTGGGATCAAGAAGTGATGCTACCCTCTTCTTGAGATATCTGGAGCTTTCTTTGCATAGTCTATGTATACAAAATTTATGTATGTACAAACTTGTTCAAAATCTGGTTATATTTGCTGACCTACATATTTTTTGTTGGAAGTTCCACTGATTTAATCTGTAATCTATGGACACAGTTGTTCCCAAGCCTCAACAAAGTCGTATTTCTTGATGATGATGTTGTCCAGCATGACCTATCACCACTTTGGGATATTGATCTATCTGGGAAGGTTAATGGCGCTGTTGAGACTTGTAGAGGTGGAGATAGTTGGGTGATGTCTAAGAGGTTCAGGAATTATTTAAACTTTTCTCATCCCCTCATTGCAAAAAACTTTGATCCTTCAGAGTGTGGTGATAAGGAGGTGATGTTTTGTTTCAAGAATGTGCATTTGATTTTGGTGCTGCTAAGTGCTAAGTACAATTGTTTGTATAAAATATGAGTTATCTTACAGTGTCTGGATGGACATTATCATTGTCGACCTCGCTAATTATAAGCATTGAAAAAGCAACAATTGCTACAGTACACTTAAACTTACATCCCTTTTTTATTTCCTTGCAGCCATTGTCTCAGATAGATAACCTTCTGCAGTCAGCTTATGAACAAGGGGACAAATGAGATCATGCCAACTCTACTCCATGTACTGGTGGTGTCACAGGTTTGCCCACCAATCTTGATTGCATTTTGCTTCACTTATCTATGGATTTGTGGTTCTGTACTACAATTCTAAATCCGGGATATGAGAGAACATAGTTTTGTTCACAATAATGCTACCATTACATCTTTTTCATCACAGAAACTTGGAGACATCATGGAGATGGAAATTTTTTCAATCTACACAGGATTAATATACACTGAAGATGTTGATTCTTCTTGGAGTTGCACGAATGAACCTTGTGATTGTGATTAGTTACTTCAAAGCAATTTTTTGGTCTTAATGTGTGGTAAGTTTATTCACCTTTTATTTTATCAGACATTATTACATTCCATTTTGAGACAAGGATCTACAGCAATTGTGTAGAAGTGGTCCTTTAACAGCATATGTTACAGTTAATATATTATGTTTTTTCTACATGTACTCATTTGAAACAAGTACCAGTTCATTCCTCAGCTGATCTTCTTGAACAACTTATTTGGTTATCTATCCTTGCTAATTATTATTAAGGGGTCAAATGCCGATCTATACCATGTTATGATGTACATGTTCTTTAGCCCAACAGATGACTTTCATGAGAACTAGTTTGTTTAGTCCAGAAGACAGTGCAGGTCTATATTCCTTGTTGATAAGTTCTCTTCTGTGAAGCAGACTGATCTATCATGCTTAACCACTCCCTTCTCCAACGCAGCTTGTTCTACTTCTACTTGCTTTAGTGTTTGTACCTTGGATGTATTAGTACTACTCTGTTGAATTATTTTTCTTTACAAACAAATATATAACCTTATGAATACTAGAAAATGGCGTTGCTAATAATAGAGCAAATGGACCTACACATATCTAAAACATAGAACGCCCACAGTTCTAAAGCCGTGTGACCTATACTCTCTTTTTCATACAGAATTACTTACTAATTTCTTGGTTATTTTCAATAGGATAGGAGAGTGTCGAATGCTTCTTCAGATACTATTTCTTGGTCCGTCAAATCTGCTTGACCCAAATGCAAGTTTTGCTCAAATGTAGCAAAAAATGATTGTCTCACCAATTGTCACCACGTCTGCTTCTAGCAAAGTTTCAGAGAAGGTAAGTTATTTTGATAGATACAAAATCTAGCATAATTCGATCATTTTTTACACATCTATATGACCTTTGTGATATGTCACAATATATATATGAGGTGTTCAAATGTGTCTAACTACTAATTATTGTCTTCTCCTATTTATTTTACAGGAAAAGATGGAATGTAACTCAAATTTTGGTGGCCGCACAAGTGTGGAGACTTGAATTCATATATACTTAGTTAGACTCAATGTTAGTGCAAACAGTTGATAACCAAGTTTTTCAATTAGTATTTAGTTTTGTCTTTAGAGTACACTTATGTATGAGTTATTTGAGAATGTTTATTTATGAGATATTGAATGGTACTTATCTATATTATATTAATTACAATGTTATTAAATATATGTGTATGTATATTTCTCTTTCAAATTATTATAATGTGGTATCTCAAAAATGAGTATAAATTGAAGAATGTATTGCCATGTAAGTCATTTCGTTTAAATCTTAATAAGACACTTCCCAAAACGTCTAATATCAGTCTTCTAAATAAGACAATTTCTAAAACGTCCAATACCAGTCTTTTTAAATAAGATGGTTTTTCTGTTGCGAGTGTCTATTATTATAGGATATTCTAGTCACTTTGATAAATACTTTGTGACTTATAATGTTCGTATTTTCGACGGTTCTTTAGAAGTTGTGTCTTAAATAAAAAACTAATTTAAGACGGTTTATTGGACAAGATAACTTAAACAAATGCCTTTTTTAGACGGTTATAAATTAAAAATTGTCTTATATAATATGTTTAAGACGGTTTCTAACCATCTTAAGTGTGGAACATCTTTTGCGACTCCATCAAATTTGGACACTTCATAAGCGTCTTAATAGCTAAAAATTAACCATCTCATATGTCATGATTTGTAGTAGTGCTTGCCACGGAGGGTACACGCTACTCTCGCCACCGCTCCACGCCCATTGCATGTTATCTTATTCTGGCCTTAGTCTCCCCGAGGCAAGGCTTACCCATGACGAGGCATGTGACCAGTTAAAGGGTCCTCGGTCAGCAAGCCTACATCGACACGGTCCTTAATCGACTCAGACGGAGACACTACACCGAGACTCTCTTTTCGTGCAAGTCACCCGTCCGGTCTCAGCTTAATTATTTTAACCCAAACTTTGGTACCTGGCAGAGGTACATCTTTTCCGATGTTGAACCCATCATGGCCATGATGGATCCACCATCAAGTTTTGTTTTCAAAAATATCCCACCCACTTTTGCCATATCATCTTTGGTAAAAACATAACATTTGTTTTTCTAAAGCAAGGCTAAGCATAAAACTCTTTTGTAAAACAGGTGATCAAGAAAGGTAATCAAATTCAAGGAAGGTAATGCAGGAATTGTTTTATCAATCAACTCCTATCACCTAATGCAACAAGCAAGTGATAAAGATCTTTAAATCACAAGGAGGTGGCAAATGCACCGGGGCTTGCCTTCGTTTATGGGTGAGTCAGGCACGGATCCACAGATGTCAAAGTAAAAATAATTCCCTGCCTGAGGTTGCGCAGGTGGTGGTGGTGGAGTCTTCTCCTCTTCTACTTCAACCTCTTCTTCGTTTTCTAAAGATAACCATATATATGTATATAAGAATGAATGCCATGTAAAGCTCATGAGAGTGCAAAGATAATAAGAATTTATTATCTACAGTTCTTGAATACAATTTTCCTTCACGGGGCTCCGAGAACTTAGGGTTTCCGGAGTCAACAGTGAAGTTCAAAGAGCAGGGGGTGGGGGTTTTGGGTTCTAATTATCAAACAAGGTCCAAACCAGACCAAATTCTACCCAAAGCTTCTAAATAATGTTTTGAGTTCATATAAAAAGTTTGGGCATATTTGGACTTATTATCTATTTTCTAAAAATCCAGAAGCAATGTTTTAAGCTATTTTAAATACTCCAAAATTCCCTATTTGTTCTAAAAATCAGTCAACTATTTTTATTAAATACTATGAAAAATAAGGAATCTAGGAAAATTAGTTTGACATTTTTAGGATTTTTTTATAATTCTCTACAGCTTTTCAAAGTTCTACTGAAAAAGAAAAAGGAAAAACTTCAACACTACTGGGCCGATTCTAGCCCGGACGGCCCAACAACACAGGGAATAGGGGGCACGCCCTCGCACGCCCGCGCACCTCTAGCAAATTTGCATAGAGGCCCTTGTTGAATGAATAATTCATTAAGAGTCCTAAGCTACTGTTTACCCTCTCTCTGACAGTTACACAAAGGTCCCTGGGGTTTTGTTTCTTCTCCAAGGAGCTCCCTGACCGCGACGCGCTCGCTGATCACCCCTTACGCGGCTTGTACAGGCCATGGCCGGCGATGGCTGCTACGGCTAACTACCGGGGAGGCATCACTGACCTAAGGTGACCTAGGAACACCCCTTTATTTGACACAACCCCTACTGGAAATTATCCGTCCATGATCATGGCTGAAACCGAGCTCAGGAACACGCGTTCCTGCCAACTCATGGCCGAACTAGGTAAACGAGTGCCACTGTGAGCTTCACAAGCATACAGAGACATGAAAACAATGTTTGATTTGGACGGTGTCTTACCAGAATGGATTGGCCACGGTTGAGCTGCTCTTCGTGATGGCGGAGACCAGTTTGGGGGAAGTTTGAAATTCAAGAGCTCAGGTGAATGATTAAGGGTGAGGGCAGGTGATATGGCTTCACAAAGAACTCTAGTTTTACTGCGCACACTTAATTTGAGAGAAGGGGGCAGAGGTAGCGCGAATTCGGCTTCAACTCAACTCACTTTGTGGGATGATCACACCCCGCCGTGGACCACCGTGCTATTTATAGCCACGGCAACCCGATAGACGATCTCCAGCCACGGATAGCATCACAAGCGCATGTATACCACGTCGGTAGGAGGCACAGTGAGGCAGATCGCGGCATGAATGACACCTTAGCGAAAGTTACCTAGTTGCGGTGGCCGCCGGTGAAGTCTTCGGTTGGACTCGGGGAATGATGCCACGCATGCGCTACCCGGTTCCGGCTTTATCCGTTCCATACCGCGCGCGAATCAGGACGGCGGCGGCACGAATCTTCGCGCAGAGAGGTCGCCGGCGGCGAGGTTGTCGCGCTGGCGGTCTGATCTGATTCTGGTACTGTACCATGGCGAGTCCCTTTCAGTGCATCTGACAGTCAGAGTTTGGGCCTCATTTTCTCTCAAATTCTTATGACAATCTACCTAGAGCTCTGCAGCAAAGTTGGAGAGCTACAAATCAGCTACATCTTTGTTATAGCACCCCAAGATAGATTCTCACTGGATCAAGGTCGAATTGGCTCTCAAACTTGGTTCTAGACCACTGCCAGTCAGAAATTCAGACTTAAACAGTCTGACAGCCTGTCTTTGAGTGTGATTATCTCCAAATTCTTCATAACAACCTTGCTTACACTCTTAAGCAAAATTGTTCTCCTTTGATAGGTCTATAAATTTGATGTGGTGACCTAGGGTAAATTCTTACTAATTTAAAAGTGATAAAGCTCCAAAATTGAGCTCATAACACTGATTTTCAGACTTAGAGTGAAATCACAAATGGGGTCTTTTTGCAAATTAGACCAAAACCTAGAGTTTAGCTTGTAGATCTTCATAAATGTGAACCATGTGACTCAAGATACCTTGTTGCCATGGTTTTTGCACTTTAGTCCAAAAGTGGACTAGTTTTGCACTAAACCCCCTAGGGTTTGGATTTAGGTTTTTCAGGGTTTCAATTAGGGTCTCTGGTATCTCAGGGGTGTAAATGCAACTTAAACCCATTCTTAGTAATGTTTTATGACTATTTTACTTAAACTTTAGGGTTCTCTCAATTTGGGTCTTGTTTTACCCTCTTAATCCCTATTTAGGGTTAAGTTTCCTATTCCAGGGTTCTATTTGCAAACATCAAAACAATACAACTTGTTTGAAATTTTTACCTAGTGAATGCACTCTAGGTGTGTCAACATATGCAATGCCAATGTTTATGATGTCATGCTCCAGTTTTAGTAACAGTAACACCAGGGGTGTTACATCCTTCCCCCCATAAAAGAATCTCGTCCCGAGATTAAAAGTCTTAGGGCAAGTAGTGGAAAAGGAAATGCATCACATTTTTATTTCCTGAGTTTTGGTACAAGGCAGGGGTGGGTTTGGGGCTCACTCCTTTATTACAACAATGTTATACACTTCACAATTTACAAGAGGCTAAAAAGCCTGAGAAATTCTTGTCTAAAAATCTTGAGTCTCCCATGTAGCCTCATCTTCAGAATGTTGGTTCCACTGTATCTTGTAAAATTTGAGAGTTTTTATTCAGGTAACCCTGTCCTTTCGATCCAAGACTCGAATAGGGTGTTCTGAATATGTTAAGTCTGGCTCAAGGACAACATCTGTTACCTCGATGGTTCGATCTGGAACCCAAAGACACTTCTTTAGTTGGGACACATGGAACACATTATGTATAGTAGACAAGGTTGCGGGTAGTTGGAGTCGGTATGCAACCGGCCCACATTGCTCAAGTATAGGAAAGGGACCAATGTACCAGGTTGCAAGCTTTCCTTTAACTCCGAAATGCGATATACCCTTCATTGGTGAAACCTTTAGGTAGACATAATCTCCTACGAGAAAGTATAAGGGTTGTCGCCGCTTGTCTGCATAACTTTTCTGATGAGCTTGAGCTTTCTTCAAATTACGAATTATTTTCTGAACCTTTTCTTCGGTCTCTTTCACCATATCAGGCCAGAAGAAGTACCTTTCACTAGGTTCAGACCAATTTAGCGAAGTACGACATCGTCGTCCATATAAAGCTTCAAAAGGTGCCATCTTGATGCTTTCTTGATAGCTATTATTATATGAGAATTCTGCTAATGGTAAACATTCATCCCATTTCTGTGGAAAGTCCAGAACACATGCCCGCAGCATATCTTCGAGTATTTGGTTCACCCTCTCAGTCTGCCTACTGGTTTGAGGATGATAGGCCGAACTATGGAGCAATTTGGTACCCAGAGATTTATGAAGTTCTTCCCAGAATTTGGATACGAATTGAGGTCCACGATCCGACACTATAGTCTTCGGAACACCATGCAAACTGAGAATATGGGCAATGTATAATGTTGCATAAGTGGCCACTGTATACTTTACCCTGACAGGTAAGAAGTGGGCAATCTTTGTGAGTCGATCAACGATAACCCATATAGAATCATACCCTCTGGCAGTCCTGGGCAGTCCCACAATAAAGTCCATACTAATATCCTCCCATTTCCAAGTTGGGATTGGTAATGATTGCAATGGCCCAGCAGCCTTCATGTGTATGGCCTTGACACGCTTACAAGTGTCACATCTAGCCACATAGCGTGCGATTTCAATCTTCATCTTCGTCCACCAATAATATTGTTTCAAATCTTGATACATCTTAGTGCTTCTGGGATGAATAGAATAGCGACTAAGATGGGCTTCATCTGAAATTTGTTGGCTGGCCTCTTCATTTTTAGGCACCACTATGCAGTTATTGAACCATACAACACCTTGATCGTCTTCTCGGAAGCAATTGGCTTTTCCAGCCCCTATTTTCTCACATATATGTTTCATACCCTCATCATTTTTCTGTGCGTCAATTATCCTCTGTAAGATGACTGACTCCAGCTTCAAGTAATTTGAAGTCCCATGCTGAATCATTCCCAGGTTCAGGTTTTCCATCTCCTGGCACAATGTAATGTCAGAAGTCCTCATAGTTAAACAATGGCAGGAAGCCTTGCGACTAAGTGCATCTGCCACTACATTTGCTTTGCCTGGGTGATAATGGATCTCCAGTTCATAATCCTTGATTAGCTCGAGCCATCTTCTTTGTCTCATATTGAGTTCAGACTGGGTAAAGATGTATTTCAAACTCTTATGGTCTGTATAAATATGACAGATATTTCCCAGTAGATAATGGCGCCATATTTTCAGGGCATGAACTACTGCAACTAGCTTCAGATCATGAGTGGGATAATGCTCCTTATGCCGGCGTAATTGCCTTGAAGCATACGCAATTACTCGGCCCTCTTGCATTAATATGCAACCGAGACCACTGCCCGATGCGTCACAATATACATCAAAGGGCTTATTAATGTCCGATTGAGCCAATACTGGAGCAGTGGTTAATAATGTCTTCGATTTCTCAAAAGCTTCATTACACTTTGAAGACCAATTGAATTTAGTCTCATTCTTCAATAGACTTGTGATTGGTTTCACAAGCTTAGAAAAATATGGTATAAATCGGCGGTAGTAACCAGCCAGTCCAAGGAAACTTCAAACTTGATGAACAGTGGTTGGGGGTTTCCACTCCAAGATATCCTTGACCTTGCTGGGATCTACAGCAATCCCCCTGGCAGACAATACATGTCCCAGAAATTGAATTTCTTCCAGCCAAAAGGCGCACTTACTGAACTTGGCATATAATTTGTGCTCTCGTAAGCGCGTCAACATGATCCGTAAATGTTGAGCATGCTCCTCTTCACTCTTTGAATATATCAAAATATCATCTATGAAGACCACCACAAATTTGTCCAACTCGGGCATGAATACCGAGTTCATCAGATAAGTGAAGTGGGCAGGAGCATTTGTCAGTCCGAAAGACATTACTAAATATTCAAATAAACCATATTGCGTGGTAAATGCGGTCTTTGGTATATCCTCGGGCCGATTACGGATCTGATGGTAGCCCGACCTGAGATCAATTTTGGAGAATACCCTTGCTCCAGTCAGTTGATCAAATAGAATGTCAATCCGTGGAAGAGGGTACTTTTTCTTGATAGTGACCTCATTCAGGGGTCGATAATCCACACACATCCGTAAAGTTTGATCCTTCTTCTTGACGAATATGGCTGGACAACCCCATGGTGACGAGCTTGGCTGGATGAATCCTTTCTCTAGTAGATCTTGTAATTGAATCTTCAGTTCTGCCAGCTCATTTGGAGGCATTCGGTACGATCTTCTAGAAATGGGAGCCGTACCGAGCATCAACACAATTACAAACTCTACATCTCTTTCGGGTGGCAATCCAGGCAAATCCTCTGGAAAGACATCTAGGAACTCATATACTACCGGAATATCCTTGATCTCCAGTATAATGGCTTCATAAACTATGCTAGTAGTTTTGGTTGGAATGGGGATAGACAAAAGAATTTCTTCTTGATTATTACTCAACCGGATGGTTCTCTGATCAGTGTTGAAGGTTGCTTTATGTTGGGCCAACCAATTCATGCCCAAAATCACATCTATGTCTTGGCCTTTCAGAACTATCATATTAGTAGGAAAGTCCCGTCCGGCCAAGGTTACGCGCACTTGGAAAGCCACTTCCCTAGTAAAGATTTGTCCCCCAGGTGACTGAATTTTAAACCCTTCTTTTGATTCATGGTATGAAATGCAATGTTGCTCCACAAATTTCTTGCTGATGAATGTATGTGAAGCACCAGAATCAAAGAGAATAATTGCGGGATGATTGGCCACAAGGAACGTACACATCATTACCGGTTCACCGTCTGGTGTGGTGGCCACTTGAGTGTAGTAAATTCGTCCCGTCTTCTTAATATTCTTGCACGCATTTCCCTTAGCTTGAGAAGAATTCCCAGTACCTTGTTGATTGTTTGTGCGATTCTGCTTCGGGTAAGGGCAATCCTTAATAAAATGCCTAGATTTTCCGCAATTAAAACAACCTGTTGATGAACTGGGAAGGGCTGAGAAACGAGTGCCAGGGGCACCCGGCTGACTTGTTGTAGTGGGGGCAGCATTGGGACGGATGAACACTGGTTGTTTGAATGGGAAGGAGGGTGGACGTGCTGAAGAACGACCCTGATTAAAAGGCCAGATAACTAACCGTTGCCTTTTCTCGGGGCCCTGATTAGGCGTGTTGCCTCCACTCCCCTTGGGTTTTATGGAACTTGTATATTAAGATTCGACTGCCAGCGCTATGCTCACAGCCCTTCCGTAGGTGAGGTCGATGCAGGTAGCCATTTTCCTTTGCATCCAATCATTTAAACCCCTCATGAAATAGTTCTTCTTCTTTGTGTCGGTGTTGACTTGATCAATCGCATACTGCGACAAGTGATTAAATTTATTGAGATACTGGGTGACAGTATCTCTGCCTTGCTTCAGCTTCATGAATTCCTCTTGTTTCATGTGGAGTACTCCTTCAGGTATGTGATGTTCACGGAAGGCCAGCTTGAATTCTTCCCATGTAATCTGATGATTGGCCGGCTGCACAGCCACAAAGTTCCCCCACCAAGTGCTGGCAGGGCCACGCAATTGCTGAGCTGTGAATAGGGGCTTCTGAGTTTTGGAACATCGAAGAAGTCCAAACTTCTGCTCGATGACACGGATCCATTTGTCCGCCTCTAAAGGGTCTTCTGCCTTGACGAACAACGGTGGGCGCGTTTCGGAGAAGTCCAAGTAAGATGTTTCACGGGGCCCTTGCGGATAGCCCCGTCCGCCTTGAAGCTGCTGACCTGCCATCTCCCGCAGCAAGCGAGTATTATCTGCTGTAGCATTTAACAAGGTGGCGATAGCCTCAGCAAGTGTGGGAGGGACTAGAGGTGGGTTTGGTGTTGCCTCCCTCCCACGAGAGGTACTAGCCCCATCCTGAGCACGAGTCTGGGAAGGCATCTGTGGCAACAAACATTTGAAAACAATATGTTATGCCAAAGAAAACCATCCATTTTACATTACTAAAAAGAGTAATGTTACATACTCGAATTTTTACAACAGGATTACAGTACCCATTATACAATAACACTACTATTTCTACAACTATACTATTCCTACTTCCTATCACTCTTGGTAGCCTCACTGTCGGGCGTAGGAGACCATTCATCGACCAACTTCATGGAGGGAGGGGGCCTGAAAAGGTCCAATTCACCACCAAAAGCTTCTCCCGCTACATGAGAAGGTCCGGCTTCTGTCCCGACAGAATCCGCAGGCACATTGGGGTGCAACTGTGAATACAGTACATGAACTTCTTCATGTAGAGTATTGCAATAAGCCTGCAGGTTATCGATGGCTGAGCTAAGCTCTTCTACTCTGGCTCGAGCTTTTGCCTCCTTAGCCCAGGCAATCGAATGAGACTGAACCGCCCGGTCGAGGGCTAAATCTCGATCTGCGAGCTGATCCTGCAGGCGGCGGATGTCGCTTCTTAATTCATTGATTCTGTCGCCATCCGCAACCCAAATGTCAGTCCTGCGTCGGAGTTCTGTTTGAAGCTGATTCACTTGCGCTTCAAGATCCCTGATCGGATCATTACTCCCACTACTGCTATCCTCGTGTCTTGGGGCAAGTTGATGACGTGGCAGACCAATTGGGCCAGTATGCATTGCGCACAGTTTTCCTCGTGCGCGGTGGCATTTTTCTAAGGGGGGAAATTTTATTAACATAGTTCTTAGCATGATGCATGTGTAATTACAGAACCAACCTTAGTTGATTCAACCTTCTATACATTGCACTCCTCCTATCTGGTCTTTCATATAGATTCTTCAGAAATATTAGATAAGAAGGGAAGAAATTTTTGTAGATGAGTCTTCAAAAAATTCCTTTTGAAGATGCCTCATAATATCTACAGAGAAGGGCTTCGCTCTGATACCGGCTGTGATGGAACCTCCCAAGTCATTAGGTCCACCTACAGTTGTCCTTGTCCAACAGACATCAGACAACCCTGCAGATGCCCATGAATCACTTGACAAGTTCGGTATCTACTTTTCTTACCTTTCCCAAGAGCGTTTTACCCGTCATGCAGACATTACCGATCATCGGAGATACGAAAATGCGGAAGCGGTTACATAAACTTACCTTTATTTAAAAGTAAGACAAAGTTATATATTACAGACCAGGATATAACTTAGTTGAGTGCAGAGTATTAATATTACAGAACCAAGGGAGGCAAAAAAACCCCTCCCGATAAGTTTTTAAACAAAAGTTCTTATGGAGGAACTCTTCCTCCCGAGCTTCATTCTTGCTTTTCTTCTTTTGGAACCACCTTGGAATAGAAACAACAAAAGTTTGTTGCTTCCTCACCTAAAAACAATAGGGAATAAAACCCTGAGTATGGAATTACTCAGCAAGACTTACCCGACTAAAGAAAAGACTCTCAAGGGTATGCTGGCTTAGGGGGGGTCAAGGTAAGGCTTATCAATATTCAATGACTCTGTTTGCAGAAATGCTTACTAAAGTGGATCCTTAAAATCCAATTTTATTTTGTCAGGTTAAGTAAGATTACCTGTACTAGAGTTCTTTCTATCCTAGTTCAAACACTTGACCTGCACTAGCCAATTTCTTAACAATCCTTTTATCTTTACTAGGAATTCTACATATAGGGCAGTGACCAAGTCTTCATAACCGCGAAGGTACGGCGATCCAAATCGATTATACTCAGCTGAGGATCTCCAATCACACGACATATGTAGCACTTAACCCTTGCATATGTCAACCCGCCACTGGGGTTCTTAAGACCAGATCAGGTTCACGTCAACCGAGAGCACAGATACACCATCGTCCAGCCTCTTGCCACGGAGGGTACACTCTACTCTCGCCACCGCTCCACGCCCATTGCGTGTTATCTTATTCTAGCCTTAGTCTGCCCGAGGCAAGGCTTACCCATGACGAGGCATGTGACCAGTTAAAGGGTCCTCGGTCAGCAAGCCTACATCGACACGGTCCTTAATCGACTCAGACGGAGACACTACACCGAGACTCCCTTCTCGTGCAAGTCACGCGCCCGGTCTCAGCTTAATTATTTTAACCCAAACTTTGGTACCTGGCAGAGGTACATCTTTTCTGATGTTGAACCCATCATGGCCATGATGGATCCACCATCAAGTTTTGTTTTCAAAAACATCCCACCCACTTTTGCCATATCCTCTTTGGTAAAAACAAAACATTTGTTTTTCTAAAGCAAGGCTAAGCATAAAACTCTTTTGTAAAACAGGTGATCAAGGAAGGTAATCAAATTCAAGGAAGGTAATGCAGGAATTGTTTTATCAATCAACTCCTATCACCTAATGCAACAAGCAAGTGATAAAGATCTTTAAATCACAAGGAGGTGGCAAATGCACTGGGGCTTGCCTTCGTTTATGGGTGAGTCAGGCACGGATCCACAGATGTCAAAGTAAAAATAATTCCGTGCTGAGGTTCCGCAGGTGGTGGTGGTGGAGTCTTCTCCTCTTCTACTTCAACCTCTTCTTCGTTTTCTAAAGATAACCATATATATGTATATAAGAATGAATGCCATGTAATGCTCATGAGAGTGCAAAGATAATAAGAATTTATTATCTACAGTTCTTGAATAGAATCTTCCTTCACGGGGCTCCGAGAACTTAGGGTTTCCGGAGTCAACAGTGAAGTTCAAAGAGCAGGGGGTGGGGGTTTTGGGTTCTAATTATCAAACAAGGTCCAAACCAAACCAAATTCTACCCAAAGCTTCTAAATAATGTTTTGAGTTCATATAAAAAGTTTGGGCATATTTGTACTTATTATGTATTTTCTAAAAATCCAGAAGCAATGTTTTAAGCTATTTTAAATACTCCAAAATTCCCTATTTGTTCTAAGAATCAGTCAACTATTTTTATTAAATACTATGAAAAATAAGGAATCTAGGAAAATTAGTTTGACATTTTTAGGATTTTTCTATAATTCTCTATAGCTTTTCAAAGTTCTACTAAAAAAGAAAAATGAAAAACTTCAACAGTACTGGGCCGATTCTAGCCCGGACAGCCCAACCACATAGGGAATAGGGGGCGCGCCCTCGCGCGCCCGCGCATGTTCAGGCAAATTTGCACAGAGGCCCTTGTTGAATGAATAATTCATTAAGAGTCCTTAGCTACTGTTTACCCTCTCTCTGACAGTTACACAAAGGTCCCTGGGGTTTTGTTTCTTCTCCAAGGAGTTCCCTGACCGCGACGCGCTCGCTGATCACCCCTGACACGGCTTGTACAGGCCATGGCCGGCGATGGCTGCTATGGCTAACTACCGGGGAGGCATCACTGACCTAAGGTGACCTAGGAACACCCCTTTATTTGACACAACCCCTACTGGAAATTATCTGTCCATGATCATGGCGGAAACCGAGCTCAGGAACACGCGTTCCCGCCAACTCGTGGCCGAACTAGGTAAACGAGTGCCACCGTGAGCTTCACAAGCATAAGAGACATGAAAACAATGTTTGATTTGGATGGTGTCTTACCAGAATGGATTGGCCACGGTTGAGCTGCTCATCGTGATGGCGGAGACCAGTTTGGGGGAAGTTTGAAATTCAAGAGCTCAGGTGAATGATTAAGGGTGGGAGCGGGTGCTATGGCTTCACAAAGAACTCTAGTTTTACTGCGCACACTTAATTTGAGAGAAGGGGGCAGAGGTAGCGCGAATTCGGCTTCAACTCAACTCACTGTGTGGGATGATCACACCCCGCCGTTGTGACACCCCACTGTCACCTAGGGTTTCTCTCAAATGCCAAACCTAGAACCATTATTTTATGTGAACCAAAGTAAGCATGATCATCAAAATAACTTAAGTAATAAAGAAGTCACCAAGTATATACTTAAAAGTGTCATGATCAAAACAATTGAGTCCTTTAAAAGATATGATTGTGCAACCCTAATTAAAAACCCTAAGTAAGCCCCATGAGCAAAATTCAAGAGAATAAGAAAAAGGCAATGAAAAGTTTAAAATTTTGAGTTGAGCCAATTATAAGAATTAAAGTATGTTTATTAAGCAACAAGAAAGATTGAGAAGGCTTAGCCAAAATAATTCAATTAAATCCCCAAATCAGCCCTTGATCTATGAACCCTTAGAGAAATTCACATTTCTGAATTTCTGAATTTCAGACCTCTTTCCAAAGATCATCTGCGTTCTCTGCTTTTCAAAACTCAAAGCCAGAAGATCCAAATATCAAAGTTGTGCCAAATTCCTTTGAACACATTCTGGGAAAGTTTGAACTCAAACCAAATTCGTTTGGCATGGTTTGGCACAGCTTAACCTCAGGACCAGGCATTTTGACACTGGCACCTTGGTGACGCTACAACTCCCTGTCCCTAGCCTAAAACCGCACGTCGTCCATACACAAAAGACAAAGCTTAGTCTGGTGAACAAATCCTTCACAGCGATCTTGCCCAAATTCGCGAAGATTTTCTCCCAATCGGCGCTTGAACAGGGGCAGAGGCAACGGGAACACGTGTTCGACCGTGGCTGACACCCCCGGTTCACGCCCGTTCGCGCACCGCGCCTCCCAGTGCACGCCCGAGCGCACTCGCCGGTCCACGACCGCCCGTGCACCGCGCCGTGCCTATAGACTGCCCTGATGCTCCCAATAGACTGCCCTGATGCTACCAAGACCCGCTTCGCCGCGCAGCAGCTTCGCGGATCTGCTCGGACTTGGTGGGATCACTTCCGTGCTATGCTCCCCGCTGATCATGAGGTATCTTGGGAGGAATTCAAGACTGCCTTCAGAGGACACCACATCCCAGCTGGCATTCTTGATTGGAAGTTGAATGAATTTCTGGCCCTTAATCAAGGAACCCGCACGGTACTGCAGTATGCACAAGCCTTCAACGACTTATGCCAGTATGCAGGGTTTCATGCTGATTCTGATGAGAAGAAGAGGGATCGCTTCCGCATGGGTCTCAATACCAAGCTGCGGGAACGACTCAACACTGTCCGGGCTGATAGCTTCAATGAGTTGGTCAATATGGCCATCTCCCAGGAGGATTGCATTGTTGCTCACCGGGCAGAGAAGAAGAGAAAGGCACCAATGGCAGCATCATCCGCTCAGGCTCAGAGGTTCCGGATTGTTTCTCACAATCAGAGCAGGGGTTTTCAGCAGCAGGCAGGCAGATGGGTGATCAGGCCACCTCAGCAGCAGCAGCAGCCGGCACCCAACCGCTACCCAGCTCCCGCCCCAAGGAACAATCAGCCTCCGCAGCAGCAGCAGTTCCGCCAGGGCAATGGGAACAAGTGTTTCACTTGTGGCAATGTGGGCCATTATGCCAAGAATTGTCCCAGGAAACAGCAGAGGCAGATGCCAGCACCAAATCAAGACAAGGGAAGAAAGCAGAAGGTGCAAGTCAGGCAGGGGAAGCTCAACTTCACTGCTCTAGAGGAAGTACCTGAAGGAGCTCCTATCATGACTGGTATCTTTTCAGTTTATAATCAACCTGCTTTAATTCTATTTGATTCTGGTGCATCTCATAGTTTCATTAGCCAAAAGTTCAGTGCTAATTGCAAACTGCCATTTTCTCACTCAAAAGGGTCATTCATGATAGTCACACCTGGGGGTAAAATTGCAACTAATCAATTAAACCAAAGTGTGCCTATTCAACTGGGAAGCCACATTATCAAAACCACTCTTCTTGTGTTGGGATTGGAAAATGTGGACATTATTCTAGGGGCAAATTGGATGACCTTGCACCAAGTTGTGCTTGATGTAGCCAACCGTACCGTGGAAGTTAATTCTCCTTTCTGCGGGAATTTCACTTTGATTCTGCCTAGTCAGGGTTCTACTCAGTCGTGTGCTTTCTCTATGACGGAGTTACCCCTGAAGAAGATCCCAGTGGTCTGTGAGTATGCAGATGTCTTTCCTGATGAATTGCCGGGAATGCCACCGGACCGGGATATTGAATTCGCCATCGAGTTGCAACCGGGAACGGCCCCAATTTCCAAGAGGCCCTACCGAATGCCACCCGCTGAGTTGGCAGAGTTGAAGAAGCAATTGCAAGAGTTGCTGGATAAGGTTTTTATTCGCCCAAGCACTTCGCCTTGGGGATGTCCAGCACTGTTTGTGAAGAAGGATGAAAGCTTGAGGGTGTGTATAGATTACCGCCCTCTTAATGCGGTAACTATCAAGAACAAGTATCCTTTGCCTCGTATTGATGTTCTCTTTGACCAGTTGGTTGGGGCCAAGGTGTTTTCCAAGATAGACCTTCGCTCTGGCTACCATCAGATCAAAATACGAGCAAGTGATATTCCGAAGACGACATTCTCAACCAGATATGGGCTATATGAATTCTTGGTGATGTCATTTGGGCTGACAAATGCACCAGCATATTTCATGTATCTGATGAATTCTGTTTTTATGCCGAAATTGGACAAGTTCGTGGTGGTTTTCATCGATGATATTCTGGTGTACTCCAAGAACGAAGAAGAACATGCCGGGCATTTGCATGTAGTGCTTCAACGTCTGCGAGAGCACCACCTTTATGCCAAGTTATCCAAGTGTGATTTTTGGCTAAAGGAAATCAAATTCTTGGGTCACACTATCTCTCAAGCTGGAATAGCTGTTGATCCTGATAAAGTGCAAGAGGTGATGAACTGGAGGCCACCAACAACTGTTCGCCAGATTCGGAGTTTTCTGGGATTAGCTGGTTATTACCGAAGATTTATTCCGGACTTCTCTCGAATTGCGAAGCCTATTACTGAGTTGCTGAAGAAAGAAGTCAAATTTGTGTGGAGTCAGAAGTGCGAGGATGCCTTCCATGCATTAAGGCAGCATCTGACCACAGCACCAGTATTGGCGCAACCCGACAGCAGCAAACCTTTTGATGTATATTGTGATGCCTCGGGCACCGGGCTAGGTTGTGTCTTGATGCAAGACAACCGAGTCATTGCTTATGCCTCAAGAGCACTCAGGCCTCATGAGCAAAATTATCCCACTCATGACCTTGAGTTAGCAGCAGTGGTTCATGCATTGAAGATGTGGAGGCACTATCTAATGGGAACCCACTGCAACATCTTCACTGATCATAAGAGCCTTAAGTACATTTTTACTCAGGCTGATCTTAACATGAGGCAGAGAAGATGGCTAGAGCTGATCAAGGATTATGACCTGGAGGTACATTATCACCCAGGGAAAGCTAATGTGGTAGCTGATGCCTTGAGTCGGAAGTTGCAGTGCAACTGTGTTCTGATGGATTCTCGCATTAACACCTTGTGTGATGAGTTGAGCAAGATGCAAATTGAAGTGATTCCTTCTGGTTCTTTGTCTCACATTTCTGTTGAGCCAGCTTTGCAAGACCAGATTATCATGGCCCAGCTCAGTGACAAGGGAGTGCAGATTATCAAGAAGAATCTCCATCAGAAGGTTGAGAAGTATAATTGTTTCCACCAGGATGAGAAGGGTGTGTTATGGTTCAAAAGTAGATTGGTAATTCCTAAAGACCAGGATCTCAAGAGGAAAATTTTGGATGAAGCTCATCTCTCCAAATTCTCTATGCATCCGGGAAGCACCAAGATGTACCATGATTTGAAGCCTTTGTACTGGTGGACCAGAATGAAGAGGGAGATAGCCCAGTATGTATCAGAGTGTGACACCTGTCAGAGGATAAAGGCAAGCCACTTGAAGTCAGCTGGAGCTTTGCAACCACTATCCGTACCTTCGTGGAAGTGGGACGACATCAGCATGGATTTCATTGTGGGTCTGCCCAACACCTCTCGTCATCATGATTCAATTTGGGTTATTGTGGACCGATTGACGAAAGTGGCACATTTTCTTCCTGTGCACACCACTGATAAGGCTCAGAGATATGCAGAATTGTATATTGACCGGATCGTGTGTTTGCACGGATTACCTCAGACCATTGTTTCTAACCGAGGAGCCCAATTTGTTGCCAGATTTTGGGAACAATTGCAGGAGTCTTTGGGAACCAAGCTAATCAGGAGTTCAGCTTACCACCCACAGACTGATGGTCAGACGGAAAGGGTAAACCAAATCCTGGAAGATATGCTGAGAGCTTGTGCGATCGATTGTGGCAAGAACTGGGATAAGCACCTCTCCTTGGCAGAGTTTGCTTATAACAATAGTTATCAATCCAGCCTAAAGATGGCACCTTTTGAAGCTCTTTATGGAAGAAGGTGCAGGACACCACTCAATTGGTCTCAACCTGGTGAAAGAGAAGTTTTTGGACCTGATTTAGTGACTGAAGCCGAAAGGAAGGTCAAGCTAATCAGGAAAAATCTAGAAGCTGCTCAGGCCAGGCAGAAGAGCTATCATGATAAAAGAAGGAAACCTCTCCAGTTCGAGGTGGGAAGTTTTGTATACCTCAAGGTATCACCCACCAAAGGAGTGCAGAGGTTTGGGATCAAAGGCAAGCTAGCCCCCCGTTACATTGGACCTTATGAGATCATAGAAGCATGCGGACCCGTGGCATACAAGCTGAAGTTACCTTCAAAGATGTCTGCCATTCACAGTGTTTTTCATGTATCTCAGCTGAAAAAGTGTGTTCGATTGCCGACTGAGATCATAGCAGAGCCAGAATTGGAGATAGAGCCAGATCTATCGTACCAAGAGTACCCCTCCAAGATTCTGGATTGCAAAGAAAGACCAACTCGGGCTAAATCGATCAAGATGTTCAAGGTCCAGTGGAGTAATCACTCAGAGGAGGAAGCTACTTGGGAAACCGAGGAATTCCTGAGATCCAACTTCCCTGATTGCCTACCTAAGGAAGCTGGTACGTAATCACCCCCAAACCCCTCCTCCTGCCCTTCGAATCTAACCTTCAAAAATATGATCTTAATTCAGAATGAAGTAACTATAAAATAAAATTTAAAAGGACTTCCTTCTGAAGTTGCAAAGAGAATGACATTCAAAGAGCAGTTTTACCCTAATAATAACAGCACTCACCCATTTCCTATAAGTCTCACCCTTCGCTTCGCCCTGGGAGGACTCTGGCCCGAATCTCGGGACGAGATTCCTTTAAGGGGGAAGGCTGTGACACCCCAGTGTCACCTAGGGTTTCTCTCAAATGCCAAACCTAGAACCATTATTTTATGTGAACCAAAGTAAGCATGAGCATCAAAATAACTTAAGTAATAAAGAAGTCACCAAGTATATACTTAAAAGTGTCATGATCAAAACAATTGAGTCCTTTAAAAGATATGATTGTGCAACCCTAATTAAAAACCCTAAGTAAGCCCCATGAGCAAAATTCAATAGAATAAGAAAAAGGCAATGAAAAGTTTAAAATTTTGAGTTGAGCCAATTATAAGAATTAAAGTATGTTTATTAAGCAACAAGAAAGATTGAGAAGGCTTAGCCAAAATAATTCAATTAAATCCCCAACTCAGCCCTTGATCTATGAACCCTTGGAGAAATTCAGATTTCTGAATTTCTGAATTTCAGACCTCTTTCCAAAGATCATCTGCATTCTCTGCTTTTCAAAACTCAAAGCCAGAAGATCCAAATATCAAAGTTGTGCCAAATTCCTTTGAACACATTCTGGGAAAGTTTGAACTCAAACCAAATTCGTTTGGCATGGTTTGGCACAGCTTAACCTTGGGACTAGGCATTCTAACACTGGCACCTTGGTGACGCTACAACTCCCTGTCCCTAGCCTAAAACCGCACGTCGTCCATACACAAAAGACAAAGCTTGGTCTGGTGAACAAATCCTTCACAGCGATCTTGCCCAAATTCGCGAAGATTTGCTCCCAATCGGCGCTTGAACAGGGGCAGAGGCAACGGGAACACGTGTTCGACCGTGGCTGACACCCCCGGTTCATGCCCGTTCGCGCACCACGCCTCCCAGTGCACGCCCGCGCGCACTCGCCGGTCCACGACCGCCCATGCACCGCGCCGTGCCTATAAAGCCTCCCCAGGCGCGCCCCACTTCGCCCCGCACTCACCCTCACCGGCCAGCCACTTTCCCTTAGCTCCGGCGAGCTCAATTCCGCCCGCCATTGCCGCCAGAGCTTCGGCCACCGTGGCCAGCCCACTCCAGCCATCCTCTGGGAAAGCCAGTGCTTCGGCTAGCTCCGCCAGTAGCCCGTGAAGCTTGCCAAGCCCTCGGACCCAGCCGGACTTCACCGGAGGCCCGAGATTGACTTCACCGGACTTCGGTCTTCCGCCGCCGCGCGTGGACCGAGCTATCCAGTGAGTCTCCGCCCAATTCCTTGCGCTCATGTCTTCTCTGGCACCCTGTGGTCCTCCCTGACCCATTTGATTGAACTATCTCGTCGTGACCAGGCCGGTCTCCTCGCCGCCGACGAGCATCCCCGCCTGCGCGCGTGGACCGACCGACTCCGGCCATCTCCGACGGCGTTCTGCACACCGTTGTGATCCCCAAGACCTCCCCTACGTCCTCGACCGCTTCACCGGAGCCATCTCGCCGCCGGTAAGCCCCTCCGCCCTTTCTTCCGCCACGGTTACTGTTTGAGGTAGAAGAAGGACCTCGGGTTAGGATCTGTAGAACCCGAGGGGTTTTCTGTAATGTCAGAGACTCATGTGAATAGTAGCTTAAGGACTGATTCGCGAAGAAAACTTAGAAAACACGCCAGGGACCCCAGTGCAAAGTGGATTTCCATTTAATCAATTCTGTTATTCTTTTTAAATAACCAGAGAACTTGTAAAATTCATAACTTGATGAATTCCTAATCAAAAGATGTCAAACCAATTTTGCTAGCTCCTGTATATTATAATCTATCAATTAAAAATAGTAGACCCTATACTTTCTGTTCAAAATTTTAGAGTTTAAAATTAAAAACAGAAACCCACTAAACCTTATTTAATCAAGGAAAATTAGTTTTTCTTCTGTGCTGAACTCAAGAAAAATGGTAGATGATCAAACCTCTTGTAGACACTGTTTAAAAATAGTAGGAACCCCAGCATTAGAAATTATGATGTAGTTTCTCATTTAAAGATGTTTTGTCCAAAACTTAGAGAAAGTCAGAAAGACATTAGAAATTAATGAACAGTGATTAATATTATTTTTCCTAGTTTACTTATGTAACAGAGAACTTAGGAAAAATACAGAGACCATTAATTTGGACCAGTTTTAAATTAAAATGATTTGTTTAGCCTAAATAAGACTGAAAATCAATTATTAAAGAGGCAAAACTATAACCAAAATGCTTAACAAAAATCCAGTGGACTTATAACCACCAGAGCCCCACTACAAAAATACAGAGCACCTCAGTCCAACTTTTTAAGTAAGGGAAATAAATACAAAGTGATAATAAGGCATTTTCCAACTAAATCATGAACAACCCCAAATAATGTGATAATGGGCAACCAAAAATTAACTAAGTCCATGATGAGGTAAACTACCAGAGAAAAATGCAAACCCATGAAAAAGAAGCAAACTCTTACCAATTGCTAATGATTTAAGAGAAAGGCCATTTAATTCAAATAATGCATACCACCCCTTCCCTTAAGCAAAAAGATGCCAAACTTCAGAATGATTGCTCTTGCACAAAATAATAACCAAGAAAAATAAGAACTCTGTTGTTTGATGTTTTTCCAATATAGTGGTAGTAGAAAGCACCCATTTGGCTAGAAACTTGAGAAAACCATAGAAAAATAATTAAAAGGTATTAATGACTAGAAATTTGTATCAAGTCATGTTATAACACCTAAAAGCCAGCAAAAATAAGTTTTGAAGAATTACCCACTGTTAAATAGTAGTTGTAATTCAAAGCACCCCTTCTGCCCTGGAGTTTAATAATTTTGTACAGAGAAAACTATTCACTTTCTGATCCCCAAATTTTGAGACAGAGAAACACACACCAGTAGCAAGCCACTGTAATTTTTGCAGAATTTTTAGAATTTTATAAAAGCAACTTGTAGTTCAAACCTACTCCAAAACATTAAAGAGAATAAAAGAAAAGGAAAGAAGAAATAAACCCCACCTCAATAAGTCTAACTTGAGTACTTATCATTTATCCCTAAGACTTAAAAAGAATTCAGTGGAACCCCAAAATTAAACCTACCACTTACCTTAGCTAAATTTGAACCAGTTTACCAAGTTTACCACCCAAGGGTCTTACATAAGTAAAGTTAACTTTGTTTAACTCAAGAAAGATCATACACCTTTAAAGTTGTGATTTCTAAAAGCACATATCATATCATGCATATATCTTACGCATTGCATTCATTAGATTGTAATCTTGCCAACGGAGAGTACGTGCTCATCCCCGAGCAAGGACCTGTCCAAGAGGAGGACCAGGAGCAGACTTCAGAGGCTGCTATCGAGGATCTCCCCGCAGCCCCAGCAATTGAAGGCAAGCCCCGGTTTTATGCATAACCTATTAATTATGCTATTTTACTACACTTAATGCTTGTAGGATTGCAATGTGCACTTAAGTGTAGGAGTTGCTTGAAACCTCTAGTTGCATAAACTTAGGATTCCTTTTTGAGATGAATACTAGTATGCTAGGTCGAGTAGCTGCTTGCTAATCAGGATCTCGGTAGAAGTCGAGTGATTTTTCTAGCACTCGCGCGAGGTCAGGAATTGATTGTATACATCTTGATAATGGGATATATGTTAGTCTATGGATTTGGATCCAGGGAGGATGGCTTGTCCATGAGACGGGAAAAAAATGAATTAAGGATTAATGTGTGGATACCTGAGTCAAGCTTTTGAACGTACTAAGCACATGCCGGGAAAAATGGTAACCGGTAAACCTAGTACCTGATTGAAGCCGGGTGCGGACTTTATCCCTCATGCGACCTGAGACTGGGTCTCCCATGCTAGCTATGGTGGGTACAAGTGCGGTCACTGCACGGCGGCAGCCGGGGTCAGTGGAGCATTGTATGCCAAGGCGGTGAGGCCTGGACGCGAACGGGGAATCGATGGGGATGGTTGTCATGTGTGGGGTCGGAGTACCCTAACATGCCGTGTGTTTAGGTTTACCTTGCAAGGTTAAAACTCGATTCGAATCGTCTGCTTCTCGCAGCTAATGAGACTGCTTGATTCCTTGTACTGCATCGAGTAAGAAGTGAAATGTGGTTACATGAGATAACTTGTTGATTGAACTAATTGATTGTTACCATGTATGCTTAGAAGGAGCAAACCTAGCTAAGTTAATGATGGTAGAAATTGAAAAGCTAAAAAAATTGATTTTAGAAACAGCTAGTGCTTTTGGCAAACCAAACCCCTCAGCCAAACAGCTGCATAGTCTAGAGGTAGAGGAGTAGACTCCTCACACTGGTTAAGTCTAGCTGAGTATTAGTATACTCAGCCTTGCTTGTGGCACCATTTTTGCAGGTACCATTCAGGAAATGGTTGATGGTGTGACTTGGCCTACCACCCTGCCACCGGGTTGGACGGTCGAGTGGGATGTTGCTCCGGCAGGAGAGGAGCATGAGGAGTAGTGGGCTAGGCCTTGCCCATTTCCTCATTACCGACAACATCGATTATCCGCTGCACTTTACTTTATGAACTTTATTTGCTACTCAAGAACTCCGATTTATGTAATAATTCAGTACTTAATTTGAGGTTTCCTGTTTTATTGTATTTCTTCTGTGACTCACCTTCGAGTGAGATTGTGGAATTTGATCCTGGTTAAGTGGCTCTATCAGACTAGATCTGAAGGACTGACGGGTTATTCTGATTTAAGTGTGTCACAGCCCTTGAGGCGTGACTTAGGCACTTAAGCTGGAATAATTCGGGTGGTTCTGCCACAGCCGTGGACCACCGTGCTATTTATAGCCACGGCGACCCGATAGAGGATCTCCGACCACGGATAGCATCACAAGCGCATGTATACCACGTCGGTAGGAGGCACAGTGAGGCAGATCGCGGCATGAATGACACCTTGGTGAAAGTTACCTAGTTGCGGTGGCTGCCGGTGAAGTCTCCGGTTGGACTCGTGGAATGATGCCACGCATGCGCTACCCGGTTCCGGCTTTATCCGTTCCATACCGCGCGTGAATCAGGACGGCGGCGGCACGAATCTTCGCGCAGAGAGGTCGCCGGCGGCGAGGTTGTCGCGCTGGCGGTCTGAACTGATTCTAGTACTGTACCATGGCGAGTCCCTTTCAGTGCATCTGACAGTCAAAGTTTGGGCCTCATTTTCTCTCAAATTCTTATGACAATCTACCTAGAGCTCTGCAGCAAAGTTGGAGAGCTACAAATCAGCTACATCTTTGTTATAGCACCCCAAGACAGATTCTCACTGGATTAAGGTCGAATTGGCTCTCAAACTTGGTTCTAGACCACTGCGAGTCAGAAATTCAGACTTAAACAGTCTGACAGCCTATCTTTGAGTGTGATTATCTCCAAATTCTTCATAACAACCTTGCTTACACTCTTAAGCAAAATTGTTCTCCTTTGATAGGTCTATAAATTTTATGTGGTGACCTAGGGTAAATTCTTACTAATTTAAAAGTTATAAAGCTCCAAAATTGAGCTCATAACACTGATTTTCAGACTTTGAGTGAAATAACAAATGGGGTCTTTTTGCAAATTAGTCAAAAACCTAGGGTTTAGCTTGTAGATCTTCATAACTGTGAACCATGTGACTCAAGATACCTTGTTGCCATGGTTTTTGCACTTTAGTCCAAAAGTGGACTTGTTTTGCACTAAACCCCCTAGGGTTTGGATTTAGGGTTTTCCAGGGTTTCAATTAGGGTCTCTGGTATCTCAGGGGTGTAAATGCAACTTAAACCCATTCTTAGTAATATTTTATGACTATTTTACTTAAAATATAGGGTTCTCTCAATTTGGGTCTTGTTTTACCCTCTTAATCCCTATTTAGGGTTAAGTTTCCTATTCCAGGGTTCTATTTGCAAACATCAAAACAATACAACTTGTTTGAAATTTTTACCTAGTGAATGCACTCTAGGTGTGTCAACATATGCAATGCTAATGTTTATGATGTCACGCTCCAGTTTTAGTAACAGTAACACCAGGGCTGTTACAGAAAATTTGCTAGAGAAAATGGAAATTCTTAGCATACACAATAATGAGCTAACTACTAAGCTAGAAAACATTGGTAGCACCCTAGCAGCATCTTTAATTGAAATACCTGAAATTATTAAGAAAGATGCTTCTACTTCTTGCTTTGATTTAATTGATGATTCTAACCCCTGCAACCAAGTTCTTGTTGAGAATATTGTTGTAGAAACATGTTTGGATGAGGTTGCAAAGGAAAATGAACAATTAAGGCAAGAAGTGGCTCGCCTTGGCAAGGCTTTGTATGACAGGAAAGGCAAAGCCAAACAAATCCGACCTCCACAGGATAACACCACTGCGGGAGTGAACAAGCCTATGGAGGGAGAAACTGTGATTTGTAGTCTATGCCATATGGAAGGCCATAAGTCTTTCCAATGCAAGGCGATGACCGGGGATAAACAAAGGCAAAAGCTCAAGCAAAAGCCATCAAGCAAAATCTCCAACACCTACATTAAAATGGTGCACAAAAAGACTGCTACACCATACTTGATCAAGAAGAAAAAGAATGGAAAGGTGATAGCAATCAAGGCCAACAAGCAAGCCAACAAAGGAAAAGGGGCCAAACGCATCTGGGTGCCAAAGGAAATAATTTCAACCATGAAAAGCACCAAGAAGGTTTGGATCCCGAAAGGGAAGTGAGTGGACCGAAGGTCATCGGGAAATTTGGAGACTTGGCAAAATTGGGATGTATATCATGGGATACATCATACTGGATCAAGTTTACTTGCCAAGTGGGTTAGTGAAAATTTTGGACCCAAATTTCCCACTCATGACTAAGGTAACTAGTTTTATTGTATCTCTTGTTTTTTAGATATGCATATCTATTTACCTTGTATCTAGTTTACCTTTCTTGCCTAGTATTACATTTGTTATTTACTTTTGTTTAAAATTGTGCATACTAGGTAAATCATGGTAGGATTGCCTACTTTCAATTCATATACTTAAGCAAACCTACATGGCTTAAAATGTTTATTTAAGCACGACACATAGCTTCTATATCACTCCATAGAAAATGATGCATCAATTAAAAATTTTGAATTCTACAAGTTGTATCATTTAACTTATATGTGCCAAAGTTCGGATTATAGATAATTTGCCCCTCTTGATATCAAATCAAAGTGCAAGTCTCCTACAAGTATTCAAAACTTGTATGCACATCTTCAGGGGAGGTTACTCTATAATCTAATACTTTGGGACTAACACCTTTTCAAGTCTATTTCATGTGATAGTCTCATTGTAAGGAAAATGTGGTCCCCGGAGAAAGACAACAATCTTCCACTGCAAAATCTCCAAGAACTCTCATGTCTCTCAAGCTCGCCATTGAATTTCAATCGGTATCTTTTGAGACTACATCTAATATCATTTACATGTCTTCTCCGATATTTGATTAGACTATATTTCATATCATATACTTCCATGTTGCTAAAAATGCATAAGTAGTTAACTCATATTCTATTACCTATGCATAAGGGAAGTTAGTCTTTTCAAATCATGTCTTGCACCTCTAATTTTCACATGCTTTTTCCTAATGATCTCTGTCAGGGGGAGCTTTTCTTCATCTCTAAAGGGGGAGAAAACTCTTTCTAAAGGAGAACACTCACTTAGGGGGAGTAATCATTTGAGGACAAGCGTTTATTTACTTCCTGCATGCTTTTAATGTCTTCCTTTTCGGTGGTTGATGCCAAAGGGGGAGAAGTTTAGGGACCAAAGCAATGAAAACTATATCAAACACCAATCACCACCATTTTAAAATTTTATATCTACAAATGGTTTTTCAAGTGGGTTTGGTTATTTGGTCCTAAAATAGGAAGTAAGTGAATTATGGAGTTAGGGGGAGGCTTAAGTCCATAATATCACATTGTGGGGACAAACATGCATCCTAGCAAGTAGATTGCATATTTTCATTCAAATACTTGTATTATTTGCTTGCTTTGGTTGTGTTGTCATCAATCACCAAAAGGGGGAGATTGTAAGGAAAATAGACCCCGAGCCATTTGGCTAATTGAGTTTTGGTGTTTGATGAACAACACAATCCGTGAACTAATAAGTTTTCTAGTGTTTATGTTTGTAGTTCAAAGGATGCAAGATGTACTTGGACTGAGGAATTGAGGAAAGCAACACCTCAAAAGAAGACATTAAGAAGATCCAAGAAAAGTCCAAGTGTGCTGCTAAGGACTGTCTGTGCGAAGGCGCACCGGACTGTCCGGTGGCACACTAGACTGTCCAGTGCCCACACGCCGGACCGTCCGGTGCACCTGGGAACTCCAGCCCAACGGCTAGTTCCAGGTGGCACCCGAAGAGAAGACCACCGGACTGTCCGGTGTGAGCACCAGACTGTCCGGTGTGGAAAAGCCTGCGGCGCCAACGGTCACCTGCTCTGACAGGGCAACGGCTAGGCGCACCGGACAGGCTATAGTGCGCTGTCTGATGCACCACCGGACTGTCCGGTGCACCACCGGACTGTTCGGTGTGCCGCAGAGAACTGCAGGTTTTCTCCAACGGCTATTTTGGAGTTGGGGCCTATATATACTTCACCCAACCGACCATTTGAAGGTGTGGCAGCCCAAGCAACATACCAAGGCATATAGTGCACATTTCCAAGAGCTCAAACACCCAAGTGCTTAATAGAATCACTCAGTGATTAGCGTAGGTGCTTTGCGAAGTGCTTAGGTTAGTTAGACCGCTTTAGCGCTTGCTCTAGGTGAACCCTAGTTAGTTGAGTGAGTTTTGTAAAACCACACAACCCCTCGGCTCTTGCGTGAGCCGTTGTAATTGTACTGAGTGGGGCAAGAGTCTTGCGAGACCGTGACAACCGCATTTGTGTCACGGCCGCCACCGTGTACCGAAGGGAATGAGGCCCACGGCGTTTCGGCCGAAAGCTCGATAGTGGAGACGGCGGGGAGCGTCCGTGAGGAGCCGGAAGCGGAGCACCACTTGTGCGTGGAGAAGGCCCGCGGCTCTCTACGGAGTTACTCGACCGTGGTGATTGGCCCTCGTGTGGGCTTCCCTTTGCGTAGGGGCACCAACGAGGATTAGTCAGGACCTTGCGTGGTTCCGAATACCTCGGTAAAAATACGGGCATCATCCACGAGAGTTTGCTTCTCTACTTTGCTCTTTAAGTTTCCGCATTTATATTAAGCATCTAAGTTTCAATCTTGTATTCATACCTATTTAGTGTAGATTGAAACTTAGCCATTGCGGTAGAGATAGCAACACTTAGAAAAAACCTAGATTGCACTTTCTAGTTTGATTATTTGCATAGGTTTTGCTCTAGGGATTTAATTGTGGCCTAGTTTAGTAAAAGTTTTAGAAGTCCTAATTCACCCCCCCTCTCTTAGGCGTCAACTGTTTCCTACACCAAGCACGCTTAACACTGAAGTTCTTTCGAGATAGGCTTCCGAAAAAAGGTGCACCTTGTTGATATGAGTACTCTATCAATTCTATTAAGGCTTGGGCGCGGATATCACAATCCACATCCCTTAGAAGATCGATGTCCTCGTCGATCAACCCCAAGCCAAGAACCTCCCCTCTTAGCCACGTCTGTGTGTCTAGTGTCGTCATATGCCATGCAATGTGACCACTCCGGCCCCACATGCGCCATGCACCATATGCTCGAACCCCTAGCCCACACACACCCATGAAACCGTGAGGGTCGGTTCTGATACCATTTGTAACACCCTGTCCACTCTTGAACTGGCGATACTTACTCCTGGCAGCCCTCTAGGATCATATATCATTCCCACATACCAACACGAGCCTTTTGTGTGCACTTTGTCTTCACTCATGAGCACCTAAGAAGACTTCCCGGTCGTTTTCCCATCTCAAGACTGCTTTATGCCAAGCATGCTTAACACTGAAGTTCTTTCGATACAGGCTTCCAAAAAAGAATATGCACCTTGTTGATATGAGTACTCTATAATTTCTCTTAAGCCTTGGACCAGGATATCACACCTAGCACCAACATGTGTCACCTTGTTCGTTGTCGCGCCATCAACCCATCCCCGATGCCGACCCATATCATCCAAACCTACGACCGAGTGCCCCAACAACACCCCGCTCCGAGAGGTGATTGTTGTATTTTTTATGAATTATTTTCGTCATCTATTTTTCATTAGCCACCGAAATTAGTGATTAACAGTTTATCCAATTAGTGTTTTAAGCAAATTGTTTGTTTAATTATTTGTTTGATTCGGATGTTTTTCAATACTTGTTATTAGTTATTTGTTTATGAAAAACATAATTAATCACATGTTGCGTTGGAATATTAGTTTGATTCCATTAATTAATATAATGTTTAACTTAAATATCATATTAACATGTATTATTGTTTAGTTTGATTCCATTAATAACACATGTTTTTTGTTTTTAGAGGTTCGAGATATTTTACTTTAATTTCATATTAACATGTATTATTGTTTAGTTTTATAAGTGTGTTATAGTACTTTTTATTACTTTACATTTGATGTGGTATAGTATTTTGTAGTAGCGTAACCTACGTGTCACCTGTTTTAGATAGGTTCTCGTCTCACGTGCTCGACACACGTAAGACGTTGAAAGTCACCTTGAGGGAAAGTTAGTGCAAACTAAGATCCAAGAGAGTAAGAAGGAAAGAAGTTCTCTTCACTTGATAGCTTAACTTAGAGTAATATTGCAAATGATTAGAAGAACTTAGAGAGGAAGTAACTATCGCAAAGAGAAAAGCATACAAGACACACGAGTTTATCCCGTGGTTCGGTCAAGCCTCAAATGCTTGCCTACTCCATGTTGTGGTGTCTCCACTGACAAGGGTTGCACTCAACCCCTTTCAAGCGATCCTATGATCAACTTGAGCGCCACAGTCTTCCTTATCTCAATATGAATCTCCTTGTAAGGATCTCCATAAGTTGGAGTCTCTTGCACCCTTACAAGTTTTATGAGAGATGAACTCCAGATCAGCACCAAGGGAGAGATAGAACACACACAAGAGCCAAAATAACACAACACGAACGCACAATAAAGGAACACCACAACCTTGCAGAACTAGCACTCGGATCGCTTCTGGGTGTCCCGCAAATGATTAAAAATGAAGTGTACAATCTTAGTATGCTTGGTGTGTAGAAGATGTCGAAATAGGGGCCTATTTATAGCCCCTAAGTTCCCATCTATCCATTGGAGGTGCTGCTGAAATTGCTCCCTGCGCAAACACATTGGACTAGGTAGTCCTCGACCACTGGGATCCTGATTGGCCCCTTCCATACCAGGAGGGCACTGGATCGGGACCATGTCCCACTATACCACCACGTCTCGTCCTATCGTGAAGTAGTCGTTGGCACCCAGAGATAGTTGTTACTACACGGTCCGAAAATATTAACTTATTTTCGGCGGCCGTCGAAAATAATTGTGGCCACCGAAAATCGTGCACAATGCTGTTGTGGGACCACCGGACCGTGCACAGTACTAGTCTGACGAATTATTAAAAATAATTCTCGATACTGTGCTATTCAGTCGTACAAGCGGTCCGGGGCACATGGACCAAGTCCGGTGTCCCAGACCACTAATTAGACCAAGTCTAGGCTCTTTGGTAAACTGGTCCGGTGCACCATCGGATCAGTCCGGTGAGTCCCAGACTTGAACAATTAAGTCATTTTCTTGCATAACTTGTTCCATTTGACTTGGACTTTTTTTGTGAGCTTCCCATCGACTTAGATAAAAAATAGTTATCACATAATCAATTAATCTAAGTCTAGGAAACTCACATTTCCTTTCAGTAGGATGTTCAATTCAGCTCAAACTATGTCCAAAAAGCATTTTGCTACAAAAGGGGTTAGAGTGCAAACACAAATGCTAGAAAGATTGTGATGGAGCTATGCAACATATCTAAGGGTTCAAACCTCATAATTTTAGTATTTTACATGTAGTT
Organism: Zea luxurians; assembly: GCA_029449295.1. Lineage (NCBI taxonomy): Eukaryota > Viridiplantae > Streptophyta > Magnoliopsida > Poales > Poaceae > Zea > Zea luxurians. The sequence continues at coordinate 36,831,802 of JAOPSE010000024.1, forward strand.
GCATTTTCAGGCCTTGTTTTAGCTCTTTTGGACTTGGAATCTTCAAATTACATTCTAGTGAACCTGCATTGATACACTTAGTAGATAATTTAGTACAATATGTTGTGTTGGACATTTAACCACCAAAACAGGTAGAAATGGCTAACTTGCCCATTTCCCTTTTAGCCGTACCTGTCTGAAATTGTCCCTATTATGGACAGTCTCGGAGTGGTGATAGAGCGTGATATTTTTTACGGCCTCAGGGTCCGAGGGAGATTTTGGTGGCATAACCATGTTGTTCTCCACTCACCATATTTGGCATGTAGCTAGAGAGCAACGAGGTTATGCTACCAAAATTTCCTTTGGATCCTACTAGCTTGTCATAAATCCGTGTTATGTCGGTCACCCTTGGGTGGGTATACTTGCCTATAGATGTAGGACCAATATACCTAAGGAAGTTGAATAATGTTTTAAAGATATGGTGCAATTTAATAGCCTCAGGCATGACCGAAGATTGTAAATGGATGTGCAATGGCTAGAGTAGAAATGGATGACATTCTGATGAGTGGGTAGCCAAGACAAAGAATTTATGGACCGTGTGTTCTCCTTGTCATTAACCGGCACTGTTAGATGCCCTTGTAGGTGGCACGAAAATAATATATTTCTTAATAAGGAAAGAGTTAGTCTAGACCTCTATCAGTTTAGATTTATGCCTCGATATGAGGTGTGGGAACATCATGGTGAGATAATATCTAACCTGAATGTAGAATAGGAGGAGAACAATAATTGGGCTGGTGGTGATGCCGGATATAATCAGATCTTTATGGCCGAAGAAGATGTGTCTAAAACGGCCTTTATATGTACATGCTTCATTGGTTTATTTGAGTGGGTTATAATGACATTTGGTCTAAAAAATCCTGGTGCTACTTATCAGAGGGCTATGACTTTGATCTTTTATGAGCTGTTGGGGAACACTATGGAAGTTTAAATCGATGATATTATAGTCAAATTGGCTAAGTTTGGTTCTCATATAGCTGATTTGCGCAAAGCCTTTGATAAAATGCATCGGTACGGTCTAAAAATGAACCCACGTAAATGTGCTTTTGGAGTGTCAGCTCGTAAGTTCTTAGGATTTATCATTCATGAACATGGTATAAAGATAGATCCCGACCAAATTAAGTCCATTTGGAATGTGGGAGCTCCATCCTGTAAGCTTGAGATGCAGAAGTTCCTCGACAAGGTAAATTATTTATGAAGGTTTATTTCTAACTTAGCTAGGAAGATTGATGCCTTCACTCATATCCTACGTCTTAAAAATGACGCCGAATTTACTTGGGGCAGAACAGAAGGAAGCATTTGATCTTATTAGAAAATATTTGTCTTCGGCTCCCGTATTAAAAGCACCACAAGCAGGAGTGTCATTCAGATTATACACTGCGGCCGAAGATAAAGTTATTGGAGCTGTTCTGACACAAGAGACCGAAGGAAAGGATCATGTGGTAACCTACCTAAGTCGAAGGCTGGTGGATGCTGAAACAAGGTACACCTTCATTGAGAGGTTATGCTTATGCCTGTTTTATGCATGCACCAAGTGTAGGTGCACTACAGGAAATCAATTAATTCCCGTCGGCCAGGAACCGACGGGAATAAGCCTTAAACCGACGGGAATTACTTATTCCCGTCGGTTTAAGGCTTATTTCCGTCGGTTGTTAGCCGACAGCTGTTAGATGTCGGGGATACGGTTATTCCCGTCGGCGGCTGACGGGAATAATTAATCCCCGTCGGCTAGTTAAAGGCCGACGGGAGTTATGGCTAATTCCCGTGGGCCAGGAGAACCGACGGGCGTTATCAATTAATTCCCGTCGGCCCTACCAGTCGACGAGGATTAATAATTAATTCCCATCGGCTATGGTCAAACCGACGGGGATTAACTGGGCCGACGGGAGTTAATCTATAATTCTGCAACATCAACACCAAATTAGGTATTTCTCCACAGACAAACATATGACAAAATATATATATCATCCACATGAACTTACACATCACAAAACATACACATCACAAACATATATATCATCCACATGAACATACACATCACAAACATATATATCATCCACATGAACGTACACATCACAAACGCATTATAGGTTAAATCCGTCACATAACATACACAAACATTTCTGAAACGAGTTAAGATCAAGTGTTTACACAAACATAACGTCCAGGAGTTAAAAACATAACGAGCACGAGTTCAATTGTTTAGAGATAACCACCACTTGGGTGGTTAGAGCTTTGACCACTGCCGCCACCACCACCAGGAGGAGGGAATGCGAAGAGCGAGTCAACAAATCCAGTCCCTGCTGGATCAGACCCACTACCACCCGCTTCAGGCGTAACCTATGCAAGTTAGCAAATATCAACACGTTAAATACAAATATCAAAAAGTATACAAGTGTATAAATTAATCGAGAGTTATGAAACGTACCCTATCTCCAGGTGCAGGTATATGTGGCGGAGGGGTGTTGAACTGTGGTGGTGGAACTGGTGTGTTTGCAAATTGGCTCCATTGTGGTGGCGGTGGAAAATTTGTTGCCATGCCCTGTTGCTGCATTAACTGTTAAACATATGTGTTACTACTGAAGATGTTGTATTGAAATATAATAATTTAGAGTTCGGATTATGTGTACTCACTTGATACATTGCTTGGTTATGGGCATTGCAAGCCTCCATAAATTCGCGTTGTTGTCTCATCTCTTCACGCATCCTCATAATCTCTAACTCCTGCTCGTTCGGTCGACGAGAGCATGAGCTACGGGAAGACGAACCCGTCCTCTGAGATCTCACCGACGACGAGTCAATGAATCCGTCGAAGAGTGCATATCTATAAGTGATTCAAAAAAATGTTATTACTGCATAATCAATTTAGTGTCAACCATATAATTTCATAAGTTAGAGCTTACCGTCCATGCGCTTTGCCACCACCACTTGCGTACACCACCGAGGGATCCACCGGTTCATGACGCCAGTCGAAGTCAGGGCCATGGCGACGAACCATCTCCTCCCCATATGCCGCCTATACATCATTCACAACCTTACAAATGCAGGAATTTCTATACTTTGAACGTTTGTACTTTTGGGCCAAAACTCACCAAGCGATCCGTGGCTGTCTGGCTGCAGAGCTGGTCAGGGTTGTTCGGGTCTGGTCCTTTGTGGCCCTCCTGGTAGACCTCAATGTCACTAGGCTTTTGGCCACTCGTAGCTTCCTGTATAAACAAAAAACATTCATAAGAAATTGTACTATTTGCTGATCGACATAGCTAGATCAAACTTACCATTCTTTTAGCTTTTCGTATCATGTCATCACCGCCAAACTTGTGGTTAGTATTGGTTCCTCGACATTGTCTGTGATGCGCTAACGCTTTCTGGAAGCCTTCGGAAGCCCAATATTGACACCAAGCATAGTACGCATCAGGCATGGGCGCCATCCATGGAACCATCACCTGCACACACAATGTTACATATTATATCAATCACAACAATCAATATAAAGGGTAAAACAAATTGAATACTAACCTCATGATATTGATCCTCAGTCAAATATATCTTTGAGGACCCTTCCTTTTTACTCAAGGGGCCTGCTTCTTCTGGATGCTTTTGAAAATACAGGTTTGTAGCCTGAATTCTCGCATAGTATATGGCATCCTTCACCAGCTTCTTTGCATTGTTTTGGAAGACACGTTCAGCGTGCCCCATGTAATCCTCTCCGTTAGGCAACCGATATCGAAGCTACAACATAAAGAATACAAATACAATGGTATAAGTCATAGATTTACAATATTAAGAAACATAACAAAAATAATAAAGAATTCATACCCAAAAGTCATTACGCACAAGTCCCTGTCTGTCGGTGTGGTTTCGTTCCTTTATAAACTTGTACTCGTCCCAGGTACTGACGAGCACCTCATCCTCAGTATCACCGTTTGACACCTTCACTATACCAGGGTAGTGAAGGCGACAAAGAGAACCCAACGTAAGGTTAACCTGAGTGTGGTGTTCCTTGCCGTCGAAGGATAGGTCCTCCCAATTCCTGCATTACACAAAAACATTAATAATACACATAATAGTTATATGAGATAAGTTAATATATTACACTCACCGATCTCCATGTGGCATGATTAAAGTCCTATCAGCCTCTCGCTCTATCGCGTGACGAGGCTTTACTGAATGGCTTTTTCTTGAGCGACGTGTGCGTGTCGCTGAAGAGCCTCCCGAGCCATCATCCATCGGGTTGTCAACCGGTTCGCCCTGTTGGCCCCACTGGTCCCATGCCTGTTGCTGCTCTCTCTGGTGGTCCCACTGGTCCCATGGCTGGTGATGCTGTGCGGCCTGGTCCCATGTCACGTGCTCCACCTCCTCATTGTGCTCCACCTCCTCAATGTACTGCTCAGCCTCATTGTGTTGCTCCTTAGTGTGCTGCTCATCCTGGTACATACAACTCAAGATTTATTTGTAAATATGTAAACAAATTTATTTGTACAAGATATGTTACCTCATCTCCATGTACCGCGCTCAATAGCTCTCGACGTCTGCTGCTGCTAGAAGAACTGCCCTGAAAAAGGCTCATGCCCTTGAACAGCCCCTTCACTGACTTCTTTGATTTTGGCGGCATCCTGCATAAACAATAAGAAATTATTCATTAGTGCATCAAAAATGACATAATAGTTAAAAATAGAAACAAATGAAATAACAAAACAACTTTACTTGTTAAATATCATCAAAATCAGGATCTATTTGTTCTCTTCTATGCAGTGGTCGCCATTTAACTTTTCTCCTAATAGGTTGTCTTCTCTGTCTCTCGGGAAAAGTTAAGTCGTTAACGTCTGCAACTAGTGAATCTAATGCTGGTGCAGGATCAATATGAAAACTAGTTGGTAACTCTTCTTCTTGAAACACCTCATCAACCTGCTCAAGGTGACCAATTTGATATTCATCCTCACCAGGAGTGTATAGGCGTTCACGGGGATTTACATTGTACACAACCCTCCATTTAGACAACTTTTTGCATGGATATGTCGAGAAATAAACTTGGTCTGCTTGATGGGCAAGGATATACGTGTCGTGTCCTTGAAGCAATTTCTCAGGTTGGATCTGTGTCATCCCAAATTCGGTCCTATAATACTTTGGGTCATACCATTTGCACTCAAAGAAAACTAGCGCTAAAGGCTTATTTCCAGCAAATGTAATATCGATTATATTTTTTATTTTCCCGTAATAGCAGGCTTCGTGTCCTTCCATGTCGGTTGCCCTAGTAACGACTCCACTATTTTGAGTGGCGGCCATAGGATGACTTGATTCGAAAATGCTTGAACGAAAGCGATATCCATTGACGTCGTAACGTCCATAGCTTTTGGCAGTTACGCTTCCAATAGATAACTAACGTAAGTCATCATTCAAATTCATTTCCTCCCCAAACTGTCAATCATGCCACAAAGCATTAGCAAATTCTGTAATATTAGTTAAATGAAATTAGCTCTCGGAGCCACATAATTAAGACTTACACGGTCCTGAAGCCACATAATGAAATTAGGTCGCCCATGCATACCATCGCGTCGCAATTTGTCTATGTCTCTCGCTGTTGGCCTACCGAGACACCTCATGTTTTGTTCATCAAACTCGCTGTCAAATATTATTGTATGACATGAGATATTTGATAACATAAACTAATTCACATATGAACAGTTTAAGAAAACAAGTCTTACACAAAGTATTTCTCCACCTCAGGCATATTCGTGAACATGTACAGTAAAGCAGACTTCCGTTCTTCCATACTGAGGTGATATGCCTTGGGTGGACCAACGACTTTGCCGTTTGTCTGAAAAATCGAAAGATCACTACACGAAGGCATCTCTCGTTCATCATCATGGTACCTTTTCTTTCGAGCAAATACATTATGTTCTTCTGCCAAGTAACAACTTGTGAAGTATGCTACCTCCTTTAGTTTAAATTGTTCCACAATACATCCTTCAACTCTTGCCTTATTGCCCACCATTGCTCTAAGCTTCTTTAATGCTCTTTCTATATGAAACATCCACCTATATTGAACAGGACCACCGACCTTAGCCTCATATGGAAGATGTATAAAGAGATGCTGCATAGGATTGAAGAAACTCGGTGGAAATATTTTTTCCAATTTGCACAAAAGCACCGGTGCCTCTTTCTCCAGCTGTTCCATCACATCTCTTCTGATTTCTTTAGCACACAACTGTCTGTAGAAATAGCTAACTTCAGCTAACGTTTTCCACACAGCTTCGGAAATGTACCCACGAAACATTGCAGGCATGAGCCTCTCCATAATTATGTGGAAGTCATGGCTCTTCAGTCCATTCATCTTCATTGTCTTCAAGTTCACAGATCTTCTAAAACCAGCGGCATAACCATCGGGGAATTTAATATCCTTCATCCACTTCATCACTTCTTTCCGTTGCTTAGATTTCAGACAATAGTCAGCTTTTGGTTTGCCTCCGTTTTCTCTAAGCACTTGGGTTGGACGATCACATATCACTGCTAAGTCCATGCGTGCCTTGTCATTGTCTTTCGTTTTATCAGGGAAATCCATGCATGTATTTATGAGGGCTTGGCAAAAGTTACTCTCTTGATGCATGACGTCGATGTTGTGCATCAAAATCAATGACTTAGCATAAGGAAGCTCCCACAAGCCACATATGTGAGTCCAGTTATGCTCCTCACCAAAACCTTGATACCTTTTCCCACTCTCGTCAAGGACAAGTTTCATATGCTCTTCTGTAATTTCTATCCCACTACGTCGCTTGGGCGGTCCCTTCGTGACAATGGTGCCCTTCCTAAATTCCTTTCTCTGCCTTCTGAAGGGGTGATTGAAGGGTAGAAAACATCTATGGCAATCAAAGTAACATATCTTGCCACCAGCACTAAGACGAAAACAATCTGTATCTTTAGCGCAATAAGGACACGTCAATCTACCATGCACGCTCCATCCAGAGAAAATACCATACGCCATAAAATCATGAACCGAGAACAGATATGCAACACGAAGATTGAATTTCTGCTTCTTGAAGCAGTCATAGGCTTCCACACCTTGCCATAGCTTCATTAACTCTTCAATCAGTGGTTGAAGCATCACATTGAGGCGTATGCCAGGATGCTCAGGCCCAAATATAACAAGACATAGGAACATAAACTCATATTTCATGCAAAGAGCAGGTGGAAGGTTGTACGGTATGGCAATGACAGGCCAACATGAATACGACGCAGCGGTCATATTGAACGACGTGAAACCATCAGTTGCCAAGCCGATACTGTCGGGGACCATAATTAGGGGTACCCTCAAGACGCCTAATTCTCAGCTGGTAACCCCCATCAGCATAAAGCTGCAAAGGCCTGATGGGTTTGATTAAGTCAGGGATCAGTCCATACGAGCGACTCGATCACGCCACGCCCGAGCCTAGCCTCGGGCGAGGGCAGCCGACCCTAAGATGACTCCGTCTCGCCTGAGGCCTCCTCTTTCACGGCAGACGCATCACCGGCTCGCCCGAGGCCCCGCCTTCGATAAGAAGTAACCCTGACTAAATCACCGCGCCAACCGACCAAGTCACCAGGGCGTTTAACGCAAAAGGTAAGACCGACGGGCGACCAGACTTCGCCAGAGGTGCCATAGGAGGCTCTGCCCGACCCAGGGCTCGGACTTGGGCTAAGGCCCCGGAAGACGGCGAACTCCGCTCCGCCCGACCCAGGGCTCGGACTCGGGCTAAGGCCCCGGAAGACGGCGAACTCCGCTCCGCCCGACCCAGGGCTCGGACTCGGGCTAAGGCCCCGGAAGACGGCGAACTCCGCTCCGCCCGACCCAGGGCTCGGACTCGGGCTAAGGCCCCGGAAGACGGCGAACTCCGCTCCGCCCGACCCAGGGCTCGGACTTGGGCTAAGGCCCCGGAAGACGGCGAACTCCGCTCCGCCCGACCCAGGGCTCGGACTCGGGCTAAGGCCCCGGAAGACGACGAACTCCGCCTCGCCCGACCCAGGGCTCGGACTCAGCCTCGGCCTCTGCCGAACGACCTCCGCCTCGCCCGACCCAGGAGTTCGGGCTCGGCCTCTGTCATGCAGGACGGACTCGACCTCGACTTCGGAGGAGCCTCCACGACGCCCGACCTAGGACGCGAGACCGCCACGTCAACAGGAAGTGTCATCATCACCCTGCCCTAAGCCGACTTGGGTCGCAGAGGACAAGACCGGCGTCCCATCTGGCCAGCTCCGCCAGATAGGCAATGATGGCGCCCCGCTAGACCGTGACGACGGCGACTCTCAGCTCCCTTACGAAAGCAGGGAGACGTCAGCAAGAGCACAGCTGTTCCAACAGCTGTCCCTCCATCAAGCTCCACTGCTTCTCCAACAGCCACGACGCCACACCAACAGGGTGCCAAGATCTCTCCGGCTGCCACCTTGGCATGTACTTAGGGCGCTAGCTCTCCCTCGCTAGACACGTAGCACCTTGCTACACCCCCATTTTGTACACCTGGATCCTCTCCTTACGACTATAAAAGGAAGGACCAGGGCCTTCTTAGAGGGGGTTGGCCTCGCGGGAACGAGGGGCAGGGGCAGGCGCTCTCTCGGGGCCGCTCGCTCCCCTCACCCGCGCGGACGCTTGTAACCCCCTACTGCAAGCGCACCCGACCTGGGCGCGGGACGAACACGGAGGCCGCGGGAATTCTCCGACTCCCTCACGACCCGGCTCCGGCCACCGACCTCTCGCTCTCTCTCTCTCTCCCCCCTTCGCGCTCGCCCACGCGCTCGACCCATCTGGGCTGGGGCACGCGGCACACTCACTCGTCGGCTCGGGGACCCCCCGGTCTCGGAACGCCGACAGTTGGCGCGCCAGGTAGGGGCCTGCTGCGTGTTGACGAGTAGATTCCCGTCAAGCTCTAGATGGGCAGTCTCCAACGACCTCTCCAACCCGGGACGGTGCTCCGTCTCGGAAGTCTCGAGTTCATGTCTCTCGACAGCAGCTACGACATGATACTCCTTCCACCGCCGCGCGACAGCGACAATGGTGACGGACAGCCCGCCCGCCGGCGGCGGAATCGACGACGCCTTTCCCGCGTGGGGGAAGGACAACTTTCGAGCTCACTCCGTCCTCTCCCTCGCCATCGGAGGAGGAGGCGGGGCAACCAAGGCCGAGCGGGAGGCTGCGCTCCGACGGCTGTCGAGCAAATCGACACCCCCAGCGCCCCAACGGAGGACACGCCAAGCGTCGCCCTCGCGTTCGAGGCAAAGGCGAGCGCCATCCCCCCGCAGCACGTCGACTCCGAGCAGGTGGACGACGCCAGCATGCTCACGAAGGGCCTGCAGGACGTCGCCCTCGTACCCAGGACGACGGCGCGATCAGCCCCCGACGTGACTTCATCGCTCCTCGTCGACAAAATGGTACCGACTGCTACCCATCTTTCGTCATTTCGACTCGGCCTCAACCCGCCTGGCGACCTCGCTTTGGCGGGCGCTCACGTTGAGGCGAGTGCAACCTCTCTGGGGTTTCGTGTGCGGTCACCTTGGGACCGATTGACGGGTGTCTCGACCTACGGACCCTCTGGGTCCGAGGAAGATGACGACCCCAGCATCTGCTGGGATTTCTCCGGATTTGGCAACCCCAGTGCCATGCGGGACTTCATGACCGCATGTGACTACTGCCTCTCCGACTGTTCCGACGGCAGCCGCAGCCTTGACGACAAGGACTGCGGCCCGAGCCGCGAATGTTTCCACATCGAGCTAGGGGATCCCTCCGGAGGCGGCTGTCTCGGCATGCCGGAGGATGGTGATCCCCCTAGGCCAGCGCCTCGCGCCGACATCCCGCGGGAGCTAGCTGTAGTCCCCGTTCCGGCGGGGGGTCACGACCCACAGCTCGAGCAAGTCCGCGGGGCGCAGGCCGGGCTCGATGAGGGAGCAGGAGCGCTCGAGGCAATCCGCCAGAACATCGGGCAGGTATGGGCGAGCCAGCCCCCAGCCGGAGGAATACGTCACCTGCCCCAAGGTCTCCAGCACCGCATCACCAACGATGCTAGGGACAGACCGCCGCCCGCATCCGGCGGAACCGGTCAGGACCTGGCCGCCGCAGCGATGCTCCTCCGCGCGATGCCGGAGTCATCAACCACCGAGGGTCGGCGAATCCAGGGAGAACTCAAGCATCTCCTGGAAGGCGCTGCGGCCCGGCGGGCCGAGAGCTCTGCCTCTCGAAGGCAGGGGTACCCCTCGGAACCTCGTGCCGCGACTTCCCGACTCACGCGGGAAGCCTCGGATTACACCGGGCGCACGCGCAACACCGCGCCTGCGGCCCCGGGCCACCTCGGCGACGAGCACCCTCATCGCGACCGTCGGGCCCGCCTCGACGAAAGGGGGCGCCGAGGTTATCACCCCAGGCGTGGGGGACGCTACGACAACGGGGAAGATCGGAGTCCCTCGCCCGAACCACCCGGTCCGCAGGTCTTCAGCCGAGCCATTCGGCGGGCGCCGTTCCCGACCCGATTCCGACCCCCGACTACTATCACAAAGTACTCGGGGGAAACGAGACCGGAATTGTGGCTCGCGGACTACCGCCTGGCCTGTCAACTGGGTGGGACGGACGATGACAACCTCATCATCCGCAACCTCCCCCTGTTCCTCTCCGACACTGCTCGTGCCTGGTTGGAGCACCTGCCTCCGGGGCAGATTTCCAACTGGGAGGATCTGGTCCAAGCTTTCGCCGGCAACTTCCAGGGCACGTACGTGCGCCCCGGGAATTCCTGGGACCTCCGAAGTTGTCGGCAACAGCCGGGAGAGTCCCTTCGGGACTACATCCGGCGATTCTCGAAGCAGCGCACCGAGCTGCCCAACATCACCGACTCCGATGTCATCGGCGCGTTCCTCGCCGGCACCACCTGCCGTGACCTGGTGAGCAAGTTGGGTCGCAAGACCCCCACCAGGGTGAGCGAGCTGATGGACATCGCCACCAAGTTCGCCTCCGGCCAGGAGGCGGTCGAGGCCATCTTCCGAAAGGACAAGTAGCCCCAGGGCCGCCCGTCGGAAGATGCTCCCGAGGCGTCCGCTCCGCGCGGCGCCAAGAAGAAAGGCAGGAGGAAGTCGCAAGCGAAACGCGACGTTCCCGATGCAGACCTTGTCGCCGCCGCCGAGCACAAGAACCCTCGGAAGCCCCCCGGAGGTGCTAACCTCTTTGACAAGGCACTCAAGGAGACGTGCCCCTACCATCAGGGGCCCGTCAAGCACACCCTCGAAGAATGCGTCATGCTTCGGCGCCACTTCCATCGGGCCGGGCCACCCACAGAGGGCGGCAGGGCTCGCGACGACGGCAAGAAGGAAGATCACCAAGCAGGAGAGTTCCCGAGGTCCGCGACTGCTTCATGATCTACGGAGGGCATGCGGCGAATGCCTCGGCTCGGCATCGTAAGCAAGAGCGTCGGGAGGTCTGCTCGGTGAAGGTGGCGGCACCAGTCTACCTAGACTGGTCCGACAAGCCCATCACCTTCGACCGGGACGACCACCCCGACCACGTGCCGAGCCCGGGAAAGTACCCGCTCGTCGTCGACCCCGTCATCGGCGACGTCAGGCTCACCAAGGTCCTGATGGATGGGGGCAGCTGCCTCAACATCATCTACGCTGAGACCCTCAGGCTCCTGCGCGTCGGTCTGTCATCCGTCCGAGCAGGCGCTGCGCCCTTCCATGGGATCATCCCTGGGAAGCGCGTCCAGCCCCTCGGGCAGATCGACCTTCCTGTCTGTTTCGGAACACCCTCCAACTTCCGAAGGGAGACCTTGACGTTCGAGGTGGTCGGGTTCCGAGGAACCTACCACGCAGCATTGGGAAGGCCATGCTACGCGAAGTTCATGGCCGTCCCCAACTACACCTACCTGAAGCTCAAGATGCCGGGCCCCAACAGGGTCATCACCGTCGGCCCCACGTACAAACACGCATTCGAATGCGATGTGGAGTGCGTGGAGTACGCCGAGGCCCTCGCCGAGTCCGAGGCCCTCATTGCCGACCTGGAAAGCCTCTCCCGAGAGGTGCCGGACGTGAAGCGACATGCCGGCAACTTCGAGCCAGCGGAGACGGTTAAGGCCGTCCCCCTCGACCCCAGTGGCGACGCCTCCAAGCAGATTCGAATCGGATCCGGGCTCGACCCCAAATAGGAAGCAGTGCTCGTCGACTTTCTCCGCGCAAACGCCGACGTCTTTGCGTGGAGTCCCTCGGACATGCCCGGCATACCGAGGGATGTCGCCGAGCACTCGCTGGATATTCGGGCCGGAGCCCGACCGGTCAGACAGCCTCTGCGCCGATTCGACGAGGAAATGCGCAGGGTGATAGGCGAGGAGGTCCACAAGCTGATGGCAGCAGGGTTCATCAAAGAGGTATTCCATCCCGAATGGCTTGCCAACCCTGTACTTGTGAGGAAAAAAGGGGGGAAATGGCGGATGTGTGTAGACTACACTGGTCTTAACAAAGCATGTCCGAAGGTCCCCTACCCTCTACCTCGCATCGATCAAATCGTGGACTCCACTGCAGGGTGCGAAACCCTGTCTTTCCTTGATGCCTACTCAGGGTATCATCAAATCAAGATGAAAGAGTCCGACCAGCTCGCGACTTCTTTCATCACGCCCTTCGGCATGTACTGTTATGTCACCATGCCGTTCGGTTTGAGGAACGCGGGTGCAACGTACCAGCGGTGCATGAACCATGTGTTCGGCGAACACATCGGTCGCACGGTCGAGGCTTACGTCGATGACATCGTAGTCAAGACGAGGAAAGCCTCCGATCTTCTCTCCGACCTCGAACTGACATTCCAGTGTCTCAAGGCGAAGGGCGTCAAGCTCAATCCCGAGAAGTGCGTCTTCGGGGTGCCCCGAGGCATGCTTTTGGGATTCATCGTCTCCGAGCGGGGCATCGAAGCTAACCCGGAGAAGATCGCGGCCATCACAAACATGGGGCCCATCAAGGACTTAAAAGGCGTACAGAGGGTCATGGGATGCCTCGCGGCCTTGAGCCGTTTCATCTCGCGCCTTGGCGAAAGAGGCCTGCCCCTGTACCGTCTCTTAAGGAAGGCCGAGTGCTTCACTTGGACTCCCGAGGCCGAGGAAGCCCTCGGGAACCTGAAGGCGCTCCTCACCCAGGCGCCCATCTTGGTACCCCCAGCTGATGGAGAAACCCTCTTGGTCTACGTCGCCGCAACCACTCAGGTGGTCAGCGCCGCGATCGTGGTCGAAAGGCAGGAAGAGGGGCATGCTTTGCCCATTCAGAGGCCAGTTTACTTCGTCAGCGAAGTGCTGTCCGAGACCAAGATCCGCTACCCACAAGTCCAGAAGCTGCTATATGCAGTGATCCTGACAAGGCGAAAGTTGCGACATTACTTCGAGTCTCATCCGGTGACTGTGGTGTCATCCTTCCCCCTGGGGGAGATCATCCAGTGCCGGGAAGCCTCGGGACGGATCGCGAAGTGGGCGGTGGAAATCATGGGCGAGGCAATCTCGTTCGCCCCTCGGAAGGCCATCAAGTCCCAGGCACTGGCGGACTTCGTAGCCGAATGGGTCGACACCCAGTTGCCGACGGCTCCGATCCAGCCGGAGCTCTGGACCATGTTTTTCGACGGGTCGCTGATGAAGACGGGAGCTGGCGCGGGCCTGCTCTTCATCTCGCCCCTCGGGAAACACCTGCGCTACGTGCTCCGCCTCCATTTCCCGGCGTCCAACAATGTGGCTGAGTACGAGGCTCTGATCAACGGATTGCGAATCGCCATCGAGCTAGGGGTCCGATGCCTCGATGCACGCGGCGACTCGCAGCTCGTCATCGACCAAGTCATGAAGAACTCCCACTGCCGCGACCCGAAGATGGAGGCCTACTGTGAGGAGGTTCGACGCCTGGAAGACAAGTTCTACGGTCTCGAGCTTAACCACATCGCCCGGCGCTACAACGAGACTGCGGACGAGCTGGCGAAGATAGCCTCGGGGCGAACGATGGCTCCCCCGGACGTCTTCTCCCGGGATCTGCACCAACCCTCCGTCAAGATATGCGACGCGCCCGAGCCCGAGGCACCCTCGGCCCCGTCCGAGGTGACCTCGGCCCAGCCCGAGCCATCCTCGGTTCGACCCGAGGAACCCTTGGCCCCCGAGGGCGAAGCACTGCGCATCGAGGAGGAGCAGAGCGGGGTCGTGCCAGGTCAAGATTGGCAAACCCCGTACCTGCAATATCTCCGCCAAGGAGAACTGCCCCTCGACCGAGCCGAGGCTCGGCGGGTAGCGCGACGCGCAAAGTCGTTCGTCTTGCTGGGCGATGAGAAGGAGCTCTACCACCGAAGCCCCTCAGGCATCCTCCAGCGATGCATCTCCATCGCCGAAGGTCAGGAACTCCTGCGGGAAATACACTCGGGGGCTTGCGGCCATCATGCAGCACCTCGAACCCTCGTTGGGAACGCTTTCCGCCAAGGTTTTTACTGGCCGACGGCGGTGGCTGACGCCACTAGAATTGTCCGCGCCTGCAAAGGGTGCCAATTCTATGCGAAGCAGACCCACCTGCCCGCTCAGGCTCTGCAAACGATACCCATCACCTGGCCCTTCGCTGTGTGGGGTCTGGACCTCGTCGGCCCTCTGCAGAAGGCGCCCGGGGGCTACACGCACCTGCTGGTCGCCATCGATAAATTCTCCAAGTGGATCGAGGTCCGACCCCTGAACAGCATCAGGTCCGAGCAGGCGGTGGCGTTCTTCACCAACATCATCCATCGCTTCGGGATCCCGAACTCCATCATCACCGACAACGGCACCCAGTTCACCGGCAAAAAATTCTTGGATTTTTGCGAGGATCACAACATCCGGGTGGACTGGGCCGCCGTAGCTCATCCCATGTCGAATGGGCAAGTAGAGCACGCCAATGGCATGATCCTACAAGGGCTCAAGCCTCGGATTTACAACAACCTCAACAAGTTCGGCAAGCGGTGGATAAAGGAACTCCCCTCGGTGGTCTGGAGCCTGAGGACGACGCCGAGCCGAGCCATGGGTTTCACGCCATTCTTCCTGGTCTACGGGGCCGAGGCCGTCTTGCCCACAGACCTGGAATACGGCTCCCCGAGGACGAGGGCTTACAACGAAGAAAGCAACCAAGCTAGCCGAGAAGACTCGCTGGACCAGCTGGATGACGCTCGGGACAGGGCCTTACTACACTCGGCGCGGTATCAGCAGTCCCGGCGACGCTACCACGCCCGAGGGGTCCGACCCCGAGACCTCCAGGTGGGCGACCTGGTGCTTCGGCTGCGGCAAGACGCCCGAGGGAGGCACAAGCTCACGCCCCCCTGGGAGAGGCCGTTCATCATCGCCAAAGTTCTGAAGCCCGGAACGTACAAGCTGGCCAACAGTCAAGGCGAGGTCTACGGCAACGCTTGGAACATCCAACAGCTACGTCGCTTCTACCCTTAAGATGTTTCCAAGTTATTCATATACCTCGCACCCACGCAAAGTTTAGTCAACAAGAAAGGGTCGGCCTCGCCTCGGCAAAGCCCGACCCTCCCTCGGGGGCTAAAAGGGGGGAAACCCCCTCTGCGTCAAAATTTTCCTCGAACAAAAAATCTCTTTCACCAGAATATCTTTCGTGCTTTTTGACTACTTCGAAAAGTGGGTCCTGGAAACGACGGGGTACACGTAAGCAGTCAAGGCTGACCGAGCCGAGGGACTCCT
The DNA here is from genome assembly GCA_029449295.1 of Zea luxurians. Classification (NCBI taxonomy): domain Eukaryota; kingdom Viridiplantae; phylum Streptophyta; class Magnoliopsida; order Poales; family Poaceae; genus Zea; species Zea luxurians. The sequence goes on from JAOPSE010000024.1 coordinate 36,847,512, forward strand.
ACGCCTCCGGGATACGGATACCTCACTCATCACCTTCTGCGATAAGTAACTCGCGCTCGGATAAGGTGAATCCGCGGATCGAACGAGTCTTTACGTACGGAACCTCTTCTGTCGAAGCGATTCTTCGAGCCTTCTCGACCGAGTCGGTGACAGGGCCTCATGGACGGGTAAAAGTACGCGTAAGCGGCAAGGCCGACCGAGCCGAGGGACTCCCACGCCTCCGGGATACGGATACCTCACTCATCACCTTCCGCGAGAAGCAACTCTCGCTCGCACTAACATCCCTGCTACCGACAAAAAGTCCAGATACTCGAAACAAGAGGAAAAGAGACGCAGCTTCATAACGCAGCAAGGGTGTGTGTTCTGGCCTCGACGGCCGCACAAGGCCCACGCTACAAGACGATTTGACCCTGCAGGCTCGGATCTTGACGCTGGAAGAGGGCGATGACACCCTCGGCATCGACAACAACTTCGGCAAGGCCCGACCTAGCCTCGGACGGCGACGCGGTCCGAGGGCCTCCGCTCCGAAGGACGACGCCATCAGCCAGGCTCACGTCCCATCCGGAGGCGGCAAGAGAACCCCCTCTCTCGCGGTGCGAAGACGACGCGCCCGTGACCCGTACCTCGAACGGCTCGCGCACGCGCAACGGCAACCTCGCCAACTACTCACCCCGGCGCATTAACTCCGCGGCTCGACGGACAGCGCTATGGGCGGGAGCGGCTGGCGACGTTTCGCCTTCGCCAAAACAACCACGCCGAAAAAGGTACGCCACGACGTTCAATTTCGAATCCTTCTTCCCTTTTCCTTCTTTCTCTATCTCTTGCAACAGGGACCGGGAAAGGGGATACCCCCAAAGGGATCCTTCCCCGTGAAGGAACTAGGCTCCGAGCCTCCCTACTGATCAGGGGTTCGAAGGCTGGCCCCCCGAAGGGTTCAACAGCCGCCTCAGATCGCGTGGGCCCGACACCCACTACTGGTCAGGGGTTCGAAGGTCGGCCTCCCGAAAGGTTCCACGACCGCCTCAGGCTACTAGGGCTCCACGCCCATTACTGATCAGGGGTTCGAAGGCTGGCCTGTCGAAGGGTTCACAGTCGCCTCAGACGCCGAGCGAGGGATGACCAAGGGTACGTTCGATACATAACCAAGGCTCGGGCTGCGCTCCCGAGGTACCCTAGGACATTTCCGAGACCAGCGGGAACGACTCTGTAACGGAATCCCATCGGAGGGAGGCAACGAGCCCTCGGACCCCGTCGCTAGGGGACCGGGTCCGGCAGATCACCCGCAGGTACTTTTGGGCGTGCCTCCGGGCCCCTAGCCGACCCCCAACGAACGGGGCACAGACGTCCACTCGGATTACCCGATTGCAGCTCACCGGAGACACCATGTTCGGTGCCCATCGAGGGTAACATGGCGCTCTCCCCCCCTCCTCCTTGCGAAAAGGCGACGTAGGGGCGTATATAAAAAAGCCGAGTCTGTCCCTGATCGTCCTCTCGCTCCGTGCGGAGGCTCGGGGGCTGCTCTCGCAAACCCGGCCCCGGCCAAACCGTTGACAGCGTCAACATACCAGCCCGAGAACTTGGGCCCCGACAGTGCACCTGGGCTACGCCCTGCTCGCATGAGGGAACCACCAGACCAGCCGAGGCATTACGCAAGGCATTAAGACCTCGAAGGAGTGAAACCACTCCTCCGAGGCCTCGGGGGCTACACCCGGCGGGTGCGCTCGTGCGCACCCACCGGAACAAAGTACCACCGAGAAAGGCTGGTCCCCTTGCAAAAAAGTGCGACGCAAGCCTCCAAGCGAGTGTTAACACTCTCTTCGAGGCTCGGGGGCTACTGTCGGGGACCATAATTAGGGGTACCCTCAAGACGCCTAATTCTCAGCTGGTAACCCCCATCAGCATAAAGCTGCAAAGGCCTGATGGGTTTGATTAAGTCAGGGATCAGTCCATACGAGCGACTCGATCACGCCACGCCCGAGCCTAGCCTCGGGCGAGGGCAGCCGACCCTAAGATGACTCCGTCTCGCCTGAGGCCTCCTCTTTCACGGCAGACGCATCACCGGCTCGCCCGAGGCCCCGCCTTCGATAAGAAGTAACCCTGACTAAATCACCGCGCCAACCGACCAAGTCACCGGGGTGTTTAACGCAAAAGGTAAGACCGACGGGCGACCAGACTTCGCCAGAGGTGCCATAGGAGGCTCTGCCCGACCCAGGGCTCGGACTTGGGCTAAGGCCCCGGAAGACGGCGAACTCCGCTCCGCCCGACCCAGGGCTCGGACTCGGGCTAAGGCCCCGGAAGACGGCGAACTCCGCTCCGCCCGACCCAGGGCTCGGACTCGGGCTAAGGCCCCGGAAGACGGCGAACTCCGCTCCGCCCGACCCAGGGCTCGGACTCGGGCTAAGGCCCCGGAAGACGGCGAACTCCGCTCCGCCCGACCCAGGGCTCGGACTTGGGCTAAGGCCCCGGAAGACGGCGAACTCCGCTCCGCCCGACCCAGGGCTCGGACTCGGGCTAAGGCCCCGGAAGACGACGAACTCCGCCTCGCCCGACCCAGGGCTCGGACTCAGCCTCGGCCTCTGCCGAACGACCTCCGCCTCGCCCGACCCAGGAGTTCGGGCTCGGCCTCTGTCATGCAAGACGGACTCGACCTCGACTTCGGAGGAGCCTCCACGACGCCCGACCTAGGATGCGAGACCGCCACGTCAACAGGAAGCGTCATCATCACCCTGCCCTAAGCCGACTTGGGTCGCAGAGGACAAGACCGGCGTCCCATCTGGCCAGCTCCGCCAGATAGGCAATGATGGCGCCCCGCTAGACCGTGACGACGGCGACTCTCAGCTCCCTTACGAAAGCAGGGAGACGTCAGCAAGAGCACAGCTGTTCCAACAGCTGTCCCTCCATCAAGCTCCACTGCTTCTCCAACAGCCACGACGCCACACCAACAGGGTGCCAAGATCTCTCCGGCTGCCACCTTGGCATGTACTTAGGGCGCTAGCTCTCCCTCGCTAGACACGTAGCACCTTGCTACACCCCCATTTTGTACACCTGGATCCTCTCCTTACGACTATAAAAGGAAGGACCAGGGCCTTCTTAGAGGGGGTTGGCCTCGCGGGAACGAGGGGCAGGGGCAGGCGCTCTCTCGGGGCCGCTCGCTCCCCTCACCCGCGCGGACGCTTGTAACCCCCTACTGCAAGTGCACCCGACCTGGGCGCGGGACGAACACGGAGGCCGCGGGAATTCTCCGACTCCCTCACGACCCGGCTCCGGCCACCGACCTCTCGCTCTCTCTCTCTCTCCCCCCTTCGCGCTCGCCCACGCGCTCGACCCATCTGGGCTGGGGCACGCGGCACACTCACTCGTCGGCTCGGGGACCCCCCGGTCTCGGAACGCCGACAGATACGAACGTTTCTTGCATCGCTGGCAAAATCTGGATCAAATTTGTCAAGAGCCTTCCATGCATCACCATCTGACGGGTGCACCATTAACCCATCTTGTCTGTCCGTACAATCTTTATGCCACCTCATGTGCATAGCGGTCTTCCTCGAGAGAAACAAACGTTTCACTCTAGGAGTGAGAGGCATGTACCGAAGCTGTTTATGTGCAACATTTGTCACCACCTTCTCCCCATCTTCATTTACAAGCTCCACGTACCTCGACTTCCCACATTTTAAGCATTTCTGTTCTCTGCCATGTTCCTTCCAAAAAAGCATACAATTGTCTTGGCAAACATCAATCTTCTCATACTCCATACCAAGACCTTCAAGCAATTTCTTGGACTGGTACATGTCTTTGGGCATCTTGTGACCCGTAGGAAGAACCTCGCTAATCAAATCCACAAGCTCCTTGTAACAATTAATTGAGAATGCAAACTTGGACTAGATTGACATCAGCCGGGTCACGAATTCCAGTACGGTCACGTCAGTGTGCCCGTGAAGAGGCTCTTCTGACGCTTTGAGTAGGTCGAAGAACTTCTGAACCTCCGGTGTAGGTGAATCATGATGATCTGGTGCCAGTTCAGGCTGCAGATCCTCAAGCATCTGGTCCATCCTATCAACATCATCTTCACCGTCATCAACTTCTACTTCTGCTGCTCGTTCAACATCTTCACCATGGAGATACCAGACCTTATAGTCTGGCACGAAACCATGCGAACACAGGTGTAGTGTGACCTGCCTCTTGGTGTGGCTCGTCATATTTCTACATTTATTGCATGGACACCTAATGTTATCTATTTGTGACAAAGCAGCTGCATGGTCCAGAAACATCTGCGTCTTGGCAAACCATTCACTTGTGTGACACCCACCCTTCTTGAAACCTTCATACATCCAATCACGTCTATCACCCATATTGCGGCTGTGTGTACGAGTAAGAATTGCGTGTGTGAGACATTCATGTTTATAAACATCACACATACATCTATAGATAAATAGTTAAACTATATATATACATAACATAACTATATATATACATAACATAAACATCACACATACATCTATATATATACATAACATAACTATATATATACATAACACATAAACGTCACACATACATACATATATATATACATAACATATCATCCAATTCATTAACTAATAACATTAAACAACACATTTTATATTTGCAACATAAAATTAAAAATATGAAGACTAATAACACTGTTAATTAACAAATTTAACCAAAACTTAATCACATAACAGTTAACTCCCGTCGGCCATAAAAAACCAACGAAAATAAAACATTACAATATATATAATATACCTTGATTGCTTTGCGCGGACGACGGTGGTGGACGACGTCGATGTGGGGAAGCCGCGGCTACCGTGGACGGCGGCGGGTGACGGCGTTGGGCGGGCGACGACGTTCGGCGGTGGTCGTCGGGCGCCCGGGCGGGGGTAGGGGTGGTGGCCGTTGGCGCGGGGCTGTGGCCTTGGGCGCGGGGCTGCGGCCGTGGGCGCGGGGCGGCGCGGCGTGAAACCGGCAGCCGTAGGCGGGGGCGGCGGCCGTGGGCTCGGTGCGGCGGCTGGGCGAGCGGCGTGATGGCAGTGGGGCGGCGGCGGCGGCTGGGCGAGCCGCGTGACGGCGGCGCGGCGGTGGGCGAGCGGGGCGGCGGCGGGACGGCAGCGGGGCGGCGACGTCGGCCGGCGGCGTGCGGGCGGTGGTGGGCAGAACGGCGGCGCGGGCGCGGGCGTAGAGAGAGCGCGCGGTGAAAGAAACATAAACGAAGAAGAAAGGCACGGCGGTGGTTATTTCAAATAACTCCCGTCGGCCTGGCGGCGCGGCCGACGGGAGTTAGTTAATCCCCATCGGCTGTACGCGGGCCGACGGGAGTTATTTAATCCCCATCGGCTACGTTGACTGGCCGACGGGAATTAAATAATTTTCGTCGGTCTTAATTTGGCTGACGGGGATTAATTAATTCCCGTCGGCCCGCACGCAGGCCGACGGGAATTAATGTAGCCGACGGGAATGCTTTGAATTGCTGTAGTGGTGTTATTTATTGTCTAGTCATTGCACCGTTTCTGGTCAAACCGATGTGATCAAATACATGTTGCAAAACCCAATCATGAGTGGTAGAGTTGGTAAATGGGCTTATGCACTCATAGAATATGACTTGGCCTATGAACCGTTAAAATCTATAAAAGGCCAGGTCATAGCAGATTTTATTGTAAAACATTGGATTGATGATACTCATAGGATAGATATGTCATATATCACTGTTACTCACTAGACTTTGTATTTTGATGAATCAGTTTGCAACGAAGGACAAGGAATTGTTATCGTGCTTGTTTTGCCAAGCAATGCCTCCTTCGACTTCTCTAGTCGATTAAAAATTAGTTGCACTAACATTCAAGACGAATATGAGGCCCATTTAGTTTGGATCTTCTGAATTGTATGGGAGTAAAACATGTGAGGGTATTTGGTGATTCTCAACTAGTTGTCCAACAGATATTAGAAGAGTATCAATTCTTAGAAGCTACTCTAAATAGTTACATTGGAAAACGCTGGACATATCCGTTCTTTTGACGAATTCAACACTCGGCACATATCCAAGGTTGAGAATTGTAGAGCTAACAATTTGGCACAAAATTCATCAGGTTATCGGATAAAGCGAGGTAAATTTCACAATACAGAAAATCTAATAACCAGTGTCGCACTAGATCCCCAGGTTTGGATCGTCCGGGTATGGGGTCCAGACAGTCCGTCGTTGTCAGGGAAGTATTCCTGATCGATTCGGGTGATAACGCAGCCGATGCAATCGATTGGAATACACCTATAATTAACTACCTACGAAATCCCAGTGTTAGGATGGATAGGAACGTTCGGTGTACAACTTTCAAGTATGTTTTAATGGATGATGAACTCTACCGCCAAATTGTCAATGATGTCTTGCTTAAATACTTGAGCCTAGAGGATGCTATATTAGCCATGGCCAAAGTACATGAGGGATTAGTGATACTTATCAATCGGCTACGAAGATGAACTGGTTACTAGGGAGATCTGGCTTCTATAAGCCTAACATCATAGCTGATTGTTTCAAGTACTACAAAGGATGTCAAGTGTGTTAGAAATTCAGCGACTTACAATTGGTCCCTGCAGCCAAATTACATCCTATCATCAAACCGTGGCCTTTCAGGGGATATGGGTTGGATTTTATAGGAGAATTACACCCTTCATCATCAAAAGGACATCGGTTCGTGTTAGTCACCACAAACTACTTTACCAAATGGACTAAAGTTGTTGTTCTAAAGAACATGACACACAGGGCGGTAATTGAGTTTATATCTGAGCATATTATTCATAGATTCAGCATTCCTCAAACTTTGACCACAAACCAGGGGACTTCTTTTATGTCAAAGGAGGTACGTTATTTTGCTGAATCGTATAGAATTAAAATGCTCAATTCATCTCCATATTATGCTCAAGCTAATGGATAGGCTAAGTCTAGCAATAGAACATTGATTAGCCTGGTAAAGAAGAAAATATCTGATCATCCTAAGCATTGGCACAATGTCTTGTTCGAAGCTTTATGGGCTCATAGAATATCTAAACACTGTGCTACTAAAGTATTTCCGGTTAAGCTTTTTTATGGGCAGGAAGCAGTGTTGCCTATAGAGGTAAGCCTAAATGCTGTCAGGTTCACCAGGCAAAATGATCTAATTGTCGGTGATTACTATAATTCAATGATGGACAATATTGATGAGGTGACCGACAAGAGAATGATAGCTCAGAGAGAAATAGAGAAGGACAAGATCATGGTCGCCAAAGCTTACAATAAGAGGGTCAAGGCTAAGTCATTCCAGGTAGGAGACCTGGTAAGGAAGATCATCATGCCACTAAGGAGTAGAGACCAGAAGTTTGGGAAGTGGTCGCCGAGCTGGGAGGGCCCTTACAAGATCACACATGTGATACCTAGTAACACCTACATGTTACAAACATTATAAGGTGAATAGTTGCCCAAGGCATTAAACGAACGTTTCCTAAAGCAATACCATCCTAGTATTTGGCAAGATGCTTAAGAGAACCGATATGGTCGCATCGAGTTGGTTCCAGCCTGTGTCGGTACTTTTGGTTCGCTCAGCTTCTCCAAAAGGAAGGAGGCATGTGTTGAGCACCATTTCTTGCACTTGGCACGCCTGGACGGTCCGGCCCTAAGGCCCGGACGGTCCGCCCATAGGGGCCGACGGTCCGCGAAGAGATCGAATCAGGCAGCTAAAACTCCTATCTCCTCGTGTGTTTAGCCCTCTAATCTCGCGCGAGCTGTTGGAGAACGCATAGGAACGGGTCTAGACCCCCCTTATATATTTGAAGGGGTACGGCCGATTGAAGAACCAACAATCGACCAATCAATCAATATACCCCTTAGTCCCTTATATTTTGCCTTAGGAGTAGAAAGTAACTTAGTTTTCTCTGTCTAATCTTCACCTCTCTCTGGCTCTATGTCGTTTAGAGACGTCTTGGGTGGCCTGCCGATCCCAAGGCAAAACCTAGGATCTCTCATCCCTGACGGGGTGCCTCCTGGGAGCGAGATCCAAGTGCTGTTCGGCGAACTCCGCCGCCTCTGCGCACGCGCGGATTGTTCGACCACCAGGCGCGGACCGTCCGGCTCGTCAGGCAGAACCCCAATCTCTACGTCAGGTCACGGACCATCCGGCCCCTGGCCGTGGAACGTCCGTGCTTCCACAGAGAGTACCGCCTCCAGTTCTCATTGCAGTGATTGGCCGATAGTACTGAAAAACACTTTTTGTCGTCCTAATGTGGTGATGAAACTAGGGATGGCAATTTTACCCACGGGTTCGGATATCCGTCGGATATCCGACCCGTTGGGTACGGGTTTGGGCACGAAATTTGACCCGTGGGTCTTACCCATACCCGACCCGATTTTATAACGGGTCGGGTACGGATTTGATTTCTTACCCGCGGGTACCCGACGGATATCCGAAAATAGTGATTTTAGATTTTCAACCTACCAGTACGCTAACTAGCCGTCCACCCTCGATAGCTCATCCTACTGCCATTCCTCCTTGTCTGTTGATGCCTCTGATCTGGTTCTAGTACTAGTGCCAGTACGTTTGATAAAGTGCCAGTACGTAGTACCAGTGCTATCTAGTACAAGTACTTGAGCTAAGAGAGTGTTAATACATCAGACGACTATGCTAGCTACTCTCCGATTTTGACGAGTTGGAAGTTTATTAACAAAAAACATTAGCAACACATGTCTAGGGCTACATCTACACGACTGCACTGTGCAACAACATTATGTGCCTCCGATGATCATGGCGATGTGCGGCGCTCAGAACTGCACTAGACTTCATTTAGGGAGAATGCACCAAGCTGCTATACCCGACGGATACCCGAAATCCGCCCGATACCCGATGGGTATGGGCACGGGTACAAAATTTTACCCACGGGTATAGTCATAGGCGGATATGGATAATCCCCGCGGATATGGTCGCGGGCGGGTATTTACTCTACCCGATCCGAACCCGACCCATTGCCATCCCTAGATGAAACTATGTTAGTTTTTTAAAATTTAGATATCGTAAATAATGTTATTTTTATTGGTCATGCATAGCTGATGAAAAACACTATATTTCTTTAGCATATTGGCAAACTAACAAAAACAACCTTTATTTTGTTAGTTTCACGGGCCAACAAAACAAACTAAAAGGGTGTTTGGTTTAAAGAATTAACCTACTATAGATGAGGCGATATATCATAAGTCTATTCCATAAATTTACTAGAATGGACTCATTTCTCAGATTATTACTAATTATTAGCCTATATGAGAAAGAAAATAGTGATAGATCAACTCATTCAATTCCACAAACAAACAAAAAAACGATGAGTGAGAAGATGCTGGACTACCTCATTCCTGAAACTAAACACGTGGTAATAAAGCGTGTAGAAACGCATTCCATATTCCAGCCCAAATGTTTGTGTTTCACGCCAGAAAAAAAGGTGACTTGCACTTTGATAAGAATCATTTTCAGTCAGGAAACAAAAAGAACGAAATTGATTTTTCCGGATGCCAAACATGTTATGTTCACTACCGGAATTTGGCTCTTTGCCGAGTGCCATATTCTTTGCCGAGTGTTTTATTTCGGGCACTCGGCAAAGAGCTCTTTGCCGAGTGCCACGCAAAAAACCCTCGGTAAAAGAAAACACTCGGCGAAGAAGCTCTTTGCCGAGTGTTTTATTTTTGACACTCGGCAAAGAGTTTCTTTGCCGAGTGTCTTTTTTTGACACTCGGCAAAGGGCTCTTTGCCGAGTGTCACAAATACAACACTCGGCAAAGAGCTCTTTGCCGAGTGTTTTTTCTCCAACACTAGGCAAAGACAATTTAAAATTCACATTTTAAAGTAGTAAATTAATTCAAATGAAAAAGTTTTCAACTACAAATTTGTATAACTCATCATGATGTACAATTTATATATTGAACATTTCTTCATATGACAAAATAAAAATAAATTTGTTCATAAAACCTATATATCTCTCGTAGTTTATGAAACTACGAGAGAGACGTATAGAATTTGTGCATATTGTTAGAACCATCATCTGAGATAAACAAATTATCAAACAACCAAAATAAACTTTGTAGATCTTGAGAAGTTATAAAAGTTTATAGTTGACAACTTTTTCATTTGAAGTCATATTGTCAACGAAAACTACGTCTGAATTTAAAAAATTTAAAATTTGAATTTTGAAAACGACTTCGAAAGGAAAAAACCACCAACATGAAAGTTGTAGGTATTGAAGAGTTATGAAACTTTGTAGTTGACAATGTTTTAGTTTGAAATCATCTTGTTATGCAAAACTATATTTGAATTGTGAAATTTGAATTTTTCAAACTGTCTCGGATGGAAAAACCACCAAAATAAAAGTTGTAGGTCTTGAAATGTAATGAAACTTTGTAGTTGACAATTTTTTGATTTGAAATCATCTTATCATTGAAAATTTCATGTGAAGTTTTTAAATTTAAAATTCAAATTTTAAAAACGGTCTCGGATGTAGAAACTATTAAAATAAAACTTTTAGATCTCAAAAAGTTATGCAACTTTATAGTTGGTCACATTTTCAAATGAACTCATTTAGTGCCTTAAATAATCAAATTACTCTCGATTTGTTATAGTACATGGGGAATGGAAACGTAATATAAACATAATTGGTGTAGTAGTGTAGTGGTATAGGAGGGTATGTGCGAGAGAGAGGATGCGAGTTCGAATCTCACCATTTACAAAACATATAAGTTTGATTCAAAATAATAGTGAAAAATGATAGGGCAACAGGTAAGGTAATAGGGGTAGGGTTTGGAGAGTTGTTCCTAGAATTTAAAAAATGTTTTGCTGTTTTTTTTTAAATTTTTTCGATTCTTAATTTGCCGAGTGTTTTTCTTTGCCGAGTGCTTTTTGACACTCGGCAAAGTCTTTGCCGATGAAATCTTTGCCGAGTGTTCTTTGCCGAGTGTTACACTCGGCAAAACCTTTGCCGAGTGTAAAATAGCCTTTGCCGAGTGTCTTAGACACTCGGTAAAGAACGCGATTCCGGTAGTGGTTTCACGTGTACAATACGAGACAACCAATCGATACGGTGTTCTTGAGTATAGAAACGACAAGGTGTCACTTGGCTTTTTTTTTGTGATGAAAGGGCCACAACAGATGACCACAAAACGTGCAGAATGTGTAGTAGAGCATATATTGCACCAAATAGCATGGAACCAAACCTCACTAAGACCATGTTCGTTTACATCGGATTTAGAGATGTCAATAGGTAATTCCCCACCGGGTTATAGCATCCTAGACCCATCCCCATCATGTTTGATACATCCCCATACCCATACCCATACCCATACCCATCATGGGTACAAAACTCATCCCATACACAACCTCATTCGGGTTTCGGGTCCCCAATGGGTCCTCATCCCCAATTAAGTGATAACTAGGTACTAACATCTAGCACAAACTATCCAGATTTCATACATCACCACATCGGCAAGCACTCATCCATGAACCATGATCCATTCATCCATCCATCAGAAAAGAAATCAGTACTTAGGACCAATATAAGAAATGGAGTATGCCGGGTTTGATAGCCAACTCGGCCTCAACTCATTCATACAAACAGGACAGATGTAGACGTATGAAATACCCATGGGTAATCGGGTTCGAATTATTGCTTCCCAAACCCATACCCATTTACCCAATGGGTGAAGATTTTGTCCCATATCCATACTCATGGGGACAATTTTTGTCCCATACCCGTACCCTAATAAGGGAATTCCCCACGGGTTATCGGGTATCGGGTCCCCATTGACATCTCTAATCGGATTGCACTTGGAATCGTTCCGGCTAATTAAAGTTTATATAAATTAGAGAAGCAATCCGGCTCGGAATCGTTCCGACCCACCAATCCGACACAAACAAAGGTCTAAGGTTTTGTTCGGTTACACTAATCCAGAAGTGGATTGGAGGGGTTTAAATCCCCTCCTAGTACCTAAGTGTTGATTTGATTTCCCCCTCAATCCCCTCCAATTTTCCCGTGATTCTCTTGTCACCAAATCAACCCGAACGTCATTTACATGCTTGCAAATTAAAGCCGTCCCTGTCAACATGGATGTACTCGTATTTTGTTGCTTGTATGAGCTGGCGGTACATGCATGTACATGTACTGAGATTCTAGTCCAAAACAAATGTCGGAAATTAATGGAAACAATCCACGATACAAATGGTTCAGCACCTGTGTAGCCTATATTTATACCAACAGTTTCCCTCCATCCGAAGGCAGCAAGCCAGCAGCAGCACAATCAAGAACCACAGCCCATAGACATCCATCAAGCTAAGAAGAATGGCATTCCTCAGCACGAACGCGTTGAGGAGCGTCCCCATCACGGCGGCAGCCGCTCCTCGCTGCCGCAGCAGCCTGGTCGTGGTCAGGGCCGCGGCCGCCAAATCTAACGAGCACCTGCAGGAAGAGCAAGCAGTCGTGGCCGACGGAGCTCGTCACGACGCCGGTGGGCGTCGCCGAGCCATGGTGTTGTTGGCCGCCACCACTGCTGTCGCTGGATCATCCGTAGCCATCTGCAGGTCTGCTAGAGCTGCAGGTGTCACCACGCTGAGCGGACAGTATGTCAAAATAGAGAACGTCAAGGACCCATATGTCCAGGGTGTCGGCGAATGGGCTGTCAAGGAGCACAACAGGCAGACTGGCGAGAGCTTGCAGTTCGCCGAGGTGGTCAGTGGCATGGAACAGGTGGTCGCCGGCACCAACTACAAGCTCAACCTCGCAACCAAAGATCCAACGTCGTCTTACCAAGCACTTGTGTTTGATCCGTTGCCAAACTCCAGCAAAAAACGCCAGCTCATGTCCTTCAAGTCTATTTGAGATCTCTCTCTCTCTCACGTCTGTGTGTGTTGCAGAATAAATGTGTGGCCTTGTATTTGTGAGGAAATAATAATGGAATAAATGTGTGGCCTTTTATTTGTCAAGTAGTCTTGTACTGTCGTTTCAATGTTTTTTTTTCATGTGAGCGAAGTTTTCCATGTACGACTTTCTCCCAAATATCATAGATTTGTATATTATATATCCCACAGGAAATTACCTTAAGTTTGATGAACTTCTATAAAGTATGTAGCACGAGTAAAAATTTGGCTTATACGGGGTGGAACCTCATGTAGTCATGCTATACAGAGAGTCAACTTTCATGATCTTTCTTGGTTGGGCTTCGATTAAACTTTCTTTTAATATAATATGGCGAGGTCAGCTATTTTCCTTTGGACCCAGTTCTTTTTAGCTTTCTATGCAAAGCTATGGCATTGACATAGAGTACATTAATAAACATATGCACATACAAGTCATGCCCAATGGATATGAGCATATACAAAACATACAAATTTCCAAATATACATATAGGTCCTTTATTGAATAAATAAATCTTAATATAGTGTTACATATCTTTAGTAAAAAATGTGAAAATACATCTAAATTCCTCCACCCCCCGTTGTATGAGTCCAAGGGGTTGTAGGCTAAGGGTTTAAAGCGAGGGATGAAGATGCCTGTTGGGGGGTCTTCCTTAGCTTAACGTCCTAAAAAGCATTGACATATCATTTACTTATGAGTCCATTTCAGGTTTAACAGGGTAAAAAATATCGAACACTACCTTCGTACAAGATGACATGTAGTTGCCTCCGCCGTGGAAACGAAGTTGTGAGCTTCGGCTTAATGGTGTGCACACCCGATAAAGAAACCGACGAGGGGAGGGAGAAATCCTAAAGACTTGTTTATCAAGACTATGAAGGGAAAAGACAATAACACCCTAAATTCACTTTGTTGCTTATATGTAGATCTTACTCTAGCCATTTCAGTTTTCAGTCTTTGACAGACGAAGTTACACTTAAGCGATGGAATGTTTGTCCGAAGCGTAAAGCGGCAAGCTTCGGCTTCAGTAAAAATTTTCAGTAGCACAACGGTGCAATAGCAATGAATGTTGTGGTAACTTCTCACCAACTTGTATGTTTATATAGCCCCGCAGGAGAAGATGGTGAATCGCCGAGACACGTGTACTGGCTGATCGGTGGATCGGTAAGCGCTATGAATTTTATATTCATTTTTTAATAACAAGCTCGGGGAAGGTGTTTTCGGACCTTCGGCATCCTGAAGCCTTCGTAGTTTTCGTGGATCGAGCTCGTTATCAAAAAACGATCTAGCACCGCGAAGGGCCCACTATTGGGGGTCTTCTTCTCCGCCGAAGGTCCTCAAGACAAAGGTATCATTGGCAAAGTGATGTTGAGGATCCTCCCTGTCGAAGGTCCTCGAGATGAATATAAGATATTATCTGAGATATATAACAACGAATGCCGAAGCTACCACCGAAGGACGATAGCTTCGACTTAAGGTGGTGTCACACCCGGTTTTAGAAGGCAAACTGAATGCGAACCATGTACGTGCCAGGATCAGAAATTCACGTACACAACGATTACATAAATGACTCATCATAGCACAATGCTTCGAATAACAATATAGAGTAAGTAATAATATTACAGACTAGAGCCATTTACATAATATAAATCAAAGTACATAGAATCGAAACGTAGCCAACATAAACAAACCCACCACAGGCAGCTGACTGGGGGAGGTCGCTAGCCTAATCCTCGAACTCAACGACGTCCTGGAACTCTAGAGATCCACCTCGATGTCTTCTTCTTTACCTGAGCATAGATTGCACCAAAAGCAACCTGGTGTTTTGTGAAAGCAAGGGTGAGTACATATCAACGTACTCAGCAAATGTCTCGTTTGGCTGTAGTGGACTAGCTTTATGTGGGGTTAAGGTCAAGCAGTTGCTTTTAGTTGATCAGGTAATTATTACTAGTAGAGAGCCAGGTTTTAACAGTAACCCAAGTTGTTAACCCAAAAGTACTCTTTCCAAACAGAAAGAATACCAGAAACCATTACCATAATCATAATCAAAATCAGCATCCTCATTATCACCTATAAACAAAACATCTCTGATCAATGTGTCTCGAATCAATGGAGCTCCCTTGGCCGCTCATAACCGCGAGCACGGCTGATATATCAGTTTCATAACACTCTGCAGAGTTGCACACTTTACCCACAAGCCGTGATTCCCTTTCTAGCCTGCGCTTGCAAGACCCTTGTACACTCCCAAGGTGAATGGCCAGCGATTCACTATGAAGCCTTTACAAAGATTCCCTGAGGCTGTAGCCACCTGTTAGGTTTCCTAAATATACCGCACTCCTCTCCAAGGGGCAATCCACCCTGGGCAGAGCGAGCCGCATACATCGAGCCCCATTGACGGCATGACGGCGAAGCGAACTACATCTCAGTTCCTCTAATTAATTAGCTAAGGGCGTCCCATACCACCCTCATGGTTGCACTGTTTTCCCGGGCGGTCATCCAACGAACTAGTCCTTACGGAGAGGCACTCGAGAAACCGCTCGAGTCCCCTTAAATGCCACAAGTATATCATCATATCCAGAATAAAATCATAGTATCATCATTGTATCTCATCATGTTCATTGATTAAAGTAAAGCGCTAGCATAGAACTAATCATAATAATCAATTCCCAAAGGGTAAACAAGGACAGGAAACAGAATACTAGTCAATCCTTAGGTTGATCATGGTATGTGGGTTGATGAAATATAAAGTAAATGGGACATAATAGGTCAGAGGACACTTGCCTTCACCAAACGGATGCTCAGGGTCTTCAACTTATTAGAATTCGAAGAGTTTGGTCACTTGGTCGTCAAAGCTTGATTGTCGATTCCTCGAAGCTCGGAAACGAAACCCGATCTAATCGCAACGCGAAGCGAAGACGAACAGACACAAGCAAACAAACATATACATATGCATAAGAACATTACACCATACAAGATAAAACATCATAAAAATGAGCAATATAAAATAAAGAGCGCTTCTACGGTTATGCGAGGATAAGAAACACGACGATCAAGCTACAGTCCAGAAGTTATCGCGTTTACTTTAAACAAATATTAACTATAACATTTAATTCGATATTATCAAATATAAATAATCTCTACCTTTTAGTTTCGATTAATCTGCTACACTAACAACTATCAGTTAAATAAGTAATTTAATTAACACGAGAGATTCTACGCGAGGCGAATTTACGATACATGAAACAACACGACAGCGTATAGAACGATGCGCAGACATGCATGACATAACACGCTAACGACACACGAAACAACGCGTGCGACCAGCGCGAATGACGTGCGAAGCAGCACGCCAGCGCGTGCTGAACAGCACGCGCGACAGGCGAGAAAAACTAAATCGATGACATGTTTATACTAAACAAGTGTTAACTAAATAGAAAGTAGTTAAATTAATATTAGCCATGTTAATATTTATTATAAAGCCCAAGTTGAACACAACACATTTAATCTAATTAGAATATTAATCTAATAAATATTAATCGAGCGAACCTTAAGTTAAGTATCTAAAATATATGACCTGACGAATTAACGTTATTAACATGAGTCTTTATAAGCGAAAAACAATTTATTAGCACGCACAGACGTCGCGCGACACATGTGAAACAGCACGTGCGACAGACACGAACGACGTGTGACCACACACGTAACAACACGCGAGTAACGCATGGACCGGACACGCGAACAAACATGCTGATGGCGAGCGCCACACATGCGAACAGCGCTCGTGAACAACACGCGACCCACACGAATGATGTGTGACGACACGTGACACTGTGCGAAACGAAGCGCATGACATCGCGCGACACGCGCGAACCAACGTGACAACGTGCGCGAACGACACGCGGATCAGCACGTAATCACGTGCAAAACCGCGTGCGCGACACGCGAGATAAACTAAATAAACGTCGCATTTATATTAAAGGAACATTAGGGCAGAATGTTTGAGTTAATATTAATCACGTCGACGTGCATTTATAAAGCGCAACTTAAAAACTATAAATTAGTTTAATTGAAAAGTCTAATTAATTGACATTAGTTAAACAAAAACATAATTAGTTATTTAAAACATGAGACATGGCGAAATGATGTTTCTAACGCGTAGACGATGCTCACCCCGCGATGACAGCGGACGGTCGGACGAGCTCGTGACGAAGCACGAGGATGTGCTGCGCGCACGATGCGAAGCGACAGCGAGGCTGCCGCTACGCCGCGCAGATTACGCCGGGACTGCTGCGGGCACGAACGACGATGGCAATGACAACACGCCGGGGTCACGCAGGATGCGCACGAGGTTGCGCCAGGCACGCGCGAGCGAGTCGCGGGCACGCCAACCACACGCAGGCCGCGCCGAGGGCACACGCACGGGCCGCGCTAGACGCGAGCACGAGGCCGTGTCGGGGGCACACGCACGGGCCACGCCGGAGCACAGCCTGGCCACGAGCAGCGGGTCGCGCCGACGTGCGCGGGGCCACACCAGGCGCACCAGGCGATCCGCGCCGGGCACACAGGGCCGTGCGCAACGGCTGCGCCTGCAAGCTGCACGGCCAAGCCGCACGCAACAGCTACGCAGGCCGCGCACACAGGGGAGCTCGAGCAAACCGGGCGAGCCGCGCGCAACAGGGAGGACCGGCGAGATGCTGTGGCTACGCGAGAGAAAGAAGAACGGGGCCAATGAGATGGGCGTGAACTGCTACTGTGAAATCGCCACGACGTGGGCGGATCTAGCAGAGATAGGCGCGTGCACAGCTGAGAAAAAGGAGGAGGCAGTTGAAAGAGATGACAGGTGGGGCCAAATTGCAGCGGCACCAGGCCAGCGACGCTCGGCTGGGCGTTGCCCCCACGCGTGAGTCGCTGGGGCGCAGGAGCGCGGGCGTCTGGAGTGCGCTGGCATGTGGCACCGCGGCCCAAGTCAGGTGGGCCGAATGGAAGCGGGAGAGGGGCTTGGGCCGGTGCGGGGCAGGCTGAAGGGATGAAGGCGTCTGGGCCGCGTGGGGTGGGCCGACCATGCGTGCTGCGGGAGCGAGCCAGGGATGTGGGGTAGCTGGGCCGTGGGCGCGTGCAACGGCCCAGGATTGCGAGTAGGACGCGGGGGGGGGGGGGCGAAGGCGCGTGGGCCGGGGTGGCCGAGCGACCCAGGAAGGGGGGAACGGGCCACGATTGGGGAAAATGAAGGGGAAAGAATTCTGGGCTTTTTCTTTTATGTTCCTCTTCTTTTCTTTGTCTATTTCTCTTCTTCCTTTCTATTTAAAATTGCTTTAAGTTTTGAATTCAAAGTATACCATGCCTTATGAATCTAGACGAATGCACAACAAAGCACAATCATCATCAAAAAAATGGGTGCTCCAACATGATGCAATAATCAAAACTCTTTTCGGGTTTCATTTTACTACACTAAAAACTTGTATAAAATAGCTCTCCATTATTTAAAAAAAAGAGAAGAAAAGCGGTAAGGGAGAGAGTAACACCTGAATTTGGTGGATATTAGAAAAGAAATTTTATACCCCCAAATCCAGGGTGTTACAAATCTAACCCCCTTAATAAAATCTCGCCCTCGAGATTCAAGAAGAGGCTAGCAAGAAAGTGAGATTGGTTTGTCGGTCTTCCATAGCTTCTTCTAACTCCACTTTGACTCTGGCAACTTTATCTTACGGACTGGTTGCTTTAGCCTTCAGATGCTCGAAGCCAATTGATACAATTCCTGAGGATCTTTTGGACATGTGGGTTAGGACCCACACACACTTTCGCTGCTTCACTTTGATCAGATTGGTTGATGTTGATCGCAATTTCTTCATTGGGGTTAGCGGCTGACCCCCTTAACAGGAGCATTGATACGCACTTGCTGAAGATGCTGCCAACTCTGATCTCGACTGATTAAGAGAGGTTGGAGGTTTCCAACCGGACTGGTGCAAGAGGGAAGGGTATAGATAGAAAAGGTAAGCATAGATGGATTAAAGAGATAAAAGGGAGAGCACCTAGCTACCTAACTCTATGACACTCAGCTAGTAAACTAATGTCATTGCAGACCAATGGCCACAACACATCAACACTCATCACAAAGAAGCAAATCAGTCATAACACAAAGACAAACAACACAAGCATACAACAACAAGCATGTCGTTGCTATATGTTCCTTTTAAGTACATGGTGGATCTTTTCTTACAATGTGGAAACTACTATAAGGCCATCAAAAGACAAGGGGAGCAATAAAACATGTAGGATAGGGGCATGATCATAGTAAAGGATGGAGCTAAAGCAAGGATTAGAACCGGCAGGGAGAGAATGCAACCAAGGTCAAGATAGGTAAAACACCATTCTCAAATCGAGATGGAAAAGATGATATTTCAAAAGGTCGGCATAAGATAACATCATGGAAAGATCTAGAGATTACAAAGGTAAGGGAGGTGAAAGACAAAAGCACACCAGAAGATAGAGTTAGGACAAGACTTGCAACGCAACAGAGGAAAAAGGGAACGAACAAGAGCAGGATGGGTAAGACATCACTCTTGAAATGAAATGGGAGAGAAGGCTTTAAAATGCAGGTGCAAGATAAGCATCGTGGTAAAGATTGAGGGATGACAAGGGTTAAGGTGATAACGGGCAAATACACAACAAAGAATGTATTTGAGGCAAGACTTGCAAGATGTCAAAGAAGGGGGAGCAATCAATTATGAAATAGATTAGGCATTATCCTTGAACAAGGATGGAAAAGAGGAGGCTTTAAAGGGTAAGTTCGAAGTAAGCATGAAGGTAAGGGTATAGATATTACAAGGGTTTTTAAGGTATTAACGAACAAGGATGTACGAGAGGAGGTAAATAGGCATAAGACGAACGATATAAGTACCCTAAAGGATAGAGTTAAGACAGAACTTGCAAATGGAAAAGGAGAGGGTACGTCCAAGAGCCAAATGGGTAAATTGCCACTTTCAAATTGAGGTATAAGAGAGGGAATTTTTAAAGAGTAGGAATAAAGATGAGTATCA
Source organism: Zea luxurians (assembly GCA_029449295.1). Classification (NCBI taxonomy): domain Eukaryota; kingdom Viridiplantae; phylum Streptophyta; class Magnoliopsida; order Poales; family Poaceae; genus Zea; species Zea luxurians. The sequence goes on from JAOPSE010000024.1 coordinate 36,867,461, forward strand.
AGGCAAGATCGATGGACGACAAGGTGAGGGTGATAGCAAATAAAAACACAGCAAGGGATGGAATTAACACAAAACTTTTAAGGCGACAAGAAGTGAAAAGAAATCAAGGGAGAGATATTTAACTCACAACTCTCAAACTGGGTTGAAAGAAAGGGGAGACTTTTAAAGGATAAGTTCAAAGTAAACATTTAGGTAGAAGGCCTCAATATCGCAAGGGTCAAAGGCGACAACAGACAAGGGTATGAGAGAAAAGATGAAGGCATTGGAGAGCTAGTGGTATGAGTACAACAAAGAATGGAGTTGTGCACAAGATTACACGCGGTAAAGAAGAGAATATAACTGAGGGTGAGGTAAGTAAAACACCGCTCCAAAATTGGGATGGGAGATTGGAGATTGTAGATAACAGACATAATGTAATCGCCAAGTTAAGGTTAAGGGATGATAAATGCAAAGGCAATAACAAACAAAAACACGACAAAAGATGGAGTTAAAAACTCGAAAGTGACAAAGAAGATGATACGTCCAAGAGAAAATTAGTTAAAACATACAATTCTCAGATTGAGATGGGAGAGAGAAGATTTTAAAGGGCAGGTATAAGATAAACATCAAGGTAAGATATAGAGGTGTCAAGGGTGCATATGATAATAATTAAAAGCATAACAAAGGATATAGTTAAGGCAAGACTCGCGAAGCAACAAAGTGGAGAAAACAATCAAGGGTAAGGTAGGTAAGGTTCCAACAGAGTGGTTGAAGTAAAAAAACAATTCATTACCGAGAGAAGTTATAAGGAACAACGAGATCACCAAGGAGTACGAAATACAATGATCGCTCATGGATCATCTAGAAACAAGAGTGGTCAAGGGCATGAGAATTGAAATGTCTTGAGCAGTCATTGGGTATGCAAGATTCCAAGGATACGGGCATACCAAGATAAGGGAATAGAAAAAGGCGAATGATGACAACTCAACATTGGAATATGAAGGGATCTCAGAAGACAAGAAGATCATGGACATATAAACTGGAGTGTTTAAGTAGGCAGGAGAAATTTAGATGTAGGTATTCGAAACAAGAGTATTGAAGAATCTAGGGGTACGTGCATGTCAATACCAAAGAACTAGAGTTTGCCCGATGGTAGCAATTTAATGACGAACGAGGGGAAAATCCCAAAAAGACAAGAAGGTTATAGTCAGGGGGCATCTACAAAGATGTCGGAAGCACAAGAGTGAGATCAGATCTAACAGACTGAGAGAAGTACAAACCATGCTAGAATAAAATACTTTTTGACAAGGGGCATATAGGAGCACAACATAGAATTAGTCGAGATGACTAAAATTTTGAAGCAGAATCAAGGTGAGGTGAAGTAACAGTCAAGAAGTCCTTAAAACGGCCAATGCTACTCTAGGTCAGTGGTCCTACAGTCAGCATGGCTTTGACACCACTTATGTCACACCCGGTTTTAGAAGGCAAACTGAATGCGAACCATGTACATGCCAGGATCGGAAATTCACGTACACATCGATTACATAAATGACTCATCATAGCACAATGCTTCGAATAACAATAAAGAGTAAGTAATAATATTACAGACTAGAGCCATTTACATAATATAAATTAAAGTACACAGAATCAAAATGTAGCCAACGTAAACAAACCCACCATAGGCAGCTGACTGGGGGAGGTCGCTAGCCTAATCCTCGAACTCAACGGCGTCCTGGAACTCCTGGAGATCCACCTCGATGCCTTCTTCTTTACCTGAGCATAGATTGCACCAAAAGCAACCTGGTGTTTTGTGAAAGCAAGGGTGAGTACATATCAACATACTCAGCAAATGTCCTGTTTGGCTGAAGTAGACTAGCTTTATATGGGGTTAAGGTTAAGCATTTGCTTTTAGTTGATCTGGGAATTATTACTATTAGAGAGCCAGGTTTTAACATTAACCCAAATTGTTAACCCAAAAGTACTCTTTCCAAACGGAAAGAATACCAGAAACCATTACCATAATCATAATCAAAATCATCATCCTCATTATCACCTGTAAACAAAACATCTCTGACCAATGTGTCTCTAATCAATGGAGCTCCCTTGGCCGCTCATAACCATGAGCACGGCTGATATATCAGTTTCATAACACTCTGCAGAGGTTGCGCACTTTACCCACAAGCCATGATTCCCTTTCTAGCCCGAGCTTGCAAGACCCTTGTTCACTCCCAAGGTGAATGGACAGGGATTCACTACGAAGCCTTTACAAAGATTCCCTGAGGCTGTAGCCACCCGTTAGGTTTCCTAAATGTACTGCACTCCTCCCCAAGGGGCAATCCACCCTCGGCAGAGCGAGCCGCATACACCGAGCCCCATTGACGGCATGATGGCGAAGCGAACTACACCTCAGTTCCTCTAATTAATTAGAAAAGGGCGTCCCATACCACCCTCATGCTTGCACTGTTTTCCCGGGCGGTCATCCAGCGAACCACTCCTTACGGAGAGGCACTTGAGAAACCGCTCGAGTCCCCTTAAATGCCACAAGTATATCATCATATCCAGAATAAAATCATAGTATCATCATTGTATCTTATCATGTTCATTGATTAAAGTAAAGCGCTAGCATAGAACTAATCATAATAATCAATTCCCAAAGGGTAAACAAGGACAGGAAACGGAATACTAGTAAATCCTTAGGTTGATCATGGTATGCGGGTTGATGAAATATAAAGTAAATGGGACATAATAGGTCAGAGGACACTTGCCTTCACCAAACGGATGCTCAGGGTCTTCAACTTTGTAGAATTCGAAGAGTTTGGTCACTTGGTCGTCAAAGCTTGATTGTCGATTCCTCGAAGCTTGGAAACGAATCGCGATCTAATCGCAACGCGAAGCGAAGACGAATAGGCACAAGCAAACAAACATATACATATACATAAGAACATTACACCATACAAGATAAAACATCATAAAAACGAGCAATATAAAATAAAGAGCGCTTCTACGGTTATGCGAGGATAAGAAACACGACGGTCAAGCTACAGTCAAGAAGTTATCGCGTTTACGTTAAACAAATATTAACTATAACATTTAATTCGACGTTATCAAATATAAATAATCTCTACCATTTAGTTTCAATTAATCTGCTACACTAACAGCTATCAGTTAAATAAGTAATTTAATTAACACGAGAGATTCTACGCGAGGCGAATTTATGATACACGAAACAACACGACATCGTATAGAACGACGCGCGGACATGCACGACATAACACGCTAACGACACACGAAACAGCGCGTGCGACCAGCGCGAATGACGCGCGAAGTAGCACGCTAGCGCGTGCTGAACAGCACGCGCGACAGGCGAGAAAAACTAAATTGGTGACATGTTTATACTAAAGAAGTGTTAACTAAATAGAAAGTAGTTAAATTAATATTAGCCATGTTAATGTTTATTATAAAAGCCCAAGTTGAACACTACACATTTAATCTAATTAGAATATTAATCTAATAAATATTAGTCGAGCGAACCTTAAGTTAAGTATTTAAATATATGACCTCACGAATTAACGTTATTAACATGAGTCTTTAGCGAAAACAATTTATTACCATGTGCAGACGTCGCGCGACACATGTGAAATAGCACGTGCGACACGCACGAACGACGCGCGCGTTGTTCGCGCGACCCACACGAATGATGTGTGATGACACGTGACACTGTGTGAAACAAAGCGCACGACATCGCACGACATGCGCGAACCAACCCGACGACGTGCGCGAATGACATGCAGATCAGCACATAACCACGTGCAAAACCGTGTGCGCGACACACGAGATAAATAAATAAACATCGCATTTATATTAAACGAACATTAGGGCAGAACGTTTGAGTTAATATTAATCACGTCGACGTGCATTTATAAAGCGCAACTTAAAAACTATAAATTAGTTTAATTAAAAAGTCTAATTAATTGACGTTAGTTAAACAAAAACATAATTAATTATTTAAAACATGAGACATAGCGAAACGATGTTACTAACGCGTAGACGATGCTCACCCCGTGACAATGGCGGACGGCCGGACGAGCTCATGGCGAAGCACGAGGACATGCTGCGCGCACGACACGAAGCAACGGCGATGCTGCCGCTACGCCGTGCAGATTACGCCGGGGCTGCTGCGGGCACGAACGACGATGGCAATGACGACACGCCAGGGTCACGCAGGATGCACACGAGGTTGCGCCGGGCACGCGCGAGTGAGTCGCGGGCACACCAACCACACGCAGGTCGCGCCGAGGGCACACACACGGGCCGCACCGGACGCGAGCGCGAGGCCACGCTGGGGGCACACGCACGGGCCACACCGGACGCGAGCGCGAGGCCACGCTCGGGGCACACGCACAGGCCACGCCGGAGCACAACCTGGCCGCGAGCAGCGGGTCGCGCCGACGTGCGCGGGGCCACGCCAGGCGAACCAGGCGAGCCGCGCTGGCCGCGTGAGCCGCATCCAGCAGGCCGCGCCGGGCACGCAGGGCCGCGCGCAACGTCTACGCCTCCAAGCGGCACGGCCGAGCCGCGCGCAACAGCTGCACAGGCCACGCCTAGAGGGGAGCTCGGGCTACACGGGCGAGCCGCGCGCAACAGGGAGGCCGACGAGATGCCATGGCTGCGCGAGAGAGAGAAGAACGGGGCCAATGAGATGGGCGTGAACTGCTGCAGTGAAATCACCGCGACGTGGGCGGATCTAGCAGAGATAGGCGTGTGCACAGCTGAGAAAAAGGAGGAGGCAGTTGAAAGAGATGACAGGTGGGGCCAAATTGCAGCGGCACTAGGCTAGCGACGCTCGGCTGGGCGTTGCCCACGTGCGCGCGGGCCGCAGATGCGCAGGAGCGCGGGCGTCTGGAGTGCGCTGGCGAGTGTCACCGTGGCCCAAGTCAGCTGGGCCGAATGGAAGCGGGAGAGGGGCTTGGGCCGGTGCGAGGCAGGCTTAAGGGATGAAGGCGCGTGGGCCACACGGGCTGGGCCGGCCATGCACACTGCGAGAGAGATTCAGGGATGCGGGGCAACTGGGCCGTGGGCGCGCGCAGCGGCCCAGGAGTGCGAGCAGGACGCAGGGGGGGAGGCGAAGGCCCGTGGGCCGGGGTGGCCGAGCGGCCCAGAAAGGGGGGAACGGGCCACGATTGGGGAAAATTAAGGGGAAAGAATTATGGGCTTTTTCTTTTATGTTCCTCTTCTTTTCTTTGTCTATTTCTCTTCTTCCCTTTCTATTTAAAATTGCTTTAAGTTTGAATTCAAAATATACCATGCCTTATGAATCTAGACGAATGCACAACAAAGCACAATCATCATCAAAAAAATGGGTGCTCCAGCATGATGCAATAATCAAAACTCTTTTAGGGTTTCATTTTACTACACTAAAAACTTGTATAAAATAACTCTCCATTATTTAAAAAAAAAGAGAATAAAAGCGGTAAGGGAGAGAGTAACACCTGAATTCGGTGGATATTAGAAAAGAAATTTTATACCCCCAAATTCAGGGTGTTACAGGTGGCGACGAAGGTGAAAGCATGATGCCGAGCCAAAGAGGAAAATGCTAGTTAATCCCTGATGGTTTATGTTGTGATTATGTGTACATATTGGGATTATAAAGGTAATTGTACCCGGGTTGCGTCTCGTGCCTATAAATAGGTGAACAGTACCCCCGTACTGTTCACGCTGGATTGTAATCGCTCTCGCGTCAACACCTTCGAACAAGCCGGAGGTGCGTCCTTCATGACCTTCGTCTGAAGATATTTACATCTGAAAGGAGATGATGCCTTGGAGGATGAAGGTCTCTAATCTTTAACAATTGTGTTGCCTTGTTCTTGATGCATAATATTTGAGAACAAAAGACCAACACTAACCTAATAGCCAGGTGTATTTGGCTTCACCACAATCAAATTCTAGAACCTAATAATTGCTAATTGGCTGAATCCAAATAGACAATTAAATCATAATAATGTGTTGCTAATTTTGGCAAATACAATATTCTCGATAATCAAAATTGATATGGTGCTTTGGTAGCTAATAAGTGCATATGAGTGCCAGATTAATATGTAATTAATCTACATCATTAAAACATGATAAACAAAGATCAAAATAGGTATGGCAGTTTTAGGTAAATTTTGTGTACATGCCAATAAAAACCTTTAATTGTATAGATTTGATCTAAATAGCATTGTCATTGACATAAAAATTGAGTGGGTAATATATATTAGATGATATTGCTACTACAAGTAAAACTAAAGATATGATATCTCTAAGTAAAATAGTAGAAATTGATTGCTCATGGTTAATTTGTTATTGCTCAAGTCTATATAATCATAGCCCCACAACAATAGGGGGACTCAATTCTATACGTGCAAAAAACCAGAAAGCATACAAGCGTCATCAAGGCACCAAGTATCCTCTACTTGAAAAAAGCCATCCCTAGAGCTTCATGGCGTGCTCTAAGAAGACTCTTGTTATTCTCGTTGTTCCGATATTATTAGCTCTTCTTGCTTCGACCATGCCAGCAAGCCAAGGTGGTCGTGCCCTCTTAGGAGGGGAACAATGCTCCACATCTAACAATTGCATTGAGCAGTTGTGTGGAGCAACATGTGCCGTCTTGGGGGAGAATGCTATTGGGATATGCAAGGTTGTTGGAGGGATCTCCTCCTGTTGTTGTGTCCCAAAACCATCCACATCCTTCAACATCCAACTCTAGCTGGTTCATAGGTTCATCATTGTTCTCACTGAATATTGAGAATGTCACGTTTTGTTAGAAAAAATAATATGTATTTTATGGGACAAGATGTGTGGCACAATGTATTACATCCATGCTAGGATGGCAAATAAGTAATGGTTTGTATTTTAAAACAAAATTTAATTTATAACATGGTATAGCAAACTTTCCATTTGTGACGATATGCTTGAAGATTCCACATCTTGCCTTGTTTTCACCTTATCATCCCAATTCTTTATGACCCGTGTTAATCGCTTGGATGTGTTTGCCTTCTTGTTGTTGTGTGTCGCATTGTGGCTACATTTGCTACCCTGACATTATGTAGTCCTCATAAATAGTATGTTTTTATTGCTCGTATTGGGACTATCAATTTTTCTAGGCGGCGCCAATATCACCTCTTTGATAGTTAATGTACCACAAATTGTGATTTTAGGAGATGCAACTCCTACAAAGGGCACCATGTTAATAATGAATTAATTGGGGTTCAAACAGTGAAGGTTATCGGTTAGTTTTCTAACAATGATTATGAGATCAACACCTTGTTGATCATTGTAACCTCTAGAAAACATACCTCAGTTGCACGTCTTCATACCGACTCGAGGTTAATTATTGGAAACTCCTTTGATCTTGTGGGAAATGCGAAAATGGTTTGTAGAATACGTTTCAAACAAAGGGGGTCATGGGAAACTCAGCGATCTATCTATCTATTTGGAAAATATAATCTATTAACAATTTTACCCTTTTTATGACTAAACATCTTCTAGCACCCTTGGTGCCAAGTAAATCTTTCTTCAAGATCTTTCGACATTCTAGGTGGCCTTGGTTGTCTTATGGTACCCCCATTTTGTTATTACTCTATGGATCCATGATGAATTGACTTTGTCTACCTCATGTATAGCTTATCAATACAGATCTCTCTTTGTTGTTTATGTTGAATGTGTGCAACCTAGATGACCAATCTCGGGCTACTTTGTTTTTAGAATTAACATCAATGCACTTTATGTGCAGTTTGGTTGTGGAAGAAAGAAACCAGATGATGGTGAAAAGGATGATCTAACTAATCCAAGTAATCCAATGTACATCATGAAGCTTTTGGTTGTTCAACTTTTTGGCGACATTTCATTGCGCGCTGTACAACATATAGCCTTCTATGATGAATACCTTGTGTCAGTACCATCAATCAGGGGTACCTTCTGCTACTGCATAAAGGCGCCGCACCCGTGCAACGCCTCAAGACCACATGGAGAATGGCGCCTAATGGGCAGGTCCAGGAGCGCCGCGTGGCAAGGAAAGGAAGAACATCCCGGTGTTCGTCGTAGGACCGGACCCCCGCAGGGAGACATCGAACCCCTATACATACTAGTCCGAGACCCCAAGAAGGTATGCCGGATCCCTTGGAAGGCCTCAGCATTGGCAGGGTCCTAGTACGGGGAGGACCCCGGCGAAGGTAGGGGTCCGGTGCTGGCACGTGCCCAAACCTTGTCCTACACTGCGCACTGCTGTTGTGTGGCTTATGACCCGACACATAAACCAGCGGGCCAAGCCTGGCATAAAGCCCACCCAGTCGAGCGGCCTCTACATTTATTGCTGAAAGGATGCACCGCCTTCCACCACGCCAGCAGGCGACGTGCCCTCCCAGCATTTAATGTGTCCTGTCCAATCCAATGGCAGGCAGCGTCAGGGTCATCTAGCAGGCGACACGTCTGACCGATCAGCTGGCAAACAGTGCGCCCGTGCCGAGCGGTGCACCGTACTCATCATCCCTTCTACAAGAAGCCTCCCCTGCACGCCAAGGATATGAAGATCTCGGGTGTCAGAGCGCTAGAAGATCGCCTTAGCAACACACGTTCGTGGCTCTAAGTATAATATTCGTTAAGCCCCTGGGCCCACATGTCGGGGCTCAGTACCTTTGTGCATGCCCCCCTTTGGCTATAAAAGGGGAGGCATGCGGCGTTATAAGACACACCCAATCTTAGGCAGACACTCACAAGTTCATACAAGCTCCTGAAGCAATACATCACACAGTGGAGTAGGGTATTACGCTCCGGCGGCCCGAACCACTCTAAACCCTTGCGTGCTCCCGTGTGCTGATCCACCAGTCTCGTAACAAGCAAAACACTTAGGCCCCTCCTCTTTTTAGGATTTAGGGCAGGTGCAATCCGCCACCCTGCCGGGGAGATTTCCTCTCCGACATTTGGCGCGCTAGGTAGGGGGCTAGGCTTCAAGTTTTTGCTTGTTTTCTTGCTCAGCATGATGGTGCGGATCATCGAGCACCCCGCCGAGGCATCAAAGGATTTCGCGATGGAGCAAGAGGTTGCATCCTCCGCACCACAAGTACCCAATCGCCCCGACTCTAGGACTGCTACCGTACACGCTGTACAGCAACACACGCCAGCGCAGGCATCCCGGACTCCGTCGAGGGCAGCGCCTACGGCGTTGTCTACAGCCAAAGAGTTGCTACGCCACCCCTAGCTCCACGGCCTCGCTAGGGGCCATGAAACAATGGTGTGACGACGTCGACCGCCTACTCGGCATGGCGCATTCCACTTCGACCAGGTCTAGGCCTCGGTCATCCCGATGCCAACGCGAGGCGACGGCGTCTGTGCGCTCGCCCTCCGTAAGGGGAGCACAGACCGATGACCTCCGGGCAGAGCTCAACCGTAGGCGTATGGGAGAGGACGCCTGAATCTCCTTGGAAAGGGCGCGGGAGCGCCGACAAAACATTGAGGGTCGCAACCTCGACCGAGATTTCACTGCGGAAGCACCGCAGACACCAATGGGCACCCGGTCCCAAACGGGAGTCCCCTTGGACGACGTGGGCTGCGCCGCCCTCGCGGACCATCTACGCGCGGCGTCGTGGCCGCCCAAGTTCCAGCCGCACCTGCCGGAAAAATATGATGGGACATCGAACCCATCGGAGTTCCTGCAGGTGTACGTCACCGCCATCACGGCAGCAGGTGGAAACACCGCTGTGATGGCAACATATTTTCATGTCACCTTATCTGGACCCGCCCAGAGTTGGCTCATGAACCTCGCCCCAGGATCGATCTACACCTGGGAAGAGCTCTGCGCACGGTTTGTTGCGAACTTCGCCAACGCTTACCAACAGCATGGTTTGGAGGCCCACCTCCATGATGTAAGGCAGGAACCCGGGGAGACCCTCCGGACGTTTATTTCCCGCTTCACCAAGGTACGAGGTACTATACCTCGTATTTCTGATGCCTCCATCGTCACGGCCTTCCGTTAGGGGGTACGTGATAAGAAGATGTTGGAGAAGCTGACCACACATGACGTGGAGACTGTCCCCACGCTCTTCGCCCTGGCGGACAAGTGTGCCAGAGCCGCTAAAGGTTGGGCATGGCACTCGGCCCCACAAACTAGGACCGCGCAGATGGGTGGTTCGGGTGCCATCCCCTAGGACGGCAGAAAGAAAAAGAAGGGCCGCGGCTACGAAAGGCCACAGTCAACCACGCTGGTCGTTGCAGCTACGACCGGGGGCTGGGGCGACCACAACAAGCACCCACGACCACAAAAGGGTAGCAGCGGCTCATGCCCTGTACACCCCAACGGTCGCCACAGTGCCGCGGAGTGTCGCGAGATCATTGATCTTGCAAGGCGCATCAGTGAGCGCGTCAACGAGCGGCGTGAGCAGTCTTCCAAGGATGGCTCCCCGCCTCATCGCCGTCCTGGCAAAGAAAAGGTCGACGACGACGAGGTAGCCGCGGCTAAACGAGACCTCGGGTACCAGTCGCCCAAGGGGGACCTAAAGGACGTCTTCGCAAAAGACTCCCACTCCGATGGCGACGACTAAACGGACCACCGGCGGGACCCCATGTCCCCCGGCCTACGGAGCTGAAGCCCGCCTTCCTCCAAAAACCTATCTAGACTCCCCATGGGTCCAGGTTTCTAACAGATTCATCCAGGGATGACCACAGCCAAAGGCGAGGCCTCCTTCGTCGAACGCAGATGGGGACCCGGGGTTGGGACCTAATCTTATGGAAGTACCAGACCAAATTAGGGCTCCGTAATACTCCCCCAGCCGGGAAGGACCCTTCATGGTAATGGGAATCCCCCTACCCAAGGGCAACTATCTAGCTACAACTGAAGGAGTACCTCCCCCGGAGCCGAAATATCTCTGTAAGTTTTTGTCTATAGAGCAAGTCTGAGGGGTCGAAGTTTTTCCCTTTTGTAACTAGGTAGCGCATACGTGTACGCCAACCCGGTGGGGTCTATCCCCATAAGCCCGATCTGTTGGTCCGCACCCATGCATGATTAGCTATAAAGGAAAACTACCCTCTCAGATGTGCCTCTGTGATAGTATTATCCTACTGCCCCAAGGTCTTCTCCTGTAGTTTTCGGATTATGTTTTAGCTAACCCACCCGACCAGTTCCCATACTATCGGGCATGATGACATCTGAATTGAACAGCCAGGCTTGCGGCTTAGGACCTCTATGCAAAAGCAGGAGGGCCCGACAGCCTGGGGGCCGGCTCTGAAGAACGGGAGCCCATTCCATGGGGTGGTCCGGAGCCTGTGTGGCCGGTTAGCCTGGTTCCATACTCAAAACCCTGCACACTCCGCCGCTCCGTGACGGGTACTCTAGTACTTAGAGCTATAAGTCCTGTGGGTCTGCAACCTGGGGTCCGGAACTAGGAAAAAGATACATGCCCCCTAGGGTGGTCTAGAGCCGTGTAGCCGCTCAGCCTGGTCCCGTACCGTGGGCCTGCATGCTTCACTACCCTGCGGCAGGTGTCCTAGTACCTAGAACCACCATCCAGGGGGTTTGGACGCACAACTTTGCTCCCTCAGGCTAGACCCTGCAAGTCCCGAGCATGTATCAAAGAATGGCTAGTGTCAGATGGCGGGCCCTACGGGTGTAACACTAACGCTCTTTAAAGCTAAAGCTGTGTATAGATCCAGGTCTCGGGGAGGCTGCCTCCCGAAGGCTGTCGACAATCCTTTCATATACGCTGGTGCCCAACCTCGACACATCGAGCCTACACCCTAGGCGGGGGGCCAGGTACCAAGGGAAGTCAACAATAGGAACGAGCAATGCATAGATAAGTGTTAAACACTGCTTTATAAATAATACTCACAAAAACAGGAAAAAAGCCTAGGGGCCGGTTCTAAAGAATAGATGCCCGTTTCATGGGGTGATCCGGAAGCCTGTGTGGCCGGTTAGCCTGGTTCCGTACCCAAAATCATGCACACTCCATCACTCTGTGACAGGTGCCCTAGTATTTGGAGCTATAAGTCCTGTGCGTCCAACAGCTTGGGGTCCGGAACTAGAGAAGCGATGCTTGTCCCCTGGGGTAGCCGTGTAGCCACTCAGCCTGGTCCCGTACCATGGGCCTGCACGCTTCACTACCCTGCGGCAGGTGTCCTAGTACCTAGAACCACCATCCAGGGGGTCCGGACGCACAACTTGGCTTCCTAGACTAAGATCTTGTATACATATGTTATTACATTTTGCTTCAAGCAAGCATATGTTATTACATTCCCTTACAAGCGGGGCCCTAGCTCCATTTCTACAGGAATAAACTACGCTGCTCCAGCAGGAGTCACGCTGGGAATTGGCTCCAGGCAACCCCACCAGAGGCGGTGGCCACCTCTGCATCAACGGATCACCGGCGACAGCGACCACTTCTGCCCCAGCAGTGACAACGACCTCCGCTTCGTGTGGCTTGCCAGCAACAGTGACCACCTCAGGGTGAGCGCCACTGCGAGAAGGTCCTCGCCCCCGTCCTCCTACGGGGGGCGACAACGAGGCCATTAAAGCCAAAAAAGTCGGGGACTCAGCGGCAGGTGGCTTTGATGCCCTTGCAGCGGAGGCAACCACCTCTGCAAGGGGTAGCCTCACCAGCGGCAGCGACCACCTCTATACCAGTCGGCGGCGGCTTCCCCAGCACGCACGAAGGGGTCCTCGCTCCCGTCTGACCAACGGGAGTGAGGACAAGACCATCCAAGAACGCTGCCGCTACCACCGCGGCGTGCGACGTCTTGTACGATCCCCCCAGTGTGGCCGGCGGGTAGGAGAAGGGGTGGATGTGCCGGACCTGCGCACGGCGCGACCGTCGCCCGTGCGGTGGACGGACAGCCACACCCCGGCCAGGGCGGCAGGAGGCAGCGTCGGAGGCGGCGTCGAAGCTATCTAGCCCAAAGAGCTGGACACGCTGCTGCTGACGGCCTGCAGCTAGCCAGCCCCGCATAGCTGAGGTTCGCCTCCTCCTCAAGGCTGGTGAACACCCTTCTCCTCCGAATGCTGGAGGAAGAAGCCGGTCGCCAGCCCACGCGAAGGGTAGGGCCCTGACTTGGCTCGCCCCCCGCCCTAGCAAGGATGATGAACATCCTTGAAGCTGAGGCTGGGGGGAAGCCGCAGCCCGGCTTGCTTCTCCCCACCGCGAGGCTGGTGGTCATCCTTCTGGATGGCCACTGGCAGGGGACTGCAGCTGGGCTGCATGATGAAAATCCTTGAAGCCGAGTAATGACAGAAGAGCGTCGACCCTCATGGGGTTGCGTTCCTCTAACAGCAGCAAAAGGAAGACAAGATCGGCAGCCCAACTGCGATTGCAAGCTCTCCGACGATAGGACCACCAGAGGGGATGGCTCTGATGCGTTCCCCTCCAGTGAACATCGGCGCACCCCATCTAGAGGCCTAGAAGGCGGGAGGGCGCGAAGGATGCAAGAGGAGCAAGACATGACTTCTACCCCGGGGGTTGACCCCTTTTAAAGGGAGATGTCCCCCTCTTGCGCCCCGGAGCGTCACGGGCAAAGTCTCCCGGTGCGTCACGGGCAAAGTCCGCCCTATGACACGGGGGCCAGGCCCCACGCGTCGTGGAGGCTGCCCCAAAGAGCGAAGAAGGCAAACCACCACACAGGGGGTCTGCAACCGCCCCGGGGTTATGCGCCCCTTCACTTTCGAAGCAACCAGCGGTCGGGAAGGCGAACCACCGCACAAGGGGCATGCAACCGTCCTGCGGTTGTGCGCCCCCTTGGCTTCGCCACAATCAATGGTCCAACATGCGGATCCAGGCCCACGCGTCATGCAGCCAGCACGATCGGCTACTAGGTGCGGAAGAACCACACCGCCGCTTGCGCCAATGACGCGCCCCCTCAGGGTCATCGTAGAAGACTGAAAAAGATAAGCTTTCAGGGCCGATGCAGCGACTCGAGGCACCCCACGCATGGCCCATCGGTGATGAAGGTCACGGGCAGGTCAGCCATGGGAACGGGCGTGACAGTCGGCATAGCCATAGGCGGGCCGGCAGTAATTGCGCCAGCAGGCTCGCAAGAGCAGTAGGCAGATCGCCAATCAGGCTATGGCCCCACCTGCAGGCTCGCCTCCTCCCCTGAGGCGGGCCCGGGGGCCACTGTCAGTACCCTCAATTAGGGGTACCTTCTGCTACTGCATAAAGGCGCCGCACCCGTGCAACGCCTCAAGACCACATGGAGAATGGCGCCCAATGGGCAGGTCCAAGAGCGTCGCGTGGCAAGGAAAGGAAGAACATCCCGGTGTTCGTCGCTAGGACCGGACCCCCGCAGGGAGACATCGGACCCCTATACATACTAGTCCGGGACCCCAAGAAGGTATGTCGGATCCCTTGGAAGGCCTCAGCATTGACAGGGTCCAAGTACGGGGAGGACCCCGGCAAAGGTAGGGGTCCGGTGCTGGCACGTGCCCAAACCTTGTCTTGCACTGCCCACTGCTGTCGCGTGGCTTGTGGCCCGACACATAAACCAACGGGCCAAGCCTGGCATAAAGCCCACCCAGCCGAGCGGCCTCTACATTTATTGCTAAAAGGACGCGTCGCCTGCCACCACGCCAGCGGGCGACGCGCCCTCCCAGCATTTAATGTGTCCTGTCCAATCCAATGGCAGGCAGCGTCAGGGTCATCCAGCATGCGGCACGTTTGACCGGTCAGCTGGCAAACAGTGCGCCCGTGCCGAGCGGTGCACCGTACTCATTATCCCTTCTACAAGAAGCCTCCCCTGCACGCCGAGGATATGAAGATCTCGGGTGTCAGAGTGCTAGAAGATCGCCTCAGCACACACGTTCGTGGCTCCAAGTACAATATTCGTTAAGCCCCTGGGCCCACATGTCGGGGCTCAGTACCTTTGTGCATGCCCCCCTTTGGCTATAAAAGGGGAGGCATGCGGCGTTATAAGACACACCCAATCTTAGGCAGACACTCACAAGTTCATACAAGCTCCTGAAGCAATACATCACACAGTGGAGTAGGGTATTATGCTCCGGCTACCCGAACCACTCTAAACCCTAGCGTGCTCCCGTGTGCTGATCCACCAGTCTCATAACAAGCAAAACGCTTAGGCCCCTCCTCTTTTTAGGATTTAGGGCAGGTGCAATCCGCCACCCGGCCGAGGAGACTTCCTCTCCGACACCTTGTGACAATAGATCAAAATGTCATAAGCTTCTCCTACTTATGACGTTTTGTAGGGGATGATTGACTTTAGTGATGAAAAGTAAAACTTTGTCATTAAGACCAATGCAAAATCGTCACAAATATGAAAGGTGTCATATTTGTGACGAACACTCTTTCAATCTTATGACAATTAGGTAGTGTCACTATTTCATGACAATGTTGGTCGTCATAATTCTCATGTGAATTTCCTAAAAAAAAGCAAAAATGTAGATGCCACTACAAATAATGAAATAAATCAAAATGGCAATGAAATAAGTTTGAATATGAAATCATGTTTAAATAAAAATTGATTAAGCTTGAATTTCCCACATGTATTGTTCTATAAATATATTACTATAGACTTAGATCTAATATATTCATGAGTAATCTGTTATATAAAATAGCTAAAATGATAATCAAACTATAAAAATAGTAACAATTTTAAAAGTAAAAATTTGGAGAAAACACCAACCAAACAATGCAAAAATGACAAAAACAATTTTGAAAATAAAAAATTGGAGAAAACACGAACCCACATAGAAAATAGAAACAACTTTAAAATAAAAAATTTGGAGATAGTTAAAACTAAAAAGGTTGAAAAAGTAACTACAAAGAAGTGAAGAATTGAACCCTAAACCTGCTGCTTGTCATACAATATGGATACCAGTGCACCACAAACAAGTGGTCGATACTTTCACAAAATACATATTATGAACGAAATTGATTTTCCAGATGCCAAAGTACGGATACGTTCTATTCAAGTTATGTTTCACGCGTACAAAACGAGAAAACCGATCGATACGGTGTTCTTGAGTATAGAAACGAGAAGGTGTCACTTGGCTTTTTTTTTGTGATGAAATGGCCACAACAGATGACCACAAAACGTGCAGAATGTGTAGTAGAGCATATATTGCACGAACCACAGGCTTGCAAATTAAAGTCGTCCCTGTCAAATTAATGGAAACAATCCACGATACAAACGGTTCAGCATCTGTTGTAGCCTATATTTATACCAACATTTTCCCTCCATCCGAAGGCAGCAAGGCAGCAGCAGCACAAGAACCACAGCCCATAGGCATCCATCAAGCCAAGAAGAATGGCATTCCTCAGCACGAACGCGTTGAGCGTCCCAATCACGGCGGCAGCCGCTCCTCGCCGCCGCCACAGTCTGGTCGTGGTCAGGGCTGCGGCCGCCAAATCTAACGAGCACCTGCAGGAAGAGCAAGCATCCGTGGCCGACGGAGCTCGTCACGACGCCGGTGGGCGTCGCCGAGCCATGGTGTTGTTGGCCGCCACCGCTGCTGTCGCTGGATCATCCGTAGCCATCTGCAGGTCTGCTAGAGCTGCAGGTGTCACCACGCTGAGCGGACAGTATGTCAAAATAGAGAACGTCAGGACCCATATGTCCAGGGTGTCGGCGAATGGGCTGTCAAGGAGCACAACAGGCAGACTGGCGAGAGCTTGCAGTTCGCCGAGGTGGTCAGTGGCATGGAACAGGTTGTCGCCGGCACCAACTACAAGCTCAACCTCGCAACCAAAGATCCAACGTCGTCTTACCAAGCAGTTGTGTTTGATCCGTTGCCAAACTCCACCAAAAAACGCCAGCTCATGTCCTTCAAGTCTATTTGAGATCTCTCTCTCTCACGCCTACGTGTGTTAAAGAATAAATGTGTGGCCTTGTATTTGTGAGGAAATAATAATGGAATAAATGTGTGGCCTTGTATTTGTCAAGTAGTCTTGTACTGTCGTTTCAATGTTTTTTTTTCATGTGAGCGAAGTTTTCCATGTACGACTTTCTCCCAAATATCATAGATTTATATATTATATATCCCACAGGAAATTACCTTAAGTTTGATGAACTTCTATAAAGTATGTAGCACGAGTAAAAATTTGGCTTATACGGGGTGGAACCTCATGTAGTCATGCTATATAGAGAGTCAACTTTCATGATCTTTCTTGGTTGGGCTTCGATTAAACTTTCTTTTAATATAATATCGCGAGGTCAGCTATTTTCCTTCGGACCCAGTTCTTTTTAGCTTTCTATGCAAAGCTATGGTATTGACACAGAGTACATTAATAAACATATGCACATACAAGTCATGCCCAATGGATATGAGCATATACAAAACATAAAATTTCCAAATATACATATAGGTCATTTATTGAATAAATAAATCTTAATATAGTGTTACATATCTTTAGTAAAAAATGTGAAAATACGTCTAAATTCCTCCACCCTCCGTTGTATGAGTCCAAGGGGTTGTAGGCTAAGGGTTTAAAGCGAGGGATGAAGATACCTGTTGGGGGTCTTCCTTAGCTGAACGTCCTAAAAAGCATTGACTTACCATTTACTTATGAGTCCATTTCAGGTTTAACAGGGTAAAAAATGTCGAACACTACCTTCGTACAAGATGACATGTAGTTGCCTCCGCCGTGGAAACGAAGCTGTGAGCTTCGGCTTAATGGTGTGCACACGCGATAAAGAAACCGACGAGGGGAGGGAGAAATCCTAAAGACTTGTTTATCAAGACTATGAAGGGAAAAGACAATAACACCCTAAATTCACTTTGTTGCTTATATGTAGATCTTACTCTAGCCATTTCAGTTTTCAGTCTTTGACAGACGAAGTTACACTTAAGCGATGGAATGTTTGTCCGAAGCGTAAAGCAGCAAGCTTCGGCTTCAGTAAAAATTTTCAGTAGCACAACGGTGCAATAGCAATGAATGTTGTGGTAACTTCTCACCAACTTGTATGTTTATATAGCCCCGCAGGAGAAGATGGTGAATCGCCGAGACGTGTGTACGGGCTGATCGGTGGATCGGTAAGCGCTGTGAATTTTATATTCATTTTTTAATAACAATCTCGGGGAAGGTGTTTTCGGACTTTCGGCATCCTGAAGCCTTCGTGCTTTTCGCGGATCGAGCTCGTTATCAAAAAAACGATCTAGCACCACGAAGGGCCTACTATTGGGGGTCTTCTTCTCCACCGAAGGTCCTCAAGACAAAGGTATCACTGGCAAAGTGATGTTGAGGATCCTCCCTGCTGAAGGTCCTCGAGATGAAGATAAGATATTATCTGAGAGATATAACAACGAATGCCGAAGCTACCACCGAAGGATGATAGCTTCGACTTAAGGTGGTGTCACACCCGGTTTTAGAAGGCAAACCGAATGCGAACCATGTACGTGCCAGGATCAGAAATTCACGTACACAACGATTACATAAATGACTCATCATAGCACAATGCTTCGAATAACAATATAGAGTAAGTAATAATATTACAAACTAGAGCCATTTACATAATATAAATCAAAGTACATAGAATTGAAACATAGCCAACGTAAACAAACCCACCACAGGCAGCTGACTGGGGGAAGTCGCTAGCCTAATCCTTGAACTCAACGACGTCCTAGAACTCTAGAGATCCACCTCGATGCCTTCTTCTTTACCTAAGCATAGATTGCACCAAAAGCAACCTGGTGTTTTGTGAAAGCAAGGGTGAGTACATATCAACGTACTCAGCAAATATCTCGTTTGGCTGTAGTGGACTAGCTTTATGTGGGGTTAAGGTCAAGCAGTTGCTTTTAGTTGATCAAGGAATTATTACTAGTAGAGAGCCAAGTTTTAATAGTAACCCAAGTTGTTAACCTAAAAGTACTCTTTCCAAACAGAAAGAATACCAGAAACCATTACCATAATCATAATCAAAATCATCATCCTCATTATCACCTATAAACAAAACATCTCTGATCAATGTGTCTCGAATCAATGGAGCTCCCTTGGCCGCTCATAACCGCAAGCACGGCTGATATATCAGTTTCATAACACTCTGCAGAGGTTGCGCACTTTACCCACAAGCCGTGATTCCCTTTCTAGCCTGCGCTTGCAAGACCCTTGTTCACTCCCAAGGTGAATGGCCAGGGATTCACTATGAAGCCTTTACAAAGATTCCCTGAGGCTGTAGCCGCCCGTTAGGTTTCCTAAATGTACCACACTCCTCCCCAAGGGGCAATCCACCCTCGGCAGAGCGAGCCGCATACACCGATGTAACACCCACTTTGTAAATTGCTAGAAATAATACCATTAGAGAAAACAATTTCTCTTTATGTGAGTTTGATCTTTATGCATCATCACATGTGAACACCCTATGTAAAAAAATAATTACTAACATAATAGCCACAAAAATATGTATCATGCTGGTTCTCATTTTTGTGTGCATCTTGTGCCTACATAATAAATCATATGTAAAAAGAAATGTATTTAAGTCCAAAGCAAAATTTAAGATCTAAAAGAAATTCTATAGTTTAGAAAAGAGAAGAAGGAAATATTATGTGATTGAAAATAGGTATATAAATACATATAATAAAACATATAAACAAGAATGTGTTTCTTTACTTCAAAATTTTAATTTGGTACACTCTAATCACTGATGAATCTCAGAACCAAATTCAAGTTCAAAATTTGAATCCTAAAAACAAAGAGGAAAAAAATAGAAAAATAAAAGGAGAAGGGAAGTTACCTGGGCCCTGGCGCTCCATTTCGGCCCATTTGGCCAATTCCTCCGCGCAGCCCAACCTTTTATGCGCCTCCACACGCGCCGACACAATGGGGCCAGCTGTCAGCCACTCAACACGCCCGCGCCCGTTCTGTTCACTGACGGACGGGTCCCTCTGATCGGTCGCAGTGTTCACGCGTGGATCTGGGAAGTGTGGCCCACCTGGCGGATGCTCTCTCGGCCTGGGACGCTTCCGCGTGGGACCGGTCTGTCGGACCCGTCGTCTCCGTGATAACCGCGAGCGCCTCAACCGAACTCCGTGCAATTCGCCCAGCTGGCTACCGGCCTTCCCTAGTATTTAGGTGGTGCATACCTTGCGGCAATCCTAAACCCTGTCTTCCGCGAACCCTTCGTGCCATCACATCCATCGCCTGTGGGGGGAATCGGGATAGGGGAAGAAGTAGTCGCCGCCGCATCTCCTCAAAACTGCAAGGGCTCGGAGTCAAACAACTGTGCAAGAAGATTCGCTGGTGGGTGAAGATCGCGTTCGTGAGGGATTTGAAGCTCGTAAGGACTCGGTGGCTTGGAGATTTCTCGCCGGAGGTACTCTCCACCGCGGATTCGCCCCCCTGTCGCGGTCAGTGCTCGTCGGGGCGTTATCTCCGGTGAGTCTCCTACCACCCCTTTCGCTTTAACTCGGTGACCGTGTAGTAGTAATCGGGGTGTGTAATAGGGCGGGGTTTCACCTGGGCGGTTCGCCGGAGTTCGCGGCCCTGGTTTGTGCGCCGCCGCGCTCCGCCGCGGGAGGCAGGGGAGTAGGTCTGTACCATGGATGGGTAGATGAACGGCTGTGATTAGCTAGCGGATCTGGCCATCGGATCCTATCGGACGGACGTGCTCATCCCGCGCGTATTGATTCGCTAGGGCGTAATCTAGACCGTCGATGTAATCGAACGGTTTGGAATGTGTTAGACCTCATAAAATCTCAACCCTAGAATCTTGATCCGACGCCTGTCGTGCCATACCGGTTCGGCCGAGGGAATGTCTAATCCTAGCGGTCGATGGAAGATCGGGCGGCCAGGATTAAACGGTAACCCTTCGCGGGTAATTTTGCTAAAGAGTCCCCGTGAAACAGAGGAATCAACCCGCAATCCATTGTGACTACTCCCTGAGTCTGTGGAATTCTTGCACCGGAGCCCCTGTGTTTCTTAGTATTTGAGGCCCAGTCCAATGATCATTTAATTTGAATAAATGAAATAGAAAATGAATTTTTAATATGAAAATAATTGCTAGAACTTCAATAATTCATAGAAAATTCATACTAACTCCAAATCACTTCATTCCAGTTCCTAAAATTTTGTAATTTTATTCTTTAGCACCTAGAGCCTCTGTTTTATCATGACAACAGTAAGAAAATTAACCTCACACTTAATCCAATTTAAACACATGAAACCTTTGAAAATCCATAACTTAAATTCCATAACTCCAAAAATTATGATTTCTGTTCCTAGAATTTTATTTTAATGTGTAGATTATTACTGTGTATTTTGTATATATGTTTGGTGTAATGTTAATTTCTCTATATGCACTGTGCTTGTTTGTATTGTGGCGAGTAGAAGAGCCCGTGACCGAGGATCCTGGTGAGCAGCAGGTTGAAGTAGCTGAGCAGGAGCTCATTGAAGGCAAGTTGTGCCCTTGACCACATTTTACCCAATAATGTTCTTTAATATCATTTATCCATGCATAGGTTAATTTTGATGGGACCCAATAGGTCACCCTAGATTTGTTTATCTCATTACCTTGTTTACCCCTGAATCACTTGGGTAGTTTGCTATTGCTTTATATGGTTTTGGGATAATCATTTATTACCTCTATGTTCCAATTCTTTTTGTTATTCTGTTTATGTTCATGTTGATATCATTGATGTTAATTGGAACATAGAGCTTAACTTGAGAACCACGTGCCACCACAAGGGTTTAATGGGACGCCCTTGGCTGACTAATTAGGAAAGCTAGTGGAAGACTACCTTACCCGAAAGGGGCAAGGGCAGTAGGGGAGTGGTCAGTGTAGGGAGGTCCCTGGTTGATTTTGTTGCGATGGCGGTCAGCCAGGAACCCTGCATTGGAACTTCCTATAAACTGTAGTGGGTTTTCGGAAGCTAGTGGAACTTTGTAAAGGCCTCGTAGTGTTGCCCTGCCGCGCTTCCTAGGTAGAGGTGTATGGGATTCGCGACCCCTTGGCAGATGGGTAACATGACTTGTGGGTAAAGGGTACAAGCTCTGCAGAGTGTAAAACTGGTATACTAGCCGTGCTCGCGGTCATGAGCAGCTCAGGACTCTCTGATGTTTAAATTATGGAACTTAAATTCAATTTTGTCATTTGCATTGCATGGGTTTATTATTAATTTTGTTCTATTACTTTATTTATGGTTTGGTATTTACTTACACTTAGTAATTGCTAATAAAATTTTGACCAACTACTTAAAAGCAATGCTCAGCTTTTAACCCCTATCATTGATTAGCCTTACACATCACATGAACTCACACCTTTGTGAGTTTATGTCCACTGGTTCCCCACAACTTGTTGAGCTATGATCATGTGTGAGCTCACCCTTGCTGTCTCACACCCCCCCACAGGAGGAGATCAGGTGGTTCAGGAGGAGCCGCCTAACACTGAGGAGTTTGATCTGATCTAGGTGGCGTTTCCCAGTCGACTTTGGCGCCGACGATCCTTAGTTTGTTTTATCTTTATTACTTTATTTTTGTAATAAGTCTTCCGCTATGTAATAAATACTCTGATGTTTTATGACATTTATCTCTATACACTCTGTTATTATATATGTTGTCTTCTTGGTGCATGTATGAGATGCACCTGGCTTTGTTCCTTAAAGCCGGGTGTGACAACCGAGCCCCATTGACGGCACGACGGCGAAGCGAACTACATCTTAGTTCCTCTAATTAATTAGCTAAGGGCGTCCCATACCACCCTCATGGTTGCACTGTTTCCCGGGCGGTCATCCAACAAACTAGTCCTTACGGAGAGGCACTCGAGAAACCGCTCGAGTCCCCTTAAATGCCACAAGTATATCATCATATCCAGAATAAAATCATAGTATCATCATTGTATCTCATCATGTTCATTGATTAAAGTAAAGCGCTAGCATAGAACTAATCATAATAATCAATTCCCAAAGGGTAAACAAGGATAGGAAACAGAATACTAGTCAATCCTTAGGTTGATCATGGTACGCGGGTTGATGAAATATAAAGTAAATGAGACATAATAGGTCAGAGGACACTTGCCTTCACCAAACGGATGCTCAGGGTCTTCAACTTTGTAGAATTCGAAGAGTTTGGTCACTTGGTCGTCAAAACTTGATTGTCGATTCCTCGAAACTCGGAAATGAATCGCGATCTAATCGCAACGTGAAGCGAAGACGAACAGGCACAAGCAAACAAACATATACATATGCATAAGAACATTACACCATACAAGATAAAACAACATAAAAACGAGCAATATAAAATAAAGAGTGCTTCTACGGTTATGCGAGGATAAGAAACACGACGGTCAAGCTACAGTCGAGAAGTTATCGCGTTTACGTTAAACAAATATTAACTATAACATTTAATTCGATAATTATCAAATATAAATAATCTCTACCATTTAGTTTCGATTAATCTACTACACTAACAACTATCAGTTAAATAAGTAATTTAATTAACACGAGAGATTCTATGCGAGGCGAATTTATGATACACGAAACAACACGACAGCGTATAGAACGACGCGTGGACATGCATGACATAACACGCTAACGACACATGAAACAGCGCGTGCGACCAGCGCGAATGACGCGCGAAGCAGCACGCCAGCGCGTGCTGAACAGCACGCGCGACAGGCGAGAAAAACTAAATCGATGACATGTTTATACTAAACAAGTGTTAACTAAATAGAAAGTAGTTAAATTAATATTAGCCATGTTAATATTTATTATAAAGCCCAAGTTGAACACTACACATTTAATCTAATTAGAATATTAATCTAATAAAAATTAATCGAGCGAACCTTAAGTTAAGTATCTAAAATATATGACCTGACGAATTAACGTTATTAACATGAGTCTTTATAAGCGAAAAACAATTTATTAGCACGCGCAGACGTCGCGCGACACATGTGAAACAGCACGTGCGACACGCACGAACGACGCGTGACCACACACGCAACAACACGCGAGTAACGCATGGACCGGACACGCGAACAAACACGCTGATGGAGAGCGCCACACGTGCGAACAGCGCTCGTGAACAACACGCGACCCACACGAATGATGTGTGACAACACGTGACACTGTGCGAAACGAAGCGCATGACATCGCGCGACACGCGCGAACCAACGCGACGACGTGCGCGACACGCGAGATAAACTAAATAAACGTCGCATTTATATTAAAAGAACATTAGGGCAGAATGTTTGAGTTAATATTAATCACGTCGACGTGCATTTATAAAGCGCAACTTAAAAACTATAAATTAGTTTAATTGAAAAGTCTAATTAATTGACGTTAGTTAAACAAAAACATAATTAGTTATTTAAGACATGAGACATGGCGAAACGATGTTACTAACGCGTAGACGATGCTCACCCCGCGACGACAGCGAACGGCCGGACGAGCTCGTGGCGAAGCACGAGGATGTGCTGCGCGCACGATGCGAAGCGACGGCGAGGCTGCCGCTACGCCATGCAGATTACGCCGGGGCTGCTGCGGGCACGAACGACGATGGCAATGACGACATGCCGGGGTCACGTAGGATGCGCATGAGGTTGCGTCGGGCACTCGCGAGCGAGTCGCGGGCACACCAACCACACGCAGGCTGCGCCGAGGGCACACGCAGGGGCCGCGCCGAGGGCAAACGCACGGGTCGCGCCGGACGCGAGCGCGAGGCCGCGCCTGGGGCACACGCACGGGCCGCGCCGGAGCACAACCTGGCCGCGAGCAGCGGGTCGCGCCGACGTGCGCGGGGCCACACCAGGCGCACCAGGCGAGCTGCACGCAGCAGGCCGTGCCGAGCACATAGGGCCGTGCGCAACGACTGCGCCTGCAAGCTGCACGGCCGAGCCGCACGCAACAGCTACGCAAGCCACGCACAAAGAGGAGCTCGGGCAAACCGGGCGAGCCTCGCGCAACAGGGAGGACCGACGAGATGTTGTGGCTACGCGAGAGAAAGAAGAACGGGGCTAATGAGATGGGCGTGAACTGCTGCTGCGAAATCGCCACGACGTGGGCGGATCTAGCAGAGATAGGTGCGTGCACAGCTGAGAAAAAGGAGGAGGCAGTTGAAAGAGATGACAAGTGGGGCCAAATTGCAGCGGCACCAGGTCAGCGATGCTCGGCTGGGCGTTGCCCCCGCGCGCAGGCCACTGGGGCGCAGGAGCGCGGGCGTCTAGAGTGCGCTGTCGTGTGGCACCGCGGCCCAAGTCAGCTGGGTCAAATGGAAGCGAGAGAGGGGCTTGGGCCGGTGCGGGGCAGGCTGAAGGGATGAAGGCGCGTGGTTCGTGTGGGGTGGGCCGGCCATGCGTGATGCGGGAGCGAGCCAGGGATGTGGGGCAGTTGGGCCGTGGGCGCGCGCAACGACCCAAGAGTGCGAGCAGGACGCGGGGGGGGGGGGGAGGCGAAGGCACGTGGGCCGGGGTGGCCGAGCGACCCAGGAAGGGGGGAACGGGCCACGATTGGTGAAAATGAAGGGGAAAGAATTCTGGGCTTTTTCTTTTATGTTCCTCTTCTTTTCTTTGTCTATTTCTCTTCTTCCCTTTCTATTTAAAATAGCTTTAAGTTTTGAATTCAAAATATACCATGCTTTATGAATCTAGACGAATGCACAACAAAGCACAATCATCATCAAAAAATGGGTGCTCCAGCATGATACAATAATCAAAACTCTTTTCGGGTTTCATTTTACTACACTAAAAACTTTTATAAAATAACTCTCCATTATTTAACAAAAAGAGAAGAAAAGCGGTAAGGGAGAGAGTAACACTTGAATTTGTTGGATATTAGAAAAGAAATTTTATACCCCCAAATCCAGGGTGTTACAAATCTAACCCCCTTAATAGAATCTCGCTCTCGAGATTCAAGAAGAGGCTAGCAAGAAAGTGAGATTGGTTTGTCGGTCTTCCATAGCTTCTTCTAACTCCACTTTGACTCTGGCAACTTTATCTTACGGATTGGTTGCTTTAGCCTTCAGATGCTCGAAGCCAATTGATACAATTCCTGAGGATCTTTTGGACATGTGGGTTAGGACCCACACACACTTTCGCTGCTTCACTTTGATCTGGTTGGTTGATGTTGATCGCATTTTCTTCATTGGGGTTAGCGGCTAACCCCCTTAACAGGAGCATTGATACGCACTTGATGTAGATGCTGCCAACTCTGATCTCGGCTGATTAAGAGAGGTTGGAGGTTTCCAACCAGACAGGTGCAAGAGGGAAGGGTATAGATTGAAAAGGTAAGCATAGATGGATTAAAGAGAGAAAAGGGAGAGCACCTAGCTACCTAACTCTATGACACTCAGCTAGTAAACTAATGTCATTGCGGACCAAGGGCCACAACACATCAACACTCATCACAAAGAAGCAAATCAGTCATAACACAAAGACAAACAACACAAGCATACAACAACAAGCATGTCATTGCTATATGTTCCTTTTAAGTACATGGTGGATCTTTTCTTACAATGTGGAAACTACTATAAGGCCATCAAAAGGCAAGGGGAGCAATAAAACATGCAGGATAGGGGCATGATCATAGTAAAGGATGGAGCTAAAGCAAGGATTCGAACCGACAGGGAGAGAATGCAACCAAGGTCAAGATAGGTAAAACACCATTCTCAACTCGAGATGGAAAAGATGATATTTCAAAAGGTCGGCATAAGATAACATCATGGAAAGATCTAGAGATTACAAAGGTAAGGGAGGTGAAAGACAAAAGCACACCAGAAGATAGAGTTAGGACAAGACTTGCAACACAACAGAGGAAAAAGGGAACGAACAAGAGCGGGATGGGTAAGACATCACTCTTGAAATGAAATGGGAGAGAAGGCTTTAAAATGCAGGTGCAAGATAAGCATCGTGGTAAAGATTGAGGGATGACAAGGGTTAAGGTGATAACGGGCAAATACACAACAAAGAATGTATTTGAGGCAAGACTTGCAAGATGTCAAAGAAGGGGGAGCAATCAATTATGAAATAGATTAGGCATTATCCTTGAACAAGGATGGAAAAGAGGAGGCTTTAAAGGGTAAGTTCGAAGTAAGCATGAAGGTAAGGGTATAGATATTACAAGGGTTTTTAAGGTATTAACGAACAAGGATGTACGAGAGGAGGTAAATAGGCATAAGACGAACGATATAAGTACCCTAAAGGATGGAGTTAAGACAGAACCTACAAATGGAAAAGGAGAGGGTACGTCCAAGAGCCAAATGGGTAAATTGCCACTTTCAAATGGAGGTAGAAGAGAGGGAATTTTTAAAGAGTAGGAATAAAGATGAGTATCAAGGCAAGATTGATGGACGACAAGGTGAGGGTGATAGCAAATAAAAACACAGCAAGGGATGGAATTAACACAAAACTTTTAAGGCGACAAGAAGTGAAAAGAAATCAAGGGAGATATAGGCAACTCACAACTCTCAAACTAGGTTGAAAGAAAGGGGAGACTTTTAAAGGATAAGTTCAAAGTAAACATTTAGGTAGAAGGCCTCAATATCACAAGGGTCAAAGGCGACAACAGACAAGGGTATGAGAGAAAAGATGAAGGCATTGGAGAGCTAGTGGTATGAGTACAACAAAGAATGGAGTTGCGCACAAGATTACACGCGGTAAAGAAGAGAATATAACTGAGGGTGAGGTAAGTAAAACACCGCTCCCAAATTGGGATGGGAGATTGGAGATTGTAGATAACAGACATAATGTAATCGCCAAGTTAAGGTTAAGGGATGAGAAAGGCAAAGGCAATAACAAACAAAAACACGACAAAGGATGGAGTTAAAAACTCGAAAGTGACAAAGAAGATGATACGTCCAAGATAAAATTAGGTAAAACATACAATTCTCAGATTAAGATGGGAGAGAGAAGATTTTAAAGGGCAGGTATAAGATAAACATCAAGGTAAGATATAGAGGTGTCAAGGGTGCATATGATAATAATTAAAAGCATAACAAAGGATATAGTTAAGGCAAGACTCGCGAAGCAACAAAGTGGAGAAAACAATCAAGGGTAAGGTAGGTAAGGTTCCAACAGAGTGGTTGTAGTAAAAAACAATTCATTACCGAGAGAAGTTATTAGGAACAACGAGATCACCAAGGATGTACGAAATACAATGATCGCTCATGGATCGTCTAGAAACAAGAGTGGTCAAGGGCATGTGAATTGAAATGTCTTGAGCAGTCATTGGGTATGCAAGATTCCAAGGATATGGGCATACCAAGACAAGGGAATAAAAAAAGGCGAATGATGACAACTCAACATTGGAATAGGAAGGGATCTCAGAAGACAAGAAGGTCATGGACATATAAACTGGAGTGTTTAAGTAGGCAGGAGAAATTTAGATGTAGGTATTCGAAACAAGAGTATTGAAGAATCTAGGGGTACGTGCATATCAATACCAAAGAACTAGAGTTTGCCCGATGGTAGCAATTTAATGACGAACGAGGGGAAAATCCCAAAAAGACAAGAAGGTTATAGTCAGGGGGCATCTACAAAGATGTCGGAAGCACAAGAGTGAGATCAGATCTAACAGACTGAGAGAAGTATAGACCATGCTAGAATAAAATACTTTTTGACAAGGGGCATATAGGAGCACAACATAGAATTAGTCGAGATGACTAAAATTTTGAAGCAGAATCAAGGTGAGGTGAAGTAACAGTAAAGAAGTCCTTAAAACGGCCAATGCTACTCTAGGTCAGCGGTCCTACAGTCAGCATGGCTTTGATACCACTTGTGTCACCCGGTTTTAGAAGGCAAACCGAATGCGAACCATGTACATGCCAGGATCAGAAATTCACGTACACATCGATTACATAAATGACTCATTATATCACAATGCTTCGAATAACAATAAAGAGTAAGTAATAATATTACAGACTAGAGCCATTTACATAATATAAATTTGTCGGGGACCATAATTAGGGGTACCCTCAAGACGCCTAATTCTCAGCTGGTAACCCCCATCAGCATAAAGCTGCAGAGGCCTGATGGGTACGATTAAGTCAGGGATCGGTCCATACGAGCGACTCGATCACGCCTCGCCCGAGCCTAGCCTCGGGCAAGGGCAGCCGACCCCGAGGTGTTTCCGTCTCGCCCGAGGCCCCCTTTTTTACGGCAGACGCACCTCCGGCTCGCCCGAGGCCTTGCCTCCGTTAAGAAGCAACCCTGACTAAATCGCCGCACCGACAGACCAAGTCACAGGGGCATTTAACGCAAAGGTAGCCTGGCACCTTTATCCTGACGCGCGCCCCCTGGCAGAGCCGAAGTGACCGCCGTCACTTCGCCGCTCCACTGACCGGTCTGACAAAAGGACAGCGCCGCCTGCGCCATCCCGGCTGCAGTGCCACTTGACAGAGTAAGACAGACAGGCAGCCGGGCCTTGCCAAAGGCGCCATAGGAAGCTCCGCCCGACCTAGGGCTGGGACTCGGGTTAAGGCCCCGGAAGATGGCGAACTCCGCTCTGCCCGACCCAGGGCTCGGACTCGGGCTAAGGCCCCGGAAGACGGCGAACTCCGCTCCGCCCGACCCAGGGCTCGGACTCGGGCTAAGGCCCCGGAAGACGGTGAACTCCGCTCCGCCCGACCCAGGGCTCGGACTCGGGCTAAGGCCCCGGAAGACAGCGAACTCCGCTCCGCCCGACCTAGGGCTCGGACTCGGGCCAAGGCCCCGGAAGATGGCGAACTCCGCTCCGCCCGACCCAGGGCTCGGACTCGGGCTAAGGCCCCGGAAAACGACGAACTCCGCCTCGCCCGACCCCAGGGGTCGGACTCCGCCCTGGCCTCTGCCGAACGACCTCCGCCTCGCCCAACCCAGGAGCTCGGCCTCGGCCATGCAGGACAGACTCGACCTCGGCTTCGGAGGAGCCTCCACATCGCCCGACCTAGGGCACAAGTCCGCCACGTCAACAGGAAGCGCCATCATCACCCTACCCCGAGCCGACTCGGGCCACAGAAAACAGGACCGACGTCCCATCTGGCTAGCTCCGCCAGATAGGCAATGATGGCGCCCCGCTAGACCCATGACGACGGCGGCTCTCAGCTCCCTTACGGAAGCAGGGGGACGTCAGCAAGGGCCCAACCACTCCGACAGCTGTCCCTCCGCCAGGCTCCATTGCTTCTCCGACAGCCACGACGCCACACCAGCTGGGTGCCAAGATCTCTCCAGCTACCACCTTGGCATGTACTTAGGGCACTAGCTCTCTCCCGCTAGACACGTAGCACCTTGCTACACCCCCATTTGTACACCTGGATCCTCTCCTTACGCCTATAAAAGGAAGGACCAGGGCCTTCTTAGAGGAGGTTGGCCCGCGGGAACGAGGGCAGGGGCAGGCGCTCTCTTGGGGCCGCTCGCTCCCCTCACCCGTGAGGACGCTTGTAACCCCCTAATGCAAGTGCACCCGACCTGGGCGCGGGACGAACACGAAGGCCGCGGGATCTCCACCTCCCTCTCGACTCGGCTCCGGCCACCTCGCTCTTCCCCCCTTCGCGCTCGCCCACGCGCTCGACCCATCTGGGCTGGGGCACGCGGCACACTCACTCGTCGGCTTAGGGACCCCCCGGTCTCGAAACGCCGACAGTTGGCGCGCCAGGTAGGGGCCTGCTGCGTGTTGACGAGCAGTTTCCCGTCAAGCTCCAGATGGGCAGCCTCCAACGACCTCTCCAACCCGGGACGGTGCTCCGTTTCGGGAGTCTTGAGTTCATGTCTTTCGACGGCAGCTACGACATGATACTCCTTCCACCGCCGCGCGACGACGACAATGGTGGCCGACAGCCCGCCCGCCGGCGGCGGAATCGACGACGTCTTCCCCGCGTGGGGGAAGAACAACCTTCGAGCTCGCCCCATCCTCTCCCTTGCCATCGGAGGAGGAGGCGGGGCAACCAGGGCCAAGCGGGAGGCTGCGCTTCGTCGGCTGTCAAGCGAATCGACATCACCAGCGCCCCAACGGAGGACGCGTCGGGCGTCACCATCACGTTCGAGGCGAAGGCAAGCGCCGTCCCCCCGCAACACGCCGACCCCGAGCAAGTGGACGACGCCAGCACGCTCACGGAGGGCCTACGGGACGTCGCCCTCGTACCCAAGACGACGGTGCGATCAACCCCCGATGTGACTTCGTCGCTCCTCGTCGACCAAAAGGTACCGACCGATTCCCATCCTTCGTCATTTCGACTCGACCTCAACCCGCCTAGCGACCTCGCTCTCGCGGGCGCTCACGTTGAGGCGAGTACAACCTCTCTTGGGTTTCGTGTGCGGTCGCCTTGGGACCGATTGACGGGCGTCTCGACCTACGGGCCCTCTGGGTCCGAGGAAGACGACGACCCCAGCAACTGCTGGGATTTCTCTGGATCTGGCAACCCCAGTGCCATGCGGGACTTCATGACCGCATGCAACTACTGCCTCTCCGACTGTTCCGACGGCAGCTGCAGCCTTGACGACAAGGACTGCGGCCCGAGCCGCGAATGTTTCCACGTCGAGCTAGGGGATCCCTCCGGAGGCAACCGTCTCGGCATGCCGGAGGATGGTGATCTCCCTAGGCCAGTGCCTCGCGCCGACATCCCGCGGGAGCTAGCTGTGGTCCCCGTTCCGGCGGGGGGTCACGACCCACAGCTCGAGCAAGTCCGCGGGGCGCAGGCCGGGCTCGACGAGGGAGCAGGAGCGCTCGAGTCGATCCGCCGGGACGTCGTGCAGGTATGGGCGGGCCAGCCCCCGGCGGGAGAAATACGTCACCTGCCCCAAGGTCTCCAGCACCCCATCGCCAACGATGCCAGGGACAGGCCGCCACCCGCATCCAGCGGGACCGGTCAGGACCTGGCAGCCGCAGCGATGCTCCTCCGCGCGATGCCGGAGTCATCAACCACCGAGGGCCGGCGAATCCAGGGAGAGCTCAAGCATCTCCTGGAAGGCGCTGCGGCCTGTCGGGCCGAGAGCTCTACCTCCCGCAGGCAGGGGCACCCCTCGGAACCTCGTGCCGCGACCTCCCGACTCATGCGGGAAGCCTCGGTCTACACCGGGCGCACGCGCAACACCGCGCCTGCGGCCCCGGGCCACCTCGGCGACGAGCACCCTCATCGCGACCGTCGGGCCCGCCTCGACGAAAGGGTGCGCCGAGGCTATCACCCCAGGCGTGGGGGACGCTACGACAGCGGGGAGGATCGGAGTCCCTCGCCCGAACCACCCGGTCCGCAGGTTTTCAGCCGGGCCATTCGGCGGGCGCCGTTTCCGGCCCGATTCCGACCCCCGACTACTATCACAAAGTACTCGGGGGAAACAAGACCGGAGTTGTGGCTCGCGGACTACCGCCTGGCCTGTCAACTGGGTGGAACGGACGACGACAACCTCATCATCCGTAACCTCCCCCTGTTCCTCTCCGACACTGCTCGCGCTTGGTTGGAGCACCTGCCTCCGGGGCAGATTTCCAACTGGGAGGATTTGGTCCAAGCTTTCGCCGGCAACTTCCAGGGCACGTACGTGCGCCCCGGGAATTCCTGGGACCTCCGAAGCTGCCGGCAACAGCCGGGAGAGTCTCTTCGGGACTACATCCGGCGGTTCTCGAAGCAGCGCACCGAGCTGCCCAACATCACCGACTCCGATGTCATCGGCGTGTTCCTTGCCGGCACCACTTGCCGTGACCTGGTGAGCAAGTTGGGTCGCAAGACCCCCACCAGGGCAAGAGAGCTGATGGACATCGCCACCAAGTTCGCCTCTAGCCAGGAGGCGGTCGAGGCCATCTTCCGAAAGGACAAGCAGCCCCAGGGCCGCCCTTCGGAAGATGCTCCCGAGGCGTCTACTCCGCGCGGCGCCAAGAAGAAAGGCAGGAAGAAGTCGCAAGCGGAACGCGAAGCTGCCGATGCAGACCTTGTCGCCGCCATCGAGTACAAGAACCCTCGGAAGCCCCCCGGAGGTGCCCACCTCTTCGACAAGATGCTCAAGGAGACGTGCCCTTACCATCAGGGGCCCGTCAAACACACCCTCGAGGAGTGCGTCATGCTTCGGCGCCACTTCCACAAGGCCGGGCCACCCGCAGAGGGTGGCAGGGCCCACGACGACGATAAAAAGGGAGATCACCAAGCAGGAGAGTTCCCCGAGGTCCGCGACTGCTTCATGATCTACGGAGGGCATGCGGCGAATGCCTCGGCTCGGCATCGTAAGCAAGAGCGTCGGGAGGTCTGCTCGGTGAAGGTGGCGGCGCCAGTCTACCTAGACTGGTCCGACAAGCCCATCACTTTCGACCAAGATGACCACCCCGACCACGTGCCGAGCCCGGGGAAGTACCCGCTCGTCGTCGATCCCATCATCGGCGACGTCAGGCTCACCAAGGTCCTGATGGATGGGGGCAGCTGCCTCAATATCATCTACGCCGAGACCCTCAGGCTCCTGCGCGTCGATCTGTCCTCCGTCCGAGCAGGCGCTGCGCCCTTCCACGGGATCATTCCTGGGAAGCGCGTCCAGCCCATCGGACGGCTCGACCTTCCTGTCTGCTTCGGAACACCCTCCAACTTCCGAAGGGAGACTTTGACGTTCGAGGTAGTCGGGTTCCGAGGAACCTACCACGCAGTATTGGGGAGGCCATGCTACGCGAAGTTCATGGCCATCCCCAACTACACCTACCTGAAGCTCAAGATGCCAGGCCCCAACGGGGTCATCGTCGTCGGCCCCACGTACAGACACGCGTTCGAATGCGATGTGGAGTGCGTGGAGTACGCCGAGGCCCTCGCCGAGTCCGAGGCCCTCATCGCCGACCTGGAAAACCTCTCCCGAGAGGTGCCAGACGTGAAGCGACACGCCGGCAACTTCGAGCCAGCAGAGACGGTTAAGGCCGTCCCTCTCGACCCCAGTGGCGACACCTCCAAGCAGATCCGGATCGGTTCCGGGCTCGACCCCAAATAGGAAGCAGTGCTCGTCGACTTTCTCCGCGCAAACGCCGACGTCTTTGCGTGGAGTCCCTCGGACATGCCCGACATACCGAGGGATGTCGCCGAGCACTCGCTGGATATTCGGGCCGGAGCCCGACCGGTCAGGCAGCCTCTGCGCCGATTCGACGAGGAAAGGCGCAGGGTGATAGGCGCGGAGATCCACAAGCTAATGGCAGCAGGGTTCATCAAAGAGGTGTTCCATCCCGAATGGCTTGCCAACCCTGTGCTTGTGAGGAAGAAAGGGGGGAAATGGCGGATGTGTGTGGACTACACTGGTCTCAACAAAGCATGTCCGAAGGTTCCCTACCCTCTACCTCGCATCGATCAAATCGTGGATTCCACTGCTGGGTGCGAAACCCTGTCTTTCCTCGATGCCTACTCAGGGTATCATCAAATCAAGATGAAAGAGTCCGACCAGCTCGCGACTTCTTTCATCACGCCCTTCGGCATGTACTGCTACGTCACCATGCCGTTCGGTTTGAGGAACGCGGGTGCAACGTACCAGCGGTGCATGAACCATGTGTTCGGCGAACACATCGGTCGCACGGTCGAGGCCTACGTCGATGACATCGTAGTCAAGACAAGGAAAGCCTCCGACCTTCTCTCCGACCTTGAAGTGACATTCCAGTGTCTCAAGGCAAAGGGCGTCAAGCTCAATCCCGAGAAGTGTGTCTTTGGGGTGCCCCGAGGCATGCTCCTGGGATTTATCGTCTCCGAGCGGGGCATCGAAGCCAACCCGGAGAAGATCGCAGCCATCGCCAGCATGGGGCCCATCAAGGACTTAAAAGGCGTACAGAGGGTCATGGGATGTCTCGCGGCCTTGAGCCGTTTCATCTCGCGCCTCGGCGAAAGAGGCCTGCCTCTGTACCGTCTCTTAAGGAAGGCCGAGTGCTTCACTTGGACTCCCGAGGCCGAGGAAGCTCTCGGGAACCTGAAGGCGCTCCTCACCCAGGCGCCCGTCTTGGTACCCCCAGCTGATGGAGAAGCCCTCTTGGTCTACGTCGCCGCTA
Source organism: Zea luxurians (assembly GCA_029449295.1). Lineage (NCBI taxonomy): Eukaryota > Viridiplantae > Streptophyta > Magnoliopsida > Poales > Poaceae > Zea > Zea luxurians. Next base: position 36,902,298 of record JAOPSE010000024.1, read on the forward strand.
CCACTCAGGTGGTTAGCGCCTCGATCGTGGTCGAGAGGCAAGAAGAGGGGCATGCATTGCCCATTCAGAGGCCAGTTTACTTCGTCAGCGAGGTGCTGTCCGAAACCAAGATCCGCTACCCACAAGCCCAGAAGCTGTTGTATGCAGTGATCCTGACGAGGCAAAAGTTGCGACATTACTTCGAGTCTCATCCGGTAACTGTGGTGTCATCCTTCCCCCTGGAGGAGATCATACAGTGCCGAGAGGCCTCGGGACGAATCGCAAAGTGGGCAGTGGAAATCATGGGCGAGACAATCTCGTTCGCCCCTCGGAAGGCCATCAAGTCTCAGGTACTGGCGGACTTCGTAGCCGAATGGGTCGACACACAGTTGCCGACGGCTCCGATCCAACCGGAGCTCTGGACCATGTTTTCCGACGGGTCGCTGATGAAGACGGGAGCCGGCGCGGGCCTGCTCTTCGTCTCGCCCCTCGGGAAACACCTGCGCTACGTGCTGCGCCTCCATTTCCCGGCATCCAACAATGTGGCCGAGTACGAAGCTCTCATCAACGGATTGCGAATCGCCATCGAGCTAGGGGTCCGACGCCTCGACGTACGCGGCGACTCGCAGCTCGTCATCGACCAGGTCATGAAGAACTCCCACTGCCGCAACCCGAAGATGGAGGCCTACTGTGATGAGGTTCGACGCCTGGAAGACAAGTTTTACGGGCTCGAGCTTAACCACATCGCCCGGCGCTACAACGAGACTGCGGACGAGCTGGCAAAGATAGCCTCGGGGCGAACGACGGTTCCCCCGGACGTCTTCTCCCGGGATCTGCACCAACCCTCCGTCAAGATCAGCGACACGCCCGAGCCCGAGGCGCCCTCGGCCCCGTCCGAGGTAACCTCGGCCCAACCCGAGCCGTCCTTGGTTCAGCCCGAGGGACCCTCGGCTCCCGAGGGCGAGGCGCTGCGCATCGAGAAGGAGCGGAGCGGGGTCATGCCTGCTTAGGATTGGCAGGCCCCGTACCTGCAATATCTCCGCTAAGGAGAGCTACACCTCGACCAGGCCGAGGCTCAGCGGGTAGCGCGACGCGCCAAGTCGTTCGTCTTGCTGGGCGATGAGAAGGAGCTCTACCACCGCAGCCCCTCGGGCATCCTCCAGCGGTGCATCTCCATCGCCGAAGGTCAGGAACTCCTGCAAGAGATACACTCGGGGGCTTGCGGTCATCACGCAGCGCCCCGAGCCCTCGTCGGGAACGCTTTCCGGCAAGGCTTCTACTGGCCGACGGCGATGGCTGACGCCACTAGAATTGTCCGCACCTACGAAGGGTGTCAATTCTATGCGAAGCAGACCCACCTGCCCGCTCAGGCTCTGCAGACGATACCCATCACCTGGCCCTTTGCTGTGTGGGGTCTGGACCTCGTTGGCCCCCTGCAGAAGGCGCTCGGGGGCTACACGCACCTGCTGGTCACCGTCGACAAATTCTCCAAGTGGATCGAGGTCCGACCCCTGAACAGCATCAGGTCCGAGCAGGCGGTGGCGTTCTTCACCAACATCATCCATCGCTTCGGGGTCCCAAACTCCATCATCACCGACAACGGCACCCAGTTCACCGGCAAAAAATTCTTGGATTTTTGCGAGGATCACAACATCCGGGTGGACTGGGCTGCCGTAGCTCATCCCATGTCAAATGGGCAAGTAGAGCGTGCCAATGGCATGATTCTACAGGGGCTCAAGCCTCAGATTTACAACGACCTCAACAAGTTCGGCAAGCGATGGATGAAGGAACTCCCCTCGGTGGTCTGGAGCCTGAGGACGACGCTGAGCCGGGCCACGGGTTTCACGCCGTTCTTCCTGGTCTATGGGGCCGAGGCCGTCTTGCCCACGGACCTGGAATACGGCTCCCCGAGGACGAGAGCCTACGACGATCAAAGCAACCAAGCTAGCCGAGAAGACTCGCTGGACCAGCTGGAAGAGGCTCGGGACAAGGCCTTACTACACTCGGCGCGGTATCAGCAGTCCCTGCGACGATACCACGCCCGAGGGGTCCGACCCCGAGATCTCCAGGTGGGCGACTTGGTGCTCCGGCTGCGGCAAGACGCCCGAGGGAGGCACAAGCTCACGCCCCCCTGGGAGGGGCCATTCGTCATCGCCAAAGTTCTGAAGCCCGGAACGTACAAGCTGGCAAACAGTCAAGGCGAGGTCTACGGCAACGCTTGGAACATCCAACAGCTACGTCGCTTCTACCCTTAAGATGTTTTCAAGTTGTTCATATACCTCGCACCCACGCAAAGTTTAGTCAACAAGGAAGGGTCGGCCTCGCCTCGGCAAAGCCCGACCCTCCCTCGGGGGCTAAAAGGGGGGAAACCCCCTCTGCGTCAAAATTTTCCTCAAAAAAAAATCTCTTCTACCAGAATATCTTTCGTGCTTTTTGGCTACTTCGAAATGTGGGCCCTGGAAACGACGGAGTACACGTAAGCAGCCAAGGTTGACCGAGCCGAGGGACTCCTACGCCTCAGGGATAAGGATACCTCACTCATCACCTTCTGCGATAAGTAACTCGCGTTCGGGTAAAGTGGCTCCGCGGATCGAACAAGTCTTTACATTCGGAAGCCCTTCTGCCGAAGCGAGGCGACAGGGCCTCATGGACGGGTGAAAGTACGCGTAAGCGGCAAGGCCGACCGAGCCGAGGGACTCCTACGCCTCCGGGATACGGATACCTCACTCATCACCTTCCGCGAAAAGCAACTCTCGCTCGCACAAACATCCCTGTTACCGACAAAAAGTCCAGATACTCGAAACAAGAGGAAAAGAGACGCAGCTTTACAACGCAGCGAGGATGTGCGTCCTGGCCTCGACGGCCGCACGAGGCACACGCTACAAGACAATCTGATCCTGCAGGCTCGGGTCTTGGCGCTGGAAGGGGGCAGCAACACCCTCGGCATCGACGGCACCTTCGGCAAGGCCCGACCTAGCCCCGGACGGCGACGCGGTCCGAGGGTCTCCGCTCCGAAGGACGACGTCATCACCACGCCCGGGCAATCGCTGTCAGGGACTTCTTCGGGAATCCGGCCCGAGCAGGCGGCTCGGCCAGCCACCTCCGGGGCCTCGGCCAACCATCTTCCGAGGGCGCCGGCCCGGTTCGAAGCCTCGGCTGATCAGCTCCGACGTCGATCCGACCAACGGACAACCCGGCTAGGCTCCGGCCAACCAGGTTTCATTTCCGAGCCAACTCCGCCTCTGTTCATGCTGATATCGCTACCCCTGGCCTCGGCTCGACGAAGAGCGGCCGAGGGGTCTCTTTAACTAAGCTAGACGAACCTCGGACAGCAAGGCCGACCGAGCCGAGGGACTCCTACGCCTCCGGGATACGGATACCTCACTTGTCACCTTGACACGGGGTGACTCATGCTTGGTGAGGCGGTTCAGATAGTCAACAGGCGAGTCCTAGTGCTCAAAAATAAGGAAAAAACACGGCTCCGTGCCGTAATTACATACATGTTCTGGCCCCGAAAGCCAAAATGAACAAAAAACCCTGGCATTCGGGGTGCCATTACCAACGGAACTCCGGTTCCCCCCCGCAGGTACGAACAACCCCACTCGACAGGAGCGGGCCTGCGGGGCTGCAGAAGACTGATGGGCGGCTCGCCGCCGCCCGCCCTGGCCACGACGACGACGGCCCCCACTCTGGATGGCCGGACTACAGCAGCGCAGGCCTTAGGGTAGGCGCCGCTGCAGTCTTGCCCTCGCCCACGCCGACGCTCGAGGGGCGAGGACAGGTACAAAGAGCCAGAGGCCCGAAGCGCGGATGGTGGCGGTAACCCCGTCGGCAACGGGGACTTCTCGAGTCGCCTCCGCCTCGGCACCGACAGCAGGAGCCGTCAGCCTACCGGCAGATCCCCACTCAAGTCCTCCCAGATGAGTGGGGGACCGGCCTCCGCGTAAAGGCGCCGCCCCGGTGCAAAGGCAGGACCACCCCAGAACACGAACGCCGCCCTAGCAGCGCGAGCCGTCTAGGGTGGTCCTCCCGTATACACGGCGCGGCAGCCGCCCCCCAACAGAAGGGGCCGCCGGGAGCCAAGCCAGCGGACCCGACACGCTGGAGGTGACGACGCTCGCCGTCGATCCACCCCGCGTTGTCGAAGTCCGGGCCGCCCGCAGGGCCAGTGAGCGCCCTCTCCCTCGAATGTTGCGGGAGAGGACGACCCACGAACCCGTGCGGGAGGTAGAGCGCCGGCTCAGCCCGGCACCCACCCCATCGAGGATGATGAACATCCTTGAAGCTGAGGGTGGGACCAAGATTGCAGCCCGGTTAGCTCCTCCCCACCCAGGAGCTGGTGGTCACCGTCTCGGGTGACCCCCAGCGGAGGGGAGCAACCGGGCTGCCTGATGAAAATCCTTGAAGCCGAACGATGGCTGAAAGGTACCAACTCCCACGGAGTTGCGTTCCTTCAACGATGAGGCGAAAAGACGGTGGCTTCCCCCATCCGGGGGCTTGGAAGGTGGAAAGATGCGGTGCATAAGGAGAAAGAAGACGTGGTCGCCTTACGGAAGGGGTCGCCCTCCTTTTAAAGGCGACTCTCCCTGCTTGCGCCCCCAACCGTCACGGGCTGAGTCTTCTCCAACACGCCTCCAAAGCCCTCCCCTGCGGCGCGGGGGCTGGGTCCCGCATGTCATGCAGACCGGCTCCGAGCAGAAGAAGACAAACCGCCGCGCACGGCGCGCGCAACCACCCAGCGGTTACAAGTGACCCTCCACTTTTGCCCAGACCAATGGGCGGAAAAGGCAAGCAGCCATGCAGGCGGCATGCAACCGCGCCAAGTGGACGCGCCTCTCCGACTCCTGACACGCCAGCACGGAGGCTCAAGCCCACGCGTCGCGCGACCGGCGCGCCGGGTGCTGCATGCAAGCAACTGTACCACTTGCGCCACCACCGCGCCTCCTCGATTGCGGAACCAATACCGCGACCCGAGGCGACTCAGCGTGCGACCCAACAGCGCCAGCCTGACGCAGCGGTCAAACGCGGTCAAAAGTGGGCCGACAGTAATGATCCCATCCGGAGCCAGCGAGAAAACCCCCTCTCACGGCGTGAAGACGACGCGCCCGTGACCTGTTCCTCGAACGGCTCGCGCACGCGCAACGGCAGCCCCGCCAACTACTCGCCCCGTCACATTAACTCCGCGGCTGGACAGGCGGCGCTTCTGGCAGGAGCAGCTAGCGACGCCTCGCCTCCGCCAAAACGACCCCCCCCCCAAAAAAAAGGTACGCCGCGTCGTTCAATTTCGTATCCTTTTCCCTTTTTTCTCTTTCTCTATCTCTTGCAACAGGGACCGGGAAAGGGGATACCCCTAAAGGGATCCTTCCCCATGAAGGAACTAGGCTCCGAGCCTCCTTACTGATCAGGGGTTCGAAGGCTGGCCCCCCGAAGGGTTCAACAGCCGCCTCAGATCGCGTGGGCCCGACACCCACTACTGGTCAGAGGTTCGAAGGTCGGCCTCCCGAAAGGTTCCACGACCGCCTCAGGCTACTCGGGCTCCGCGCCCATTACTGATCAGGGGTTCGAAGGCTGGTCCCCCGAAGGGTTCACAGTCGCCTCAGACACCGAGCGAGGGATGACCAGGGGTACGTTCGATACATAACCGAGGCTCGGGCTGCGCTCCCGAGGTACCCTAGGACATTTCCGAGACCAGTGGGAACGATCCTGTAACGGAATCCCATCGGAGGGAGGCATCGAGCCCTCGGACCCCGTCGCCAGGGGACCGGGTCCGGTAGATCACCCGCAGGTACTTTTGGGCGTGCCTCCGGGCCCCTAGCCGACCCCCAACGAACGGGGCACGGACGTCCACTCGGATTACCCGCTTGCAGCTCACCGAAGACACCATGTTCGGTGCCCATCGAGGGTAACATGGCGCTCTCCCCCCTCCTCCTTGCGGAAAGGCGACGTAGGGGCGTATGTAAAAAAGCCGAGTCTGTCCCTGATCGCCCTCTCGCCCTGTGCGGAGGCTCGGGGGCTGCTCTCGCAAACCCGGCTCCGGCCAAACCGTTGACAGCGTCAACATACCAGCCAGAGAACTTGGGCCCCGACAGTGCACCCGGGCTACGGCCAGTTCGCATGAGGGAACCACCAGACCAGCCGAAGTGTTACGCAAGGCATTAAGACCTCGAAGGAGTGAAACCACTCCTCCGAGGCCTCGGGGGCTACACCCGGCGGGTGCGCTCGCACGCACCCACCGGAACAAAATGCAACCGAGAAAGGCTGGTCCCCTTGCAAAAAAGTGCGACGAAAGCCTCCAAGCGAGTGCTAACACTCCCTTCGAGGCTCGGGGGCTACTGTCGGGGACCATAATTAGGGGTACCCTCAAGACGCCTAATTCTCAGCTGGTAACCCCCATCAGCATAAAGCTGCAGAGGCCTGATGGGTACGATTAAGTCAGGGATCGGTCCATACGAGCGACTCAATCACGCCTCGCCTGAGCCTAGCCTCGGGCAAGGGCAGCCGACCCCGAGGTGTTTCCGTCTCGCCCGAGGCCCCCTTTTTTACGGCAGACGCACCTCCGGCTCGCCCGAGGCCTTGCCTCCGTTAAGAAGCAACCCTGACTAAATCGCCGCACCGACAGACCAATTCACAGGGGCATTTAACGCAAAGGTAGCCTGGCACCTTTATCCTGACGCGTGCCCCCTGGCAGAGCCGAAGTGACCGCCGTCACTTCGCCGCTCCACTGACCGGTCTGACAAAAGGACAGCGCCGCCTGCGCCATCCCGGCTGCAGTGCCACTTGACAGAGTAAGACTGACAGGCAGCCGGGCCTTGCCAAAGGCGCCATAGGAAGCTCCGCCCGACCCAGGGCTCAGACTCGGGTTAAGGCCACGGAAGACAGCGAACTCCGCTCCACCCGACCCAGGGCTCGGACTCGGGCTAAGGCCCCGGAAGACGGCGAACTCCGCTCCGCCCGACCCAGGGCTCGGACTCGGGCTAAGGCCCCGGAAGACGGCGAACTCCGCTCCGCCCGACCCAGGGCTCGGACTCGAGCTAAGGCCCCGGAAGACGGCGAACTCCGCTCCGCCCGACCCAGGGCTCGGACTCGGGCCA